>JAHTLZ010000015.1:19883639-19911547 GCA_023846285.1 Phrynocephalus versicolor
CTTTGCACTGTTCATTCAAGAAGGCCGTCCTGTCTCTCCTCGCTATTCTTTGGAAGTCTGCATTCAATTTTCTGTATCTTTCCCTCTCTCCCTTGCATTTTGCGTCTCTTCTCTCCTCCGTTGTTTGTAGGGCCTCGTTGGACAACCACTTTGCTTTCTTGCATTTTCTTTTCTTTGGAATAGTTTTCATTGCAGCCTCCTGTACAATGTTACAAGCCTCTATCCATAGTTCTTCAGGTGTTCTGTCCACCAAATCTAGTTCCTTAAATCTATTCTTCACTTTCACTATGTATTCATAAGGGATTTGACTTAGATTATACCTGACTGGCCCAGTGGTCTTCCCTACTTTCTTAGGTTTAAGTTTGAATTTTGAAATAAGAAGCTGATGATCTGAGCCACAGTCAGCACCAGGTCTCGTTTTTGCTGATTGTATAGAGCTCCTCCATCTTTGGCTGCAGAGAACATAATCAATCTGATTCCGGTATTGTCCATCTGGTGATGTCCATGTGTAAATTTGCCTTTTGTGTTGTTGGAAAAGAGTGTTTGCAATGGCCAGCTTGTTCTCTTGACAAAACTCAATTTAGCCTTTGTCCTGATTCATTCAGAACTCCAAGGCCAAACATGCCAGTTATTCCTTTTATCACTTGACTCCCTACTTTAGCATTCCAATCCCCTATGATGAGAAGAACATCTTCTAGCAATACATTGTCTGAAAAACCTGATGCTTAGGAGACAGTGGGAACACACCCAGTTGAATCAGTGGAGCTTACAGTGAAGTTGGCTCACTAAATCACCACTGCTTCAGGGACCTCCTCTGAGGGCTCTTACTACACTGAACAACAGGATCTCAGCCATTGCAAGTGGCACATTTTTCTGATGGATAATTGTAAATAAGGTGGGGGGGCTGGCTTCAGATAAGGGAAAACTGTAAATATTTCAAGATTCTTAAATCATAAGAGAGCCTTGTGAGCCAAAGTCACTGGGGGGGGGGGGCACAGAAGAGGGCAGTTGGGAGACTGAATATTTTCAGCTTAATTTAAACCCTTGTTTTCTCACAGCTAAATAATGTCCTTGCCGTTTTTTTTATAATTTTGTTATTTTTTCCTGTTTTTGAATTCTTTGTTGATTCCAATATAGCTCTGCTTTGTGTGTTGTCCCAGACCAGTAGGACAAAACAGATCTGAGTTGACTTGAATATACTCAATGTGCATGGTGTTTTAAACGTTCTTAGACCCCCAGTGGCAACTTCAACAACTTAAGGACCATAGAGGGAAGTAGGCAGCTTAAGCACCTGCACTGTGGATTTAATGAAAAACCCGCAATACAAATTCTCCATGCAATACAAACAGTTACTTCATGAAGGGAAGGGAGGCTTTTGCTGGGCTCACTGTAGGGTGAAAGGGGTAACTCCTCCTTTCTACCCTTCTTATCCTAAAACTGCTCCCCTCCAGCACACCTACTTAAATTTGTGAGCGTTAGCTGCATTTATAGAACAAATGGATGTGGCTTTAAAATTATGCTGCTGTTGATACATTTTAGGGCTGTTTTTTAAATGCTGCAAAGAGGATACTGCTGAACCTTGCATATAGCTTAGCAGAGTCTGTGGCATGCTCCTCATCCAATTAATAATGAATGTTGTAATCATTCTGTTTAAAATGTCATTCAGTTCCACTGATCAGCATTTTTTTTGCTTATCTATCTGCAGACAGTCAGATCACCGGTAGGTGCCGGAATACTAAAGTATATTAAATCATTCTCTGCTCTCTTGAAGTAACATCTGCAGACCAGGGGACAAGCATTTTTATCCCTCCTAAAACACTGAATCTGGCTTTAATAGAATCTGCAGAATTTAAACTTATTAAAGCAAGTTGAGACCTCTAATGATACCACTTCACTTTCTGTTAGACATGCAGCTTGTCTTATACAGCAAAGATGAAAGCTCGTTAAGTCCCAGACATCAGAAAGATTAATAAATGATGAGAACATATGATTAGATGCCTTTATTTATTTTTCATTTAGTAGTGTTTGGCATGGATGATTCCAGAGATTGGTATGTTTTATATCTTCCTTGCATCTAATCTTACACAATGTCACCTAAAGTTCATAGAAGTGGAAAGGCACTATTTAATATGACTATTGGATAACTGATATTAATATTGGATTCAGTAAGCTTCCTGAAGGAAGTCCCATAATGTTCCATTTTCTAACTGAAGCCTTAGTAGCAGAAAAAATCTTGGGTACAGAATGGTGTCATGCTTTGCTCAAAAATAAATTACCTCTAGTCAATTGGCAAAAAGAGTTTAAGTGGTTTGCTAGTTTGCTGACCCTCCCTACTTCCTTGGCTGCCCTTGCGGTCTATCAGGAAGACAGCACCCTGTCATGGAGGAGATCTGAGTTGCCCTGTAGTAATTAATCTCAGGCCGTCTGTGCTGCTAGATGGCCGTGAGCAGTGAGGAAGCTCTGCCCCTACCTCCCTGGGCAAAAAGGAATATCTTGTTATACTCTAATGGCTGGCCCTAACTTCTTATATGGAATGGCATTTGTACTCTCCACAGGGAACTGCAGGTTGCCCCCCTTACCTTTCAACTTCCTGTGATGTGAGCAAGTTCAAAGTTACCCAAGGATAACAGCAGGGATCGTAGACATTTTAGCAGAGGTCAGTCTTAAAGGTGTTGTGTACAATTAACTGCATAATCATTACTGGAACAGTGAGTTGAAGGGAGGTTAATATGGCTCATGTAAGGGTGGAAGGGTGGAACTGGCAGGTGGACAGGCCTAAGAACTAACGGAGAAGACCATATTTGCTGTTCCCCATACAAGCCTCCCTTTCTCTTCCCTGCAGTCTTTCTCCCTCCCATTCGTAAACATACTGCTTAAAATATCTTGATTTGAAAAGGAATATGGTTATTTTCCCCTCTCCCTGTGACTCAAACATTACAGCATTTCGTTTTGTTTTCTCTTGTTTTGTTTTCCTTCAGGCGTATATTTTTTTTTTAGAAGACCATGAGGAGCTGTAATCTTCAATCTCATTACAGTATTTTCTTTTGTATCTCTACAGATTAAACATTGGATAACACTTAAAAGAAGCAGCATTCTAATCACTACATATTGGAGTTGGCCCTCCTTTGACCCCAGAAACTGAAAATGAGGTTGCTATGGGAACTGCTGGTGCTGCAATCATTCATGTTGTGCCTTGCAGGTAAAGTGACATTTTAAAAAAAAACTTTTGTTCCCCTTTCTTTCTGATTTTAAATGCCACTGTAATATCCATTAATTGAGAAGGGCACTGAGCTTCATATGCCAGTACTACAGCAGCAAACAAAGAGGTTCTTGACCTGCATTTAACAAAAATGTCTGCATCAAGCAAAGGTGAATGAAGGGTAGATCTTGATCTTCTGCTAGTAGATCTGATGACTGGCATTAGACCAGCATGGACCCTGGATTACGCTACTGAAATGAAGCAAGCAAAGTAACTAGAAGTGGATTTTGGTCTGGAGGACAGGGAGCTTTGTTCAGTTCTCATACTGAAAGCAAATTCATGGGTCAGAGTTCTTTCATTTTCAGCATATGCCTCTTGCACCAGACTTTGTGGCCTGGTGGACCCTCAGAGTTGAAGCAAAAAAGGAAGTCGATCCCAGAAACCTGAAATCTGGTAATCTGTACTTGACTATGTGGATGCATTTAATTTTCTTTTTAATGAACGCTTGTACATTCGGTAGTCAGCCATTTCACTCCATTATGTTCCCCATCAATTTGATTCTTCAGTAGTTTGTTGACAATATCCATTGTTCTGATTCTTGATAATTATTCGATGTACAATTAAACTGACTCTTGAGGTGGTAATGCTTTTCCCCATAAGATGAGTGGTACAGCTAAACATTAAATGCACCTTATGCGGTAGTAAGACAATATGATTGTAGGACTGCAATCCTAATATTACAGGCCTTGTAACACAGTTGTTAAACTTCTGTACTGCAGCAACTGTGCTCATAACCCGGGGTTCAATTCCAAGTAGCAGGCTCAAGAATCACTCAGCCTACCCTCCTTCTGAGGTCGGTAAAATGAGTAACCAGCTTGCTGGGGGGGGGGGCACAATGTATACCCTGCATAGTTGTTTGTAAATTGCCAAGAGAGTGCTTTCATGCACTGTGGGTTGTATATAAGCAGCATACTTTGTTTTGCTTTTGATTTAAGATCTCTGTCTTTGAGCAGAGGCTTTATTGTTGGCATGGACCACCATTTCCCTTCTCATATTGATTTTTATTTATATTCATCTGCATTCTGGGGAGCAATTTAGCTTCTTGAATTTGCACTTTGAGTATTGTGTGACTTCTCTATATATCAGATGCATATGATGATCTGATAGTTTCTGGAACATGCATTAAGGATTGAAAACTTTTTGATGATGGTGATTGAATTGTACTGAAAAATTCAAAAGTAACTTCTCTAAGATCTAGTGTGTTGCTACTCCAGTGCCCAATCTTCCTGATTTCCTTCATTAAGAGTTCCTCAGTTAATTAATATTTAGTTGTTGATACCACTCTGTTCCTTGGATTATCTCCTCATTTGTATAATTTTACCTTTATTTTGTGGATTGTGGGCTCTTTTATTCTCACACTATCCTATGAGTTGATGAAGCTGGGAATTCTCATCAGCCTATTGTCTTTTAAAATGAAACATGCTTGAATATAATGGAATGTGCATTTCCATTTTTTTTTAAAGTTGTAGACATCCAGGATTCCAAACATTACCCAACTAGCTTCTCTTTCATCACACCCTGTTAGAGTAAAAAGAGTACAGGCTTTAATTCATACACATAAGGAGCAAGAGAATGATCTGTAAGTTTATCAACAGTTCAGGTGGATGAGATTTTAACTGTACAGCCATTTCACATTGTATAGCTGTTGTAAAATTTGCTGTTGTCCTTAAATGAGCTCCAGTAACTCCACAAAATCAATTATACTCTCTTTCCAGGATCCCCCTGCAGCCCCTTGTACTATTAGGTCAGTGCTCAATGGCAGTTGGGCAAACCAGACCTCCTTAGGTTTAATATGCAGTATATATATTCTTGTGCTGACATTCTTTACTTTCCACCTTAAATATTTGATAATCTCATGCAGATGTGTGTGTTGAAATAAACTGTATGGGATGGCCGAATCTTGCTTATATCCAAGTAGAATGTACCGATAAGTAGAAAGGGGGCAGAGGAAGCGAATGCAAGCAGCTGTCATGAGCAGAAGCAAAAACAATGTAAAATACAGTCTATATCAAGGAGTCATGCACAAGTCAGAATGTTGCTATGTTACACCTTTCCACCTTGCCTCTATCTCAGCTGTTTGCAAAAATGAGAAAGTGGGTTTGCTGTTCTGTTTATCTGACACATTTATAAGTAGCATCTAGCTTGCACTGGCATGTTCTCTGGAATAAATTTACTTTGTTTCCTGTGTATCTGCTTCTCTTTGCGGCACCTTACAGAGCACTCATCTGCTAAAATTCCTTACTTGTCATCCTGAATTTAAAATGTGTTTTATATAGTAACAATCCACTTTTAAGCTGCCTTAGTGGAAGTCTTAGGAGAGAAATATTGGTACCTGTAGTGTCTTCATGCTTTGTCCCCAGCCCTTTTGCAGGCTATTGACAAGCACTACTTCTAATTTTTCTCTTTCGCTGCCACCAACTAATTTGTCAAGTAAATTAATGCCCTCAGACTGGTTTTAAATTATTTATTTATTTATTTATTTATTAATTTTATTAATTTTATATACCACTCCATCTAGCTACATGGCTACTCTGGGCGGTTTTAAAAATTGAACAGATATTAAACCAACAAACAATAGAATAGATAAATAATCCAATATGTAAAAACATAATAACTTAATATACAATATATATCAAAGTATCAAACAGGAACAAGATAAGCTAGAGAAAAAAAATGAAAAAATAAAATACGTAATAGCAAATCATTAGTAGAACAAATTAATACCCAGGAAAGCCTTTTTAAATAGCCACATCTTTAGATGTTTCTTAAAGACTGGGAGGGAAGATGCCATACAAATCTTAGGGAGAAGTTGGTTCCAGAGATGAGGGGTCGCCACTAAGAAAGCTCAATTTCTCGTCAAAAGATTTACTGACCTCCTTCAGTGACGGCACCCTCAAATGCCTTGCCAGGGATGATCAGGTGTTATGGGCAGTATTTTTGGCAGGAGCCATTCTGCCAAATAGCAAGGGCCGACAGGCTTCCTGTGCCTCTCAGAGGCTCCAGAAGTGGTTTTCGGCGGTCCAAATGTCATTTCCAGTTTTTCAAAAGCCCTTTCTGATTCACTGGAAACCAATTATTTGGCATCCAACAGGCCTGGGAAGCTGCTGGGGGCTCGGTCCAGGCCTGGGGTAAGTGCTGGAAGCCCAAATAGGCCCACACAGTTTTCCCCAGTAGCCCTTGCCTTCATATACTGTGCTATACCTGCACAGCAGTACAGTATATGAACTGCAATATAGTGGGCGATGACTGTAGCTCAACCCGACTAAAGTTATGTTAAAGACAAAGCTGATCACTTGCATATCCAGTTCTTAAGTTTATAGACACTCCATACGTAGTTTTCCTCACAGAAGTTTTACAATCCTATCTCTTCTAGTCTTTAACTGTCTCTCAGTCAGACCCTATCTATCTTTTCTCTGTGAGTGTAGGTCCCTATCTGACTTTCTGTCAGACAGCGCCAGTCCCTGACTAATTCAGTGCTGGGTTGAGTCTTAAATCCCCTCAGGCCGCTCCCTCAGGCTCTCTAATTGGACCACAACCAACGAATCAGCATAGATATATTTCATGAATTATTCAACACAAAGGAGACCAACACAGAGGCGTTCAATACTGCTTTGAAGTGATACTACCTGTTCTTTTGTCTCTGAGATCAGGTATACAGTAGTGCCTCGTAAGATGAATTTAATTCGTTCTGCAAGTTAATTTGTTTTACGAGGCACGGTTTCCCATAGGAATGCATTGAAAGCCAATTATTCTGTTCTAATTAAACCCCTGTCAATCAGGTTTTGGGCAGAGGAGGGACCAATGGATCTTTGCCCAGCCCAGGCACCTTGCATGGCAAGCAACCGTGGCGATCCACGGCTGCCGCTTGCCTTGCAAGCCTTCCAGGCTAGGAGAAGATCCATTTTAAATGTCCCACTACATGCGCTCTGGTCTCAGCCGGAGTGCTCATGGTGGGACATTTTACAATGCATTTTTCCCCAGCCTGGGAGGTTTGCAATGCAAGCGCCATTGGCGATGTTCCACCATTGCTTGCATTGCAAACCTCCCAGTTAGGGAGAAAATTCATTTTAAAATGTCCCACCATGAGAAAATGCATTTTAAAATGTCCCATCGTCAGTGCTCTGGCTGGGGACAGAGCACTGAGGGCGGGACATTTTAAAATGCATTTCCTCTCTTCCCGTGAGGCTTGCAAGGCAAGCAGTGTAGGCAATCACCAATGCCGCTTGCCTTCCAACCATCCCAGCCCGTGCTGCTTTGAAGGCAAGCAGTGGCAGCAGTTTGCCACTGCTGCTTCTCTTCCAAGCAGCACGGGCTGGGCAAAGGTCAGTGAGAATCCCTGCTGTGTCCAGCAAATTGGTGGGCAGAGCAGGGACCCATTGATCCTCACCCAACCTGGGCTGTTTCCTTGCAAACAGCCCAGGCTGGGTGAGGATGCATGGTACCTCATAAGACAAATGTAAGGGGGAAGGGAAAATTCTTCTTATGAATTTTTCCTATCCCCGGAAATTACATTTGTCTTACATTTTTTTCGTCTTAAGGGGCATTTGTCTTATGAGGTATTACTGCATTTGTTGGGACCATCTGAGATCATTCTAATATAATCATTTGAGATAGAATATTAGACAGAGAGAGAGAGAGAGAGAGAGAGAGAGAGAGAGAGAGAGAGAGAAAGAGAAAACCTTTGAACTGCAGAACTGGGAAGGACCCCCTTAAGGCAATTGAATTCTCAACCTTTGGCTCCACAGCCATAAATCTAAGCCACTGAGCTATCCAGCAGATCAGATACACAGCAAGTTGCAAATAAGTCACTCCACGTTATGCTGTGGTAGCTTATCATACTTCAGTCTCTCAATTCTTGAAATAGAATCATATACATGCTTGGATAGCCCTTAAGTCCTATTGATTTCATTCTGAAACATTGATTCAAGGATGAAATTAAGTGAAAGAATGATTTTTCCCTCCGGTCCTCCAAATGGTAAGGTTTTTAAAAACAGAAACTCATGGTAGCTGATTTACTTGTGCTTTCATAATATTTGTATGCAAGGAAGGAAGGAAGGAAGGAAGGAAGGAAGGAAGGAAGGAGGGAGCTCCCACCCACCAAAAGAAATCTGCAAGTTAAGCTCTTATCTGGTGTCTTGAGCGTTCCCATTTTTAAAGGCAAGATCTGATTCAATTATTGAAATGCATAGATTAATTAAATAAACTATGATTGCAAAAGTGTATAGCAAACATTTTATTTGCATGTGGACGGAAATCCATGGCAATACATTGTGACATAAAAAGCATAGCCTATTCAAAGTGTTTTTCTGCATATTTAATTATATAGATTATTCCTTCCTACTGAAGGTTGGTTATCATTATGGCTATTTTGTCTTTGGATGCAACAGCCTAAAAAGACATGTTGCATCCAACCAAGTTTCTCTGTTTTTTCAGCCAATACAGTCACCCCCTGCCATTTTGTGGTACAGGTCCTGTGGTCCCACTACATCGCGGGATCGCAGTACCTGCACCGCGAGGGGGGGATCTGATCGCTCTGTGCGCCCCCCGCACCTCTGAGAAGCCTGGGGGTGGGGGCGTCAGGGGGCAGTAGCGTCGCTCTCCGTCTCTCCCCCGGGCACCTCCGGAGGGCCTCGGAGCCGCGCGTAAGGGCTGCGGGGACGGACGGCGTCCCTCTCCGCAGCCCCCCCCCGGCGCCTACAGAGGGCCTCCCTCGGAGCTGTGCGGAAGGGCTGCGGGGACGGATGGTGTCCCTCTCTGTTGCCCCCCTGGCACCTCCGAAAGGCTTTGAAGCCGCATGGGGGGCTGCGGGGGACGATTGGGTCGCTCCGCGCTGCCCCCCCGCTCCTCTGAGGCTTTTGGGAAAAGCGTGCGATTGCCCCCCACCCCCAGCCCCCCCGCTTCTGCATATCACAGAGTTTTGTGGATCATGAGTGGGGTGGGTCCCTAACCCCTGTGATCGGCGTGAGGTTATTGTATATTCTTTTCCTTGCTACCTTGAATGATCAACTGTAACAATCTGTGCTTTATATTCCCTATTGCCACACTGAACTCTCCTAGTTTTCTGTGTTCTACTTGCTTTGCTATTCCTTCTTTAGATCAGTACAGGGCATATAAAATTTCCAGAAATGCTAGAATCCTAATTTTAATATACATGTAGTTTAGGTGCTTGGAAAATACATTGCAATGCATTATTTTTATTTATTTATTATCCCCTTGTTGCCCTCCCCTCCAGAATTGTGAGATGTAAGTATTATTTTACTCTGCTGGAATATAACAGAATTCTGTCATAAAGAGGTTACAGAGGAGGACAGGGCAGGCACAGAGCCGAGGAAGGAAAGTCATCATGCCAGCAGCGAGAAATACGACAGCTGCAAATGTAATGTATAGTCCGTGATTGGTTCCAGTTCAGGGAGGTGAGATGGGAAATTGTTCAGGGTGAGTTGCTAAATGGATAGATTTAAACTCAGGCACTGAAGGAAGAAGAGTAATGGCAGGGAACTCTGGCAGGTGGGTTGAAGATGAGGTGAAGGGATTGGCTTCTGACTCCAACATCCTTCAAAATCAGCAAATGCCAGAGGACATCCATCATGGACACTGGAATGGGAAGGTATATTCCAGTAATAAGAGACTGCCAGTAGTGTCTTCTTCTTTGAACCTGATTCTGTTCCCCACAAATTTGATGGTTCCATAGAATGTTACCCAACTCTTAATGTAATGCCTTTATTTTATTTATTTTATTTTTATTTCTCCTTGAAAAGGGACTCAAGGTAGATTACAGTAATGAGGGACAATATCCAGTACAAAACAATTAACACATATTCAATTATTGAGACCAGGGAATTGAGGGACAACTTACAGCATTAGCAGACAACACTACATTAATGCAATCACAAAGGCTATAAACACAAAGCATTAAAACAGCAATACATTACGCAATCACAAAGTCTATAAACACAAAGTCTGTGTGATCATGTATGGTAGATTCATATAAAAGTCATATAATAGGTCATCCATCATTCAGGGAAATCTTGCCTGTAGAAAAGAGTCTTTGCCTATTTCTGGAAAGACAGCAGAGATGGGGCAGTCCTGACCTGTAGTGCGAGGGAGTTCCAGAGTCTAGGTGCAGCAGCCGAGAAGGCCCTTTCATGTGTTCCCAGAAGATATACCTGTGAGGGTGGTGGGATGGAGAGAAAGGCCTCTCCTGATTACCTTAACACCTGAGCCAGTTCATACTGTGAGATTTGATCTTTGAGGTAGCCAGGACCCAGGTCATACAGTGCTTTGTAGGTTAAGGTCACCTGTTGAAGTTTCCTGAGACTCTTCGTCGGTAGCCTCTCATGGAGTGTATTACAGTAGTCCAGCCGGGACGTCACTAGGGCATGTGTCATCATGGTCAGAGCAGGTTTCTCAACAAAAGAAAAATGTGTGAGCCTCTAAAATCTCCTGTGAGAGTGTCTGCTTATCTTTATAAATTTGTTTGTGGCTGATTTTGGGAGGGCCGCAAGTAGTTCAAGGGGTCAGGAAGGCAGCAGCCACAAAAGAGATCCCCTGCAGCCCATCCTGGTTACAGAACCTACAGCCCTCCTGGTGTGGTGAGGCTGCTCCTCCAATTAGTCTGGTCCCATGAAGCCAACCATGAGGCATGATGGGAAATGACAATTGGATAACCTCTGGAGGGCCACCCTTTCCCCATATTATAGGCTAGAATAGACTTCATTCTTGACTTACAAAAGATGGATCAGATAAAAGTTGGATTTTAAAGTGCAGCTCTTACAACCAGCTAGTGAAAGCCTCTGTCTCCATTGTAAGTGCAAATAAAGGGTATCAAGAAAAAATGTTTCCTTGGGGAAGGCATTCTGACCAGTAGAAAACTAGCATGTCATGGAGAAGATCATGATCAGTTTTATATAATTAATGTGTATTCATAGTTGTGTTTATTTATGTTCTCACATTGTAAACAGCCCAGAGTGACCTTTGGTCAGATCGGTGGTAAATAAATAAATAAATAAATAAATAAATGATGAAACTCTCCTGGCATCTGTTTTTCAGTGAGCAAACATATATTAAATTTGACCACTTGCTGACTGTGGTCTTCAATCGGCAGAAATCTACAAACACCACTACAGTTAAAATGTTTCATTGAAATGCAAGCTTCCCATGACAAAGCCTGGAACATAAGAACATAAGAAGAGCCATGCGGGATCAGGCCAACGGCCCATCTAGTCCAGCTTCCTGTATCTCACAGTGGCCCCACCAGATGGGTCTGGGAGTGCACGAGACTAGATATATGTTTCGTGATACCACTCCACGGCATCTGGCCCTTGAAGTACGCCAGTTTTAAGACTGGAGATTACACATCTCCATCATGCTTTGTAACCTGTGATGGATTTTTCCTCCAGGAATCTGCCCCCCTTTTGAAGGCATCCAGATGCCATCACCACATCCTGTGGCAGGGAGTTCCACTGACTAACAACACGCTGAGTGAAAAAATATTTTCTTTTGTCTGTTCTTACTCTCCCAGCCCTCAATTTGAGTGTATGTCCCCTAGTTCTGGTCTTTTGGGAGGGGGAGAAGAGCTTCCCTCTATCCACTTTACTCATGCCCTGCATTATTTTGTACGTCTCAATCATATCCCCCCTCAGGCGCCTTTTTTCCAGACTAAAGAGGCCCAAATGTTTTAGCCTTTCCTCATAAGGGAGGTGCCCCAGCCCAGTAATCATTTTAGTCGCTCTCTTCTGCACCTTTTCCAGTTCTACTATGTCTTTCTTGAGATGCGGTGACCAGAATTGTACACAATATTCCAGGTGGGGCCTTACTATTGTTTTGTATAATGGCATTATAATGTTGGCTGTTTTATTTTCAATCCCCTTTTTGATAATCCCTAGCATAGAATTGGCCTTCTTCACCTCTGCCATACATTGGGTAGACACCTTCATGGAGCTGTCTACCAACACACCAAGATCTCTTTCCTGATCCGTCACGGATAACTCAGAGCCCATGAGTTGATAGATGAAGTTTGGATTTTTTGCCCCAATATGCATTACTTTACATTTGGCTACATTAAATCACATTTGCCATGTTGTGGCCCATTCCCCCAGTTTGGAGAAATCCTTCTGGAGTTCTTCACAATCTTCTCTGGTTTTTACCACACGGAAAAGTTTTGTGTCATCCGCAAACTTCGCCACTTCACCGTTTATCCCTGTCTCCAGGTCATTTATGAACAGATTGAAAAGCACCGGTCCCAGGAAAGAGCCCTGGGGCACACCGCTTTTCACTTCTCTCCATTGTGAAAATTTCCCATTGACACCTACTCCTTGTTTCCTGGATCTCAACCAGTTCTCAATCCATAAAAGCACCTGCCCTCTTATCCCCTGACTGTGCAATTTTCTCAGCAGCCTTTGGTGAGGGACTGTGTCAAAAGCCTTTTGAAAATCCAGATAGACTATATCCACCGGTTCACCCAAATCCACATGCCTGTTGACCTTTTCAAAAAATTCTGAAAGATTTGTCAGACAAGACTTACCCTTACAGAAGCCATGCTGATTTTCTCTCAGCAAGGTTTGTTCTTCTATGTGTTTTAAGATTTTTTCTTGGATGAGGCTTTCCACCATCTTACCTGGGACAGATGTAAGGCTAACTGGCCTGTAGTTTCCCGAGTCCCCCCTCCTTCCTTTTTTAAAAATTGGTGTGACATCTGCTATCCCCCAGTCCTCCGGCACTGTGGCCGTTTTAAGAGACAAGTTGCATATAACTGTTAAGAGATCTGCAATTTCATTTCTCAGTTCCCTAATAACCCTTGGGTGGATGCCATCTGGGCCCGGTGACTTGTTAATCTTCAATTTATCAATTAGACCTAAAACATCCTCCTTTTTAACCTGTATTTGATTTAACTCTTTAGTCAATAGGGGCCGTTCAGGCAGCGGAATCTGCTCACAGTCCTCTGTCGTGAAGACAGATGCAAAGAACTCATTTAATTTCTCTGCAATTTCCAAGTCCTCCTTAACCTCCCCTTTTCCTCCCTCACCATCCAGAGGGCCAACTGGTTCTCTGCCAGGTTTTCTACTTCTAACATTTTTAAAGAAACTTTTATTATTACCCTTTATATTGCTAGCCATGTGTTCCTCAAAATCTTTCTTTGCCTCTCTTATCATCTTGTTACATTTCTTTTGCCAGAGTTTGTGTTCCTTTTTATTTTCCTCATTTGGGGAGGATTTCCATTTATAGAGAGACCTCTCCTTGTGCTTTAGAGCCTCTCTAACTCCACTCGTTAACCATGCTGGCACCCTCTTGGACTTAGAGGATCTCTTCTTTCTTTGTGGTATGCACTTGTGCTGGGCCTCTATTATTGTTGTTTTAAACAGGCTCCATGCACTCTGAAGAGATTGGATTCTTCCAACCTTCCCCTTCAATTTCTTTCTAACTAGTTTCCTCACCTGAGGGAAGTTTGCCCTTCGGAAATCAAGGGTTTTAATATCTGATTTGCTTGATACTCTTCCTCCAACATGCATGGCAAAGGAGATTGCAGCATGGTCACTGTTCCCCAGAGGCTCAGTGACTTTCACATCCCTGACCAGGTCCTGAGTATCACACAGTATTAGATCCAGAGTTGCCTGTTCTCGGGTGGGCTCCATGACAAGTTGCTCTAAGGCACAGTCATTCAGCAAGTCGAGAAACCCAGTTTCTCTTTCTTGCCCAGAGCTCGCATTGACCCAGTCGATGTGGGGATAATTGAAGTCCCCCATGATTACTATCCTATCCCTCTTAGCCACCTCCATGATTTCTCTCCTCATTTCAAGGTCCCCCTCAAGTTTTTGATCTGGTGGACGATAGAATACCCCAACTATCACATCACTCCTTGGACCTGGTAGTTTAACCCACAGTGATTCTATGGTGGAGTCAGACCCTCTGTCAAACTCCATTCTGCCGGATTTTACGCCTTCTTTGACATAGATGGCCACTCGTCCTCCAACCCACCCCTCTCTATCCCTTCTATAGAGTTTATAGGCTGGGATTGCTGTATTCCACTGGTTCTCCGCATTCCACCAGGTTTCTGTTATGGCTATTATATCTATGTTATCCCTAGCTGCCAAATGTTCAAGTTCTCCCATCTTTGCTCGGAGGCTTCGAGCATTGGCATAGAAGCACCTGTACAGTGGTTCCTGCAACAACAGCTGCTGCTTTGTTCTTTTCCTCCCACAGATTTTATTTTCAATAAACAAACTATCACATTCCATTATTCTCCCAGTGCTAATACCTGCTATGTCATCTCTATGTGATTCTTTACCCTCTCCAACCTCATTCCCCGAGGATGAGGTGTTCCGAACCGGATGCCACTCAGCTCCTGTCGGCTTTCCCCCAGTTATCAGTTTAAAAGCTGCTCTGCTGCCTTTTTGAGGTTGAGTGCCTGTCATCTGGTCCCATCATGATTCAAGTGCAACCCATCCCTCCTGAACAGGTTTGGCTTGTCCCAAAATGTTCTCCAGTTCCTGATAAATCTGAAGCCCTCCTTTCGACACCATCGCCTCATCCACGCATTGAAGCTTCTGAGTTCTGCCTGCCTGGCAGGTCCTGCACGAGGAACAGGTAGCATTTCTGAAAATGCTACCTTGGAAGCCCGGGACTTCAATCTTCTACCTAACAACCTGAATTTGGCTTCCAAGACTGACCGCTTGGCCTTCCCGACATCATTGGTACCAACGTGTACCATGACCACTGGCTCTTTCCCAGTTTTCTCTAACAAGCTATCTAGATTTCTGGTGATGTCTGCAACCTTTGCACCTGGCAGGCAAGTGACCATACGGTTATCATGCTCGTCACAAATCCATCCCTCTGTATTTCTAATGATAGAATCCCCTAGTACAAGGAGCTTCTCTCCTGCAGCCTGTTCATCTACATGTACCTGATCCTGTATCTCATCAATTGTGATGAGGGAGAGATCCTCAGGTGGAACCAGTTGTTCCTCTGTGCATGCCTCATGAGGTGTGATGAGGGAAAGAGCCTCAAATTGATTGTGCAATATGAGAGTCTCAGAGCGATCCCTTGACGTTCTACTCCTTTGAGTCACATTCCTCCACTCATCTATCTCCTGAGTTGGGGAAGTGACTTCATCCTCAGAAGTGTGCCCTGTCTCTTCTTGGATCTGGATAGTCTGTTCCGCTCTGTTCAAGAACAGCTCAAGCTCCTTAATATGTTGCTGGTCCGATATGCGGGCCTCTAGCTGCTGGACCTTCTCTTCCAATAGTGCAACCAGCTTACACTTGCAGCAAGTGTAGTTCTCTGTGCATTTTGTCAAGATGACAAACATGGCACAAGTGTTACAGGTAACTACAACAAGTGGAAGGGAAGTACCAAACCATTTGATATCTAAGTCACTGAATACGTTTCAGATTGTACCACTGCTATTGACATGCTGTTTTATATTTTAAGTATTAAAGACAAACAGGCGAACCGTAACTTAATAAACACAGTAGGAGAGGGAAGTTGTTTTTAAGGTTAGGGCCTTCCCACTAAACTTCTTCCAAAGTTTTCCTTAAAATGGGTGGCATTCATTTTCTTCCTCTTTTAAACCATAAACTGCCTTACACCGAGTCAGATGCTTTTGGCCTGCTACCATCTATGTCAATGCAGTTCTCCTGAATGTTTTACATCACTAACTATTTCATCCTTCATCACTGGCTGTATCTCATTTAAATGCCAGGGAATGACCCTAGGACCTCTGGAATACAAAGCATATGCCTTCAAATAATATGTCGGTATGATTTGTATACAAATGCCAACCTTTGTGCACAAATGCTGGAGAAAAAATATATGAAATATAATCTATTTAAAAATTAAACTTTTAACATAGTTGTGTGGTATATTAAACAGGGCTTTGTATGTGCTATTTCAAATCTCCTCCTTTTTTCTTATTAAATTGATTCCTCTAGAGGTGAAGTTTAAAAATTAAAGCATTTCCAAATCCTTCTTAAAATTCTAATCACTGTGTCTTTCAATTTTCAGGGAACCAATTTTAATCCTGCTATTTGACACATCTCTATTTAAAACTAGATATGGAATATATAAAATACACTCAATATTTGGTACTGCAATCAAGTTGGAATGTGTGAACTCACTTTAATTGCTTTCATGTTTCAAAATAGGAGAAGATGTTAATGGGAGTTCAGTGTGACTGGACTTTGAAGCAAAACACAGAAGAGTTTCCTGCAGCTAACTGTCATTTGCATTTGTTCAGTTGGCAGTACCAAATATATTTATAACAGAAACATTTTAGAGTCCCCTTAGCTTAATTCTGGTAGAAATATTCACTTTAAATGAGCTGAAAATAATATTTTCTCATTAATTTGTGTGTGTGTGTGTGTGCATTTCATCTCTTGTCACTTTATATTTTTCAAGCACATAAAAACATACAACTCTTTTCAGTGCTTGAAAAATATAAAGAGTATTTGAGATGCAGTGGCGTAGTGTGGAGGTCCCAGAGGGGTGGTCCGCATTTAACACAGTATTTTAAGGGGGTGCCTCTCTTCTTTACTCCCACCCTGGGTAGCAATAGATGCCTCCTGGTCATGCCCTGTTTGCCTGCTTGCTTCCTCTCTTCTCTTCCTCACTGGCACAAGCTAAGCATCAAGACAATCATTTCTTGACACATACTCAGTTTTTTCAGAACAACCAATATTTTCTCATGATCTACATAGCCAAAAGCTTTGCTGTAGTGTACAAAGCATAGATTGATCTCCTTGTGAAATGTTTTGGTGTGGCCCAGTAATCAGTGGATATTTGCAAAATGATCTTGAGTACCTCTTCCTTTTTGAAATCTACCTTGAACATCAGGCATTTCTGCCTTCCTTTAAAAGTAAAAGCCTTTTTTTGCAGTGTCTGGAGCATCATTCTGCTTGCATGGGAAATTAAAGCAGTGGTTCTTTAGATACTACTCCTTGGCATCTCCTTTCTTACAGTTTGGAATGATAGTGAGTTTCTTCAGTTTGTTGGCCGCTGTTTTTCTTCTTAGGATTTTGAGGGATTCTGTCTGTGGCTGGAATGAGCCAAATAAGATGAGGTGAAAGGGGTCTGATTAACTGATTAACCAGATCTAGCCATTCTCTAGCCTGGGGCACTGTCCCACTGCCAGTGCATAGCACTAGCATAATTATAGGCCAGGAGGGTAGTCCTAAGCATTTCAAACATTCTTAGGCTTTGGAGTCAGCACACCTTAAATTGGCTTGTTATTAGCTCAGCTGGTCCTTCCCATGTGTTTGTGCAACAAACAGTTTTGCATTTCTTTTTGAAAAACTTACAAGGCTTCTTCTTTGACATGTGGCGCTTTTACACGACCCCTAAGATCCGCTGGCCACTTAAATTCGGACCAGAGATCTTAGGGGCTTGTCGCTCTTCCTGTGTTCCCACCCCCTTCGCACTTCCTGGCTGCTGGCTGGGTGAGGGGAGGGAGAAAACAAAGGAAGAAAGACCGTGGCTCACCTCTGTTCTGCCTCGTTCTGTCTCTTGCTCTTGCCCTTGCCGTATCTTGCCAGGGCAAGATTCCAGTAGCTCTTAAAGGGGCAGGAGCCAAAAAAACAGCAAACAGAAGTGAGGAGAGCCCCGCTCTCACTATCGTTGCACCGCATCAAAGAATTTTCACCTCCAGAGAGAAGGTACTTGAAAGGTGTGCTGGGACAAGCTAAAGTGGGCGTGGTCACACTTAATTGCCTGTAAACTCCGGAGCTGGTGGGGAAACATTTTTAAGCTCCGGAGCTTGCAGCCATTTGCTGCGGAGTTTAGGGGTCGTGTATAAACAGCCTTAGAAAGCTAAATGTACTATGTTGATGTTTATCACTATGTTAAACAAATTGTTTCAGCCTTTACCCAATAACACAGCACTTGGTTCTAGACTTGCACTTCTGCAAGCAAAGGAACTCCTTCAGAAGAGTCTTCAAATCAAGCGAGGATTCCTGCTATGTGAGGAAGGGAGCAGACCCCTGCTGATTTGTTCTTCAGCTTGTAACGGAACCCGGGGGAGATCATATTTATACCAAACACTCCTTCTGCAATCAATCAACCTCAGGTGAAGAATGCAGGACTTCTGGATACACAAAACTCCTTCTTGTGGATTCTAGACTCCTGGCCTTGCTGTGATTGCTATTTCACTTACCAAAATAATTAAGTAAACAGGGCACCTTCACTTGAATAATAAGTAAAATCATTTATTTTGCTAATAAGGATTTCACAGAAATATTCTCTTATTGGAAAATAATGACATGATTTCCCTTCCTAACTGAAAGAAATCTAAAGTAAACTTCAGAGGCAAAAGCCTCACTAATTCTACTTGAAACTACATAGCTAGCATAGTCCATTAGTACTTTTTGCAAGAATCCGAGAAACAGTTTCTCTGCATCTCTTTCTCACAGACTTTCACAGCTTGAGAAAAAAAGTCACATGTTGTTTCTGAACCAATGAAAGTTCACTTATTTCTTAGATGGAATGTATCTTCAGACAATGTTTACATTCATTTGAGATAGCAGATCTACAGCAGGTTGGCATAGCACATTAATATTAACATTGTTTACATTTGTCCTTAGAGAAAGGCTTCCCTACTTCTAAAATACATTACACAGCCCATCCCTAGGGAATCTTCCTGTCACTGTTGATGCTTCTACAGAACCCTGGAGCAGATATTTGACAGCACTGGTGTTAAAGAAGACTTAATCCCCTTACTCATACATCTTACAGTCTTTATATTTATCTTAATTCGTATAAACATATTTCACTGCTAAAGGGTAAGAAAAGTCCCTCTGTATTCCAAAGGCCCTTTCAAAAATAGCTATGAACGCTGTTTTCTTCCCATCCATAGCAGGTAGCAGATAGCCAACTGCAAGGGCAAGTTAGGCTAAAAAAATTGGTGAGAACTGGATATCCTGATCTAGTGCCTGAAAAATACAAGGAAACATGATTTTTTCAAGATAAAAATCCAAAAAAACCCAATGACTTTCACAACAAGAAAGTGTTAGAAAGAACCACTATAGCCTGAGAGGTGCCAAATTCCAACCAAAGGGCACATTTTAGATGTCACAAGAGCTCACATGTAACAACTTGTGAACATACATGCAACCACAAAAGTACAGAAAGACGCTAGTACCAAAGATTCAGGGCAAGATCAGAAACCATCTATTCTTCTTGATGGACAACTCTTTCAAACTTATAGAGAGAGAGAGAGATATGGATATTTTGTGTTCTCTAGCAGCCTTGTCTAACTTTGGCTCTTCCAGTCTTGCAAGACTCTGTTTTTACTTTTCCTCAAACATATCTCCTTTCCTATTATTATCAACCATTTGTCTACTGCAGGGCTGTCCAACAGGTAGACCGTGGGCTACTGGTAGCCCGCGAAGGGTTCAAAAGTAGCCCGCCAAGCATCAATAAAAAAATGTGAGGGGATAAGTTCTTCACTCCTCCCTCCCCCATCCCAAGGATCACTACTGCCCCAGCAAAGTTCTGGGTCTGCCAGCCCACTGTCTTAGCTGAGCGGGCAGTTCAAGGGCCATGAGCATGTGCTCGGAATGGATAAAATGCGTAAGTAGAGGTATTAGTGTAGTAGCCCTCAACCACTTTAGGCTGGAAAAAGTAGACCTCGGCCTGTTCAAAGTTGGGCAGCCCTGGTCTACTGCTTTCTCCTCACTTCTGTTACAGGACCTTGCCTGAGGAACAAATAACCTGTTTAAAATATTTTGTTTATTAAATTCCTTTAAATTTCTATGTGAGCTATGGAGGCAGGGAAGTAATAGCAAACCCAGTTTTGCTTGTAAGAGCATCATGCAGGGACTGTTCATTTCATGAGATCTACAGATTTAAGGTACATTTACATCTTTATTTGAGCATCCATGGTTGAGTTTCCAATTTGCTCAATATAATTAATGCATATAAAAGGAGGCAAATAGATTGTGTACATAATGCACAACTAGTATATTAATACTTAAATGAAATATTGTGGTATCCTTTCTTAATGAAATTAAACCATAGCTGTTCCTAGGCAGCGAGTACTGGCTTGTAATTACATTCACTTTCAAAAAAAAATTGTTACAAAATATTATAAAGGCAAAGCTCAAAAATCATTATCATGTTACATCAACTGGTTATTTTTGTTTTTATTATGCACTGTTCTTGTAGATTAACAATAAAATATACAGAATTAGCATCATAAATAACTTTGAGATACTAGTTGTTAAACAGTCTATATCATATTAATTAGTCTCTGAAACAAGGCAGGAATTACAGCCATTTATTACTGACTACAGCATAAGTTGCTAATCAGTGAAAGAGGCAAATAATAAACAAGCTAGCAGCCAGTTCTTAAGTAGAACTTGGTGACCTCCAACTTAATTAAACTTCTAAAGTGTCTAAGCCAAGAATCTTCTATATAGAAGTATCATCTTCCCTCCCTTTTTGTTTTAAAATAAAAGTTTTTCTTCCCCCCATTTTATCTTTTTTAAAAAATTTCAATTATGCATAAGAATGGCTGAACTACATAGGAATAGCTATAAAAAAGTTCTCTTTATACTGCCTTAGAAATTATGTGCATTGCTTTTAATTAATGTTATTTAGAACTGCATCTCATTTCCTATATTTTTATATCAAGAATGTACGAACATTATAATAAAAATATGCATGTCATGTTTAAAAGTTTCTTACGGGTTCTTGCTACAGTTAAATTTGGCTGAAAGCTACTGTATGTATTATGGTAAGCAGAACAGGTTCCTCACATAATGTTTACACATGAGATTGGATGCTTTGGGCTTTCTTAGAGATTTTTTATTTATTTACTTATTTATTTATTGCATTTGTATTCTACCCATATGGGAGTAAGAATAAGAAATATTTAGTGACCCACATGTTGTTGAAAGAAAAACTGTAAAATTCCTGTCAGAATCTTGTTACTGAATTTATTATTATTTATTATTTTTGTGAACCAAGATGTATTATAAATAGGCACAAGCATTTAAAAAGTGTTATTCCTCTTTTCATCTGTGAATCAGATAGTTTTCAGATTAGAATAATAGAATCATAAGAGTTGGAAGAGATCTCATGGGCCATCCAGTCCAACCTTCTTCTGTGCAGGAATCCCAATAAAAGTACTCCCAACTGATGGCCACACAACCTCCGCTTAAAAACCTCCAAAGGAGTCTCCACCACACTACGTGGAGCTTATTCCACTGCCGAACAGCTCTAACCATCAGGAAGTTCTGGATTTTACTTTGTGTTTTTAATATGACAATAATAAAATGCAATTTGTAGCCCTGTATGCACTTCACTAGCTACCCCATGACTAGAAATGTTTTGAAAAATAAAAAATGATGCTGAAAACAAATTAAATAAAAATAAAAATAACATAAAATAAAACCCTAACCTACACTCTCCTCTGAAAACATTCCTTGGCTGGTGCAAGGGAAACCTCAATTCCTCTCTCCTCCCTCTGCTTTGGAGGCTTGCCAGTCGAGAGTGGAGAGAGAGAGAGAGAGAGAGAGAGCACATTGGCTCACTTGTGATCATGTGACCTGTTCTAGTTGCTTGTATTACAAGACATTGCTTGTTGATCAAGGCAAAATTCAGAAGCAATGTTTGCTTGTCTTGCAAAACAATGTTAAACCAAGTTACTCTTAAACCAAGGTATTACTATAGTTTGAAACCATTGCTTAGAAGGGTGAAGTAGGGTTCTGAAGTGGATCTTTCAAAAATAAATTTGAAATAAGAAGTAGACTTGATTTTAAAAAGCTCACATTAAAATATAATAGTCTTTCTGGTGCCATGTGATTTTTGTATTTGCTGTTATTGTTGTCCCTTGGTTTTTGTTTGTTGTTTTGGCTGATTTAAAAGAAGAGAGGCTGCACATCCGGAATACTAAAGCAAGAGTATAGTAGGTATGAAGCACAGGGTGCATGGAGGCAGAAATGATAAGTGAATAGCAACTTCCTGTTTTTGCAAAGAGAAAAAGAGGGAGAGATAATTCAGAGTCAGTGTGTAACAAAATTTCTAGAAGTCATTTATGTGGCGAAAGAAAGAAAAAACTTTTACCTGCCATGCTTTGAATAAAAGGTTGGCATAAATAAGAATGCCAATTAATGCATGAATAATACCTGAAGCTATTTTTCCTAACAAGAGAAACTTGTAGGAGAGCTGGCAGTTTTATCACAATTCCATGCTTAGAAACGACTAATGAAAGTACTTCTCAGCTGATCTGTCTGTTTTAATCTTTTTAAAGTGTGCCTAAACAGAACATTTAAAAAATGTAAACACAAATAAAGCAACTTTCATAGCAGCATTGGGCATTGTTCAATAATGGCCCTATTCAAACAATACAACAAACATAGGGGGTTACTGTAGTTCTCTGGGGCAATTCCGATGGAAAACCTAAAACTGTATTTAGATTGTGGTGGTTGGAGATTGCAGACTGGATTGAAACAAAGTAGTGGATTCAAACAAAATATGACTTCAACATTTTTCCTTCCACTGAAGGAAATACTAGAGGTAGGTAAAGGTGCAAGGGGTGCATCAGTGGGTGGGGCAGGAAGGGGGTTCCGTGTTCAGCATTCCAGGGAATGGTGACAGACATAGGGTGAGATTATGGGTGAAATCAATATTTATTATGGAGGTGTGTCGCTTGAGACTGAAACTGCTGAGGAAGGAGACACCCTATGTCTTCTGCAAATAAGACATAGGGTGGCATGACAGAAATCATGGCCCATGAAAAAGCTGGGTTAAGGTTAGGGTTAGGGTTATGATTAAGAGAATTAGAGAAGAAAGAAAATCTGATACAAGTATAAATTGATAGGTGCTGTGGCAGTGCCAATGGAAAACAAACTACATTTTTTGCCACAATTACCGGTACATCCACACATTAACCAGAAGTAAAAGATCGAAAGATCTGCTGTATCATGGGAGGGGTAGGGGAAGAGAACTTTCTTTTGATGCTCCTTTATTATGTAATTTCTGGCTAGTCTCTAATTCATCATCTTCTAATGCCAGACAACAAAGTCTCTATAGAATCACTATTTCAGAGTTCTTGGATAAGTGACAGTTGCTATGGGTGATACCCACTTGATGGAGTTTGGCTTGAGAGATAGTAGGTGCCATTTTGCCACAGCAGTTGTCCCAATAGGTTAGTTTCAGAAAATTTAGTTTAATTTTAATATAAAATATTTTACCTTGCCTTTCTCCTTAAAAGGGACCCAAGTACTTCATAGAAAGGCAATATTTAAAGCTGAAAACAGTAAGTATTCAACACTGGTTTTCCCTGAGCTCCTTGCCATCTGAAGAGGCCAGCCGCAGAGTCTGGTGAAATGTCTGGAAGAAAATCTTCCAGAACACAGCCAAACAGTCTGAAAAACTCACAACTATCAGATCCTGGCTGTGAAAGCCTTCGAGAATACACTGGTTTACATAATTAAAACACAATACTTAAAGCTAAAAACAATGGATATAAAAAGGCAGCTCATATCATTAAAATATACTATTAAAGCTGAAACAATGTGTATACAAATATTTAAAAGGAACAAACACATAACTCTGTGAGAGATGGCAAACACAAATAGTACTACAGACTCAGTCATGGTAGTAAAGTTACATCCATGTAAGCAGTCACTAGGGGAAAGGTTGCCTGAAGAGAAAGTAAGAGACCTACCCTTTCAATAGCTTGGACCCAATCCCAGGTAATGTTGGGAGAAAATTTTGTTAGCTTTTATTGTGGGACTTAAAACATTTTGCTGCTCATTCAAGTGTCTTCTTCAATCTGAGGAAAGTTTATGGGAGGCATCCAATTTATAGTTCAAGTTGGTTTCACTCCACCCTAGTTTGAATAGGCTCGTTAGGTGGACCATGGCCTGGGGTGTGTGAATGTCACACCTATGCAGCCCAGACATCCAGTCAACGTTTGGATCCCACAAGAAAATAAGTCTAGTTGTTGTGACTCAACTCTCAGATAACCTCACCTGGATCACTGAGAAGCTCCACAGACATGTACCCATTTTGTGTTGGAGTTGCGCCAATAAGCACTATGCTAACAGGAATGCTGTGATTCTCTTGCATTACTACAATTATATATGCACAAAGGTAGACTGTACCCTTTAAAACATTCTGGATGTATATGAAATACTGTACTCATTTTTCCTAGATAAAAGTACCTTCTCAGCATCTATTTGAGCACCCATTTTTAATTCCAGAGCTTAGATGGGGGTGGAGGACCCCTTTCATCTTGATTGCCACATCCCCTCCATTTGTATATATATGTGAACACACTCTGGACTGCATTTGCTCTTGGTCTTGCCATTTGCCTCTTTGTACGTAGAGGCCATCCCCACTCATTCTCTGTTTTACTCATTTGTCTTATCTTTCTCCCTCTCTCTGATGTTTCTGTGCATGCACAGACACAGAGTAAATGTACACATGCCTCACCGCCTTGGCTTTTGTCACCACTCTCCTTTTCCTCTACCTGTTCTCATCACCACCTCCCAGTGCATCTCCACAGCTTCCTCCTTCACCTCTGTCTGTGTGGCCACTCCTTCCACAGTCTCACTTGCCTGGATGCCTGGAAACTTCTCTGTACAGCACAAGTGGCCTGCTCCCCAAGAACTGCCTATTTTCTGCTGGACTCCAAGGCCTTCTCTGAGGCAGTCCCCCTCTTTTTTGTAATCTT
Organism: Phrynocephalus versicolor; assembly: GCA_023846285.1. Classification (NCBI taxonomy): domain Eukaryota; kingdom Metazoa; phylum Chordata; class Lepidosauria; order Squamata; family Agamidae; genus Phrynocephalus; species Phrynocephalus versicolor. Next base: position 19,908,569 of record JAHTLZ010000015.1, read on the forward strand.
TTCCAGGAAACCACCTGCGTTTCACAAGGCAGCAATAGAAAAAGCTACAGCCACTTTCCAAAGGGAGGTTGAGAAGCTGTGGAAGTAGCAAATTTGCCAATTTTGTGTGGACCACCACTGGAGGCAGCTGCCTCACTGGGCCTAAAGGCCCCGCTGAACTATTTATTCTGCATTACCCCCTTCTGACAGCCTTGAAATCTACTTAATTCTTGCTGCCCTTTAACAGACACAGTCCCTCAATGCTAGCTGTCAGAGAGGAAGATAAAAATGAAGCCACTGAGCTAGTGACAGAGAACAGATACATTGAAATGCAGAGGACTTGTTAGCCACAACCAGCTCAGCTTGCCTTTATTTCAGTGGGTGAACTGTGCATTACATGATTGCAAAGCCAAACATATAGAAGAAGCATGTATTTTAAGCATATTGTATTTATAGACCTAGTTGTTAGCCAAGATAAAGATGTGCTGTTATTCTACCCATATGATAGCTTTATTCCTCCTAGTTATTCCTCTGTCTGAGCATAATTACATAGTGGTTTTAAAATGATCTCTTGTAAATTCATTTGTAACATGCAGTCATCTACATTTGTTCAAGTAAGAAGTTCTATTAATTTTGCTACAGAAATGTATGAGTTTCTGTTATGCAGCGAAATGGAAAATGTGTTAGCTGCTGTATGTAAATGGAGTTCACTTTGAAAATGTATTTCAAAGGTGTTTATATGATGCTTTACTTTAACTAGCCATTGAAGTCTAAAACTTATTTCAGGTAAATGCTGCATTATAAAACAGATTCTCTTTGATTTCATTTTAAGTGGTGGAATAACTGACTGACAGCGTAGCGCCAGTAATAAATTATTCTTTGCCAGCATTAAAAGCAAGTAGGATTAGGCTCCAAACAAAAGAAACACTTTTGTTTCTACTAGAATTTTCACTCCTTTCTTTCTGTGCTCACCCATTAGTTATGAGGTGTGACGGACCGGGTCTTTCGCAACCTGGCCGCACTTAGTGTGTTGAAACTGTTTTTACTTTTGCTGCCACCATTTACTAAAACCTAAACTTGTTTCTATTATGAAGAATCGGGACATGACATGTATATTAACTTTTCAACATAAATATGTAGTTTGTAGAGATGGGCACGAAACGAGCGATTTTTTTGTTTTTGTTTTCGTTTTTTCGTTTTGTTACGTAACGAAATGAAAAACAAATTTTGACTCCAAAATGAAACAAAACGACCCGAAAACACGAAAAATTTTGTTGACCGCTTCGTTTTCATTACGGCAAATGCATTGAATTATGCTAAATGGTAACAAAACAGCAATTTTTCGTGTTCGTTTTCGTTTTTTTCGGGTTGTTACATAACGAAATGAAAACAATTTTTTTTTGCAAAAAACCTCATGAAAATGAAAACGAACCAAAACGGACCCCTAAACGACCAAACGACAAAAGAAACACCATTTTTTTGAGTCGTGCCCATCTCTAGTAGTTTATTTAGTTTCACAACATACATAAATAGCATGTTTTAATAACGTTCAGTTTGAAATGTTCTTAAGATGTAACTTAAACAAGTCTCTAAACATATCCTAGTCAGACCCTATCCAGTCCCTAACTCTATCAGTTACTGTTATGTGTCGCCAACTAACACGGACTGAGCTCCTGATCTTTCTCTTCAGTTCTCAGTTCCCCCTCTGACTAACTCTGACAGTTCAACTGTCATTCTTTTTATAGGACCTAACCCCACCCACATTATGGGGTTGGTCTACCTTTTGAATATTCATGAATCTCTTCCCAGGGGTTCCGTCCCATGAGGGAACATAGAAACTCTAATGGCCGGGATCCTCACAGAATTTATGTAAGATTTGTCCAGCTTGATGCAGTGAAGGAAAGCTAACTGCTGAGGTGCCAAGGCTTCTTCCAGCAGCAGATGCAATTGCACAATCAAGGTGTCCTGTTGCTTTATCATCTACCTACAAATCCAAGTCATGGAAAACTGACAGGCAGTGTTCCCTCTAAGCTGCACATTCTCGTTCAGAGCTCCACTGGGGTGGGATGCAGGCAGCAGCAGCTAATTTTCTCACTTCCCATTGGAATGAAGCCCCACTCACACCCACATGAGTGGAAAGAGGCTATCATGAAGCAGGACAGAAAACTAGGGAATCATTACTCACAGGAGCACAACAGTATTCTAGCTAATGCATTGATTTTCATTTACTTTGTCAACACTTTTGAGATACAGTAATACCTTCATTTGCGAGCATAATCCATTCTGGAAAGATGCTTGTAAACCAAAACACTCTGATATCAAAGCAAATTTCCCCATAAGAAATAATGGAAATTCAGATGATTTGTTCTGCAGTCCCATAGACCACATACTGTATACACAAAATGCCAAAACACACAAAAGAAGTAGGCTAGGAGTCCGTGTCCACACCATGGTTTACGTACTTGGCTGTGGAATCTGCTCTGCTTGGGACTAACAACTGGCTTTTACTCTGTATTTTTAATGTGACAGTAATAAAGTGCAATTTGTAGCCCAATGCACAATCAAGTAGCTGCCCCATGACTACAAATGGTTTGAAAAAATAAGAAATAATTTTGAAAACAAATTAAATAAAAATATAAATATAAAGAAAAATAAAACCCTAACCTGCACATTCCTGGATGGTGCAAGGGAAACCACTATTCCTCTCTCCTTCCTCTGCTTTGGAGGCTTGCCTAAGATAGAAGGTTCCAGACAATCACCCACAATCCTGCAGGCAGAGGGAGAGAGAGCCACCATTAGCTCATGTGATCATGTGACCTGCTCCAGTGCTTGTATATCAAGACGTTGCTTGTTGATAAAGATAAAATTTAGAAGAAAAGTTTGCTCATCTTGCAAAACACTCTTAAACTAAGTTACTCTTAAACCAAGGTATTACTGTATTCATTTCTGCACGCACACACACACACACACACACACACACACACACACACACACACACAC
>JAHTLZ010000015.1:19932255-19961564 GCA_023846285.1 Phrynocephalus versicolor
GACATTTTCTTATATTTGTAATATAACTGTAGTGACCTCTAAAAAGTCAGATGTCAGTGTCCCATTCTGGGTAGAAAGGGAAGCCTTATTTGTGCATTGATCAAATAATTTCATGATGCAACAATTAGTAAATTGTTGACAGATTAGAAGAGTGAAAGCAATTTCAGGAGATTCTTTGTTTTCATTTATGTGGATAAGGAGCAGTATTGCTTTTGCAGCTTAGTAATAAAAAATAAATTATATAAGATCAATCAAACTATATTAGCTTTTCATGCGGCTTAAGGATGTGTATGGTAGACGTTAATACCGCAAAACACTTGACTAAACTACAAGCACAGCTGTAAAATTCTAAGGATTGGAAAGAGCACAAACATTATCATGTACTGAAAGAAAAAGTAAGCAAAAATGACCTCTAGGTTGAAAACACTTATTGAGAACCTATTTTAAATTGAATACACGAGCCAAGATAATACAAGTTGTTTGATAAGAAACATTAGAGAAATCCATAACATAAGGCTTTTTATTATAGGTTTATAGCATCAATCTCTCCACTGGGTAATGGAACTTGTAAATATACTCTTATGTAGGAGTCTCCTTGCAGACTTTTTTTATTCATGCTGAAATAAGCACAGTAAACCTATTTGCTGTCAGGGTACGTTGAATTTAAGATTATATTTATTTTGGTTATAAAGAGGTTTTGCTTTTATGGCTGGGAGCTGGGATCAGCTCCATGAAAGGAAACAACTATGGGGGGGGGGATATAGCAAGTAATATTCTAAACAGGATTTTTGTACATGATCAAATCAGCACAACATGGGTCCATTGTTGTAGACTGTAAAAGTGACATTGCACCTAGAAAAACACCAGCCATGATTGGGTGTGGTCAGACATAAATATTGCTGTATAAATCCTGAGTACAGCTTCTTTTTCCTGTTACGTAGCTAATCTCCTATCCTTCCAGGAATGGCAGCCGCAGCCATTTGAGGTTCTCCTAAACAGAAAATTCCACCAGCGTATTTGTACAGAATTATACCAGTTGTGCACACTTGCCATTGTGCAAGTACGGGATGTGTTTCCTTTGTAGCGCTTACTGCTCATACAACAACAGTGCTTAAATATGCCCATGTGGTAAAGTCTACTTGTGACAGGGTTTTCTGCCCAGTGGAGATGCTCAATGGATTTTTTTTTTACTAAACTGCCATGGTAAACTCAAGCTCCTGTGCTCACCCTTGTTATGTTAAAGTTTTTTTTTGATATGATGATTTAAAACCACTGTATAATACAAACCACAAATTTTCATAATAATAAAATAGAGAATTCTATGCATGTTGCCAGTTTAAAGTTATTCTTTCTTTCAGACTAACCCAGTTATCTAAAAGTCATTTGTAAACAGTCTTTGTGTTCCTCTCCTTCAGACAGTAAGAATGATTTAGATGGCAATGCAGGCCATAATAAGTGTGTTAGAAAATGGATAGCAAGAATACAAGAAATTAAGCTCTTGCTAAATATAGTAGTACCTTGGTTTATGAGTATAGTCCATTCCAAAATCATGTTCATAAACCAAAATACTCATATATCAAAACAAATTCCCCCATAGAAAATAGTGGAAACTCAAATGATTCATTCTAGGACCCAGTTTCCATCATTTCTTTTTGGGAAATTTGCTTTGCTATATCAGAGCTGGTAGCTGCAGTGGCAAGTGGACCTAGTGGCTGGCCTCCATGGTGAGGCCCAGAGGCTGGAGGCCACTGCAAGGCCCTGCTGGACCTGCAGCTAGGGCCAAAGGCTGCCGCTAGCTAGCACCAAGCCTGTGATGAAGGCCAGAGGCCCAGCCTGGGCCCACTAGGTGCCCTGAAGGTCCCTTCCAGGTAGTGTTGGGCCTGCAACGAGGCTTAGAAGGTGGCATGAGCTCACTGCATGGCCCGGAGGCCATTCCTGAGCAGTTCTGGGCCTATGTCAAGCTTCTGGGCCTTGTTGCGGGCCCACCACACAGATCAGAGGCCACTTCTAGGCACCTCCGGGCAGCCTGGAGGCCTGTTCCAGGCAGTGCCAGGCCCATGCCGAGGCCCATAGGCCACTTCCAGTCAGTGACAGGTCCGTGCTTCAGAAGGGCTTCTGGACATGCAGGCCAGGAGCATCTGCCCAAAGCCTTGATGACGGCAGGGTGCGAGACATCACTCTCCTTTCTCTCTCCCTCCTGGATCACCTCTTCCTCCTCTGCCACTGCTGCTGCCATGTGGGGATCCTGGCAGGCAACATCCAAGTGCCATTCCAAGATGGTGACAGCTACAGTGAGGAGGAGAGGAGGAGGAAGAGGAAAAGCTGAGCCAGGCCATGAGCACCTCCTGGTGCTCATTTTGCAAGACATTCCTTGGAAAGCAAAGCAAAAATTTATTAAAAAATTTGCTCATTTTTGCGAAATACTCGTAAACTAACGTACTCATATACTGAGGTACCACTGTAGCACCTTATTTTAAAAGGCTAAACACGCTTTTCAAATTTGGAGAACATGCACCAAGTGTTTCAAGCAATTGTATGAAATTATGGAGAATGTTCTAGTGCCACATGGTGTGGTTTAATTATGTGAAAGTATAAAGCTGTTTCCCTCTATGTAATCTAATACTTTTGATAATCTGAAGATGCACTTGCATCCTCTTCCTATTGCATGCAAATATACCATGCTGGTGCACTTAATTAAAAATTGTAAGCAAGCATCAAGTTAGTGGGGGCAAGTCCTTTATATGTCTTTAGAAGCATACATTATATTATAAAATTTTCCTAATCCAGGTCCTGCAATATGTTTGCAAATCCTGGTACTTCTTAGGGCCAGCAGGGTTTTTATCATATTCTGCTTTCTACTTGTGATGTCATATAAACAGTTCTCAGAGGCTGCTTTCACACGACCACGAAAATCTACTGCAAAGTGCTCACAGATGTGGAGCATAAAATCATTTTCCCACAAGCAGCGGACTTTAAAGAAAATAAACTGTGGCCACACCCACTTAAGCCTTACGCAGCTCATTTTACAAGTACCTGGTCTCAAGGTGGTACAATCCTTGTCACTCTTCTGATGCAGATTTTAAATTGTTACTTGAGTCCGTGGGAACACAGAAAATCTGCACCAAAAACCTTTTGCCCCCGTTACAGTATCTTTGCTGCGGTTCTCAGTCGTGAGATCAGAACAGTTGCGGATTTTCAAAATGTGACCGTGGGAACACCCGAACCACAACATCAACCATATGACCATTCGGGGGGGGGGTGATCTGGATCAAAGTTTGCTGTGGGTTTCAGTGGTTGTGTGAAAGCAGCCAGTGTCCTCCAATCAGACATTAGTAAAATCCAGGCTAGTTGGCTAGTTGAGATTCAAGAAGGACTAGTTCATGTGATGAAACCCCGTACTTCTTATTTTATAGTGTTATGTTTGAAGTTAAGTAATCTGTAGCATTGATACTGTTGCTGTAGTGCTGTTACAATATGCATTGCACAGAGACCTGTGTTTTTTATAAAGGTCAACTCATTGAAAGTCTACTGCTGCTCTGTTAACCACCTGCAAAGACTATATTAACTAGAGATGTGCACTAGCACCAAAATTCAGATTTGGAATTCAGAATGCTACAAATGTCATTTTTAAAATGTATGGCCTGTGCCCTGGCCAACTGTTGCTTTATCATCTGCCTGACGCCTCCAATATAAGTGCGGCAAAGGGTCATTCAGGATGATAATTGGTAATGAAATGGCAGTCGGAGTGATGAGTACCCAGCTCACCACTCAAATACCTGAAGTCTTACCCAGTGCTGTATAGGTGGGAAAGCAAAGAGATGAGTCATCTGTCCGAAGAAGCACTTATCTTCAGAAAGGTTATAGGTAACACACACAAAAATCTACAGGGTTGTCAAATTATTTCCATTCCAAAACTATCTCAAGCATACATTCTAGTTGCATTCTGTTTCATTCTGCATATTTTAGATTCCAATCCAGTGTAGGGGGAAAATAGTTTCAATGTTTCATTGCCCACTTTTATGTGGTAGGATGGAATCTAGAATTTATAGAACATGCTAGAACAGAACTAGAATATTTGTTTGCCGTCCATTTTTGAAAGGATACAAGATAGGAGATTTGTCATCAATGAAATTCCAAGCTATTTTGGGGAACTTTTAGTCTCCATGTCTCTCAGTTAAGAACATTTAAATTGTACAAAATAAATATACCTGTATATAAAAATGTGGCCCTAGTCATCTACCCCCTCATCAAATATTTATAACAGAAATGATTCCCAACATCCATCTGTTTATTTACACTGTACTTGTATTAATCTGAAGGAAACTGCAATTTTACAGAGAACTTGTGTGCTAAATTCAACATAAGCTTAAACTATTAATGTTTACAAACTCATTGCTTGAGTTGGAGCAAAAATGCTGAAGCAAGAGACTGATTTTGATTACCTACTGTAGTATTTTATCCCTTACTGCAAGAATGGGTGTATATGCATGTGTGAGAGAAATCTTTCCTCTTCCTGCAGTTATTTTCTTATCTTCCGTGATTTATAATTTAAAAGAAAGGAGGGGGCATCAATGCTGCCTTTCTCTTTTTCTGTTATTGAATTTCTTTCCCTGCCCTGTTAAGCACTGCAGAGAGTCATAAGCACCCAGACCAGAAACACAAGTGTATTAAGATCCCTCTACTTTGTTTCCATGTTTATGCCTCCCAGTGTGCTAATCCTGCTCAATTACACTAAAGGTTGACATTTATCACTCTTTATTGAAAATCAAGTCCATGACTTCTCAGAAATGGATGACCTGCTGATTTACCTCCAGGTATTCATTATTTAACTGTGACTTTGCTGTGCCATGAACACATCAAGTGTATACATATTACAGCACATATTATGTCTTATAGTATTAATCATAAAGGCCTGTTATCTTTGAAACAATAGACTCCTCTTATTTTGGAAAAGAAATATGCCAACTTCTGAGAATGCGATCAGTTGATATACTTCACTCCTTACTGTGGTTTCTTTCTGTGTATCCTTTGAGGAATTCCCAACATAACATCCCTTGCCATCGCATCAAAACAAGTGTCTCCTCAGGGAACTACTAGCTACACTTCATCTCCTGAGATACAATTATTTTCTGTTTATCCTTAATGCCCCAGGGTTGTGATGAGGCACCAGGCCATATCTGTTCGGCCAAACACCATCTCCTTTCTGTTTGTTAGTACTAAATCATACAGGCTTGCATCACACCTTGATAACTTTCATAGGTAGCTAGCTAGTTATGCTGACTTTTGAATTAATTTGAATATAACGGCCTTCAAAATTTTATATACAGTTTAATTATCAAAACTAGGAAAGGTGGATCTGCTGATGTGCAAAATGGATTCAAAAAATGGAAATTAATGTTCAGAAATGGATTTTGAGAGGGATTCATTCATTGCTTATGTAGCCCCGGTTCCTGGGTTAGCACTTCTTCTAACCAGTCTTCATTCCCTCTCAGCTGTCCTTGCGAAGTCCATTTGGTTATGTGTGTAAATAACAGGCATTTTCAGTCTGAGAACATCTCTGATTGTAGGCAAAATTACACTTGCTGACTTATTTTCTATACCCTTCCTAATGATTCCTAGCATTGAGTTTGTTTGTTTTCCCCTGCTGTGGCACACTGGGTTGACACCTTCATTGAGCTGTCCTCCAGGACACCAAGGTCCCTTTCCTGGTTAGTTACAGAGTTCTGACCCCATCAGTTTATAAATGTAATTCAGTTTTTTTGCACCAACATGCATCATTCTGCACTTACTAATGTTGAAGCTCATTTTCCAGTGGTTTGCCCACTCCCCCAGTATCAACAGATCCCTTTGGAGCTCCTCACAATCTCACTCAGTTTTTACTGCATTGTAAAATTTAGTGTTGGGAATTGTGGCTACCTTGCTATTTACTCCTACTTCTAGACCATTTATGAAGAGATTGAAAAGTAGGGGTTCCAGTATCCAAACCTTGGGGGACCCCACTCCTTACCTCCCTCCAGTTGGAGAAGTGTCCATTTAGTGCTACCCCCTGTTTTCTGTCACTTAGCCAGTTGCTGATCCAGGATATGACCTGTCCTTTTATTCCATGACTGGCAAGTTTATTCAAGAGTCTTTGGTGTGGGACCTTGTCAAAAGCCTTCTGAAAGTACAGATAAACAATGTCAACTGGATCTCCCTTATCCACATGCTTGACAGTCCCAAAGAATTCCAGCTGATTAGTGAGGCATGATTTGCCCTTGCAAAAGCCATGTTGGCTCTTCTTCAGCAGCACCTTTTCTTCTATGTGCCTATTAAATTTATCTTTTAGGATGGTTTCCATCACTTTACCTGGGATACATGTCAAAGTGACTGGTCAGTAATTTCATGGATCACCTCTGGATCCTTTTTTTTGAAGATTGGTGTTACATTTGCTACCTTCTAGCCAATGCCTGATTTGAGGGAATTATATATTTTGGCTATGACCTCAGCAATTTCATCTTTAAGTTCCTTGAGAACTCATGGATGGATGACATCTGGTCCTGGTGATTTGTTAGCATTTAGTTTAATGAGACATGCAAGGACCTCCTCCTGGTAATTTCTATCTGGCTTAATAGGGAGGTTTCCCTCCCTACGAAGATAGTCTCTGTTTTGAGCATGTGGCCTCTGTCTTCTTCAGTGAATACTGAAGCAAAGAATTAATTGTGTCTCTCTGCAATCTCTGCCTTCTCTTTAATAATTCCTTGCCTTTCATTGTTGTCTAATAGTCCAATGGCCTTCCTAGTTGGGTTCTTATTTCTAATGTAGTTAAAGAACTCAGTGATACTACTTTGAGTGTTTTTACCAATCTGCAGCCTTTTTGATGTTGAGTGCCAGCAATCTGGTCCCATCAGGGTTCAAGTGCAACCCGTCCCTCCTGAACAGGTTTGGCTTGTCCCAAAATGTTCTCCAGTTACTGACAAATCTGAAGCCCTCCTCTTGACACTTTGCCTCATCCACACATTGAGCAATGCCTGAATGGTGGGTCTTGCACGAGGAACAGGCAGCACTTCTGAAAATGCTACCTTGGATGTCCAGGACTTCAGTCTTCTTCCTAACAACCTGAATTTGGCTTTCAGAACTATTTTGCCTCCTTATAAATCTATGGTTAGGCCCCACCTGGAGTATTGTGTACAGTTCTGGTCACCATATTATGGTATATTAGTATATTATGGAAATGGAAAAAGAGGCAACCAGAATGATTAGAGGACTGGAACACCTTCTTTACCATCTGAGGCTGCAACAGCTGGGCCTTTTCACTCTTGAACGATAGCGCCCAAGAGGTGACCTGATTGAAGTTTATAAAATCATACATGGTGTGGACAAAGTAGATAAGGAAAAGCTGTTTTCCTTATCACACAACACTAGAACTAGGGGGCACTCCATGAAACTTTTCAGTGCTAGATTTCAAACAAATAAGAGAAAGTACTTTTTCACTCAGAGGATCACTGGTGTTTGGAACTCCCTGCCAGAAGAAGTGGTGACAGCTGTCAGCCTTGACAGCTTTAAGAAAGGGTTAGACAAGTTCATGGAGAAGAAGGGTACTGATGGCTATCGTTATGGATATCTAAGGAAAACCTCCAGGTTGGAGAGATAGGCATGATATCTCTCAATGCCATTTGCAGGGAACTGTAAGCAGGAGAAGACATCTGCTTGGGAATACTCTGAAACAAATGGTGAGCCGTTGTGTGAGACAGAATGGTGGACTGGTTGGGCTGTGGTCTGTTCCATCAAGGCTGTTCTTATGTTCTTATGTAGAAGGATGAATATTTGTCTACAGTTGTCCCCTTTTGAACTTTAAGTAATACTGTTTAAAATTTATTTAAAAAATAAAACTAAATTTTTGACAAATTTGCACAAAAAATAAAACTACATTTTGTGACCAATTACTAAAATACAGCATAGGGAACGTGAATTGCCAATAACCTCAGGGTTAATGTTGGTGGACCTAACTAGTTTGTCCTAGGGGTAGTGGATACTCACCTAAGGTACTCAGGGATCATTAGAGAGGAAATCAGAGTTTTCCAAGAAATGAATTTTAACCAGGAAATATAAATAAATGGCAGTTTGGAAAATCTGTAGAAGTTGGGGTAGAGACACGAGGGAGTTGGAAGAGCATTATTAAAGGGGAAGAGGAGAGGGGTGTAGAAGGAAATAGGAAACAGGCAGGACAGGGAAGGGGATAATTTTTTGGTTTTTTTGTTTTCTTGTGTCATGCTGGAAAATAGGGAGCTGGAGTTGAGCCAGGACCTTGATTAACTTTGTCAGGCAGAGTATCTGCTAGCAAAATTAACACAGGGTGTTAAGTGAATTTCAAACCAATTAAAGGCCTGGATGTAGAAAGGCTGTTTAAAAAGTGATTGGCCTAGAATCATAGAATCATAGAATAACTGAATTGGAAGAGACCCATAATACCATGGAATCCAACCTCCTGCTCAGAGCAAGAATCCAGATCAAAGGAGATCTGACAGATGATTGTCCAATTCTCTCTTCAATGCCTTGCACATTGGAGTGCTCCCTTGTAATTGGCTCCATTGGAGTTCTCCATGGTAATTGTTTTCATTGTCGTACTACTCTAATTGTTAAGAAGTTTTTTATATTCAAGTGAAATATTCTTTCCTGTAACTTGAGCATTATTTCATGTCCTATAATCTGGGTTGATTAAACAATAGATCCTGCCCATTTTCTGTATGACTCCCTTTCAAGTATTTGAAAAGTGCTGCCATATCTCCCCTCAGTCTTCTATTCTCTCTAGGCTAAACATGCCCTGCTTTTGTCAGTCTTTCCTCATAGGGCTTGGTTTCCAGCCCCCTGATCATCCTTGTTGCCCGCTTCTGAACTTGCTCCAGTTTGTTAGCATCCTTCTTATAATACACCATCCAGAACTGGGCACAGTACACAGGATGAGGCCTAATCTGTGGTGAATAGAAAGGGACTAGCATGCCACAGATTTGGAGACTATATTTCTGCTAATAGAGCACAAAACAACAGGGATATATGCTTTGTTTTAAAAATGAATTGCACTTCCTAGAAAATGCCAGGTGCTTGATTCACTTTCTGAGAGAGTGATTGATGGTAGAGAAAAAGGAGGCTCCCGCAGTTTAGATGTCCCTGATGATAAACAAGGCCTTATGTTGTCCAGCCCAAAGGAAAGTAGGGTATGTTTGCTGGTCCCAGGGTTTATTACAACCCTTCCATCTGGATTTGAGATTGAAAGACTAAAGGAGACTGTTAATGGTAGGGGGAGATTTTTTTTTCTTGCAATTGAAAAATTCCCCTTTCAGTCTCACAGCTTCCCCACAGTTAAGTTTACTTATGAGTTGGACAGGCTGTGGAACAGTCAAACACTTAAATTACTGAATGTCTCATGTTTTTGATTATATTATTGCCCTCCCATAAGCATAAATTATGCAAAAGGCATATTTGCTTATTAAAATAATTGGTTATAAAAATGGAAACAGTGCTTCATATTTCAGGAATGCTTAGTAGAGTAGTGTATGATTGTGTGTATAATGTAAATGAGACTACCAGACAGACAAAGACTGGGATTTGTCCATACGAGGTTTTTGAGTGAACAGGTTTATGCAGCTGATGAATTTTTAAAATATAACAAAAATGTTACATTATGCAGGACTGAAGATGCTGTCCAGTGTCTCATTCAGTGCCTACAAATGAAAACATGCAGTACTATACCAGTGAAAATATTAATGCTGTAGATGGTTATAAACTAGGGAGAAAGCAAATGATTTGGTGGATCAAAGAAAAGCTTCGACTAGATAGAGTTTCTGATATGAAGTGGAACTCACAGACAAAAATAATTTAGGAACAAGTAATGGAAAGATAGGTGCCTTTGAAAAATCAGCTAGGCTATACAGAGTCTGTGGAGAGTTTTGTAAATCTACACTGTAGTGTTTAGAGCCATGCATGAAGACAACTAGGAAGTTACTGGTATAGTTCTTCAGTAGTGTTTGCAAAGTTTACTAGCCAGTTTGTATATGTACAAACTTATTAAGGTTGTGTTCCTTAACTGGAGGAAATGTGCCACGGAATTCAGAATGATTGCTGGGGGGGGGGGGACAACCCAGACATACTTGCCCAGTTACTCATGCAATATTTGCTCCCAGTTTAGTTTCAATGTATATATTTCTCTTTCTGTTTTCTACTGGCAAGTTATATGCAGCATCTGGAAGTTGAATCATGGCAACTGGACTTCCTTTCTTGTGAGATTAAAATGTTTCACTACTCATCCAAGGAGCTTCATCAGTCTGAGGAAAGTTAGTGGTGACTTCTCCATTTACACATATTAGACAGAGAAGAGGTGTGGTTTGAGAGAGGAGTCAGGGAAGCCATTTGTGTGTGTATTGAAAACCCCTCTCTCAACAGAGGTGGGGGACTCAGTCACAATCTCTCTGCTATATATCAAGCTGCCCTTTCATCGATCCCCAAACAAATCAGAAGTAATTCACACCTCCACCTGCAAGGCCACAGCTAAAAACCCATGCTTAATGGGTGTTGGGAATCGTTGGGACTTTCACGAACCCCAGGCCATTTGCCTCCTAATGACCCCATTCAGACCACTGTTCACCTAATGAGCCTATTCAGACCATGATGATGTGAAAGCAAGGTGAACTATAAATTGGAGGCTTCACCCCTAACTTTCCTCAAACTGACAAAGCTGCTTGGATGAGTAGTGAAACATTTTGATCTCTAAGGAAAAGAAGTCATGCCATGACTCAACTTCCAGATGACCTTACCTCGGTGACTTAGAATCTTCACAGTAATGCACAGCACTATGTAAGAAGAATAAGTGTTTTAACAACTGAAGCTTATTGTATGTTCTAAGGGAAGCAAAATACTTCAGGGAGTCTTATAAATTGTAGGAAAAAATATTTTATATATTATTTATTTATTTATTAAACTTATATTCCACCCATCTTCCAAAAAGGAACTCTGGGCGGCTAACAATCAGACCAATAAAACAAGACAGGGCACAGATTACAATAACAATAAAAGAGACATAACCCAAAACTGGGAGGGTGCGGGCGGAAAAAAAACTAAATAGAAAGGTCGCCAAAACCCTCACTAAAAAGGTGCATTTTCAGGGCCTTTTTGAAGGCGGGCAGGGACTCTGCAAGGTGCAGCTCACTGGGGAGATAGTTCCACAGCATGGGGCCCACCACAGAGAAGGCACGGTCTCACGTACGCGATTTCCGCGCCTCTCTGGGTGTGGCCACCCTCAGTGAGCGTGCCTGTGCCAGTCTCATGGGTCTGGTCCCAGTTGATCTCTGAGAGATACGCTCCGCCAGGTGCTCTGGTCCTAAGCTGTGGAGGGCTTTGAAAATCAAAACCAGGACCTTGAACCTTATCCAGAGGACAACGGCGAGCCAATGCAGGCGAGCCAGAACTGGTGTGATGTGCTCGAATTGACAAGCACCCACCACCAGCCTGGCCGCTGCATTCTGCACCCGCTGTAACCTCCGGACAAGGGTCAAGGGCAACCCGACATAGAGGGCATTGCAGTAGTCAATCCTCAAAATCACTAGGGCCTGCACAACTGTCCTCAGGGAGGACTCATCGAGGTACTGGCGGCTCTGGGTGGTCCTGCGGAGATGGATAAAAGCGGCCCTGGAAGCAGCCATCACCTGGGCTTCCAGGGAGAGGGCTGAGTCCAGGACCATGCCCAGATTCCTGGCCCTGTCTGTAGGCTGGAGGGAAACAATCCCCCCAAGTCTAGGGAGGGGGTCATTGTACCCTGAGGAGGATGCCCCAAAGAACAGAACATCCGTCTTCTCCGGATTCAGCTTCAGCTGGTTACTCCTGGTCCATTCCAGAACCGCCTCCAGGCACAGGTCAAGGGAGCGTACTTCCTCCACTGCAGAAGACGAAAAGAAGAGATAGAGCTGCGTGTCATTAGTGTACTGGTGACAGCAGACTCCAAATCTTCTGATGACCTCTGCTAGTGGCCTCATATAAACGTTGAACAGCATGGGTGAGATTGCCGACCCCTGGGGCACCCCACAAGGGAGACTCCAAGGGGCCAACAAGTCATCACCCAGCTGAACCCGCTGAGTCCGACCGCCAAGGAAGGAACAGAGCCAGGACAAAGCCAGGCCCCCAATTCCCGGCTTGGCTAGCCGGAACAACAGGTTACCGTGGTCGACAGTATCAAAGGCAGCTGACAGATCAAGGAGAACCAGCAGGGAGGAACAGCCCCTGTCAGCCTCCCTGAGGAGGTCATCCTGCAGAGCGACCAGGGCAGTCTCAATCCCATGAAGAGGCCTGAACCCGGACTGGGAGGGATCCAGGATTCGATTTTCCTCCAGGTACGACGGGAGCCGGACAGTGGCCACCCTCTCAACAACCTTGCCCAGGAAGGGAACAATGGAAATTGGACGATAGCTGGATAAATCGTCCGACGCCATGCCGAGCTTTTTCAGAGTGGGCTTCACCATGGACTCCTTTAAATGGGAAGGGAAAGATCCCTCCCTGAAAGAGGCCGTGGCAATAGCCGAAACCCACTCAGGCATATTCCCTTCGGCAGATTTGATAAGCCAAGCTGGGCAAGAGTCAAAAGGAGTGGCCGTCGGCTGGCAACAAGCCATAGCTCTGGAGGCCTCCGCTGGTGACACCAGCCCAAACTCAATCAAGAGGGGAGACGGGGGGTGAGGCCCCAGGGACATCAGGGGATAGACTAGGGCAGCCGGAGGGCAAGTCGGAGCAGATGGCCTCTATTTTGGATCTAAAATGGGCTGCAAATTGCTCATTAGGGAAATCACTAGGAGGAGGCCTCAGCTGACCGGGATTGGAGAGGTCCCAAACCTCCCTGAACAGCTCCGCTTGGCAGTTTGAGGCCTCGCCAATTCTTGGGGAGACATAGGCTGTTCTAGCGTCCCTGATCGTGTGAAGATAGCGGCTGGTCAGCTGCTTAAGTGCAGCCCTACTCTCTACCATCCGACATGTCCTCCAGATGACCTCAAGCCTCCTGCGTTCTTGTTTCATCAACTACAACTCATCCGTATACCATGGTGAGGAGCGATCTCCACAGCGCAGGAGGCGCTTGGGGGCGATCTGGTCTACAGCCCCGGTGGCACCCTCATACCACCTATCCACCAGGGCACTCCGCAATCTCTGGAAATGATTTTGCTGGGTTGCGGGGAGCATGGTACACCAGCACAATACTAAACTGATCTCGCTGACCCACTGATAGATGGAGGCATTCAACCCTGGGACACACCATTGACGCAGAACTGCTAACATGAAGGGATTCCCTGTAGACAATGGCCACCCCGCCACCCCTGCCCTCCGCCCTGCCCGCCCACTGGATCTGAAACCCGGGGGGGGCCCAAAAGGGAGGGGGGAACCCCACCCTCCGCACCCACCCAGGTCTCGGTAATACAAGCCAGGTCATCTCGCTCATCCACGATCACATCGTGGATGATAGGTGTTTTATTATGAACCAACCTGGCATTGACCAGGAGGCAAGACAGATCAGAGGCGCTGGCAGGGTGGCACCCAGGTACATGGCATTGAGCGGAGGGATCAGAACAGGGGCCAGGCAGTAAATGCCTGGCCCGAGTTCTTCTTACCCGACTAATCCCCCCCGCCCAGAGCGTATCTCCCACGGCCAAAGGGAGAGAAGAGATGGTTAAAAAAAAAAAAAGGAAATCCCATTTTGAGGAGATGGTAGAAATGATGCCATGTTAGGGGACAAGATGGAACAGTCCAGGTAAACCCAGTGGCACCACCATATCATGAGTGGCAAATGATGATATTGTCTGGGAATAGGAGCAGGCCGCAGACATGCTGAGATTAAATCACAAGCTGTTATAGCACAAAGGGATGATTTCATATCAGGGAGAAAGATGTAACAGTCCTGATGGGAAACAGTTAGTGTCCGGAGCCGGGCAAACCCAGCCACGAAGTCACAGCTTTGTCACCACCACCACCCCGCCAGGGTAACAAAACAGTCCTCCAGCCTCCGGTGAGTGCTCGCAGATCCACCACCACTGCCGCTTCCAAGCCGGGGCTGCAGCCCCCAGCATGAGCAGACCCAGCGGGGAGAAGCCACTGGATATATGGGATATTACTGAATAGTTGTCTTTTTCACTTTTGTTTTGTTTCTTGTGGAAATAGTGTTTTTGTTAGTGAATTATTGATTTTTTTATTCAATAGTTAGACTCTTACATATTACATTTCTTTGTTTCTCTGCTGAAGACAGATGCAGCATATGATCCTGAAGAAATTAGAATACAATTCTTCTCTGATGTGGTAGTGGCAAGAAATGATGATGGTGATCTTAAAACTGCAGAACTGGAAGGGGCCTATGGATTACTGAAGGAACACAATCGATAATAAATTCATCTCTTACTCCTCAGCCAAATAATTTAAAAAGTGACTGAAAAAATGTTCCTAATGGAAACACTTTCTTCCTTTTTATGACAATGTAAACCAACCTGCAGATTAGCAAAATTGTTGAATTTTGTGAAGACCTTGCAATTTGCACAAAATGCTATGTTTTGATGTTTATTTATCTGTCACACAGAACACACATTTCCCCACAGAAACCACTTTTACAAAAAATGTAAAAATCCCTAAATACAAAAGAAAGAAAGAAAGAAATGATTGATCACAAGTTGGACCAGACACCTTTAATCCCTAGTCCTGCTAACCCAATCACAACACAGAAAGTTACAATAGGAAAACTACGAGTTATGAGTAAAAGGAACAAAAAATTAACTATTCTTACAAAAGGACAGAGGCATGAAAATAGGCAGTATATGGTGATGTGCTAAACTGGGCATAATTTTTGGACAGCAGGAACACCTGTTCTCATTATCTGTCTCCTTAGCTGCTCCTGAGTATTATTTAAAAAAAAAAAACAAGACGAGATTACAGTAAAATCTTGGTTTATGAGCATAAATTGTTCCGGAAACGTGCTTGTATTCCAAAGTACTTGTATATCAAAACAAATTTTTCCATAAGAAATAATTTAAACTGAAATAATTTAAAGCCCCCAAATACTCATATCAACAGGATTATCATATTGCAATATAATATAAAGTAATAAAGAATATACAAAACATAAAAAAAACAAATTAAAAAATATAAATACAGTGGACCCTCGTATAACAAACGGTTGTATAACATAAAATCTGTACAACATAAAACATTCCAGAGATAGGGGAAATTTGCTTAATCGTCTATGGGGCGAATCAGTACAACAGTACAACATAAAAATTGTCGTGATTAGAGATTACTCTGTTTTCAATGCATTCCTATGGAAATTTGCATAAAGGAAAATTTGCTTAACAGAATTTCATTTGGAACGAATTAATTCTTTTATACACAGTACCACTGTATAAAGAAAAATAAATGAAAACCCTACACTTCACTCACTATTTAAAACCTTCATGACTGGTGCGAGGGAGACCTCCCTTCTTCTCCCCTCCCTCTGCTTTGAAGGCCATTCTAAGACAGAACATTCCAGATAGCCACCCACAATCCAGCAGAGGGAGAGAGACACACACACACACACACACACACACATACACACACACATACATACATACATACATACATACATACATACATACATACATACATACATACATACATATAGTGTCCTTGGCAACCCATGAGTGTAGCACTGAAGTTATGTACTTTCTCCAAAATACAACATCTCTAGTTTAATCTCTAGATTAGGGGGTCATAAAGACTCTTTAAGGCTCATTATGCACAGCATTGTATGTAAAGTATTGCCAACACTCTGTAAGAGAGCTCAAATAGAGAGAATCTCTCTCTCTCTCTGTGTGTATGTGTGTGTTTGTGTGTGTTGTATCTGTAGTTAGTGTTTTGTAATTACTGTATAGGTTTGGTGTCATAAGAGTTGTACATGGATTTTGAACCAGTGCCTCTAACCCAAATGTTGCTGAAGGGAGAAGTGTACCGATTTACTGCTAGATCACCTCTAAAGACAAAAATCAATATGAAATAGGAACAACTTCCATAAACTACAGCAGATGACTCTGTTTCTATGGTATGTGTGAGCATGTGTTTGTTCATTGTGGAGAACTAGGGAAACCTTCCTTTTTTGTAGCAGTATGCAACACTTTACAGTATATTTTATGATAAAAAAGGGTTGGGAATAAGCAGAGAGTTAGTAAAAACCCAGGTTGGTCAACAGCTTGGCAGATTTTACCTAATTGAAGATAACATCAGGTGGATGTGTTGAAGGCTGTGCCAGCTATGCTGTACAGCGTACCTTTAGAAGTATGGTAGGGAGACAGATTTTTCTTTTCTTTTTTCCTTTCTTAAACAATGATCCATAAATATATTCTGTTGGAAATAGGTCATAGTCATTGATATATATACACAGAAAGCTTTGCTGCTTTCCCTTTGCCCTATTTCTTTTGTCTATACCCAGCAAGATCAGAGTGCAGCTTTTAAAAGATTTTTTTCCCCCTCCAGGAAAAAAAATGCTATTCCTATATGATCTGGAAGAAGAATGTGAAAATGGGTTAGTTTCTGTGAGTTATCTCAGTCCATGTTGCATGATTTATTCCTAGAATTCTAAAACTATTTTAAAAACCAGTTAGGTTTCGTGTAAGAAAACTGTAAATTGTAACATCATTTTTGGTCCCAAGAACTAGGTAGATGACACAGGATAAAGAAAAATCTACATATTACTGTAACTCATATTGCTGCAACTTTCGTGAGCGACTTGGTTTCTGTTTAAATGGTCAGCTAGCAGGGTCAATCTATATGCTAACAAATGCTTCCTGGTGATTCCAGTGACATTGGTTGTTGTTCAGTCATTAAGTCGTGTCCGACTCTTCATCACCCCATGGACCCGGTTACATAGGAGTTGCTAAATTCTTACATCCATTGACTTCAGCTTTCTCTAAATCTCTCTTTACTTCTATAGCTTTCTAAAAATCATTTCCTACCTCCTGTTCTGTCCAAGGCCTGAAAAACTGGATTTATTTATTTGTTTATTTATGGGTTTATATGCCACCAAACTTAATTCACAGAACAACTCCAGGCAGAAGGAAGGTTAAAACAACAAAATAAAAATAACATTTTCTATATATAAAGTAGACATAATAAACTTGTAGAATAACATAAACTATTTTCCTATTTCTGTCAGGTTCCTCTGTTCATGACCTAACAGCAATGTCCCTAGGAAGACAAAATGAGCTTTTTCCTAATTACCAAAGTTTCACTGTTTTGGTTTTTTGTTGTTGCTTTTTTTTTTAGAAGAACATGAGTTAAATGGCTGGTCCCTTTCCCTACAAGAAGGCAATTCATACATTACTCATGAGTGGCCTCCATTAGCTCATGTTCACACTTCAGCTCAGAGTCCACTGTCCTTCTGAGATTATGCTGAAAATGGATATAAGATTTTTGTTAGACCATTTCATTGCAAGGACACTGTGATATCCATCTTAAATAAGTAAGCTTATGTATGTGGAAATATCCCCACATCAAAGGATCACACAAACATTTGATGAGGTTGATTGTTATTAGTATGGTAGTCGTATGCAATATTAGTGTTGCACGCAGTAACATTTCCATTTGGCTTGCAATTACCACATATCTAGGAATCACTTTATAAAGACTGGCTGCTGGCAGCTGCAGGCAAATTTGGGAAGTAAATAGTGAGTGTCTAAATAAAAGGCTCGAACCAATAAATCAATGTAGCCTGCTTCTTTAATTGTGAAGTGAAGCACAGGAGGACACTTCTGTTTTGACAAGTAGATCAGATGAAATGTCAGTAGAATTGGTTGATGGTCATGCTATTACGATCCTTCATGGAAAACACAGGAGTAGAAATAACACTGCAGTTGCAGCGCCTTAAAGAACGGAACCATGTGAGTGGTGTATGGTGTCCTTTAGGTTGTGTTTTGTTTTATTTTTAAAAATCATTTCCCTTATGCTTTGAAACTGCTTTGCTGTCATAAAGAAGAATATAGCTCTTTAAATCCTGAATTTTCTAACAGCTTCCCTCTCACTGTGTGGAGGTCTTCCTCCACTGGCCATTAGAGACGGGTGGATTTGTCAACTCTCTTTCCTTCAGCTTGTTGTTTTTCTAGTCTAAAGGTTGCGTTTCTGAATAAGAAACAAGTGTAAATATTTCCATGCTATCTCTCTCCTGCTGTATTGTTTCTATGTGGCTCCTATGCATGGGAATGGACCTTCTAACATCGTACATTTCTATATTATTTTCTCTAAGGTGCACATTTATTTTGTATATTTCCCCCTGAAACATACATTTTTGTATCCATATTTTCATTGGAGAACTGCGTCACCAAATTTTCCTTCACAAATCACACAGTGGGTTCTAGATATATTTGCACTGAAGCCCAGGAGACCCCCTAGGCCAGCTGTTTTTAAAAAATATAGCTTAGCTGTGCTCTTTTCGGGGTGGTGGTGGTAGTGATATAATTAAAACCCAGTTCATCTGCATGCTTATTCGTTCTTTATAATGAATATTTGTGTGTTACTTCTTGATTAAGGAGACCTTTCCTAGGTTTTCTAGGTAGACAGTACTCAGAAGTAATTTATCATTCTCTTTCTGGGGGAGTCCTTGCACTGTGCAGCTTACCTATGAAAAAATGGTGAAGGTGAAAATGGGATGAGGAGATCAGTTTTGCTTTTCTCCTCTCCTCCATTTTCTTTTCAGCTTTGGGTTCTTTCCATGCCACATATGGGAAATATTTTAAACCTTGCAAATTCTTCAACACAAACAACAGCATTTCTCCCCAATTGCATTGGACAAATGCAAAAAGTTCAGCTATTCACAGCACTGGCAGAAAAACATAATATCTGCTTGCTGCAGTTAAAGGCGATAAGTATTTTAGATTGGAAAATGAGGGGATATGCTTGATATGGCACCAACTGAAATGTTACTTCTATCACTAGCCTTAACTAGAATGAACCCATCGAATCAACTGTTAAATGCTATATTCACATTCATATAAATCTTTTTGATTCATTGGGTCTAGTCAAGTTCTGTTACAAAGGAAATCAGACCTAGATGTTTAACAGTCAAGCACTCAAAGCCCTGAACCAGAATGGATAAATTTCTCAGTTTTGGAAGCTCCATTTATTTTTCCTCTAGTTTGGTTTGGTTTTCACTCTCAGATCCTTTCCATTTCAGTACCTACAGTATTAATAGCCTGCTACTGTCTGCTTATTGGCAAAGATTTGTATGTTGAAACCCCTGCCTAAATTCTTCTTTAAATAACAGGGTAGAAATTTGATGACTACCTCTGATGAAATATAATGTAATTAGGCTTGAAAACAAAACATGCATGCTGAATCCTGCAGTTGTTCTTGGTAGTGATCCTCTTGGAAGGTGAACTTGATTTTTTCCTGCAAAACATCACCATCTGGTGCCTAACAGACAGATTTCAGTCAGTTGATCACAGTTTTTTTTTACTCTTTTTAAATCCTTGACAATGCAAATTACATTTGTCGTTGTGGTTTTCTTCCCCCCGCCACAGATTCCAATTTGTTGGTGAACATATATATGTGTTAGCCTGCATTTTATTCATTTTCTAGCTATTTATGTTAATTAATGCTGCTTGCTTTTGATTTAAGATGCATTTCCAGTCTTGTCTGCATTGAATCAAGACACCACAACATGAACATAAGGAAACGGATTCCTGTACGCATGTTAACAAAGATATTATTCACACACGCTCCGGCCCTACTATGTATTCCAATGTAAGCCTGCCCTTTTGTATTATATATCTCAAGGTCCACAATCCCCACTGCCCAAATTCTCCTGCCCTCACAAAAATAGTCTACTTTTGTGTTTCTTGTCTCACATGTTGTCTGCTTTCTGTCAGAGCAGTTACTGGATACCACTTGGATTCTGTCACAAAACCAATATGTCCCATGCCTTTCTTGTCTCACACCGATTTCTTAGGCAGTTAGGCCATATCTCTGTCCTTCCTGATTCAAAGGTTCAGTAATTTGGAGAGCATCCTTAGATTCATCTCAGATGACTAGTGGTATACAGGGATTGTCTCACATGCTACGAGGCTTCTCTGTTGAAAAAGCCAGTGGACATGTATGACCTCCAGAGGAAATAGGATCTGACTGGAGAGCTACCCTCATATGTGTACTGACTGGATGTGGAATGCCCATGGACCAGATGAGGCCAGATTATTTTACCTCCTTTGAAGTATAGATGTTTACTTGTTATCGTCAAGCAACTTCATTCATCCATTAACATCCCATAACACCTTTAAGGTATAGTTACTTGATAAAGTTTTAACAGTTATTTTATAGATCATTTGACTTTTCCCTCTAAATCCCTATAACATTTAGGCTTCCATGATAACTTCCTTCTTTCTGGCCACACCTGATTTTTTAACTTTAATTTCTTTGTTTTAGCTTGATTGAGATCCATAAAGTTCTATACAAAGTGATACCTTATATAAAGGAATTAATTCGTTCTAAGTGAAATTATGTTAAGCAAATTTTCCTTTATACAAATTTCCATAGGAATGCATTGAAAATGGAGTAATCCCATTTTTATGTTGTACAGATTCTCCCCATAGGTGATTATGCTAAGCACATTTCCCCTATCTCTAGAATTTTTTATGTTGTACAGATTTTTTGTTATACAAGCTGTTTGTTATACAAGGGTCCACTGTATTAGGATAGAACTAGATAAGGAAAACTTGGACTAAGGCCGTATGGAAGGAAGTGCTACTAATGGGTGTTCAGATATTCCAGCGATTCCATCAGAGTTTACTTCTGTGAAACTATTAGGTTTAGATCACCCCCATCTTCTTTTTGGAAGACTTAAGAGAGCTGACTAGTCTCAGAGTGTGCTGTGTGTTTTTAATCAGTGCTGTCCTTCAGCTGTCCTGTCTTTTTGGTGGTGTTAGTTTCCTAAAAAGAGTTGTTCTTCCCTAGGTGCATTTTTATGTTACAGAAATACGAAGACTCACCTTTGAATGCTTTTTCATTTGTGTCATAAAAGACAGTTAAATTAACTTCCTGAGCAGAAAATAAGGACATCATTTTAAAAACTGTTTGCTCTGGATATAATCCAAAAAAAATCTTCAGTTTAGTTATTAGCTTTTCCCCACAGTGAGAAATATTCAATTAAGTCTTCCCTCAAATTGGCCATAACTTCCAATTAAAGTAAACTAAGTTTCATTTTACTAACAATATCAGTCACTGCATCTAACAGAAGAGTTACAGCAGAAATGGTTCACCTGCTTGCCGATACTGAAAGCTGCAGCCTTAATATTCTAAGAGTTCCTCCTGCAGGTTGCTTTTACTGACAAAAATGTATGGGACCATATGTTGATAGAAAAATGTCTTACTCTCAGAATTAGTATAGAATCTGAACAATTTGCATCCCAATGCATTTAGAGCCAGTGGTGAACTGCTAAAGCTTCTTCTTCTTCTTCTTCTTCTTCTTCCACCAGTTCAAGTGACTATACTGCAGGAACCATTGCAAATGGATCCAGTGAAAATCAGTAGAAGCCCCAGTAGTGGAGGCAAAAAAACTACATTGGGCTGGAGATTCCAGGCTGATTCACATTTACTTTTGCATTATGTGGTCAATGAAAAAAATGTGAATCAGCCAATCTAAATTCTGGAGCATTTCTTGCATTTTTTACCATTATGGTCTCACCCTTAGTGAGTAATCTAGCTGTACCATGTATTAAGACTGGAAACACCAGACATTCACAACCTTCCCTGTAACCATTCCATTTTAGTTTCCAGTTCTCATAATGGAGTTTTTTCTTTGCATTGATCATGTGCTGTTAATAGCTTTAATACTTCCTTTTTAATGTTGTAAGATGTCTCTTCAAATCCATCATTCCTAAACTTGAATATGTCTTAAATGTTCTGGGTTGCATATTGTCCTTCAATATTGTAAGCTGCTTCAGGTTCTTTTCCAAGGAGAAAAGCGGGTTTGAAAAATTCAAAATAAATAAATAATAAATACATCATCTCTAAGGGGCATTGTGGCTCAGTGGACTAAGGCTCCGAAAACTGTCGGCTACAAGGTTGGCAGCTCGCAGTTCAAATCCCGGGTGCCACGCAGCGGAGCGAGCTCCTGTTGATAGCCCCAGCTAGCAACCTAGGAGTTCAAAAGCATGAAAATGCAAGTAGGTAAATAGGTACCGCCGCAAAACACAGGAAGGTAAAACAGTGTTTCCTTGCAGCCATGCTGGCCATGTGGCCACGGACTTGCACAACACTGGCTATTCAGCTGGATTACGGAGATGAGCACCGCCCCTCGAGTCAGACACGACTAGCACACATACGTGTGGGGAACCTTTACCTTTACCTTTACCTTTACCTTTTACTTTACATCATCGCAGCCAGATAACAGAAAAATGTACCTTTAAACCAATTACAGTGGTACGTTGTATAAAGGAATTAATTCGTTCCAAATGAAATTTTGTTAAGCAAATTTCCCTTTATACAAATTTCCCATAGGAATGCATTGAAAACAGAGTAATCCTTAATTGCAACCATTTTTATGTTGTATGGATTCGCCCCATAGGCTATTCTATTAAGCAAATTTCCCCTATTTCCAGAATTTTTATGTTGTACAAATTTTATGTTATACAAACAGTTTTTTATACAAGGCTCCACTGTAATTTAGAGCTTTGCTATATAATTTAGTTCAAATCCAGCTGTATCTAGAGCACCATTTAACCAACTTGGATAGATCTCTCAGTCGTTGCTTTCTACATCCCGTCCCTGAGCCAGAGTTTATCTCCCTACTAGTTCCACTTTACTTCCTTATATATCAAACTATACCTTCTGCCTGCTAAGAATACTTTGCCACTCCAGTTCTAAAAGAATGCAGTGTTGAGTCTTCTGGCTTTTACTGGTGAAATTGTGCAATTTTATCAAAGTTTAGTTTATTGACACATGTGTCATTTATGCCCCTATGCAAAAGCCCACTATCCTGCATAGGAGTCTTAGGGCAAACATGTGAATGTTTGAGTGTGCGCATGAAAAAGGACATGAGGTATAAGTTTTGCTGCACCACCGAGAGAGCCTGCTTCTAATACACCATTAGGTCATGCCTCTTGAATGACCTTTCTCATAGACTGGGACAATTTATATAACACTCTTTTTGCTTTACACAAAAAGCTTCTGATACTGCACTTCCGTATTCTATGCCACTGGTAAAGCTGTGAGCTGACACACACAAATATTGTGCCATTGTTTGTGCCTTGTGCCTTTTAGTTATTTCTTGAAATAGCTATGTATTACTTGTTATCTGAAGGAGTTATGATTAATTTTATGAAGTGAACTTTTAAGAATTTCCATAATGAACTTAAGAAGAAAAGAAAGGGGAACTTTGGTGAAGTTTGAGTGTTTTTAATACAATATAATGTAAATTAAGTCTCTGCTTGAGCATTAGATTTCATTCTATCCTAACAAATACAAAAGCATAGTGCAATATGCTTTGTCCCATTTTGTGGATAGCTTCGGAATTACTCCTTTCTTGTTCTTGTTTCTTTTTTAACACCATGAGTTGCCAGCTTTAATTCTTAAGCCGCTTGCACATATAACACACACAATTACAGTTCTTCTCATCCTCTTTCTGTGTAGAACCAAGAGAGTAATTTTATACCATTCATTCATAGTTCAGTATTTTGCATTCCTTGTTCCAGATGGCCAGCAGGTGCACAGCATGTAAGACTATTGTGTTTAGTGCTCATTCACGCCATCTGAGAATTTAACCCCCCAAATGCTCCAGCCTTCTTTCTTGCAAAAAAGACTGTATGGGCTGCCGACTAAACAAATTACGGACTTGGTTATCTTGGCTACACAGTGGTAGTAATTAAATGGGCTGGAGGAAGAAGGAGAAGAATAACCAGTTAAATAATGGTAATTGTGTATTGTTATCATTACTCCCCTTCCCCCCTATTATTCTCCTTTTATGCTGTCAGCTGCTTCCTGAATCTCTCATTTTCTGTTGCGTGTGTAATTTATTTTCCTCAAACCAAGTAATAATTTATAATAGGTTCTTTTTGTCTTGCTAAAAGAAAGAATCTCGCTGTTTAAAATACAAATATTAAAAGGTGCCTGTTTCCCATATGTAATATGCACACAGGGACCCAATCAGCTGAGTCGCCATCTCTCTTGCCCCACATCCACCGAGCCGTCAATGTGTTTCACACATCCTAATTTGCATAAAAGCAAGAGCTTTTCCATTTTTTAATGTCCATAAATCATGGATACATGAGATATGGTACAGAAATATTTATATAGTTTCCAACATTTTGAAGGGGGTGTTGTTTTAATAGATGGCTATTGGTATGTTAGCAATCATATATATTAGTACCATGTTTTCCCGAAAATAAGACCTACCCAAAAAAATAAGCCCTAGCAGGATTTCTATGCATTTGTTAAATATAAGCCCTACCCTGATAATAAGACCTAGTGATGGGTGTGGCTGTGGCTGTGTGTGTGTGCGCGCACACACACACACACACACAGAGAGAGAGAGCGAGAGAGAGAGAGAGAGCACATTGCCCCTCCCTTTCCATCCATGGTCCTTCCCTTCCCTTCACTTGGGCCTCCAAAGTTACTTCACAGCATGTTTGCTTGCAGTTCCTGGTTTACCCGGGCCGCAAAGGCGGAGAGTGCGTGCGATTGCTGGCCTCCCCATCTCACAGTTTCAAGAATACTTTTGTACATCAGTAGCTGTGAATAGACAGTCTCAGAACTGAATGATTAGCAGTATAATTGTTCTTCAGTACTGCTGGGAAGGTGACAGATCATCCACCACTTTCAATGTCTTGCTGTTTCTCCTGGTCAAGACAGGAGGTACGAGAAGGTACTTCTTCCTTTACCTGCCATGCGTAGTTATGTCTATTACGGTATCTCCCTGGGCTCTATCCCACGGCCGGAAGAAACGGCTTAAAATAAAAGGTGGTTTCACTGTGGCAGCGGTCACATGGTCAGAAAAGGTGGTATCTGTGTCCTCACAAAAGCGGCTGGGAAGGGGGTGAAGGAAGAGGGGAGGGGGAGAGATAAAAGAACCAGAGTGGGTATCAGAGGAAATCCCCCTTTCTCTTTCTCAGGTTTTGTTTGCCTGTGCTGGTTATATTGAACAATGAGCTGATTCTGATGGTAGCTGGTGGGGTGTCAAACTCTCCGCTCACACCCTTCTCTCCTCTCCTCTCCTCTCTCTCTCTCTCTCTCTCTCTCTCTGTGCACCCGCAGGTGCATGCACACGAGCACACATACACACACACAAAGACTCACACACAGCCTCCTTGTCCCTTTGCTGCTGCTGCAGAGCTAGACTACTCAAAGCATGAGTGGATTTTCAAGTCCCCACTGACATTTGCTTCTGCTAAAAAGCAGTATCTGAACTGAGGGAAATTATTCCCACCTCTGGGGCTTGTATTTGGAAAACTCACTAAAGGGGGCTTGGTCACTTTTTAAAAAACCAGCTGCTTTTGGAAGTGGTTTATCTTAATGTAAGAAGCAGATTTTAGCAGTCATGAGATAGAGCCCCGTATCTCCACCCTTCTAATATGGAGCATTCTGTAATAACCATACCATCTTAGATAATCTTGGGAATACTCCCATGAAATAAAACATTTGTGGTCTAGCAGATCGAAGGCTGTTCAGAAATTGGAAACATTGTCACTAGCAATATTGTGTTAAGGAATTTTGGAAACAGTAGTTTCAGAATGTTCTGGAGCAGCCATATCCCCAAGACACCCTATTTGGAGCATGGTAATTGATACCATCAGTGTGAACATATGTATACAGATAATACAGTATATGTATTATATACATTGATGCTTACCATCTTTGGATGGTCTTCCAAGGTTGTAAGGTTGTTTCAAGTTGCTCTATAAGTCTTTTTATTTTCATAATGGAAACATCTGTTGAATGCAGTGGGTTCCTCCTGAGCACCCATGCATAAAATTGTTCTGTAAGATTTATTTCTTTATGGAGATCCTGTAATACTGAATAAATAAGACCCATCAGAGCACAAAGTTGTGTAGTTGTTAGATTATTTTCTAGTCTTGGAATTCTTTCTTTGCCAATATGGCCTTCTGAAGGTCCTACTAACAGAGAATGCATTGATGCATTTAGATAGTTTCCCAGTAATAGCTCAATAATGGTTATTTTAACTCAATTTTATCATGTCACAATAGCCAGCTTTCTTGCCAAAAAAACAAAAAAAACCCCAACTTGTTTTGATCATTCTCCTTTTCTCTTCCCCTACTTATACATCTGGGGACCAATTGTACTGTGACCATTTCTACTGTGAGCATCTGACTTTAGGAAGGTACCCAAATTTCTGCATCCCCTCTCATTATTGTTTATTAGTTTGTGATAGTTGACACGATACTGCATTTTATTTGTAAGAACACTGTGGAATTTCAATGTTTACGCCTGTGACTTCCATACTGAGGTTTTACTTATCTCTCTTCATGCAAAGAAGATATATTTATGTTCTATTCTTATATAAAGTTAAAAAAAACTTGAGTTGTTCAGAATATGCAGACAGAATTCTGAAAATGCGAGCCGAAAACCAGGATGTTTCAGAGCAACTCTCCTTTCTTTCATGTTCTATGGGACATGCTCTCTGTAGAGCCTAAAGGTAATTGGTACCCTTCCCATGAACATCTGTCAGTCCCAGGTAGCATTGCTCCAATGTATTTCCTTTTTTTTCAGGCTCCATGGAGGTAGGTAGAGCTATTCTGAAACATTCTATTTGGGGGCTTTCATTCCCAACATTCTGCCTGGAGGATTCTGGCCATGGGAGTCAAAAAGTCCCATTCATAGTGTTTACCATGGCAGGATTTATCCTTGAGTCACAACTTTTATTTGCATGGATTACACCAGTTGCAATGTACAGTACAACACACATATCTGTGGCATCAGTATCTGCACCTTCATTTCTCCAGTCTGAAAATATAAAATATTAAGAGGAAAAATTTAGAAAAAATGTTTTCACATGTAATACTAGAGCCAGCCACTAGAGGGAGGGCAGATTGTGTTATTGTGTTATTGAATAGTACATGGCATAGGGCAGGGATGGCAAATCTATGGCACACATGCCAAAGGTGGCATGCAGAGACCTTTCGCCTGGCGTGCAACATGCTACCTGCCCCACTTCCCCCTCCACTGGACCAGCCATGAGGAATTTGCAGAGGGGGAAGTAGGGGGGCAGGGAGCATGTCGTGTGCCAGGCCGACCCTCCCACCGCCATCCCCATGGCCATCGCCACCATCGCCCCGCCCCCTGTCGCTGCTGAACCTGCCACCACCGCCATCCCTGCCCCCCGCTGCTGGCCATTTCGACCCCGCGCCGCTGCTGTCTCCATCACCATCGCCCTTGCCACCGCCAACCCTGACCCTGCCTCCACCGCCACCATTCCTGCCCCCCGCTGCCGCCAATGACCCTGATCCCACCCACCACCACCTCCGTCACCCTTGCTGCCCTCGCCCCCTTCCCCCCATTGCTGCTGATCCCGCCCCCACACACACCGCTGCCATCTCCATCACCGAGTTTGGGCACTCAGTGTCAAAAAGGTTCGCTATCCCTGGCATAGTGTTTCATGATCTCTAGTGGCCAGCACTGGCAATGCATGTGAAAATGTTTCCCTTTTAGTGTGTGTGTGTGTGTGTGTGTGTGTGTGTGTGTGTGTGTGCATGTAGAGTGGTGTGTAGTGTAGTGTAGTGCAGCACGTGATATTATCCACAGTTTTCAGTATCCCAATTTCCCTCATCCTGCAGATTTGAATCTCATTGATCGGTCAGTATAGCCCTTCATGGAGCATGGAGTACAAGCCAGGATCACTAGTAGCCCTCATACCAAAGGCTGGAAATCACCAATCTAGTTAACTTCAGTAACAGACCTGCATTGCTCTTCAATACTCAGAAGAAGTTATCAAGAAATACATTGACATTGAACACAGAGCTATCATGTTGGTTAAAATGATCACTGCCAGTCTATAGGCACATCTTCCATTAACTTGGTTAATCTCTTTTAAACCCATTCAGGGTAATGACCAACAACAAATCTTGCAGCATTGAATTAAATCTATAAATCTATTTCAGG
Organism: Phrynocephalus versicolor; assembly: GCA_023846285.1. Classification (NCBI taxonomy): domain Eukaryota; kingdom Metazoa; phylum Chordata; class Lepidosauria; order Squamata; family Agamidae; genus Phrynocephalus; species Phrynocephalus versicolor. Next base: position 19,960,378 of record JAHTLZ010000015.1, read on the forward strand.
TCATACTTTCTTTTGTCTTTCTTATAATCATCCAATTTAATTGTGTCACCCTAAGGTTTAATGTTTGGAGAGAGAAAGGGATATGTGTGTTTCAATCCAATTTCTCCAGACTCTAAATAATTTTATTAACCTCAGTTACATTTCATTTTAACCATTTTCCTCTAAAGTAGAAACAGCGGGAAGATGGAACACCTGCGTCATTTCAAATATGGAAGGTGATGCCACTTCATAATTCATGTGCTCTTTTCTGAACATTTTCTGCAGAGCAATGACCATGAAATAGTTATATGAAATGCCCCTAACTATTATTATATTATATTCCACAGATGATAACACACTGCATGGACCAGTCTTCATCCAGGAGCCAAGCAGTGTAATTTTTGCACTGGATTCTGAAGAAAAAAAAGTCAAACTGAGCTGCGAAGCTAAGGGAAATCCAAAACCAACCATAAGGTTTGTTTCATCAAGTCTTCAGATGTGCTTTAACAGAAAGTTAGCACAATATGAATGTGACAGATTTCAGTGGGAAGATCAAGAATTGAGATTAGCTAATTCTACATCTTCTAGATCAGTGAACTGAAATAGAATTTCAAATGGCATGTGTATGTTTATGTGTGGGTATGAATGTGAATTAAACCTACTTTATGAAAATATTCTGAACACAAACTACTATAGTGTTGTAGTGTAAGCTACCCATAATGTGTATTAATTGATATAATATAAATACAGTAGTACCTCGGTTTACGTAATTAATCTGTTCTCTGAGCAGTTTTGTATTGAGGAAAATTCTTAAACCAAATTGCAGTTTCTCACAGGAATGCATTGACAACCAATTAATCTATTCCGAAGGTCAGAAAAAAGGCAAATAGTCATTCCAATTAAAATTTTCTTAAACTGAGGCATCCCCATTCTTTTTCTCATGTGAACATCACACATTAACTTCTAATGCCTTTTGGAAAAAAATTAAACCGGGACATTCCATTGAAAAATTTTCTTAAACTGAGGCACCCCATTTCCAATAATTTCTTTTCTTAAACCGAGTTTTTCTTTAACCAAAGCATTTGTAAACCAAGGTACCTTTGTATACTGCAAACAAGATTATCCTTTTGTCCAAAAGAAAATTCAATAAAGTATGCTTACAAGAAAGAAAGAAAGAAAGAAAGAAAGAAAGAAAGAAAGAAAGAAAG
>JAHTLZ010000015.1:19961574-19974323 GCA_023846285.1 Phrynocephalus versicolor
AAGAAAGAAAGAAAGAAAGAAAGAAAGAAAGAAAGAAAGAAAGAAAGAAAGAAAGAAAGAAAGAAAGAAAGAAAGAAAGAAAGAAAGAACTATTTCAGGAAGGAAGATGATTAGATCTAAATATTCTGTGGAGAATTTTTGCTTTAAACTCTTTCAATATATTCTGTCATGTAAGCATATATCTTACCCTCTTGTACTTGTTTTCCTTATCTCTGTTTCATGTATAGGTCAAATTAGTCATGCTCTTCATACTATTCTAGTCTCTATAATATTGAAGAGTGGTTTAGTAGAGCTAAATCTAATGTTAGCCCTTCACAAAGATCAATTATGACTAATATCTCCTTCCATTTCACCATGTCAGCTCCAAGCTGTAGTATGAGATTCAGCTGACAGCATTTTATCTAATAACTATGTAAGTCTGAATGCAGTTTCCTTATATGTCCACGTGTTTGTCTGCTTTAGCCTGTTGGAAAAAAAGAAAAGGTAAAATACTGTGCCACTTTAAAGACTGATTTGTTTAAGCATGAGCTTTTATGGATAAAAATCCAGTTCCTCAGACACTAGATATAAATAAGTGTCCTGCATATTTATACATATCCCATGGCTGGGTGAGAGGATAAAGTTTATAGACAGAGTAACAGTGGCTTTTTATCACAGGAATGGGACTCTCAAGCTATCAATTACTTCCTTCACTTAAATGAGAATGAAACAAATTAGCTAAAATGGATTAAAAAATCATAATGTTCTCCTGTCATTAGATCTTGTACAAGCCCATATGGGAGATATAAACATCTGTTCAAAGAAAAGAAAATGTCCTACTGTAGGCATCTCTAGAAACAACTAGGAGCAGTGGAGAAGGATGATTCTAATTTTGGGGCATTCGTGTCACAAAAGCATCCAAAATCTGATGTTGATGCTCCATGTATAATTTGTGACAAATGGGAAAAATTCTGCGCACAGTCATGAAACACTGTCATATAATGCATCTAGAGCTGAATGAAACTGATCCATGGCTTCCAGTAACATTATCTGAGATTTTTTTTAAAAAAAGAAACACAACTGCTTACAGCCCTGACCTATAAGAAAACTTCTGGTGAATATAGGTTACCATCTGAAATGTTCTTAGAAAATAGTAATTAGTGGTCACCAGTGCTGGTTTTCGTGTGTAAATATGGCAAGCTGCATAAAGGCTGGGAAACAAGTATCAACCATATCAAATTACTAGAAAGGGGTTAAAAGTGACCCAGCTAATGGCAGGCCTGTAAGCTTATTGGATGTAGCACTCAGTGTTTCTTGATAATACTGAAATATAGGGTAGAGTCTAACAATATTCTTGCAGGATAACAAGCAGATTTTAGGAAAGGCAGGAATGTATTGATCAGTGCTGTCTTATTTATTTCATAAATAAAAATGCTAGCGGGCCTAAGAAACAGCTACTGTAGATGCAATTTTTGTAGATTTTTACGGCATCATTTGACAGAATTTATTGAGAAAGGCTGTGGGTAACATTTTGGAACTCCAATATTCATAGATTATTTTACTCTTATTAGAGTTTAGTATACTAATACTTGTATGAGAGTGCAAGTTGGCTTCAGTGTACAGCTGACAGCTCTAATTCCAGCAGGGCTGCTTAGTAATTCCTATTATTTTCCATCTTTATATCATCATTCTCTTAGAACTACAAGAAGGGTCCAAACCATCATCAAATCCAGTTGCTGCCATATAAATGATGTTAATTTTGTAGCTCAAAACATAGAACATTTTCCTGCTTCAGTTTCATCCCACAAATTGTTAGTTTTGCTATATGAGGATGATATGCTTTTAATATCACACACACAAGTGGGGACCAGACTTTTGTTGAAGGATTTTGGCACAACTTGTCATAAGGAAAATCTTCAGGTAAATTATGCTAAAACAAAAGCTGTAATGTATGGAAACCACTTGTTGAAGCATAAATCATCCTTGGATTTCCAAGTCATTGAACAAGTGAGAGATTTTAATTATCGGTTTATGGTATGCACTTCAGCCTACACATTCTGTATATACAGTTAGAATTTTTCCAGGACAAATGTGGGATTAGTCCTTCTGTAAGAATATATTTAGGTAAAGTGGTCCCACAGTTATCTTATGAGGGAGAAATTTTGGGAATTACAAAAATGAAACATTTGGAAACTGTACAAATAATGTTTCAGAATCTTAGCAGGATTTGTCCCCATTTACTCCACCATCTTGTATCAGAACTGGAATTGGGACTATGCCAATACAGTGGTACCTCCCCTTAAGAGTTTAACCTGTTCCAAATGCATGCTCATAACTCAAACAACTCACAAGTAGAGCAGCCATATATAACTTTAAAAAATTAAAAAATAAGGAAAATATTTGTAAGTAGAGCAGACCACATCTAAATTTTGTAAGGCAGCAGTTAAAAGGCCAATGCTTTTCTGCTCTTAAGTTGAATTGCTTGTAAGTAAAGCTGCTCCTAAGTAGAGGTACAACTGTACAGTTTTAAATCTATGTCACTTAGTTCATGTATAATTTTTAAGTTTCTTATAATAGAGGGTTTCAGGTAAAAAAATGTTTTCTAGAACAAATGAAATCTGACAGCCAAAACAACTAGATGGCATACTGTGAACAACAAATGCTAGCTCTTGATTTAATTCTACACATTTTACAAACAAGAACTTGGGAACAGGCCTGTAAATTTGTAAATAAAAAGTTGAAGGATTTATGTACTCAGCAAGATTTGAATTCAATTTCTTCATCATCATCATCCTATTTGTGCTTTTTGAAATTATCCCATAGATTTATGAATTATTTAAATGAACTGTCAGCCCCTCCCTTTAGAAAAACTTTGTTGCCAGTAAGATTTCAAATTATATTGCTGCAATACATGGAAGGGAAGTATACTCAGACACTGAGATCACAGAGCTTTTGTAAATTTGGTACCCTAGTAGTAGAGGATGTACAACGTTACTGTATTGCTTTTTATACAATGACCCTAGAACAAAGTTTATAACAGATTTTCTAGAAGATATATGTGAGCAGTCTCAGACACCTCCTCTATGACAAGACCATGGGTTTGCTACTGAATAACTGAAATGCTTTATCTAATCTTAACACAAAAATGGGCTGTCCAATTGGCCACTCCAACCATGGCTAACCAGTGTTACTTAGAATTGCATCTATCCAAACCAGTCCAGTCCTTAAATAGTCCTACAGCTGGCTTGGGGTTGGAAGATAAAAACCTTTCTCTTCCATTCAGGTGTGCCAGGCAAGGGATCCCACAGCAAGAGTGCTGAACAGAGATGGATATTTGTCCTTATAATCAGGACGCCTGCACTTCCCTACAATGTACTATTGGGAAGTGGAGGGAGGGGCACGGTGGGCTTGAAAGGCCACAGTGTCCGGCTTCTCAAGTGCCAGGTCTATGTAGTTCACTCCCAGGAAGCATTATGCAGGAGTTGGGGTGTGAGTCAGCATAGGTCCACAAGATGGCTTCTCAGCTTGACCTTGGCTGCTGATGCCTTCATCTGACCTTTTGCTGGTTCTCCACTTGGCAGGCTTCTCAACAGTGCACACTGCCTCTGTAGACTTGTGCAGCCTCCCCCAGAGGGGACTTGGAGGTTCTTTCACTCCCTTGTCATTGGTTTGCACCTCCACATTTCTGTAGACACAATGTATACAGGAAACCTACCCACACAGATTAATATCGACACCACCCATGACAAAAAAGAGGCATAATCAAAACACTTGTAGACCGTGCAAACCAAAACTGTGAAAGTGAATTCCTCAACACTGAACTTAGCCACCTGAATTGGGCCCTACAGGCAAATGGTTATTACAGTTATGAAATCAAAAGAGCCATCAAACAAAAAACAACACCAAACTGAAGAAATAAAACAGCCCCCAACAAACAAAGGACAAAAGGAACCCACTTGCCACTGCAGGAGTATACCGGATACCTTGTAATTGTGGCCAGGTATATATTGGAACCACAAAGTACAGCATCCAGACCACAATTGAAGAACATGAAAGACACTGCAGACTAAAACAACCTGAAAAATCAGCAATAACTGACCAAACAGAGAAACAAACTGGGCATGAAATCCTCTCCAGGACACAGAGGTATTGGACAACACTACCAATCACTATGTCAGACTACACAGGGAAGCCATTGAAATCCACAAATATAAGCACGGTTTTACCAAAAAAAAAAGAAAAAAGAAAGAAAGAAAGAAAGAAAGAAAGTCTAAAAATCAACAATGCCTGGCTATTTTATTAATATACAGTATATAGTGAGGTAAGAAGTCTGTATCTCTATTGAGGCTCTTTGTGTTCTTTGTGTTCCAATTTCTGATGCCAGATTTTCAATGCATTCATTCTTTTGCACAAAGATAGTCCTATTTGCCATATGTAAAGAGGACCCGTGCTGTCATAAGACAGCCTAAAATCATAGAGCAAGTAAAAAAGTACCCAGATCCCTGTTTATGCGGCTGACACTGTGGGGACTCTGGATGTGTCTGCAAGTGTAGATATGAAGGGACAGTTGGCATGTAGGTTTGGGACTGGGTCTTATTTCTGTCTTCATCTCCATGATATATTTTCCCTTTGTGTGCCAGTGATTGTTTCAATTTGAGGCAGGGGTTGTCAATAGGCAAGCATGGATCAGCACCCTCCTTCATTTGGAATAGTATTTTTGATGTCTTATAGACCATTTTTCTGATGCAGATTATTGTAAAGTGCCTGTACATCCTTTGTGGCCAGGATAGTGTCCTATGGAAAATTATATATGAACTGTGGTCTCCTTAGGAAGTCATTGTGTTTATTATTTAGCCTAAAGCTGTCTCTGTGTGTGTGTTGTGTCGTTATAGTCATGACCGACCCTTCGTGACCCCATGTCCATGGAGTTTTCTTGGCAGGAATACTGGAGTGGTTTGCCAGTTCCTACTCCAGGCGCCCACAGAACCCAATATTCCCTGGTGGTCTCCCATCCAAGTACTGACCAGGGCCGACCCTGCTTAGCTTCCGAAATCAGGCGAGATCAGATGTGCTTAGGGCATCCAGGCAGCTGTCTACCACTCACTAAATGAAAGAAGAAACACATTGAATTCCATTCCGATACTAAACAAAGCATTATCCTTTTATCTGTTATCTGTACCCTTAGCTGGTTATGGGGTATGTGTTATGTATAAGTAAATAGGACATTTATTTGTCCTGCTATGTCTGAGGAAATGGATTTTGATTTCTGAAAGCTCACATTAACATAATATTTTTAGCCTTTAAAATGATACAATAATTTGTTTTTGTTTTTGTTGTTTTGCTTTCCTTTTCTTTTGCCAACATAATTCTGAACAAGGTGACCTAAGGCATGAGCTGCAGAGTTTGGAAAACCCTGCCTTAGTGTGTGGAGCGGAAATACATTATTCATTACTAGAACTGGATATTTTAAAATAGTTATTCACACAGAGCATTAATTACCTTTAGAAGGAGCTGCAATGCAACAGTGCTGTACATGTTAGCTTATGTTTGGGGGGGCGGAAATCACATTCTGTATAGTATTTTATTTTAGTCTTGAAAAAGTTGTGGTTTTATGCTTACTTGAAAGCAGAAAGTATTTTTTGCTCTATTTTTCAAATATAGATATTAAAACTCCTGTAACATTAGTGAAATTCACCCAGTGACACTTTTGTGCTGTAGGTGGAAGTTAAATGGAACCATTGTTGACATTGGTATGGATTATCGCTACAGCATGATTGAAGGCAGCTTGCTGATCAATAATCCCAATAAAAGTCAAGATGCAGGAACTTACCAGTGCATAGCAACAAACTCCTTTGGAACAATTGTTAGCCGAGAAGCTAAACTACGATTTGCATGTGAGTAGTAATGATATAATGTGGCAGATCTTGCTTTGTTTAATTGAACAGATTTTTTAAAAGCTACTGATGGTTGTGTTTCAAAAAAATTACAGATGATTTCATTTATAATGTACAGTATTGTGATTTGTAGAATGAATTCTTACATCTGTTGTGAAGTTTTGACAGATCTATTGTCATCAATGGAAATAAGTGCAGTTATTTCAATGAGTGAAAAAGAAAGAAAGGCTATATATAGCATAAATTAGAATGCAAAATTGCAAAATATTCAACACATCCTCAGACTTTAAAACTAGTCAGATAAACATAGCCTTGGGTAGGCATAATAGTAATATGGGATCTAATACGGACTGCAAAGCATTTGGCAGGGCCTCTTTTATCCTCTGAAGTTATATAAATACAGCCAACATGATTAGGAATGTGTTATTAGTTTCTGAAGACATTTCTCTCATTTGTTCTTATTTATCTTTGTGAAGTAGAGCATGGTATCATGTTAAATAAACACCTTATATAAACCACATTTATTTAGCATGATCTGACGAGCCACTTACTGTTTTTTGTGTGATTAATTCTGTTTGTACAGCTCACTGTAATCATTTGAATTGGATAATGGACCCATTTGGGAATGTGGTTTAAAAGCTAGTATTGGTTAAAGCAATTCTTATCCAGATCTTAGAAAAACTGCAGCATTATTTTTTGAGGAAGAATATTTATTGATGTTCATTTTTATTCACTGTTTTTATTAACTGTGCAAAAAGAAAATCAGTTACGAATAAAACAAAGGTGGATAAACATTCTAAAAGTTCATATTCCAGTGTAAGTTGCAGACATACCATATACAGGCTAGTTAGTTGACCACTGAATCAGTATTGTTGGTGTCAAAATGATTAAAAATAAGGTTAACATTCATTCATTCATTCATCCATTCAAAGGGAGCACATTGTACCTCCTAAAGAAGGGAGTCCCATAATCTGGGAGCAGCCAAAGAAAAAATCCTGTCTCAAGATTTTATGAAATTAATGATGGTATTTCCTACTAATTACTTTCCAATTCTATTTCATATCCTCTTGTCTGCTTGTGTTACTTTCCATGGTCTGTATGGAGCAAATGATGATGTCACATTTTGTTTAGTTCTATTAAAACTCTCCTGGACAGAACATAGATTATATATTAGTAATCTCTGAGATGTAGATGCTTTTGTTTCTCCTTCCACTAGGTAGTGTCTAGGTAGAGGAATGTGTAGATGGATGGGGAGATTAGTGAAAATAGCTCAAGGAGGGGAAAGAGAGAAAAATTAGGATGTTACATTTTTATTCTCTTGTCATATGTTCAGTGCTCTTATCTGATTACAGTATCCCAAATGACATAAACCAGAATATCTGTAGGTTTGGACAAGAACACTACATCTCAGGTCCTATTGATCATTATTTATATTGTTTTGTATGTAACCAATTGTGTAGTAATAAAATTGGAAGTTTAAGTGCTCAATGTGAAACTCCCCATTGCCACCCCACCCTATAAGGGCGGACCACATGGGCCATTGGATTGATGTGATTGGAGAGTGGGTCTTTTATAAAATCAAGGATGAAAAATGTTCGTTCAGGACTAAGCCAACCTCAAATATTTTGTATTCCAACACGGAGAGCTTGCAAGAGTGTGCTATTTCTGGAAAAATCCATTTGTCTCCCAGGTACTGACTAGATAGGGCTAAGAAGGAAAAAACAGAAAATATTATTTATATCCATTGCTTTGTTGTCCTACCCTCTGGAGCTCGAGAAAACAACTTGAGTTCATCTTGCACATGAAAGTCTTATCATGCCACCCTTCATCCATCATTTTTCTTGGCTAAGCTCAACCAGTCTCCTCATCTTTTCTTCATAGGCTTTGATTTAAAGAGCTTTTGCCAAACAGATGTTTTGTTTAATTGTAATAACTGACTCTGCTATAAATTAACAAGGAAGTTCAGCTATAAAGTCTTTTCAATATTATACCAATTCATGTAATTCATGTATATTCTTCCTTCATAAAAGAGAGGAGAAATTTGTGTTGAGATATTCATGTGAAAATGGTCATTTCACAGATTAGCAGTATGCACTATGATCAGCACATCAATCAGTTACACTTAACAGTTTCACTGAGGGCTGTCAGTATCAGAAGCTGTATTTACAGATCCCTCTACTTTGTGTGTGGCTTGTATGTTTGTGTACATACTGAATATGCATGAAGGAAATAACTCGACACAAGTACAATATCTAATGTGAAGCATCCCTAAGATTTTTCTAATAGCATAGACATAAATTATTTTTAAATCCTTAATTCTATGTCTTTTCTGAGTTATAATTATAGTGGCTATTATATTGATGCTAATCTTAGTAAAACTGGACATTAAAACATATGCCAAACTGAAAGCCAGTTTTATGCCAGTTTTCCATGGAAATGATATGTAGTAAAAAGTAATAGCCCTGAAAAGACAAAGTCCTATATTTTCCAAAATAATTTACAGCCTAGTATCAGGTTATTACAGCCTGGTTTGTTTGTTCCTTGACCGAAAATGTGCTTTTGTGAAAGGCAAGTAATGAACAGCTTCTTTGAGACTAATAACTTCAGATTCTGATTTGTCAGGGAGATTACCTCATAAATACTGCCCTCTCCTCTGGAATCCAAGTGCTATGCGATATCCCAGATGTCACAAATCAAATAGGTCTCCTGTTCAACTACATTTCAGTACATTACTATTCAAAGAATGTTATTGAATATATTATATTTTGTAGGACAGTAACTCAGCATCCTGACCACATATACTGGTCACATGGAAAATGAAAAAATGAAATAAAAAAAGAAATGAATTAAAATGATATAGTATGCCATGGAAAGAGAATTCTACTGTCCTTGTCACGGAAAAATCTGTGGTGCCCTTTGCAGTATATCCCAACACTCACCACTTGTGTGTGGGGCAGGGAGCAGAAAGTGTGTGTTCAGAGGCCATCTTGTTTCTTTCTCCTTTTTCCATTGGTCAATTTGCTCTTTCTAGTTTTCTGTCCGTGGTTCCCAGTAGACATGGGCACGACTCGGCAAAATTGTCATTTCCGTTTTCGGTTATTGTTTCCATTACGTAACGATAACGGTAACGATAATTAAGCCGTCAGAACTCGAACTCGAACCGAAAAAAGAAAAATTTGGTCGGGTTTTTCGTTTTTGTTTGTGGCATCGCGGCGATCGCGCAATGCGAAGCACAGAAAATGTTTTTAAAAGTTTTTTTTTTAAAAAACCCGACTCCCAGCCAAAAAAGCAGGCAAAAATATGCCTGCCTGAGGCTTTGCCACCTACCAGAAGGGTGGTTTCTGGGGGGTCCCCGGCCTTTCCCCCTCTCTTCTCCTGTCCTGGGCTGCTTGCACCAGGCTGGGGGGGGTCATCCTTGTCGTCTCGCCATGCCATGCGGTGGGGGGGGATCCAAAATGGCGACCGCAATTTTTCTTTTGAAATCGTGGTCAAAAAACACACCAAATCACCACAGAAACATGTGAAATTTATTTATTTTAAATGCCTGAATTTTAATAGTAGCAGCAGTGGGTTTTTTATAGCAATAAAATGTCATATTGATTTTATTTTATTTTATTTTATATTTTATTTTTTTAGACCTGCCCATTTGGGCTGGGCATGGGATGGGACCATACAAAATTTTTGAACCATTCCACCAATGACATTGCCAGATTTTTGACTGACACTTCTGGATGTCTCGAGGGCATAAAAAGCCGAGGCACCTTCCAGAAATCGCAGTCGGGTGTATGGATGTGGCTGAGGGAGGAGGGCTGGCTGCTGGTGCTGGTGTGATCCGATCGAGATTGAGAAGGGAGGCTGGAGGCTTTAGGATTTAAGTTAGGCAGGCAGGGAGGGAATTGAATTTTAAAAATAATTTATTTGATTCCCTGCAGCTTTGTCTGCTGAAGGGAATAGCAGTTTATTCTTTATTTCTTCTCTGGCAGTTTGTGAGGATTTCTGATATTGGATAAAGGGGGAGGTTCGACTGGGAGTGGGAGGTGTGGATTTATTTTAAAAATATATTATATACTACCATTTATTTTCTATTTTCCCAACTTCAATTTGCTTGCACACACACACATTTGGGGTGCAAGCCAAGAACAGAACCTCTATCCTAAGTGATATCCTAACTGCCCATTTGCCCGTCCGTCCGCCCGCGCCGCCACCCACCCGCACCTCCCCCCACCGCCCGCCCCACCCGCCACCTAGGGCGCAAAAACACCTAGCGCTGGCCCTGATTGCGGAATGCCCCTATGCTCTGGGAACAAATCGTGCTAAATCGCGGTGAAAACGACAAACGAAATGACAAATTTTTGAAAAATTTCGCAACAAATGGAAAAGACCCGAAATGGACCCGTTCCGACAAATGAAAACTTGAAACGTCATTTTTTCTGGTCGTGCCCATGTCTAGTTCACAGTAGGAGATGAAATACATGAAGATGTCTAAGAGGGAGAGGATAGTAATCATGGGGGACTTCAATTATCCACACATTGACTGGGCCAATGTCAGCTCAGGGCAAGAAAGAGAAACTGGGTTTCTTGACATGCTGAATGACTGTGCCTTACAGCAACGTGTCATGGAGCCCACCAGAGGACAGGTAACTCTGGATCTTAGGACCTGGTCATGGGTGTGAATGTCACTGAGCCTCTGGGGAACAGTGACCATGCTGCAATCTCATTTGCCATGCATATTTGGGGAAGAATGTCAAGCAAATCAGACACAAAAACCCTTGATTTTGGAATGGCGGACTTCCCTCAGATGAGGAAACTAGTTAGAAAGAAATTGAAAGGAAAGGTAAAAAGAATCCGATCTCTCCAGAGTGCATGGAGCCTGCTTAAAACAACAGTAATAGAGGCCCAGCACAAGTGCATACCACAAAGAAAGAACAGCTCATCTACATCCAACAGGGTGCCGGCATGGTTAACGAGGCTCTAAAGTGCAAGGAGAGGTAAATGGAAATCCTTCCCAAATGAGGAAAATAAAAAGGAACACAAACTCTGGCAAAAGAAATGTAAGATGATAAGAGAGGCAAAGAAAGACTTTGAGGAACGCATGGCTAACAATATAAAGGGAAATGATAAAAGCTTCTTTAAATATGTTAGAAGTAAAAAAAAAAAACCTGCCAGAGAACCAGTTGGCCCTCTGGATGGTGAGGAAGGAAAAGAGGAGGTAAAGGAGGACTTGGAAACTGCAGAGAAATTAAATGAGTTATTTGCATCTGTCTTCACGACACAAGACCTTGGGCAAGAGTCCTCTGCCCAAACGGTCCCTCTTGATTAAAGAATTAAATCAAATACAGGTTAAAAGAAAGGATGTTTTAGGATTAATTGATAAATTGAAGATCAACAGGTCACCAGGCCCAGATGGCATCCACCCAAGGGTTATTAGAGAACTGAGAAATGAAATTGCAGATCTCTTAAGGGAAAAAAGCAACTTGTCTCTTAAAATGGCCACAATGCCAGAGGACTGGAAGATAGTGAATGTCACACCAATTTTTTTTAAAAAGGAAGGAGGGGGGACCCAGGAAGCTACAGGCCAGTTAGCCTTAAGTCTATCCCAGGGAAGATGGTGGAAAGCCTCATTTAAGAGAAAATCTTAAAATACATAGAAGAACAAGCCTTGCTGAGAGAAAATCAGCATGGCTTCTGTAAGGGTAAGTCTTTCCTGACAAACCTTTTAGAATTCTTTGAAAAGGTCAGCAGGCATGTAGATTTGGTGAACCAGTAGATATTATCTATCTTGATTTTCAGAAGGCTTTTGACACAGTCCCTCACCAAAGACTGCTGAAAAAACTGCACAGTCAAGGGATAAGAGGGCAGGTCCTCTTATAGATTGAGAACTGGTTGACATCCAGGAAAGAAAGGGTAGGTGTCAATGGGAATTTTTTGCAATTGAGAGAGGTGAAAAGCGGTGTGCCCCAGGGATCTGTCCTGGATCCGGTGCTTTTCAATCTGTTCATAAATGACCTGGAGACAGGGATAAACAGTGAGGTGGCCAAGTTTGCAGATGACACAAAACTTTTCTATATGGTAAAAACCAGAGAAGATTGTGAAGAGCTCCAGAAGGATCTCTCCAAACTGGGGGAATGGGGTGCAAAATGGCAAATGTGTTTCAATATAGCAAAATGTAAAGTAATGCATTTTGGGGCAAAAAAATCCAAAACTTTATCTATCAACTCAAGGGCTCTGAGCTATCTGTGATGGATCAGGAAAGAGATCTTGGTGTGTTGGTGGACAGCTCAATGAAGGTGTCTACCCAATGTATAGCAGCAGTGAAGAAGGCCAATTCCATGCTAGGGATTATCAAAAAGGGGATTGAAAATAAAACAGCCAACATTATAATGCCATTGTACAAAACGATAGTAAGGCCGCACCTGGAGTATTGTGTACAATTCCGGTCACTGCCTCTCAAAAAAGACATAGTGGAACTGGAAAAGGTGCAGAAGAGAGCAACTAAAATGATTACTGGGCTGGGGGGGCTCCCTTTTGAGGAAAGGCTAAAACATTTGTGGCTCTTTAGTCTGGAAAAAAGGTGCTTGAGGGGAGATATGATTGAGACGTACAAATTAATGCAGGGCATGAGACAAGTGAATAGAGGGACACTCTTCTCCCTCTCACAAATTACCAAAACTAGGGGACATCCACTCAAACTGTGGGAGTGAGAACAGACAAAAGAAAATATTTTTTAACCCAGCATGTTGTTAGTCTGTGGAACTCCCTGCCACAAGATGTGGTGATGGCATTTAGTCTGGATTCCTTCAAAAGAGGATTGGACAGATTCCTGGAGGAGAAGTCCGTCACAGGTTACAAACCATGATGAAGATGTGTAATCTCCAG
>JAHTLZ010000015.1:19996576-20042377 GCA_023846285.1 Phrynocephalus versicolor
TGACCTCTCAATCTGCAGCGATTAGAGCAGGATGCTCCACAGGGGATATTAGAATTAAACTCGCCGGCTCTAACCCCCCAGCGCTACCGCCACAGTCAGGGGCCTAGCTTGCTATGGCCCCTGACTCCCCCCCGCACCCACAAGCTGTAAGTGGATGCAGGCCCCTCATAATGTCATCCAAAAACAGTTCCATGCCCAGCTCAGAGAGGTGGACCCCATCTTCTCGATACAGCTCGGGTCTTGCCAAGGAAATCCTGGGGTGACCAATAACCGCACCCCCCACTGCCAGTACAGCCCTACACACTTCCTGATTCACCTTCCGCCTCGATGTGTTTATACTCTGAGGAGGACAAGCAGCTCTCCAACGAAATCTGGGTATAATTGTTGACCACACCACCCGCGATTGAGGGAAACTATCCCTCCACCTGGCTAAGTCCGCCAAAATATCAGCAATTAAGGACTTGCCGGACTGCGTAGTTAAATCATTTCCTCCCAGGTGAATCAGCAAAATGTCAGGAGGTCCACCAGCTGCAGCGGACGAGGCGACATGCAGAAACTGGCGCCACTGCATGCCCCTCGCCCCCCTCCATTCAATCGTGGCCCTAGCTCCCAAACCCAGGTTGATACCCCAGGCTGTGCGGCTGGCATGCTTCCTGGCCCAGAACACATAACTATGCCCAACGAACAGGATCCTACACCTGGAAACATCAGGCTTAGGCCCTGCAAAGAAACAAAAAACATGTTAATCGGTGCTTAGCGTTCGAACATACCCTGCATACCTTCTCGAGGACCACCTTCCAATAGCCTTAATGGCCGTTGGGCCATAACCCAAAGCAGCAGCCGTTGATGCCGCCCCGATTCGAAAAGAATGAGTCCCAAATCGCATATGAGCGAGTCCCACACCCTCCAAAGCCCGGCTGGTCAGCCTCCAAAACTGATATTTGGTCAGGGGACTACCATCCCTGTGGCGAAGCAAAGAACCTTCGCCCGGCCCCCTAAGGACCAAATATGCATCCAATGCCCGAACTGGACAAATTTTTGAATCCAAACAAGGCCCAAAGGATACACCCTGACCCCTGCCCCACTGATCCGTTTTAGACCTTCGTACCCTCACAAAGATCCCATCCCCCCGCCTGGTGACGTCACTCATCTGCAACTCCCAACGGGAGCGATCAGTCTTGGAAGCTGCCACGAGCTCACTGACCCTGAAGGCCCCGAAAAAAGCCAACAGAGACGCTACATGGAACAGTGCCGCCTCAAACCCATCTGCACACAAAATCGGCCACTGGGCCGCAATCTTCACAAGCATGGCCGGTGTTATAGGGGCTCGATCATCAGGTGCACGCCTAACTTCCTTAGCCCAACCCTCCAACATTTTACGGAGCCTAAAATCACCCGTCACATCCCGATAACCTCCCGCTTTTGCCTGGAAAGCGAGCGCCGCCAGCTTTCCCTGCATAGAACCCGGGGCCAGGCCCTTTCTATGGAGATAAACCAAAAATTGCCTAAGATGGTCAAGGGGAATCGGCCAGACAAGACAAAGGCCCCACTCAGACCTAAAGCTCTCAAATTTGTTTACAGCCGCCTTATAAGCCCTCCTAGTCCTAGGCGCCAGAGCCAAGCCTAGGGCCCGGTCGGCCTCTTCCCGCCAATCAGCCATACCTCGTCGGGCAAGGTCTCCGGCAGGTCGCACGCTCCCGGGGCCAAAGCCCTGAAACGGTCGACCTGTTGGCGCGAAAGAGCATCAGCCAGAGTGTTAGACAGACCAGGCACATGCCGGGCATGCAGAACGATGTTATACTGTAAGGCACGCAGCGTTAAGGCTCGAACAAGACCCATAACCCTCTCTGATTTAGAAGATTGGTTATTAATGGTGTGGACCACTGCCATGTTGTCGCACCAAAAACGTACGACTGAATTAGACCAGGCTTCAGACCACAACCAAAGAGCCCCCACAATCGGAAACAGTTCTAAAAAGGTCAAGTCCCTTGTTACTCCACTCTCCACCCACTCAGAGGGCCACGAGCCATAACACCACCTGCCCTTCCAGTAAATCCCATATCCCAAAGATCCAGCCGCATCAGTCTGGACCTGGAAATCGGGACCCATGCGCATCTCAGATCGCCAAAACGAGACTCCATTGAAGTCCTGCAAAAACTGCAGCCAAACTCGAAGATCTGCGCGCATGCCCTCCGAAATCCTGACCCGATGATGCGGCTTTCTCAGGCCCCGCATAGCTACACAAAAACGGCGTAAAAAAGGCCGTCCTGGGGCGACCACCCTGCAAGCGAAGTTCAAATGCCCCACAAGTTCCTGAAGTTCCCTCAAGGTAACCTTGCGACGCCCCAGCATGGTGACCAATCGTTCCCTAAGTGTGGCCAATTTATCCCCTGGCAATCTACATGCCTGCTCCCAAGTATCTATGTCAATACCCAAAAAGGTCAACACATGGGCTGGGCCCTCCGTCTTATCCTCCGCCAAGGGCAGGCCAAGCTCCTCGGCCAGCCCTTGAAACGTACGCAGAAGAAAGAGGCAGTTCCCAGTCCCCCTCCGCCCACAGAAAAGAAAATCATCCAGATAATGCGCCACCCCGGGCAGTCCCGTGTAATCCTTCACCTTCCACTCAAGGAAAGTGCTGAATGTTTCGAAAGTTGCACAGGACACGGAACAACCAAAAGGTAGCGCCCTATCCATATAGAATTTTCCCTGGAACTGGAACCCTAGCAGCTCAAAGTCATCGGGATGAACCGGCAAGAGTCGAAACGCTGACTTAATATCGCACTTTGCAAGCTCAGCCCCGAGACCACAGGCCCTGATCTTCCTAATGGCCTCATCAAAAGATGTATACCGCACGGAGCACACTTCATGCGGTATACCATCATTCACGGACAAACCTTCCGGATAAGATAAATGATGAATAAGCCTGAACTCGCCAGCTGCTTTCTTAGGCACCAGGCCCAAAGGAGAAACCCTAAAGTTCTGTGTCGGGGGGAAATCAAACGGGCCCAGCACCCTGCCCTCCAATCGTTCTTTCTCAATCTTCTCGAAGGCTACATGCTCCATTCCCCTCAAAGATTTAAGATTCTGTGCAGAAGTCGGAACGCGTTCACCCACAAACTGAATCCTAAAACCTAACTGAAAACCCTCTAACAAAAACTGTGCCGCTGTCCTATCCGGACAGCGATGCAACCATTCGCTGAGAGGACCCAGCCTAATTGGGCTGGGGCCCTTTGGCCACCGTGGAACCACCTGGCGGCTTCTTGGAAGCACCCCCATCCCTTCCTCCCGGATGCTGCCCCTTCGCCCTACTACAGTTAATTGAAGGGTGCTGGGCGCCACAAACGGAACATTCGTGGCGAAAACGACAGGGTTTGCGGTTGCAAACACCCTGCCCATTATAATCCCAACATACTAACCTTGGTTGAACTTGCTGTCCCCCAACTGGTCGAGTAGACACCCCAGCAGCCTGCCTTCTAATAATGTGCCCGCTATCGAAGCGCTCCCCCAAAGCAGGCCTGACTGGTGTCATGAGCTGCAGCCACAAATACGAAAGGGGCTCATCCCATCGTAAATGTGGCTGCGTGGCCGCTTTCATTCGAAACTTCTCATCATACGTCAACCAAGCAAAACCCGGGAAGTCGACATAGGCTTTATAAATCATATCTTGATACTTTATCATCGACTGCATGCGCCACGGGTGTGCTTGGAGAACCATAGACATATAAATAGAATATGCCGGGAGCCAATTCGCCCAGCACCTATTCGGTTTCCTTCTGAGGCGCCTCTCACGGTCCTTCGGGTCCTCCTTGTCAATTTCCTTCTGGTCCAGCTCCCTATTCAGTAGGCTAAAAATGTCTATATAATCCCCCCTCCATATCTTCTCCCTAGTGCTTTGCGAAAGGTGATCCCCAAGTGGGGTAGCGTAATCTGCATACGGCATCGCCGTATACGGTACCCCCGCATAGACAGCCCCAGATCCCCAATAACCCCCAGGCGGCCCCGCCTGCCAGCCCAACGCCGGTTGCGGCGGCATCTGGTTCCAACCCCCAGGAGCAGGCCCTTGCACCTGTCCGTTAATTCCCAGCTGCCCGGGAGGCTGTGTTGCTTGGAAACTCCCCGCCACCCCGGCCGGCCACTGCATGCCTTGTGAACCCCCATGCCAGGCCGAAGAGCTAGGCCATGGGCCCCCCGCACCTCCAGCCGCTGCCGTAGGATCCGAGCCCGCAGCGGTACCCCAAACTCCACCCCGCCAAGTGGATGGTGCCAACCCAGGGCCCAACCCAAGTCCCCCCAGCTGCGCCTGAAACCCCGAACAGGGCATAGTCTCTGGTGCCACAGCCAACTCACGATTGAGTGATTCCGCTGAAGTTGAGGCCCCAACATCACTCCTCAAGAAACCATCCATACTTCGCTGGGCACCACCACCTTGCAAAGGCTGAGCCTCAGGCTGAGTTGGCTCCGCAGACCCTTCACTCATCTCCGGCACCTGAGCCGCCTCCCCCAACCGGACATCATGGGACTACAACGCAGCTGCACGGGATAACAAATCAGCAGCCATATCCCTCAGTCTTGCCTTCTTCCGCGCCTTTGTAGGGCGGGAAGAAGTCCTCTGAGGCCCATCCCCCTGGCCTGCAGCCTCAGCCTGCAATACACTAGGCGGCACCACACCCTTGGCCCTCTCCAAGGCCTCTAGCTTGGCCCGTAACTGCTCCCAGACAGGCCAGTCCTCCTCCTCTGCAGATGACCCCGGTGGAGACACCTGTGGTGGCGCCCTGCGCGCAGGCTGCTTTCCTTTCCTATTAGTTTTAGCCTTGGAAGGCGCCATAACGCCCTTCTAGCCCACAGGCCTAAACAGATCAACCACCCTCACCACAGATCCCAACTGTGAGACGACCCAAGTCCCAACTCGCTAAAAGACCCCCCTTATGCAGCCAAGGCCTACAGCCAGCCGCGCCCCACAAACAGTGAAACCCCTGCACCTCACCTGGCCAACCTTAGCAAAAGAAAATGGCGGTTACACCACAAAATGGCCACCACTCAACCAACCCTCCACTAAGAGCCGGGCAATAAAGAGGCGCCCGTTTCCCTCACAAGCGAGCCTCCTCCCCACACCCCCTGGGGCCGGACAAGAGCCCTGCGACCAGCCACAATCCCCCTCAAAAAGGAGCAAACTGCAGGAAGCCCGAAGACCCACACCCACACCCGGGGCGAATGTACCGGCTGCGCCACAAAATGGCGCCCGTCAATCACCCGACACTCAGCCGAGCGCCGGGGGATCGGGACAAAGATAAAGCAGTCCCCAAGCACGGCAGCTGCTAGCCAAAATAAGCCAAGCCCTCAGCAGCCGCCGCGCCCAAACCCGGACCAGCCGGCCACCACCGAGCCGCGCTGTGTCCGCCCAAGGCCCCGGACGCTCAGCTGAGCGTCGGGCGATCGGGGCAGAGATAAGACCGGCCCCCAAGCGCGGCAGCCGCTCGGAGAACCCAAGCCAAGCCCCCAGCAGCAGCCGCACCCAAGAGAGACAAGGAACCCGACTCTGCGCGCAGCCGCCGCCCGCGACCCAAAGCCGGCCTACAAGTTGAACGGCAGCCGCACCCAGAGCCCGGACCCAATCCCCGGCCCGGCAGGCTACCGCCGCTCCCCCGCACTCCCACAAAATGGCGCCCGCTAATCGCCCGCCTCTCAGCTGAGAGTCGGGCGATCGGGAAGCTGATAAGGCCCCCCGCCCGGAACACCACGGCCACCCTCAACAAAAAGAATAGCAGCCGCAGCGTCCAGGCACGGGAACCGCACCAGCCACCCCGAAAGCAGCCGCGCCTTCACTGCTCCCCCGTCGCGTGCTCTGAGCGTTCTCCTCCCGGGAACGCTCAAGACGAAAGAGGCCCCGGGCCGGGCAGGCGCAGCATTATAAGGCTGCCCCGCCCGGCCCCGAAGTCTCGCTGCCTCCCTCTCGCGAGGCTTCGCGCGAGGGGGGCAAAGAAGCCCCGCAAGCCGACAAGCAGCTGCGGAGCGACCGTTGCCTGAGGTCCTGTACTGATTAGCATACTAACTTACATGAAAGTAGGCCCGTTGAATCAGTGAGATTTTGGTGTGTCAGTTCCTCTGTAAGATGCCTTAATTCAAATCGGCCTATCCCAGTTGTTACTCATTACCCTCAGTTTAATTGTGGCCAGAGGCCCCTTTGAATCAGTGGAACTTACAAAGGAATTGACTGCCCAAATCCCCAGATTCAGTGGGGCTTTTGTTGTGCAACTTCCTACACTAAGCAACCCTTCAACGCTGGAACAGCCACCACTAGTGCAGCAGATTCCTCCTCTCCTTTGCAACCTCCCCTTCCCAACAGACATCCCTCATAATTTTTACTGAAAGTAAAGCAAAAGAAAGAAAAGGTTTCATGTGCAGAAATCTGTGCAGCATAAGATACTGACAAATTGTTGGGTATTTTGATTGTTGGGTGTATTTGGTTAACATAGGACGCTTTTACACAACCTCTAAAATCCGCTGACAACTTAAATTTGGACCAGAGATTGTGGGGTTTGTTCCTCTTCCTGTGTTCCCACTCTTCCGCACTTCATTGCTCCTGTCTGCTCACCTCTGTCTGCCGGTTGGAGCAGCCCCGTAGGGATTCCTGTCTCTTAAAGGGGCGGCGGGGACACAAAAAGCAAACAGAAGGCGAGGGGAGCCCGGCATCCACAGCTTTACAATCCGCATTGGAAATTGTTTTACCTCCGGAGATCAGGTACTACTAAAGTGCGCTGGGGGCACTTAGGTGGGCGTGGTCGTACTTTATTTTGTTTAAAGTCCCCAGCTGGTGGGAAAACAATTTTAAGTTCCGCATCTGGGAGCGCTCTGCCTCGGATTTTAGGGGTCGTGTAAAAGCAGAAATAAACTCTATTTTTTTCATCAGATAACTTTGATCTTATCCAAGGACAATGAATGGCCTTGCAAAATCCTCTAATGCACTCCTGTTTTTCTAGTTTAAAGTCAAGAAGTATCTGCTGCAATGTTGTCTGAGATTTCCCTGCTGATTCCAGTGCTGCTAATCACTCCCTTCTTCAATGTCTTTCTAGACTGTTTCAGTCGCTCACTTTGTTTCTGCTTTCATTTCATGTCATGTTAAAAATTTAGTGTGTCACTTTCTGGTTTTATTCTATTCTGTTTTGCTTCACCCCCCCCCCTTTTTTGGGGGGGACACTATAATTTGAACAGTGTTCCTTGCTGTTCCATTCTTTGTCCTGTCCTGGTTACTGCTTGTCATTTGTCATCCTATAAATGTATTTGTTCTTTCAGTCTTTTGTTTACACTGACAACAGCAGTTTTATTTTGCTGTCCCTCCTTTTCTGCAAAGGTTCTTTAATCTGCTGACTGTGCACCAGCAGCAGACGCTCCCATTATCCTACCAACCTAAAACCTATATGCATAAAACCAAGTGTTAAAGCTATCCCTGTTATTATCTGTTCTTTTTCTTTTTGTTTTAAACTTGTTTGTGATCATTCTTTCATTATTCTTCTGCAGCCTTACTGGATGGATTTTCTGTCCAATTTCTTCTGGAGCTCATTTTTTTTTTCTTATTTATCAAATGGCTAGGCAATAGTTTGGTCTTTTGTTGTTTACTGTGCTCTCTACCATTTGCTCTCTTTCTACCCCTCCTCCCTGCCCTCACTTTCCCCAGGTATTTGGTTTTTGTACTCTATATTTTGTGACCGTTCAGAGTTCTGCTGCCAATATAATCCAGTTAATCCATGTTTTTTGATTATATCGCTGCTCTTTGACGCTTGCTCTGCTTGCATCTATTATCTTGTGTTATCTTGTTTCAACGTTTGTGCCTTACTTTTAAAGGCTTGAATAGTCCAACTCCAATTTATGTATTGCCTGTGATCACAGAAAGAGATCAGAGACAACCTATGTGTTCCATCCTGTGCTCCTTACTTTTCAATTCTAGGCTGCACTGAATATTCTTTGCTATTTCTGTCCTTGGCCTACAATTTCTATTTGTCACTACCACCTCCCCCACCTCCTACCACCCTCCTTAAGCTTGTGCTCAGTATATATATAAAAAAGCTGTTCCTTGTAAAATTCATCAGTCTTGTTATTTATTCAGTCAGTTAAATCAGCCTGCCAAGTTCAGCAGCCTACCGTTCATTCATAATAGTTGTACCACAAAGTATTTTGGTGGCAGCTTATAATAGGCTGAAGGTTTAATGATATAGCCTGAAAATAAAGCAAGTGTTATTGGGAGCTACAGAGATAGACACAGCGATTTATCCCAGACATCTGGTTTTCAGATGCCAGTTGCCCAGTTATCACAGGTTCATTTTCAGGAAAAAGTTTTTAAAAGTTTTTGGCCCACACTCTCCCTCTCTTAGCCATGTTTTGTCTCCATTCCCTTAAAAAATTCTTATTTGTGGTTTATGAATTTGCATACATTTCCCAGCCATTCACCTCCAAGGAGCAAATTAAAAAAGTGAGACAGTATAGATGAGGGGTAAAAAGCCAAAACTGTGTTCAATATTTAAATACCCCAACTTACATTGGAGGTTCTTTGTAGTACATAAATTGGGACAAGGAGCAGGAGCACTTCCTGGTCTTCTCTCTGTGCCTCCTTGGGTGAGCCTTCAGGCTCAGTACGCTGTGATAACTCTTGCCCTTGCTGTCCAAAACCTCAGGTTACTACTCCCTGGCCATTCCCAACCTAAGTGGCAGGACCAAAAGTCAGATGGGACGTGATACAGCCCAGAGGAAGGTTACAAATTATATTCTTGAATTGTATGGTACAAAGTGATCATAGTTCTATGGATTGTATGGTGGAAAGTGATCATAAACCCACAGGGCTGGGCAGTAAACCAAGCCAAAGAAGAAAGAGGGCAGCGTTGGTGGAGAGCCAGCCTATAAAGACCCTCAGTCCCCACCAACCATCACAGGAAGGTCCTGCCTCCTTACTTACTGTAAGGAGGCACTGTGCCGTCTTGGGCACTATCATCATTAAGGTGACACTCTCAACTATGCACTGTAGAAGAAAGATAGGCATAAATATATAGATACCTGTCCGGGAGTTGAGACATGGCAACCGGATGTCTTGTGGGATTGAAATATTTTGCTACTCATCCAAGTAACTTCCTTAGACTGAGAAAAGTTGGTGGGAGGCTTCCAGTTTACATGGGCTCCATGACAAGTTGCTCTAAGGCACAGTCATTCAGCAGGTTGAGAAACCCGGTTTCTCTTTCTTGCCCGGAGCTCGCATTGGCCCAGTCAATGTGGGGATAATTGAAGTCCCCCATGGTTACTATCCTATCCCTCTGAGACACCTCCATGATTTCTCTCCTCATTTCAAGGTCCCCCTCAAGTTTTTGATCTGGTGGACGATAGCATACCCCAACTATCACATCACTCCTTGGACCTGGTAGTTTAACCCAGAGTGATTCTATGGTGGAGTCAGACCCTCTGTCAATCTCCATTGTGCTGAATTTTACCCCTTCTTTGACATAGATGGCCACTCCCCCTCCAACCTGCCCTTCTCTATCCCTTCTATAGAGTTTATAGCCTGGGATTGCTGTATCCCACTGGTTTTCCACATTCCACCAGATTTATGTTATGGCTATTATATCAATGTTATCCCTAGCTGCCAAATGTTCAAATTCTCCCATCTTTGCTCGGAGTGAGATTCGCCTTGCACAGTCCCTGCCGGACTTCAAAAAAGCACTTAAGACCTTGCTTTTCAGAGAGACATGTGGTGAGCATTAGGATTTTATTGGGGTGGTGGTGGTGTTTTTTTTTGTTCTCTTATGCCGTCTTGCCATTTTTATTATAAATAAATAAATAAATAAATAAATAAATAAATAAATAAATAAATAAATATACTGCTTATTGATTGGACACATATGAATTGAACTGATATAATGTCATGTATAATGATATAATTTGATACAGCTAACATATGCTGATGTGACCTGATGTAACGTCCAATGATGTAATGTATTCTGTGATGGCTGGAAGAGTTGTATCAAGGTGAAAAAACTGGAGCATCCACAAACAGTGGTGATACAGGAGAAAGCACTCTCAGGATGCTGAGAAGGATTATTTTATTTAATGACCACTGGCTCCTTCACCCCACCTAGTCTGAATAGACTCCTTAGATGGATAATGGCCTGGGATATGTGAAAGTCAAACCCATGGAGTCTTTCCCAACACCCGTTAAATATGGATTGTCAGCAGTGGTATCCTGATGGAGGTGTGAAGTGATTCTGATTTGTCTGGCGGTTGCTGAAAAGGAAGTGAAACATTTTGATCCATCAAGAAAAAGAAGTCCAGTTACTAGGACTCAACTCCGAGATAACCTCACCTGGTTACCTGAGAATCTCCACAGACATATATATGTTTGTGTTTATTTTCCCTCCTCTTTGTTTCATGTTTATCTAGATTCTAAAGCTGGTACAATGGTGTGGAAATATGTGGCAACATATGAAGATATGTATTTTAATAATTATATTGCAGAATGCATTAACAGAAACAAAGTACTATGAGGTCTTGTACACACAAAAATGAAATTATATGTCTATGGTACCTGGTGTGGGGCAAAATCAAAGAGCAAATATTTGGATATGAAAGGAGGTTCTCATATTTTGAATGAATTTGTTAGAGATACTTTAGGGAATCAGTGTCTCTGAGTCAGTGAAAGGTAGAAATTGTCCCTTATCTGACCAGGCATATTGCGGCCCAGGGCAGGGAGTGAAGTAAAGAAAGAAAGTAAAGTGACTCAGAAAGTGCAGTTACTCCCACTTTAGTTGGGGAAGTTTGAAGACAGACTGTGAAAAGACTGGATCTGATCTGATAAATAAAGAGACCACCAATTGCTACTAGTGTCAGTTGAAGCAACTGAGTTGGAAATCCAGCGCCACTGGGTAGGTATGGACATCAGGGTGGTTAGGGGATCATCCCTAACTCCCAGCAAGCATATATACTCTAAGTCATCTTTGTGAGCCAACCAAAGACAAAATGTTGGTGCTCTATTTATAAAGTAACTGTCACTTCCTGAGCTGTTTTGGAAGCACAACCCTACACTGACATAATGTAGGAACTGCCTTATTCCCAATCCCTGTGGCAGACAAGTAAATTTGAGGTGGTTTTTACCTCAGCTTTCTCAAACATTGCTGGTTTCCTGAAACAGTAACTTCAGCTGTATATACTGTACCATCCATAAGACACATTCACTAGGTGTTAAACTGTAGTAGTCCTCCAAACCTCCTGAGAAATAGGTGCTATACTGAGGGAATTAAAAAAAAAAGAATGTGGTTGTTCGCATGCTACTGTATCACTCGGTTCTTTTGCTACTGTAGATCTGTTCACACATGACTTTACCATGCTATGCTGCACAGTGTGACAGAATTGGACACCCCCTCTTTCTCCTGCAGTGTGTGGAAGTCAAAGGCTACATCAAAAGAGCCCATGTTTGTTTGAGTGGTGCAAGAGTGAACATGTCATCACAAGAATCACTCTAAGGATTCAGAAAGAGAGCTAGACTCTTGAGAAGCTCTGTATTAAATAGTGACTCAATGAAGACACAATTCTATCCAACTTCCTAAGCATCTTTAAGAGATTTGAAGTGCCTTTGGGGGCTTCTGCACTCCCCTCTAACAAGGAAGCACTATCTATAATTTACTATAATTTACAGTTATTTGAAGCTGCACGAAGCTATTTTCGTTTTCTTCACTGGGAGCCACACAATTAGTACACACTGCACTCTTTCTCCTTGTTCATCTGTAAGATTCATGCTTTGAAATGGTTACCATTTGAACAGGAGCTTGAATGGAAAACTATTCAAGAGTACTCTTTGGGCTACTCACAGTGGAACACTTGAGATCATGTTAAAAATATCACTAGACATAATATTTTTGTTCTTTATAGATAAAAAGTTATTGCGTAAATAAGTAAAAGAGTAGTGGAATTTTATGCTTTGTTGTGGCCTCTGTGACACACACATCTGGGACAGAATGTGTGCATGAGGCCCAGTTTGGAAGCTTATAGAATGAAAAGTCTCTCTCTGTGTGTTTCTCTGCCATATCTCTTGTGTAATGGATGGTTGCCTCCTCAGTTGATTTCTTTCCCCCATGAGAGCAATACTTAGGAGCTTTTGCGATAAAAGAAAAATCACCTCTACCCCATGTAAATAGTCTACCCTCTATTTCTCTCATGGTTTGTTATTCTACTTTCTTAGTTTTTAAAGAAATGATTTTAAAAAATAATATATTATTTTCTCCTCTTTATTTTTTATTTTATTTATATATTTTTATACCGCCCGTCTTCCAAAGGAACTCTGGGCAGTTAACAACACAATCAAACAACAGATAAAAATACAACAGTATAACAAAAAAGACTATATATAAAATAGACAGACTATACTATTTGTAATAAACAAAATAAAAATAAAATACTCGATAAGATGGCAGAATAGAGTTTTTAAAAAATGAATTGAAGAATTAAAGGTTGCCAAATGCCTCACGAAAAAGCCAAGTCTTCAAGGCTTTTTTGAAGGCCAGCAGGGACTGTGCTAGGCGCAGCTCACTTTGAAGATGGTTCCAAAGCGAGGGGCCAGCCACAGAGAAGGCTCGGTTGTGGGTTACCATTTTCCTAGCCTCCCTCTTTGTTCACACTATCTTCCCTTTGGCCTTAAAGGGCTCCAGTCATCCTTTTTAAGAAATGTATTGCCTGTGTGAAAAAGATCTCCCACACTCACAACCACAATAAGTGTCTCTGTTGCCTGGGATAGGACCACAAAACACCCTGTGCCCTGTGCATGCCAAGTGTGCAGAACCTAGTTTCTGATCTAAAAATTCTCTCTATGGAAGCAGTCCATTCACCACCAACACCTTTAAGCCCAGTTTTCAAACTCCATTGAGAGAGACACTGGTGCTGACTGCAAACTGTGGTGATGTGAGCCTCTCAACATCAAGGGTCTCAATTAGTTGATTTCCAAAGGATCCAACTCAGACATGAGATTATACCACTCTCCCATAATAAGCAGTACCAAAAGACTTGACAAACGGCAAACAAGGCTAGTCCAACAAGAAACCGCCACTGGCAACTCTAATGGTGCAGTATAGAAATGGAAATAAGTTCATGAATGAATAAACTCAGGAACTTGGACAAGCCTTCTCCAGCACCAGAAAAGCTCTTGGTAACAATCCAACCTATAGCTTCAGCACTGATCTATCAGTTCTCTGACCAACAACTCACCCAAATTGACTGTCCATCACCATCACCCATGGAGGAGTCCCTGACTATGAACAGGTGCTTTGTTTGGGTTCAGTATTGGCAGGGGGCTTTATAGCACATCTTGGCACAATACCAAACTTATTCCAAACCGGTAACACTCACTAGCCTTTGATGCCAGGAGCAGACTGGCATCACTTTCCTCTGCTAATCAGGGCTCTAATTTTTCCACTCAGCCCTAGACTTGAGTCCAGAGTGCATCAATAGTGATTCTATGACTACATCACACCACTTGTAGATCACCACAATACTAGCTCAAGAGTCAGATCTCCTTAGCCCTTTATGTCACCTCCATGATGGCAGCATCACTCGAACTCATTCTCAAGGGCCCAGGATTGTCATTTGCAGCAACCAGATCAATACTGTTGCCACCCTTGCTGGTATTCTTCTAGAGATGATATTCTCCTGACTAAGAGTGACATCATGTTGCCAACTTTACTTGTAGAGTTTTATCATGTGCCTTCATAGACTCATATGGCTGCAGTCTACTGGCCTCTCAGACGACATCACAGCCAGGATTGAAGACCTCTCTCACTGGATGATAATGGCCTATTCCACACCAAAACTGATATGGCTATGGACATACTACAGCCAAATGTATAGATCGCAACACCTACCATTCTCAGCAACAGGCCAAACATAAACTAGGCTGGAAACATCCATAATAATTTAAAAAGGCAATTTTGCATCGCACCTTCCTACTATGGGAGCGAGACTCACATACTACAGACAACTGTGTCACACCAAATATACACCCTGCTTCCTCTTTAAGGGAAATACTCAAGGACTCGAAACCCACAATGTTACATTCTCATCCTCCATTTTTGTCTCAAATCTGTACCCCACATCAACACCTGGTATCTCATTATACCAGATTTCTGGGTCCTGACCATCATCACCCAAAGCTACATGATAGAAGTTGCCTCCACTCTACCAAATGTTCACTTCCAGTATACAGCACCATTGAACAGCCTCTGAGCTAAAATCAGCCCCCTATTAAAAAAAAAATCGAGTAACTTTACAAGAAATTTTATTCCAAATATTTTCTAGTCCCAACAAGTGGTGCTGGGCTTCCCCCATTCCTCAATCTCAGGGCTGCCAATACTTTCACACAGTAAAAGAGTCTTAAGGGTCATTGCCAGGTGTGAAATGCCACATCATCTTCTACTTGTGACTATGAAATAAACATTCTCTTATTTGGGGACCATCTATAACTGTATAAATATTTCCCATGCAGTTCCACTCTCTTATCCAGAGGAGTAGCCTCATCCACAAAACTAAGTTGATACAATGTTTTCATCTTCTTTCTTATTATTTGGTTTTGCCTGACAAGTTCAAAATGGTTTTCGTCACCAACATTCTCCCCTTTCTATACTCAACTTGAAAAATGTTTATTTCCACATTTCCATCCATTACCATCATCTGCAGTCTTTCTACTTCTCTACTTCACCCTGGGTCACCCTGGGTCACAACGTTTTCCTGTTTTAGGCTTTCCAAATGCATGACACCTGTAGCTCCATATTTTCGAGTCTGTGGAATAGCAATTTACATGTATATCAACATCTGGCCTTCCAGATGTTTTGGACCACAACTTCCACAATTCTGATTCTACATTGCCAATGAAAAAGGGATGTGAGAGTTACGGTCCCAAATATCTGGAAGGCCGAAGGTTCCCCAACTCCACCCTATGCCAAGCATCACCCCTCCAGCCCTGGTGCCTCAGATACTTCAGTCATCTCACCAATGCCACCACCACCCTACCCGCTATTCCTGGCTGGCTAAATCTTGCTTTCTAGTGATGGATGGCCACTTCCAGATTGCTGCTGAGTATTCTCAAGTTGCATTCAACTTAGAGCAACCCTAACAGAGATGTTGGGAAAAATTTCCACAGACAAATTGGGATTTCTAGACTGCCACTCTGTTTAGTATACAACACTGGCTGTCCATATTTATGAGATAACTTTAAAGACAAAGCAAATGCAATATCAACAAAGGAAATATTTGTATTCCCATAAATATGGGACTCTGCATTGGCAAAAATCCTGTTTATACACAATCCCACCCCCCCCCCCATCACAATTTAGCTAGGGGTATACCCAAATGAGAGATGGCTGGGGCAATTAAAGACTCTTCCATGGGTACTAGCAAGAATCTACTTAATGTTTACTAAGAATAAAATTGCACAGAAAATTCCCTGTAAACAGGATTCTGGTGAAAATCACACTTTCTCCAAAATACTATTGGTAAAGTCTAACTCATGTCAGCAACAGCTTATCTCCCGTATGAAATAAAAACTGCAAGTATTGACAAAGGCTGCCTTTGAAGACGGTCCGGCGATTACAACTGATGCTGAATTGTGCTATTACGGCCGCCAAGGAACACATTATGCCGATTCTGTATAACCTTCATTGGTTACCAGTTGCTGCCCAAGCCGAATTCAAAGTGCTTGTTTTGACATATAAAGCCCTAAACGGCTTAGGACCTAGATACCTGAAGGACCGTCTCCTTCCATATGAACCTACCCGGCAATTAAGATCCAGCCAGAGGGCCCTCCTTGAAAGAGCCATCCCTCAAGGAGGTAAAAGGGGTGGCTTGTAGGAACAGGGCCTTTTCGGCAGCTGCCCCCAGATTGTGGAATGCCTTCCCAAGCGAGACCCGCCTGGCGCTAACATTGATGACATTCCGGTGCCAGGTAAAAACAATGCTGTTCCAGAAGTTTTTTAACTGATTAATGTGGGTCCTGATGGTGATTTTAGTATGGTATTTTAATACATTGTATTTATTGTATTTAAATGTTTTATTGTTGTATTTTTATTGCAATTTGATGTTTTAATTATTTGAATTGTTTACTTTGATTGTGAGCCACCCAGAGACCTTTGGGTAGTGGGCGGCATACAAACTATATAAATAAATAAATAATAAATAAATACTAATCTCAGCCCCCCTGAGGAAACCTTTCACAGCTTTGAAATTTCAGTGCATGCCATCTGCCATCTTGGAGGGGAAGCATGACAATGTTCCATTCCACCAAAGACTCTGCTTTTATGGATCAGGAGGAGTTGAGGATGCTCTCTGTTATTTACTTAGTTGCCCTTTATATGAGCACCCCAGAAGTCAACTTCTTGCCAGAATCCTTAGACCTCTGGGTGATAGACACACACATACGGCTCAACTCTGTACGCTACTTGTGGGTATGAGTATACTGTAGCTATTACCCATCAAGTAGCAAAGAAAATATGGGGCAAGCCTCAGAAGCCTTAAGGAGCGAAGCCATATCATTTTATATTGTATATCTATGTACATATAGTCTGTGTCTGCACTGTGTTTGTATTTATGTTTTATGTTATTGTGATGACCTATGGTCCAACAATAAAGCCTGCCTGCCTGCCTGCCTGCCTGCCTGCCTGACTGACTGACTGACTGACTGACTGACTGACTTACTTACTTACTTAATAGGGATTGTAGCACTAGGAAGAATAAACATTGAAATTACAGAATGGACACCTTGAGCCTAAATCTGAACAGGAGATCGGGCACCGATCCTACCTTTGAATAATATTGGTGCATATAAGACCTTGTTGTAGCTGACCACATACTGTTGTGGGTTTCTGTTCTTAACAGCAGTTTGGCTTTGTTGGGGTGAAAATTAAAAATAAAAAGCTTGGTATATAGAGGTAATGCTAAGATGTATTACCACTGTAGCAATATTCTTTACCTTTTGATAGGAAAACAAAGGTGAAGAGGGATAAAAATCGAAGACTAATTTCTCACCTTTGTCACACAATTTAATTGCTTTCCAACTGTTCAATGTATTTCTCTTCTGTGTATATGCTCAGTTTGCCCCTGTGCTGAACAACAATTTGAAGATCAGCAAACGAAGGCTTGTCTTTTCCAGAAGCCCTCTTCCCTTTAAAGAAAACATGGAAGTTTAAAAGCAAGGAACTGTGGAATCTAAGAGGCCGTTGAGATGGCTCTATTCTGTTGCAGCTCTTGCACCAAATTCTTTTGGTAACTGAAGTAGCTGATCAATAACTAGTGCCACTGGCTGGTTCACCACTAGTAACCTTGGCAGGTGGTAAATGTAAGCGTAATGTATCAGGCATAGGAAAAGAAGGGATTTTCTGTGGTGCCTATGTTAGTGGGAACAATATTTGACATTTGCAGGGTTTCTTTTCATAGATTTTTTTTTCTCACACAACACTCCTGTGATGAAAATATAGCACAAGGTCCTTAGACCCATGCCCAATTAATAAGGAATCAGAAATGCAGTATGAACCCTACCCATCTTTCTCCTTTTGATTTCTGTCCCAGCAGTGACTAGTTTGTGATATTTTGTGATGGTAAAATGTAAAACATAAGCTAATTTACAAGTTAGTATTAGCCACGGTTTTTGTGTATTTAAATGTTGATGTGAGCTACCTGGTCACATGGTTACTCCACAGTGCTTATGTTTGAATTTCTGTGACATGGCTTCCAGTTCTGTAGTATTCATGTATGTGCATGCACATATACACACACATACACATCATTGAACTATGTGGAATTTTAAGTTTATGAAACAATGCATAGTTTTAGTGTGTTAAAGCGTCAGTGAATATACAATTGAGCTCTTATATGAATGTAACCATATATGTCAAAAGGGATTCCCCACTCTTCTGTCCCTTAAGAACCCTTACATTGAATTTGTTTTTCTTTTTAAATACCTGGAGTTGTCTGTTCTTAGATTGGTGGCCCAGCATTGCTGACTTTAGACTGGTTTAGATATAAGCTGCATCCTCCTGCAAGAAGAAAAAGTGGTACAGAAGTTAGGATGAACTGACAGCCGTTTCTTCTGCACTGTTCAGAACTCTTTTGGGGCACAGTGTGCTTTTCTAACTGCCACAATTGGAGAAGAATGCAGGCAAATTGGAATGTGTTTCTGTATAAAAACAGGTTCCATAAAGAAAACTTGACCTTGAATGAACTAGACATGTATAATTGGAAGAAAGCTGTGTTGATGCCATTGTCCAAATACCAGAATAGATATCAAGCAGGAAAAGGATAATTTCATTCTCTACTAACTAAAGTTACAAAGGGAATTCTTTGAATATTGCGATCAATGCAACCTATTCATGGAGGGAGGGCTTACAGGTTTTCAAGCAGACATTTAGGAAGATGTGTGCTGGTGATTTCCAGAATTAGCTCTAGACTTTTTGAACTGGTACGCATATACAGAATGAAGAGGGAATGAGTACCCATCAACCAAAATACTGGCTCTTAATTGACAAATTCACAAGACCAGAAGGTAAACCAGCCATCTTTCTGAAAACTGTTTCATTGGCAAGAGAGTCCTTTATTGAGAGGTGAATAGACTCATTCATTCATTCATTTTCTGTTCAGTCTAATGAAACAATGTTGAGCCTTTTATGTAAAATAATATATACTTTGTCTTCTCTTAACAGATCTCGAAAATTTCAAAACTAGGACAAGAAGTACGGTGTCAGTCCGACAAGGGCAAGGAATGGTATTGCTGTGTGGACCACCTCCACATTCTGGAGGTAAGTAATGATCGAGCCTCAACACCATTGCCTTTTGGAAACCAGAAAAAATTCTGCAATAATAATAATATACAATAACAACATGTAATCATTAAGATCATGCAAATGGGATTTGCTTCTGGATAAATATGTGTTGTGAATTGTGTTGTGTTGATATGTGGAATAATGAGAAGTCCAGCTTTTGTCTGGATGTAAATCTTTGGTTTTGTTGGGTGGTACTTAGTGGTCCATTTATTTCATAGTAGTTTAATACTAATAACAATTACTGTATCATACGATTAAAAATGAAAGTATGATCTGCTATTTCTTCATGCCCACATTTAATGAAAAATAATTAAGTATAGATTAACAGCAGAAATTCCACTCAGTTGGAAGGGGTGATGTATAACTAGCTGTTAAGGGGTTTCCTTCTGATAATAAGTCTTTTTTTTCCAGAGACACACGCCTTAGCAATTAGACTTGCAAATTACACCTGTGTTTTATATTGGAGTGAGAAATCACAAAATAAAACATACTTAATACAAAAAGAAGCAAAGAAATCACATGTGATGTGAGAGTTTTAAAGGCCTGTTTTGATAATGCCATTGTGTCTAATGAACGTGCTGCAATAACAACTTTCTAGATGATGGCTGATCTATTCCATTATGTGTGGACATGGTTTCCATAGCATAAGTGTGGCTGGTAGCCATCAAAGTAATTATTTTTACGCATTGCAACAAATCCATAAATGCCTGTACTGCAGGTAAAACTGTGCTCACGACCTGGGGTTCAGTCCCAGGTAGCCGGCTCATGGTTGGCTCAGCCTTCCATCCTTCCAAGGTCAGTAAAATGAGTACCCAGCTCACAGGGGGGGGGGCAATGTGTAGGCTGCATACTTTAATTAAACTGTAAAACCACTCAGAAACTACTTGAAGTGGTTTAGGGCGGTATATAAGGAGAAAGAACACTTAGCTTTTTATTGTTTTACAATTGAATATTCAATGTTGATGTTCTAGTAGCTTAGCCATATTTAAGAACAATGTGTAGAAGCAGCCATGATAAGATAATTTTCAATGCCGCCCCAGACTCATGGTATATATGTGCACTCTCCTTAATCAATTAGGTATTCAGATTAGAGATGGGCACGAAACAAAAAAATGGTGTTTCGGTTTTTCGTTCGTTGTTGAGAGGTCTGTTTCGGTTCGTTTCTGTCACGAATTTTTGGAAAAATTTTGTTACCGTTTTTTGTTTTTTGTTTGTCTTTCTACGCACTTTTTGTGTGATTTTTAAAGCATTTCCGTGCACAGGCATCCCCCAACGCCCCAGACCAGAGGGAAAACACTAAAAAAAAGGATGCTGGCAGACACACAGTATAGACTAGGTACGCAGGGAGGCTGCAAAGGCAGCGGCGGGCGTTGCCCAGGGTGCAAGGCAGCCACAGAGTGACTGCACTGCGGGGCAAGGGAGGGTACTCACCGAGAGGTACACAGCACGCACGCACACAGGGAGGCTGCAGGACTGAAGCTAGAGTCGCAGAGACAGCAATCCCACCCTAACTCCCACCAGAGACTGCAAGGAGGACGGGGGCTGCTTTTTATGCCTTCTGTGGCTGCCAGACCTGCCCGCCCAGTCTGCAACCTGGGCATGCTATTTGTTGAACAAGATCCCATCACATGGCTTGCCTCCATTTTGTGGCTGGTGGCGACATCCGTTTTAAAGGGAAAAGAAAAATACATTGCGATGGGAGAAGACAAAAACAAATGTTTTAAGGACCCCAACCCCCCTGGTAGGTATTATCAGACAATATAAATAATTATTGCTG
The DNA here is from genome assembly GCA_023846285.1 of Phrynocephalus versicolor. Taxonomy (NCBI): domain Eukaryota; kingdom Metazoa; phylum Chordata; class Lepidosauria; order Squamata; family Agamidae; genus Phrynocephalus; species Phrynocephalus versicolor. The sequence goes on from JAHTLZ010000015.1 coordinate 20,017,181, forward strand.
CGTTTTTACCGATGTCCAGGGCGTTTTTTAACATTTAAAACAGCTCATTTCATTGTGCATTGCCATTAACGGAAACGAAACATAACCACAGTTTTTGTGGTTCTGTTCGTTTCGTTTCATTTTCATCACAGTTTTTGTTTGTTGTTTCATTACGTAACGGAAACGACAAACGGTAACGGAAATGAAAAAAATGTTCGTTCCGTGCCCATCTCTAATTCAGATATATAAGCGCCACAAAAATGTATGTCACTCGGTCTTTTTGATCCTTTCTATGAGTGCTATGAGAATCCATGGTAAAGTTAACTACAGTGTGTACATTGATTCAAAAAGAAGTTATATGTAAACACGACTTTTTTGTTGTACAAACTCACTTTAATCAACATGTAGTCTTTTGATTAGTATTTAATCAACAAATACTGTATCTAGCAACATACATTGCCCATTATCTGTCCCTTTTCTTCTTCATTCTTCTTCCCACACAGGTATAATTCATTAAAGTTCTGGGATGCAACATATAAGATCCATATATCTCAAGCTACTAAAGCCTTCCCCCCGAAAACATACAGTACTTCTCTATGACTTATGAAATTCTTGTCTTCTCAATCTGCTAAGCAGACATTTCCCCTTTCCAAATGATTCAGTAACTATAAAGAGGCATTCACTTGGCCTTCATTCACAGAATTTGAGTACATTTAACCACTTAGTCTTGCCAGGTGGTCTGAATATTAATACACCTAACATTTCAGTTTCTTAGTATTCATTGAAAATTCCTTGGTTTTGCATTTTACTTTCCCAATTGGGCTATTTCACCATAATCATAATGACTGCTTCTAGTGAGGATATGCTGATATCTTGTTTTCTGTTCACATAATCACATCTAAATATGAAAATTACATTTCCAAAATAAATTCCCCGAGTTATAGTTAAGAAATATACCCCTGTTATTAACTTACCAGCAAACAGCATTTGGTTTCCAGAACAACTGAGCAAGCATTTATATTTATTTATACTGGTGTTTTTGTTTTTGTTGTTGTTGTTTGCATAAGCACAATATACAAAGAGATTTCCAGGTGGTTTAGATGATGAACTCTCGAAAAGGTGGTGTCTTTGTGTGCCTATGTTGCATTCAGGCATAGTGAATTCACTTGCACTATTGGCCTAAACACTGCTGACTCCTCCAGCCCTGGTGCCCTTACTCAACCTGCTGCAACCCCATGTTCCACGTGCCTTGTGTATAGCCTTGCAAATAGCCCTGTAAATAGACTTTACAGCAAACAAGAGCCTCAAGAAGACTTTATATCACCTCTCACAGGCATGTGCCACCAATTTCTGGACTTTGTCTACAATTTCTCTGCACTATCTATGGGTGAGTTGTGCTAAGCTTGAAGAAGTAGGATTTTATCCACAACAGCTTGCAATTTATTTATTTTTATTTTTTAGTGGTCCAACTAAAAAGGTATCACCCATTCTTACATTGACGCTATTGAGTAAAAGCAAGAGGAGCTTGGGGGAGAGAGAGAGAGAGGAAAAGTGAGAGGAAGGAAAAGAAGCAGAGTGTGACACATTATTGATACAGGTGCCATATTGGGGAGTATGTTTGCCACCAAAGGGGTAACTTTTGTGAAAAACTGTGGATTGTATGAAGCACTGACAACAAGGCCATTTGCTATCCTCTCATTGCAATCACCAGTTCTGTAGTATTTGAACTGTGTATGTGCCTGCGATCATGTGCACACATACACAAATAGGTACACTTTGTTTGCAAACTGAAAGGATACTTGATACATTTTATGCAAAATTATGGAGTTTTTAAATAGAGTTTCTTCCTTTCACCCCCACATCTGGAGGAAAGGAATTTCTGAGGTTTTAAGATCACTCACCAAGGATAGAGCCTAAATCAAGGAAAACAAGGAATTTAATAAGAACATAAGAACATAAGAAGAGCCATGCTGTATCAGGCCAAAGGCCCATCTAGTCCAGCTTCCTGTACCTCACAGTGGCCCCACCAGATGAGTCTAGGAGCACACAAAACTAGATATCTGTCTCCTAATACCACTCCCCTGCATCTGGCCCATGAAGTACCCCAGTTTTAAGCCTGGAGATTACACATCTCCATCATAGTTTGTAACCTGTGATGGATATTTCCTCCAGGAATCTGTCCAATCCCCTTCTGAAGCCATCCAGGCCAGATGACATCACCACATCCTGTGGCAGGGAGTTCCACAGATTAACAATGTGCTGGGTAAAAAACTATTTTCTTTTGTCTGTTCTTACTTTCCCAGCCCTCAATTTGAGTGTATGTCCCCTAGTTCTGGTATTTTGTGTGTGAGAGAAGAACATCCCTCTATCCACTTGACTCATGCCCTGCATTATTTTGTATGTCTCAATCATATCCCCCCTCAGGCGCCTTTTTTCCAGACTAAAGAGCCCCAAATATTTTAGCCTTTCCTCATAAGGGAGGTGCCCCAGCCCAGTAATCATTTTACTCGCTCTCTTCTGCATCTTTTCCAGTGGATATTTATTTTATTTATTTTATTTTATTTTATTTTATATATCCTTTTCATCCTTATTCTAATCCAGGAAAATTTAGCCTACTGTACAATAAACAATAAACGGCCACAGTGCCGGAGGACTGGAGGATAGCAAATGTCACACCAATTTTGAAAAAAGGAAGGAGGGGGGACCCGGGAAACCACAGGCCAGTTAGCCTTACATCTGTCCCAGGGAAGATGGTGGAAAGCCTCATCCAAGAGAAAATCTTAAAACACATAGAAGAACAAACCTTGCTGAGAGAAAATCAGCATGGCTTCTGTAAGGGTAAGTCTTGTCTGACAAATCTTTTAGAATTTTTTGAAAAGGTCAACAGGCATGTGGATTTGGGTGAACCGGTGGATATAGTCTATCTGGATTTTCAAAAGGCTTTTGACACAGTCCCTCACCAAAGGCTGCTGAGAAAATTGCACAGTCAGGGGATAAGAGGGCCGGTCCTCTTATGGATTGAGAACTGGTTGAGATCCAGGAAACAAAGAGTAGGTGTCAACGGGAAATTTTCACAATGGAGAGAAGTGAAAAGCGGTGTGCCCCAGGGATCTGTCCTGGGACCGGTGCTTTTCAATCTGTTCATAAATGACCTGGAGACAGGGATAAACAGTGAGGTGGCGAAGTTTGCGGATGACACAAAACTTTTCCGTGTGGTAAAAACCAGAGAAGATTGTGAAGAACTCCAGAAGGATCTCTCCAAAATGGGGGAATGGGCCACAAAATGGCAAATGCAATTTAATGTAGCCAAACGTATAGTAATGCATATTGGGGCAAAAAAATCAAAATCTACCAACTCATGGGCTCTGAGTTATCCGTGACGGATCAGGAAAGAGATCTTGGTGTGTTGGTGGACAGCTCCATGAGGGTGTCTACCCAATGTGTGGCAGCGGTGAAGAAGGCCAATTCCATGCTAGGGATTATCAAAAAGGGGACTGAAAATAAAACAGCCAACATTATAATGCCATTATACAAAACAATAGTAAGGCCCCACCTGGAGTATTGTGTACAATTCTGGTCACCACATCTCACGAAAGACATAGTAGAACTGGAAAAGGTGCAGAAGAGAGCGACTAAAATGATTACTGGGCTGGGGCACCTCCCTTATGAGGAAAGGCTAAAACATTTGGGCCTCTTTAGTCTAGAAAAAAGGCGCCTGAGGGGGGATATGATTGAGACGTACAAAATAATGCAGGGCATGAGTAAAGTGGATAGAGGGAAGCTCTTCTCCCTCTCCCAAAATACCAGAACTAGGGGACATCCACTCAAACTGAGGGCTGGGAGAGTAAGAACAGACAAAAGAAAATATTTTTTCACTCAGCGCGTTGTTAGTCTGTGGAACTCCCTGCCACAGGAGGTGGTGATGGCATCTGGCCTGGATGCCTTCAAAGGGGGATTGGACAGATTCCTGGAGGAAAAGTCCATCACAGGTTACAAACCATGATGGAGATGTGTAATCTCCAGTCTTAAAAGCGGGGTACTTCAAGGGCCAGATGCCGGGGAGCGATATCACGAAACAGATATCTAGTCTCGTGCACTCCCAGACGCATCTGGTGGGGCCATTGTGAGATACAGGAAGCTGGACTAGATGGGCCGTTGGCCTGATCCAGCATGGCTCTTCTTATGTAAATATGTTAGTCTTTAAGATATGACACACTTTCTAAATTCTAGTGATCCTTTTAGATTCATAGGCTTGTCACTGTTCTATCACTGAAAAAACAACAACCAGAACAGAATACTCAGCACCGGGGTATGGGGTGGGTAAGGTAACGATTTCCACCTCTTGTGGTTTTCTTGCGGTAGGAAAATGTCTTTCTATTTTTGAAGTTAAAAGCTGTGCAGTGTAAATTGAGCTGCCTTGTGGAGCTCTTGTTGTTGCTCTTGTTTAAGTGTTGCAGGAGGAAATATTAAGTGTAAATTTATTCAAAGTGATGAGTTAGTAACATCAGAATGATCCTTCATTCCCCTCCCCCTCCCCATGTGACATAGGGATTGTGCGACAAGTACCCATCCTTGGCAGGAAGAAGAAGCATCAAATTAAACTCTTGAGCTCATCATTTTATATGAACAATTAGCATATAGTCATTCCTTTCTCTCAGTGGTGTCATTTCAAAGGCTAGTAAGGTATTTTTGTTAGAACTGCGACGTTACTCAAAAACATCTCTACGGTAGGAAACAGGTCAATCCACCAGTTATACTGTGGCAGAAATTGCCAGAATAGTGGTTCATGTCCATCTCTAGGAGATACACATACACAGAAAGAAGCTAAGATTAGTAGGAACCAAGATTATTGTTTGACTGTGTGATATATGTACCTTTATTAGACCATGATTCTCTAGCTCATTCAGTCTTGTGTGAGTGTTTTAGCCTTCTTTCATTTAATATGTGGGGCCTTGTGTCAGTGTTCTTTTTTGGTATGCAAGGACATCCTCATTGTTTGGCAGGGGCCCAACTCATTGTTACCTTAGAAATCTGTTTGCTTTCCATATGGAAAATATGGCCAGTCAGTTGGAGTCTTCTAAGTGTGACAATATTGTGACATTTACACAGGCCACTATTTGGGAGCACATCATTGGTGATGTGTTTGAAATATCCAATCCTTAAAATTCAGTGGAGGCACCTCTGTTGGAAGACTGCAGGCCTCTTGTTGATACTTACTGGTGCCCTCCAAAGCTTACTGATGTAAATACCTGTCAGGATCGTGATAGAGGTAAACAAGCAGAACTTAACCTTCAACAATATAGATGGTGAAAACAGTGATGCCCTTCCCGGTGCAGCATTTAATATTCACATCTCCATTCTGGGTGATCACACAGCCAGACAAGTGAACATCTCCACTTATGTCTTACACATTTCCCCATATTGGGTCTGTGGTGCTCACATGCATGGTTTCTTGGTACTTATATACTGAGGCCAACTTTGTTTTCCTCATTATCCAGGATAGTCCTGGCATACTGTAATTTTAGTCAATTTTCCATAAGTTAAGCAATATCATTGACAATACCCAAGTCACCAAGATGACTTCAGTCAGTCTGGTGTGTATCAGTTGCAGTACCTACTCCAGTTTTCCACATAACATAGTTGAGGGCCATGAGGAAGAGGGGTGAGGAGAAGCTTCAGCCTTGCCCGGCCTTAGTGGCAATCTCAAAGTTTCAGTCTTCATGCAGCAGCTCAATCATCGGAACACGTTCTTAAAGATGATAACAAAGACTGTTGGTGTGCCGTGTCATCCACAGGATCTGACAAAGGAACTCTCAGTGGACACTATCCAAAGCTTTTTTAAAAAATTGATAAAATCCAACCATAAACTCTCCATCAGTCTGCCATGCCAGTCTTGACAGAGCTAGGGTGGTGCAAGAATAAATAAATGAAAATATAAAAAATAAATATCCCAAAAATACTGTGCTTAAAGCATGTTCCAAAATGGTCACTGCAGAATCTGTTCAAAGATTATAGTTTCAGATTTCACCTCTGGCAATGTGGATTGGAATGCCCCAAACTTGTTAGACAAAAAGCTGACAGTAAGTAGGTACTAGTTCACACACACACCACAGTGTATCAAAACACAGAGTTCCTTTCTGGCTGGGGGCAGAGGCAAATCGAAATGTGGCAAACCTCATATGTCAGAAGTTGGTTTGAAATACGTTTTACACACTAGGCAAGCCAGTTGCAGCCATGTTAAACGTGTGAACATAACAAATTATTAATTAGTGGTTGGAGGGAAATGTTATCCTCAGTTTGCAGTACAGCTTGGACAATGTTAAATGCCCTTGGGTAACCTTGAGTCCACCATTAGGAAATGGAAAGGGGACAAAGACAGAGCAGTTTCCCCAATCCCAGTACCAGCTGCAAAAGTATTGCATACTGTTCCCCATTGCAAAGACACAGGAATCTGGCACTGAGACCTTAGTGCTGGTTGCGGGAATCTCATACACTTGACTTTGTCTAGAAACCTTTACCTAATGCATTATTTCCTGATCCAGAGAGAACAGAACTGTAGGCAGAATTCCCCATAATTGATATCATCAGCGTTCTCTGTGTGCCCCTTATCTTTGTAATGGCACACACAAAGTCTCTTAAGATGCAGGAAGCTTTCTATAGGAAAGAAGGAAATGCTAAGAAATGGATCGATGAGTAGTAAAGAGAGGAGCAAATAATTTCTTTATGCAAATTATTTTAGAATGGGCTCTTGAACTCTTCTTGAGGAAACCAATTTCTTCTTCAAGTACTTTCTTCAGTTGCATTTCTAAGATCAATTATATTATGCACAGTACAGGAATTGTTACTATAACTGCTTTACTGCAGTAAAAATAGTACAGTATTCCCCTGTTTATCGTGGAGATTAGGTTTCTGACCCACCTGCGATAAAGGAAAACCTGAGATATGCGGACACCTTTATATGTGGGTTGGGCTGGGACTGGCAGGCCTGTGTGGTGCCTCCTGAACTCACCCCAGCCCTGATGTTGCCTGGAATGGGCAGGCTTTCCAAATCTGTACAGGGACCGGAATTGGCTTCCAACCAGAAGCAACTTCTGGAAAAACCGGAAGTGACTTCCGGCAGACTGGGAGTGAATTTCAGGGCCTGTGCTGGGCCTCTGGAGCCTGTACAGGGACCAGAAGTGGCTTCCAGCAAACTGGAAGTGACTACCAGAAAACCAGAGTGACTTCCAGGCCATGCGGAACGCATGCACTGGGCCTCTGGATCTTGCCCTGGCCCAGCACCGCCTGTCCATTGCCCTGCCACACATCCATGTCTGTAGTCCTAGGAAATCTGCAATACACCGGGACCGCAGTATATGGAGCACGATGTGTCAGGGGACTACTGTAATAATAATAATAATAATAATAATAATAATAATAATAATAATAATAATAATAATAATAATAATAATAATAATAATAATAATCCAGCATAGATAGCTGTGTGGTTAATAATAATAATAATAATAATAATAATAATAATAATAATAATAATAATAATAATAATAATAATAATAATAATAATAATAATAATAGTTCCTCCTGCACTGCTGGGATCAGCATTTACATCATTTACATTTACATTTACATTTACATTTACATTTACATTTACATTTAGGTAAAAAAAATGAATTGCACAAATATAAGATGGGGGATACTTGGCTGGAGGATAGTACCTGTGAAAGGGATCTGGGAGACTTGGTGGACCACAAATTGAACATGAGTCAGCAGTGTGATGCGGCGGCCAGGAAAGCCAATTCGATTCTTGGTTGTATCAGCAGAACCATAGTGTCTAGATCAAGGGAAGTGATAGTACCACTCTATTCTGCTCTTGTCAGACCCCACCTGGAGTACTGTGTCCAATTCTGTGCGCCTCAATTTAAAAAGGATGTTGACAACCTCGAGCAGGTGCAGAGGAGGGCTACCAGGATGGTTGAGGGTCTGGAGGAAATGTCTTATGAGGAACGGCTTAGGGAACTGGGAATGTTTAGCCTCTCTAAAAGAAGACTGAGAGGGGATATGATAGCTATGTTTAAATATTTGAAAGGATGTCATATTGAAGAGGGAACCGATTTGTTTTCCATGGCTTCAGAGACTAGGACTCGGGGCAATGGTTTCAAACTACAGGAAAAGAGATTCCATTTGAACATTAGGAAGAACTTCATGACAGTTAGAGCTATTCGGCAGTGGAATATGCTGCCGCGGAGGGTGGTGGAGTCTCCTTCTTTGGAGGTTTTTAAGCAGAGTCTGGATGGCCATCTGTCAGAAATATTGTGATGGGGGTTCCTGCATGGCAGGGGGTTGGACTAGATGGCCCTTGTGGTCTCTTCTAACTCTGTGATTCTATGATTCTATGATTCATGCAACAAGTGCTTTCCAGGGGTCCAGTCTGCTTCCATTTCTGCATTTTCCCATGTAACATTAACCACAATTATATCTTTGAGGAAAGTTGTTCACCAGATCTCTGGTCTTCCTTGTTTTATTCTTCCTTTGGGAGGTGACCAGTGCATTGCAGTCTTATGGATCTGATGTACAGGGAATAATAGAATGTGGAGTTGCTGGACCTCCCATTGGGGGCTTCCTGGGTGGCAGATAGGGGAATTCCCATCAGATACAGCAGGTACTGAGGAAATGAAATATCCAAAGTGGACCAAAATTAACACTGCTGCCTTACAAAGGGAAGATGGCCCCTCAAAAGCTAAGGGAGATAACCCTAAAGAAAAAATCCTGGCTTTCCAGGATGGGGATTGGGTGATGGGTTAGAAACCCACCTCCTCATTTTTTTCTTGCTACTACAAGTGTAAACCAAGTGGGATCAATGGCAGCAAGGGATAGCTGGCTCTTCATTTATGATGATGAAGGGAAAAACCCAGCCGGGACTCCAGCAGTATTTTCAGTGCTTTTTATGTCCGTACCTATTTATTTACTTGCATTTACATGCTTTCAAACTGGGGTTAACAACAGGAGCTCACTTCACTGTGTGGCACCCGGGATTTGAACCACCGAGCTGCTGGCTTTGCAGCCAACAGTTTCACGCTTTAGCCCACTGAGCCACATCACAGCACAATACAGTAGTATTAAAGGCACCTTAAAAATTGGTTGTTTGGAAATCTGATGTTGGAGGAGAGTTTTACAAGTGTCTTAGACTTCCAGAAATATCAACAAATGGGTGCTAGATAAATCAAACATGAAATCTCCCTAGAAGCCAAAATGGCTGAACTGAAAATATCATATTTGGGCATATCACATGAAGGCACAACTCACTGGAAAAGACCATCATTCTAGGAAAAGTTGAAAGCATTAATAAAAAAGATCAAACATGAAAGGGATACACATTTGACTGAAGTTCCCATTTTTAGTACAGTCACTTGTGGGCAATTCCTACTGATTTATATTGCTCTACTGAATAGGTAACTAATGAATGTCAATTATAGTAAAGTAGATGAGTAGTATGTGGATAAGTAGTATGCTATCATGAAGATAATTTTGTTCCTATCTGCCACCTTTTTATCATTTAGCCTTCCAAAGAACAAAATTTATTTCAGGGATATAAGAAAAACATATAAGGCAGGATGATGCCACAAATGCACATGTAAAAGTCCTTGGATTCAGCTTGTTCAGTAAGAAATTATTAGTACTATCACCTGATTATACTGATTGCTGCTACTCTCACCTAATTAAACTAATGTTAATGGACTTCAGTATTTAAGTTACTTCAAGGTGTCTGTTAACTGGCTATAGTGTTTTTTGTGTGGAAATGGATAAAAATATAGTAATAAAATAAAATGTAGAAACACTTTAACAATATATATTTGAGTTAACTGATTAACAACATTTTAGATTAAACTTTCATCTAAAATTTTGAAGTGGGGAAGCATACATTTTAAAATGAATGGACAGGTATGTTGGAGTCATGGACTGTACCCCCGGGGGGGGGTGTGTCAATGGTTAATTTTCCCACTGTGACTCCCAGGAAAGCCAATCTGTATATCCTTGGACAAGCTGCACAGTCCTAGGATCCCTTGAAGAAAGGAATGGGAAACGACATCTGAGTGCTATCTACTGGTAAAACCCTAGAAATGAAATGTCACCAAATTCAGTATCAAAGGAACAACATAATTATTATTATTATGTCTTGCAAGAAGTATATTGTGGAAGATACATTTTCCACCCTCTTCATTCAGGAAAGAAAGTCTCTTTAGAAAGGGCACTTAACATTTTATGTGTGTTCCCAGTTTTATAAATACTGATTTTATTTTAAAAAAATGTTAAATGAAAATTGAATGCTGTAATCACTGAAGAAATCTACTGGGAATGCAGAAATTCCTCTTCTATAACCAGAAACTCTTTCAATTCTATAGGTGGGTTAACCATAAGTACAACACCAGTGAGTGGAGCTCACTTTTAATTTATACATTTTTTCAATGGCCTTGCTAATGCAACTGATCCATTAACTGAACTGAACGACAGTTGTTTGGATTACATAGTTGTTTCTTTTGAAAAATCTAAACAGATAAACAATATGGGATCTTGACCTTTTGTTACAATATACAGTAATTTCAGGAATCACATTGTCTTATCATTCTGAAAATTAACCCATACCCTCAATGTCAAATGTTTGTTGAGGTATTTCAAAGGGGAGGAGTGGAATATGATCAACGTTCTCCCTCTGTTTGGCACTGGTTAGGCATCATCTTGAGTACTGTGTCCAGTTGCAGACCCTCCACTTAAGGATGCTGACAAACTGGAAACAATTCAGGTGAGGACAGCAAGAAGGGCCTGCTCTGCCATCGGCACCGTCTGACACCAGGGTCCCATTGCCACCCCTGGGCGAGAAAGGATGTTGAAAACAGATTAAAGAAAAAATATAAAGAAAACTAAAACAAACTCCTAACTTGCACTCTCCTTTGAAAATGTTGCTAGCTTATGCAAGGGAAACCTCCATTCCTCTCTTCTCTGTCTGCTTTGGAGGCTGCCTAAAATGAAACCAGCCAGGGGGTGGGGTGGGCATAAGAACATAAGAAGAGCCATGCTGGATCAGGCCAAAGGCCCATCTAGTCCAGCTTCCTGTATCTCACAGTGGCCCCACCAGATGTGTCTGGGAGCGCACGAAACTAGATATCTGTCTCCTGATACCACTCCCCTGCATCTGGCCCTTGAAGTACCCCGGTTTTAAGCCTGGAGATTACACATCTCCATCATGGTTTGTAACCTGTGATGGACTTTTCCTCCAAGATGCCATCACCACATCCTGTGGCAGGGAGTTCCATAGACTAACAACGCGCTGGGTTAAAAATATTTTCTTTTGTCTGTTCTTCCTCTCCCAACCCTCAATTTGAGTGTATGTCCCCTAGTTCTGGTATTTTGTGAGAGGGAGAAGAGCTTCCCTCTATCCACTTTACTCATGCCCTGCATAATTTTGTACATCTCAATCATATCCCCCCTCAGGTGCCTTTTTTCCAGACTAAAGAGGCCCAAATGTTTTAGCCTTCCCTCATAAGGGAGGTGCCCCAGCCCAGTAATCATTTTAGTTGCTCTCTTCTGCACCTTTTCCAGTTCCACTATGTCTTTCTTGAGATGTGGTGACCAGAATTGTACACAATACTCCAGGTGCGGCCTTACTGTTGTTTTGTAGAGAGACCCCATTGGCTCACTTATGATCATGTGGACTTGTCCATTTACTTGTATTGCAAAACATTGCTTGTTAATCAAGGCAAAATTTAGAAGAAATGTTTGCTGGTCTTGCAAAATACTCTTAAACCAAGTTACTCTTAAACCAAGATATTACAGTAGGACTCCCGTATCCATGGGGGATTGGTTCCGAGCCACCCCACAGATATAGAAATCCACAGATAATAGAGAACACTATTATCCAGGGATGCCAGGGGTGGTGTGGTGCCAGGGGTGAAAGCTTTAACCCCAACACCCCCCAAAACATTGGGCAGCACGAAGGGCCACCGACCGGCCCAGCGGGAGTGGTGGGGTGCTAGAGCAGCTTTTGTTCCCGGCACTAACCCACTCCCGCTGGGCAGGCCAGCAGACTGGGTAGTAGGAGAGAGTACCTTCGTGCTGCCTGGTCTGCCTGAATGTGCAGAAGTGCAGCAGACCGGGTGGAGTGAAGGCGCACTCTCCCACTGACCAATCTGCCAGCCTGCCCAGCGGGATTGGATTAGTGTGAAGGGGAAGGAGCTGCATTGCTTGGCTTTCCCCATACACCTCACCAAACTTCCCACTGACCCACTCCCGCTGGGCAGGTCAGCAGACCGGGTGGTAGCAGAGCTCACCTTCACTCCACCCTGTCTTCTGAGCTGTTCTACCTTCGGGCAGACCGGGCGGCGGGAAAGAGTGCCTTCATGCCGTCCGGTCCGCATGAAGGTGCAGCAGTGCAGTAGACCAGGTGGAGTGAAGGCGCACTGACTGGTGGGGAGGGAAGGTGGTGGTGGTGTGGGTGTCACTTACCCTGAATCAACACAGATGGCATCATGGCTGCTGCTTGTGCCGAAAAGCTGGCATCGTAGATCCAGTCAAGCCTGAACTATTTCTGGAGGCAGAAATGTTGAAGCTGAGGCTGTCCTACTTTGAGCAATCAAAAATGACAAGATTCTCTGGAAAAGACAATAATGTTAGGAAAAGTGGAAAGCAACAAGAGGAAGACCAAATAGAAAATGGATTGCTTCTTAAAGGAAGCCACAGACTAGAGAGTGCAAGAGCTGAGTAGAACTCTTGAGGGCAAGATATTTTGGGACCTCTCATTCATAGGGGCTCCATAAGTTAGAAGTGACTTGATGACACATAACTAGAAAACCACAACTGGATTTCACCCATGCTGTCTCTCCTAGCTAAGACTAGCATTAATATTCTGTTAAACATGAACAACTTAACATTTCTTCTTGCAGTCTCTGTACCTGGGTGGCCCAGGGGAATTCTGATGGGATTCATGGTTTGTTCCATGGATCCTGTGAAGTTGTTGAGTATGCAAAACACTAGTAATGACAACATGTTTTACTCATGTTTCTTTGGACCCAACAATAAAGTTTTCAGGTGGAAGAGAAGGGAGTTTCTTCCATGTCCGTTTTTTGTATGCACACTGCAATGTACTCAGTCAATATTATATATTTTTCTTCATTTAAGTAATCTGTGTATTTTTCAGGTATATGGTTTTACTACAGATATAAAATGGTTTCTGAATTTAAAAAATAGTGTTATTTACTGAAATATTGGGGTGGTTTAGTGGTATCTCAAAAATGCCATGCTCAGAAGTAGTAAAATAGTAAAGGTTTATTAAAAGACAGACAGAGTTACAGCAGTACACAGGTAGGTTAGTAAAGATCTTAAGCCTCTTACCTGCTTAAGGGTCTAAGACAGCACTGATCAATCAGTTTGATTAACCCTGCTGTCCTGGACAGCTCCCAATGCCTCCCACCAGCATCTTAAATAGTTTTTCAAAACCACACCCTTTAATCACAAGATTGGCCATTTCTGCTTTTTCCCAAGGACCAGTTAAAACAGAACCAGTTGACAGCTAAGAGTCATTTTGGTTCCTCTTTTTGTTACCTAAAAATGACCCGACCTTTCACCTACTTTGCTGGCAGATCAGGGTGCAGTTCTCGTACCTGGCTGACCACCAAATGTTCGTTCTCTTTGTGGTTTTCCTGTGTTCCAGCTGTGACATTGTGACATTGATAACAGAGAGCCTATCTCATTGAAACAAATAATATTTATTTGACCTTCTTCTTAACCTTATAATTACTAGCAAAATTACAAGAAAACTCACACCAAAAAGAATAAAATAACCTATCTGAAAGCTAAGTGCATGGCTTTCATAGCTATGGTGCATAGCTATGAAATCCCAGGTGCCTAAGAGTCAGATCTGGCTTTTTTTAACGATTGCTTAAGCTCCACAATATGGTCAAGAAGGCACGGAGATGTTGCAAAAAAGAATATATAGCAAGTCTTTATGTTTCTCAGACCATAGGCTTCTGACAAACATGCCCTTTCCATTAGGTGAGCCATGAGACAGATTTCTTATTTTTCATGTAATAATACCTATGATCTGTGACTGTAATGACACTAGATTTGCTTTACCTGTAATCGAATGAATTTGCACCATGTGAGGATGGGGTGGAAGTTGCCAATTCACATGTAGTATTTAGCCAGTAACTTGAATGCATTTAGGTTACAAAGGCTTATTGCAGTTGTATTCTGCAGTTTTTCCATACTGAAGTAGCTTCTGCTTTTGGAAGTCAGAGATGTAGAACTGATTGCGTTCCCTGATTGTCTTGAATGAGAGTGTCATTTGCCTACTCGTTCTTCTCTCCCTAGGTTAGTTCAGAACAGCTTGATGGTTGTGGCACCAGATTATTGCAACTGAGGGTGCTTTTACACGACCCCTAAGATCCTCTGGCAACTTAAATTCGGGCCAGAGATCTTAGGGGTTTGCTCTGCTTTCTGTGTTCCCACCCCTCCGCACTCCCTTGCTCCTGTCTGTGTGAGGGGAGGGAGAAAAAAAGGGAGAAAAGAATGCAGGCTCACCTCCGCTCTGCCGTAGGGAGCTTCCCCGGGAAGCATTGCAGTCTCTTAAAGGGGCAGGGGGCAAAAAAAACAAACAAACAGAAGGTGAGGACAGCCCGGCACTCACTGCTTTACATCCGCATCAGAAATTTTTCACCTTTGGAGACCAGGTACTTGGAAAATGCGCTGGGACGCGCTTAGGTGGGTGTGGTTGTACTTTTAAAAAAAAAAAAACTCCGGAGCTGGTGGGAAAACAATTTTAAGCTCTGCATCTGGGAGCCCTTTGCCTCGGATTTTAGAAGTCCTATAAAAGCGCCCTGAGATGCTTAAGTAATAGATGTCCCTCTATCTTTCCCTAAGCATAGCACTCAAATGTATAGAAAAATATATATGAAAAATATTATGGCATGCTTAGCATATAATTTATGTATGAGTCTTTTCCACTGTTACCTCTTAATTACAGAAGAGTTGTGACTCGTCACACCAGCTAATGATCACCCTCTGACTGCTTAGCCCACTTGCTATTCTATCTTGAACACATCTGTCACTGTGGCTTTCCCTAGGGATTTACACAAAAGTTTGAAACTCTGATATGTGTGCATTAACTACCCAGAGACTTTCCCCATTAATAAGTGAGTAAATCTTTAAAAACTGCAAGTCTCCCAGCAAACACCGACTGTTTTGCCTTCAGACACTAGTTGGGCTGGCACATGACAGTCAGTCAGGGAAAAAACATTTGGCATTTGTAACTCATGCTGCATTCAGGGAAACAGAATTTTAATAGTATCCCCATTCTACACAGGCCCTGGGAATACTGAAAGTACTTGTATATGAAATGTGTCATTAATTACGTTGCTGTCCTGATGGAGACTTTGGAGTGTGCAGATGAAATGCTAAGTAAGGTACACACTTCCACGGTTTGTGGAATATTGGTTTCTGCTTATAATTATTGTTCCTGGAACAAAAACATCTTGGCTAAGAATGTAAGAAGGATGAGTGCATTCCATATCTTACCACACATTGTGCAACCCATTGCCCACATTCTGATAGTAAAATATCCATTACTTTCGCTGTCTGTGTGCTGGCCAAATTTCTTCACACGGGCAATAGGGAGAGAAGATATGGGAAATTCTTGTCTTGTTGGATGTCAGCCACGATGGCTAAATAATCAGTTCTCCACATATAAATATTTAGACCAGTTAAACAGATGGAAGGATTGATAACCTCTCTGGTGCCAAAGCTGAACAGCCTATGGTGCTCCTCAGGTGATGTTTTGCCTGAGAATGGGATGTTTCAGATGCAGGTTTCCTCACAGGCACCCAGTCCAAAGACCCTTCAGAGTAGGACCAGGAACATAAAAATCCTTGCCAGAACTGCACATGGTGTACTCAGTTCTCCTTCTAAAATTAGTAAAGAAAACCTTGCTTTCTATGCTAGTAAGTTGCTTCTAATTTACAGAACCTTATGATGACAAGGTTCTTCTCATTAATCATCTCATTTCATTTTATGTTATAATACTTTTCTTAATGTTGCCTTTTTTAGCCTTGTACTCTAACATTGTATCCAATGTACAATAGCCTCAGTATAGTCATTTTAGCTGCTTCTAAGAGTTCAAGATTGATTTGATCCAGACCCCATTTATTTTTCTTTTGATGGTTCATAGAGTTCTTAAAGCTCTTCTCTAATATTACATTTCAAGTTAATCATTTTTTTTCTTTCGTCTTTCAGCTTTCTTCACTGTTCAACTTTCACAACTGTATATAATAGCTGGGAATACCATAGTGTCGGTTTGGTCTCCAGGGACATTAACCTCACACTAAATCCCTCCCACCAATTTATTCATAGCTGCCCTTCCAAGTTTTAGTTTCAGAAAATAGTTCATGAATAATGACCAGTATCGTTTTGTGAATTTATGCTGCCATATGTGTGAAGTGCAGCATAGAACTGACAGTAATTTCTGAGTTCTGCTTACATTCCTAGTCATGAGACTGGCATGGAATTAGAAATGCAAGTGGCAAAACATTACTGAAGAGCAATTGTCCTGCTCAGTTTCAGATATTGTGCTGGAATAAAACCTCAATAAGAGTCTTGTCATTACTTTAACAAACACACAACAACAACAACTGAGTTTGATCATTTCTTAAAGCAAAAGGCTGATTAAAAGTAGTAATTGCATGGTATTAAAGGGTTAGTTTAGTCACACTGAAATGTTTCCGAACAAATATAGGATTCTCCTCCTCTTCCTCATCATCATTGTCATCCTCCTCCTCCTCCTTCATGTTTGTCGCACTTGGTGGGACAAACACAAAGGTGGGGTCCGCTATTCTTGTTTTGGCCTTCCACTTGGCACAGTCATGGGCTAAGTCCAGGTGAACCTGGGACATCCTCATGTCAATGTCAAGGGTGTTCATCCAGCACTATTTTATTCATCCCCTCAATTGGAATCCATTGACCTCCAGGATGAGACCCTTTTGGGGCAGCATTTCCTCATTGGTGTTTCCTCATTGGCTTCTTTGTATGTGTCTTTTTCTATTTTCAGATACTCCCTAAGCTTTTTGTGAAGGCACATTTGTCTTTTTTTGCTCTTTCACCTTTGTTGTTATTATTATTGAAATTGTTTGTAGTTGTTCCTTTCTGATTTTCTTGTTAGCAAACTTCCACCCATTTTAGATTCCTTTTCCTGTTAAGATATCCTGCCATGGGCCCTTACTTACCATTGTTCTGAGTAACCCATATTGGATTCTCATTAATAAGAAAGGATTAAACAGAGAGCATGGTTATTTGCAGAGTTTAAACTATAATGTTGCTATCTTAATTCTGTGAAGATTCTCAGTCATCCAGGTGAGTTTATCTGGAAGTTAAGTCATGGCAACTGCACTTCTTTTCATAACAGATTGAAATGTTTCGCTGCTCATCCAAGCAGCTTCATCAGTCTGAAGAAGGTTAGTGGCGAGTCCCTTGGTAGCACATCACCCTGGTCTGAATAGTCTCATAAGTTGGACAATGGCCTGAATAAGTTCATTAGGTGGACAACAGCCTGGATAGGTTCATAGGTAGACCATGATCTGAATAGCCTTGTTGGGTGGATAATGGCCTAGGGTGTGTGAAAGTACCACCTGTGCAACCTTTCCTAAGACATAATCTGTGCCATTAGCTATGGCCTTGCTGGTGGAGGTGTGAAGTGCCTCTGATTTGTCTGGGATTGATGAAAGGGCTGTTTGATAGCAGACAGATTGTGTCTGAGTCCCCCACCTCTGTTGAGAGGTGTGGTTATCTTAAGTCCCTTTGAAACAGATTGACATGCATTAGCTTATTACCACCCACACCCTAACTGTATTGAATTGGTCATTGTTATAATATCCTTAGCTTGTGCCCCTGAGGGGTGATGCAAATGTGGCTTTTCTACAGCCAGTGAGTAAGATGTGGCAACAACAAGATTTGAGCAAGGGACTTCCTGATTCATAGCATATAGGTGAAACTCGAAAAATTAGACTGTCATGCCAATATTCATTTATTTCAATAAGTAACTTTTTCATAAGCTGTATGCCATAATCATCACAATTATACCAAAGTACGGCTTGACATGGCTCACTTAGAATGTAATGAGTCTGTATCATATATTAGTTTTACCTTTTGAGTTGACTTACTGCAATAAATGAACATTTGCATGATATTTTGAGTTTTCGAGTTTCACCTGTAGATGTACAGTTGCTGTGGTGTGCCAGCATAGGATATTGTAATTTCTCATTTTAGTTTTAGTTTATTCATTGGAGTGACAGATTATTGTCTTTTATTTTCCATGACTGACATGCATAGACTTGCATACATGACTCAAAGTGAACTCATTTACCTTCTTTCTTCTGACAATTCTGAGACAGGTTTTGGTTTGAATGCCATAAATACACAAGCAGTGGGATTTCACTTTTGCAGTTATCTCCCCTTCTGTCATAGATAGGAGCTTCTGCTGATTTTTCTCCCCCAAGGCAATTTAAGTAAAGAATGTGCTGAAATTCCCAGTAGCATGTTGGAGTAATCATTAATGTTTACAGTTGCTATAGCAACTATGATAGCTGGCAATTGACTGGGAAGGGAACCTGTTTGTAAGAGATAAGCTAGGGCAATTATTGAACAGCTGTCAAATCTTTAACAGTTTTAAAGATATAGGAGGCATGAAGATTCAGGGGTGAAGCCTGTTGGTTTCACTACACATGGTGCCATGGCTCCAAAACAATAGTAGTGGCTCTATTAAAGTAGAATTGATTTGGGGGGCATGGACCTAGAATAATGTTTTGTCCAGGATGAAGATGTGGCAATATGATTAGTAATTCAAGTCACTATAATCAATAGAAAATAGTAATTTTGGTCCTGTGTAGGTAGCAAGGTACAGTAAGCTTCTTAACAGACAGGTGGTATATAAGCTGCCCCAGGCAATTTATGGTTTATCATCAAGAGCAGAATCCACTTACACTGATCATTGGAAAGGAGGGATGCTTCTGTGCAACAGACTGTCCTATATATAACACAGAAGACCTTTAGAGATGTAGAAATTACATACAGAAATGGTTGTATTTGTGGGGGTCTGCCATTGTTCACACACTGAATGAAAAAGAAGACTGTTCATTTATCTTTTATTCAGTTCTATCCTACAGATATCTGATTTGATCGTTCTCTTACTGAATCCCTTCTCAGAATCTTCCTGTGATAGATGCCAAGATGCCACCAGTAGTCCAATCTGCCTTGTGAAAGAAACACCCAGTGGCAATGAGATTCTTGGTAATAAAGAGCATATCAGATGCATGCCATCCAAGTCACTTAAAGGTTCTGTAAAAGATCTGTGACTAGATGAATCATAATTAATTGTCTTAACAAAACAGATGCTAGGTGGACAGAAAGGCTGCCATTATAAATATAATTAGAGATGGGCACGACTAGGGAAAATGACGTTTTCGAGTTGTCGTGTGTCGGAGGCAGCCTGTTTCGGCTCGTTTCCGTTTTTCGCAAAAATTCGCAAAAATTAGTCGGTTCGTTTTTATGTTTTTCGTTGTCGTTAGTACTGGTTTGGGGGGGTAGCCGGCTCCTGGAGGCAGCTGCAGGAGTCAGCCAGAGCCACAAGTGACGGACTGGCAGACTCTTTGCACCCGCTGCATCTCACGTACTTACATGTAGTGCAATGCAAGTAGATCTGGCTTAGGGTTAAGATGGGTTAGCGCAAGGGCTAGGGTTAGGCTAGTTACGGGTGAGGTTAGGGTGAGTATTGGGGTGCACCTCTGGGTGCCTCTCTGACCCACTTAGAAGGACAGTGTACTGGCGTATGGGTTAGGCTTATGGTTAGGGTTCGGGTTTGGGCTACGATTAGTGGGCTGTTTATGCCCGATTGGCACATCCCAGAAGTCTCTGTGGTCAACCTGGCCAAGTGGCCATGCGATTGATGGAAAATTTGCATGGTCCACTCCCATGGGCGAGCCCATCATTGCGAATGTGCAGGTGTAATAAAATAAAATAAAAAAATAAAATCAACAGAGACTTTTTTTTGCAAGAAAAACCCACTGCTGCTACTGTAAAAATTCAAGCATTTAAAATAGCTAATTTTCGCATGTTTCTGTGGTGCTTTGGTGGGGTTTTCGGCAACGATTTCAAAAAAAAAATATTGCGGTCGCCATTTTGGATCCCCCCGCACTGCATGGCAAATGGATGCGCCCTCCCAGTCTGGTACAGTCAGCAAAACCTGGCCATGCGATTGGTGGAATGGCTCCAAAACTTTGCAAGGTCCACTCCCATGGGCATCATTGCGAATGCGCAGGTGTAAAAAAATAAAATAAAATAAAATAAATGGAGACTTTTTTTTGCAAGAAAAACCCACTGCTGCTACTGTAAAAGTTCAAGCATTTAAAATAGCTAATTTTCGCATGTTTCTGTGGTGCTTTGGTGGGGTTTTGGGCAACGATTTCAAAAAAAATATTGCGGTCGCCATTTTGGATCCCCCCGCACTGCATGGCAAATGGATGCGCCCTCCCAGCCTTGTACCAGCAGCGCAGCAGTAGCAATAGCCAAGGAGAGGGGGCGGGGACCCCCCCCCAAATAAAACACCCTTCTGGCCTGGTAGGTGCTCTCAGACAGTTTTCGCCTGCTTTTAGGGCCGGGAATCGAGTTTTTTTTAACTTTTAAAAACTTTTTTTCTGTGCCTCTTGGCATCGCGCGATCGCGCGATGCCAGGAACGACCACGACAAATCAGACCAAATTATTCGTTCGTCGGTTCGAGTTCGAGTTCTGGCGGAATAATTCCCGTTACCGTTTCCGTTGAGTAACGGAAATGAGTAACGGAAACGGGAATACCGCTAAGTCGTGCCCATCTCTAAATATAATCTATCCTGGATGCACACCTCAACTATAGTGAGGCACTTTGAGTATATGAAGAAAGAACAGTGGTTCTGAAGAAGGTAATGAATGAGTGCCAAAAGGACACTGAATTGTTGAAGTGCACAAAAGTAGAAGAAACATGGAAGAGTTTCAAAGAAGAGTTTCTAGAAGAGGGCATGCTGTTCTGGAGCTGCAAACCGCATACTATATTTGCCACCTCTGCTGCTCTGCTACCTGAGGCAAATGCCTCAGTGTACCTACTCATAAGGCCACCCATACAGTTCATGTGCACTAAGCATGTAAGTTCAGTTTCACATATATTCAAGAAAATAATTGTTAAAATCATTAAAAATATAGATGATGGAAGTGATGTTTCTGAGAAAGATAAATGTATATCCTACCTTTCCTCTAAGGAGCATGAGATGGCATATTATATTGTTCTCCTTCCCATTTTATCTACACAACAGCCCTGCTACATAGTCAAGTCAAAGTCACCCAGTCACTTTCATGGTCAAGTGAGAATTAGAACTCGGATAGTCCAAGTCCTCGTCTGATAACACTCTAACTATTGCACCACATTGTCTCACAAATCTTTCTACTCCTTAAGACTAGAGCTGCAGGTACAGTGATCTATTAGATATGAGAGAGATGCATTTAATCAGACTCAGTCATGCCCAACTGGTCTATTTTAAAGCCACAAGCAAGTGTTCATGGATAAGTGGCTCCCGCACAGCTGAAGAAGGTTTAAAGTGCTTGTGATTAATCATTGTTTCTGCATAATGAGAAGCTTGATTTCTAAAAATATTTCTGCGAATGTCACTATGGTTAGCACATTAAGCTGTTCTAAGAATTTGCTTTTCAGAAGTACTATTTACAGTGCACATTTAAAAGAAGAAGAATGAATCGGAAATGACTTCCAAGGACTTCCTTGTGTCCCATGTCATATTCTTTAAAGCCCAAAAAGGCAAGGCAAAGTAGTTCAGCAAATTCGGTTTGTTCTGATAAATTATTAATTGTATATTTAAGAGCAGGGATTTTTTTTGTTTTCTTTTCTTTTTAAAGTTTCCAGACTCCAAGGCTGAGCTCTTGTGTGATTTGTGAAGAAAGAAATGAGCTAAGCAAGATCACAGCAAAACTTATATATAATGAATAATTTAGCTTATTATGCACTCCCACTGTAATATTCACAGGAGAGACAGTGAGAAACTGTGAACATCTCAGGAGTCCAGAAAAATACATCCCTCAGCTGAAAAGTAGCTATCGAGGCTGCAGATAAAGTGGACAGGATGTTCTCTGAGGAACACTGATCGCAGCAGAAAGGTGTCTGTTTATTGGGAAGAAAACCAACGGAGGCATTTCCAGTAGCCGCTTACCAAAAAGCACTTATAAAAGATGCTGCTCCAGCACAGCAGTGCAAATGAAATCCTTCATCCCTTTTCCCATGTAAAGTGTAAACAAGTGGAGCTCTGCGGGGCCATGAATATGCTGGGAAATCCCACTTACCTCCACCCAGAGAATTAAGGTTGAAGACAGGCAGAGATTCTACACCATGGTGGAAGTGGTTTGAACGCCTCTTCCTCGTCTGCCAAACGAATGCCATGGTAGGCTGCCCGAGCATATTCTTCAAACCACTCTCACCACACTTTGGAAGCTCTTCACTTGGAGACATCTAATGCCTTCTGTGATGAGCCTCCAGCTCAGTTTGCTGACAACATTGTCAACATCTCATTCCATTTGAGGTCTGTCATCTCAAATATGTGTGTGGAGCTTGACATATTGGAAACAGTGTCTAGGCTTGTTGATTTGCATTGCCTCTGTATGCATTAATCTGATTTAACACTTGTGTTGTTTCATGTCTTTCTGGGTATATATGTGTCACAAAATGAATTTAGGTGTGGTGGTAGGTTCTTTGAGGTAAAACAAACCTCTCAGTGATATGTAGATCACTTATACGTCATCCTGTTTGAAAAAACATTTGCATTATACACAGACACATATACACACACACACTCATATATATTGTTATGCAAATGTAAGTGTATAAGAGGATTGTAAAACAGAAATATTTATAAAAGAGTCAACAGACTCAATCAACAGACTGAAAAGATCTATAATTTTTTAAAGAGTTTTGCTTCCAAGTAAAAGACTTTTAAAATCTTTAATATAGTTAAAAGATCAAGCTTTTGGCATTTATACCTGTCATTCTGTCTTCAGGATTATAGAAACATTCATGTCAAATCTCTTTGTAAATCGCTCTTGTAAATGTGTGTATATTTTAGTGATTAACTGCATCTCTTAAAATGATCCAGAAAAAAAAACTTGATTGAAGTGCTCTTATAGTTCTCATTATGTATTTATTATGCACATGTGTGCCTTCCTTATTTGCAGACCAATTGTTTGCATTTTTTACAATGCATGGGAGTATTGTGCTAGAATTTAGTGTTCTGCTTCTGCTTTATTTATTTATTTAAATTGGAGGTGAGGCCTCCAGTTTATAGTTCACCTTGGTTTCACTCCATCTTGGTATGAATAGTCTTGTTAGGTAGACAATGGCCTGAATAGGCTCACCACTAACTTTCCTGAGACGGAAGAATCTGCTTGGATAAGTAGCAAAATGTTTCAGTCTCACAAGAAAAGAAGTCCAGTTGCCATGACTAGACTTCCAGATTTAACAGGTAAACTTTCCCCCAGATTTCCTCATTTGTACAATCATCTCATTGATGGCACATCCCACAGTGACATATTCATGGAAGGTATCACAAGAAATTTTCTTTTCAAGAGCATGGATGTTGTTGACTTTTCTAAGAATACAGTATTTTATTTTATTTTTAATTACCCTTTCCAAATTACCACTTCACCGCATGGTTGTGTTAGCCGTTAGATATCCTAACTTACTTTTATTTGGTTGCTTTATTCAAGGTATCTGTTTGTTTAAATTCAATTGCTAGTGCTGTACTTTTTGGTATGTACCAGAAAAAAATTAATTCCTTCCGAACTGTCTGCAGATTAAGTAGCTAACAGAGAGATAGGAGAAGAGGGAGGGTAAGGATCAGAAAGGTGGTTACTCCACGTCCATTTTTGTCTCTGTTAGTGTTGTGCTTAGGAGCAGTACAAAAAATGTTACTTCACGCCCATTAGGCAACTACTGAAATTTGTCTTGACCATGCCCCCCGGAATGGGTGCTAAGTACGACAATACTGTACCTGGTGCTGGGGTAGGGTTTTCCCTTGTCACTCTTTGTTCCCGCTTTCTGTTCCGAGACAAGACACCGTGTAGTAACGACTGTCATGCAACAAAACATTCGTTTCTCTCAGAAAACTGTGTCCGGTGTGTGTGTGTGTGTGTGTGTTTTATTTTGACTTTTCAGAAGCGAAATATCGAAAAAGAATTTTTAAGCCCCCCAAAAAGGGAAAAGGAAGCTAGACAAATTAAGTGTTTGTCACAGTACAAGACTGTGAGATAACACTTGTCACGAGACAAGATATCACAACCATGAGAACATTGAAACAGGGACAAAACAAAGTGATTGTGACCAATGATGTCACGGTACAAAACTAGTCGCGAAACAAAGAAGGACATGAAGTAACCGCCTAAGAGAAGAATGTGGAGGGTGGTAAGAAGAGATGGGGGGCATAATTCTACAGTAAATGGAAATTATTCCAGAGGCATAGTGTGAATGCCTCTTTATCCTATTGGTGTGAATGGCATCTTTATCCTATTGGTATGAATGGCAATAACAGATCAAGACTGTGAAAGTGATTTTTAAAAAGGAAATCCAAAGGGGGAAAATCTGAACTTTATCCTCCCTGTGTGGTTGTACCCTTATTATAGTACTTGACTAGTTTTCTCAGTTAACAGGTAACAAATACCTGTCCTGTTTGCTGATCAATGCCAGGTCAGTTCATAATAAGATCCCCATCATCCACGACTTGATTGTGGATGAGCACGCCGACCTGGCATTTCTCATAGAGACCTGGGTGGGCGCCGAGGGGGGAGCTTCTCTCTCCCAGCTGCACCCCCAAGGCTTCTGCATTCAGCACCTGGGCAGGTCAGAGGGTCGGAGAGGGGGCATTGTTTATAGGGAATCTCTTCATGTCAGCAGATCCATGATGTTGGTATGCCCAGGGTTAGAGTGTCTACACCTTGTGATGGGCAAGAGGGACAGGTTTGGGATTGTGCTTGTGTACCGAGCTCCCCGCAACCCTGCACTCTCCCTCTCAGAGCTCTCCAAGTTCAGCTCGGCGACACTTAATTTATGGGATGCCCATCTGTCTAAGAGTGAAATCCATGAAGAATATAGGTAGGTTCTG
>JAHTLZ010000015.1:20045320-20062777 GCA_023846285.1 Phrynocephalus versicolor
GGGGACCTCCAGAAACCACCCCTCTGGTAGGTGCCCTGAGGCACAGCAGGCATTTTTCCACCTGCTTTTTGGCCGGGAACCGGGTTTTTTTAACTTTTAAAAACTTTTTTTCTGTGCCGCGTGGCATCGCGCAATTGCGCGATGCAAGTAACGAGCACGACAAATCAGACCAAAATTGTTCGTTCATCGGTTTGAGCTCGAAGTCTGGCGGAGTAATTCCCGTTACCGTTTCCGTAGAGTAACGGAACTGAGTAATGGAAACGGAAACAGGAATACCGCTAAGTCGTGCCCATCTCTAGTGCACACGTGTGCAGTGCTTATATTCATGGGAGGAGCTTGCTCCAATAACTTTACTGTGGCACATCATCTAATGTTAGTGTGGGTTCACCTTTCTTTCACTGTTTTTTTTTAAGTATGCATTACATGATACAAGTGTGTCATTTATTTCAGTGGGGCATTGATTCCAAGCCCCAGCATGCTCCAGGCAGAATTATGGGAGTGCCAGCCACAGACGATAGCCACAGGGCTATATCAGGCCTGTCCGTTTTGTTCTTAATGTCAAACAAATGAAGCTGTTATGGTGCTTTCTGGGAGTTATAATTTTTCTGCCTTTTGTGCCATTTTTCTACACTAACAGCAGAAAATGCAGGCCTAAGCCAGCCATCCTTCTTCCAAAATAGGCCCTGGTCCAACTTGTCAGTGTCTGTCGGTATTCATGTTAGGGCTGGAACATACAGAATTCCACCTGGAGACTTCTGGGAGTTTGAGGCCAGAACAACTAAATAGGCCCAAATTATATTTGTGCTTCAAAATAAGATTTACTGTACTTTCTTTCAGATCTGGAAGTTGAGTCATGGCAACTGGACTTCTTTTCTTGAGTGACTGAAACATTTAGCTGCTCATCCAAGGAGCTTTGTCAGTCTGAGGAAAGCTAGTTATGAATCTTCCATTTTAGAGTTTACTAGTTTGACCTCATGTACACCCTGGTCTGAAATAGGCTCATAAGATGGACAATGGACTGAATAGTTTCATTAGGTGAACAGTAGTCTCAATAGCCTCATTATTTATTTATTTATTTATTTATTTATTTATTTATTTATTTATTAATCTTGTATCCTGCCCATCTTCCCACCGGGAACTCTGGGCGGCTCACAACAATAAAAACAATTAATAAAAATAATTAATGATGAATAATGAAAAAATTAGGCAAATGAAAAAATCTAAGTTATGTGGGAAATCTGGTGCAGTATTGTTGTAGAAAGATATTCATAGAATATAAACTTTTGGGCAGGTTCACATCTTTTTTTTTTAAAGGATTAAATTACATTGTTCCATCCAACAAAATCATCTGCTTTCTTTGCATCATTTTCTGCTTGAGGGTCATAAAAAAGAATGGAATTGTACTGAAATAAATTTAGAATCAAGCATAGAGATAGAAAATATTGATACCGTTAAGTCTGAATTATAGAAACCCTCGTAGAATTTCCAAGGTGTATGAGATATTTTAAGGAGTGAATTTGCCATTGTTGTTGTGCAAACTTCCAGTGAATGTACATGTACACATCCTGGCAGACATCCAGTGTATTTACAGTGAATTTGAGCCCAGGTCTCCTGAGTACTGGTCTAGCCCTCTATCCACTATCCCACACTGGCTTTCAAGGAATGCACACAAAGCTTTAACTTACTGAAGAATGCCAAAAATACGGGAAAACCTTTGTGCAATATTCAGGTTAAATGCAACTTCAATTGCAGCTAAAGGAAACCAACTGACATTAATGGGACCCATTTATTTTTATGTACAGTCTAAGCAAGCAGCGAGCGATTGCAAAGGGGCTTCCACTGCGGAGCCCCAGCACTGGGCTCCGTGGCCGAAGTCCCTTTGGCCAATGTTGCACTGCTTGCCCAGTCCCCAGGTGCGGACAAGCAGCATGCAAATATTGTGCCCCCCCACCTACATCTGCATATTGTGGATTTTCAACAATCGCGGGTGGGGTGGGTCCCTGCAATAGGCGGGGGCTTACTGTAGTAGCTTGCTTTATGATTGCTATTTGTGACAATAGCTTGCTTTATGGCTGCTGTTTTATGACAATACCTTTCTTTACAGCTGCTGTTTGTGATAGTAGCTGGCTTTGTGGATGCTAAATTATTTATTTAACTTTTCCCTCTGCCGACCGTGGAGAATTGAATCAGTGGATAATGAATCAGTGGATAATGGGGTCCTATTGTACTTAATTTATATACTTCACCCATTAGTGCAATTTACTATTCTGGATGGTTTACGACATACTAAAACCTCAACAATGCAGAATTATTTAAAAAAAATAAATCAATCAATACAAAATTACAAGGGAAAAAGTAGAAGACAGCACACAAGGCACAATCAGGCAGGGGTGCCCTGAAAGAGTTCTCTGCAGAAGAGTGTTTTGAGGATGTTTAATTTCCCATATTGTTGGCTAATAGTAGTTCACAATTATTTCAACAAGTCTGTTCTACTTAAGACTAAAATTGGATTTAGCCCTTAGGAATTATCCCATTACAATTAGACGTGCCCAGATCATTACTCTTGTGTGATGAGGCCTGCATTTTGCAATGTGATACATCCATTGTATTATCTCTTTTTGGCCAAATAAATATTCCTGTAAGTGGAAGCAAGGTTTAGATTTCAGTGAAGCGTATACAACCAAGGGGAAGAATATGTTTTATTAGTCATGTATGTCTTATAAAATACATTTATCTTCTAAATGAGTTATACTTAAGTATGGAACATTGCTTTGAGTGCTGGACTATTTACTTTTATAAAAACAAATCTGCTATTTATTTAGTCAGTTTGTTGTTCACTCAAAGTGTTTATATATTGCCCACTGGCAGTGCATCCAGAGTGGTTTACATGTGTAAAAATGAAAGTAATTGACAAAATTATAAATTTGTGCAATAAAAGCCAAATCAGATGAACTGTTTTAAATCATAAATTATTAGAGCATAAAAACATAGCAGTAAACAATAATTTTTTTCAGTTGATAAAAACAGAAATGCATGCATTAAACATCAAATGTGTTCTGGAAGAAAAAGGTTTTAGCCTGATGTTGATATGTAGAGTCCACATGGATTCTGTTCCACTGATTCCCATGATTTTTGAATTAGGGGAGATTAAAAATAAAGTAATACCTTGGTTTAAGAGTGTTTTGCAAGACAAGCAAACATCTCTCTTCTAAATTTTGCCTTGATCTACAAGCAGTGTCTTCCAATACAAGTAACTGGAGTAGATCACATGATCACAAGTGAGCCAATTGTCCCCCTCCCCGGCAGGATTGTGGGTGATTGTCTGGAAAGTTCTATCTCAGGCAACCTCCAAAGCAGAAGGAGGAGAGATGAAAGGAGGTTTCGTTCAGCCAGGAATGTTTTCAAAGGGGAGTACAGATTAGGGGTTGTTTTATTTTTCTTTATATTTTTCTTTAATTTGTTTGCAACATCCTTCCTTTTTTTCAGTCCATTTCTAGTCACGGGCAGCTAGTCAAGTGTGTATAGGGCTACAATCTGCATTTTTATTATTGTCACATTAAAAACACAGAGTAAAATCCTGTTGTTAGTCCTAAGCAGAGCAGATTCCACAGCCAGGTACCTAAACAATGGTGTGGGCGTGGATGTCTAGCCAACTTCTTTTGTGAGTTCTGGCATATTGTGTATACAGTGTGTGGTCTATAGGGCTCCATAACAAATCATCTGAGTTTCCATGATTTCTTATGGGGAAATTTGTTTTGATATAAAAGTGTTTTGGTTTACAATCGGGTTTTTGGAACAAATACCAAGGTATTACTGTATTTCCCAAGGATTCTCAAGCGAAACCTTACCATCACGGCCAATGGCAGAAGAAAACAAAGAATACAAACTAAAAGTGTGTTTTCATGTTATCTTCTTGCATATTTATGTTTCACAATATATAATCACATTGAATGTGTGGAAGAATGATCAATGTTCCTTATTATGTTTCCTTAAATATTAGGTCATATTTATGGTATCTTTAAGATGTCCAAAGATTTAGAGTAGTCTTCTTTTTTGGGGGGGGATCCCCACAATTTTTTCTGTGCCTTTTATTCTGATATGGAAGAAATGCAATTGCTGGATGGTCCTATCAATCCTCCATCAAGAAGCTCCCTTCTTGCTTTTGTCTCCACAAATCTATATTACTGCCACTTGGTAAGAACAAGAATTACAACATTTAAAACTGAATGATCAATTCCCAATGCCATAACTTTACAGAAAGGTGATTTACAAAGAGTGCAGTAGCTCTGATTAGTGAACCGGAGAACGTTTACCACACTGCAAATAAACACTGGAGGGGCCTTCAAATTATACAGTAGACAAGGCATCATACATCAGAATCTTAAAGCAAAATGCATAAAATAGCCAGGAATCTATATACCGTAAAACATTAGCACCCCAGATCCATTTTCCAAGAAGGAAAGAATATTTTCATTCAAAATGAAAATGTTTGGAAGTTCTGCTTGGGTTGGTCAGTCATGTTTACAAATACAGTACCGTTAAAGGAAGTGCATTCCTCATCAAGTCTGTAAAATGTGTTTGTGGAAGAGGGGAAGGTTATTTGAAGTGCTAGAGTTGTCAAATAAAAATACTGTCACAGGAGACTCCCTTGTGTTGTTAAGGATATACATGTAAACATTTTATGGGTTCCCATAAAACTCTGAAGTCAGTAAGCAGGAAGCACTAGTTTTCCACCACAGCAAGGATGTGTCTGCTGCAGCATAAAAGAAATTTATCCCCAAGATACAGTAATACCTTGGTGTATGAGCATAATCCATTCCAGAAACATGCTTGTAAACCAAAGCAAATGTCCCCATAAGAAATAATGGAAACTCAGATGATTCATTTTGGGGCCCCATAGGCCCCATATGCCAATACTCATAATAGAAGTTGGCTAGAAATCCAAGTAGGGTCTGACATATCTTGCTTTACATGCAATCATTCTGTCTCATATATTAGTTTCACCCTTTGAGTTGACTTACCTAAATAAATGAACATTTGCAAGATATTCTAATTTTTCGAGTTTTACCTGTATATTGAGGATTAGCAGTACATTTTGGAATTGGGCTAAGCATATGTGTCTAGTATTTCCTGAGCCCAGGAAGAATTCGGCTGCTGTCCCCTAAATGAGCCAACCTGTATTCAGCTTCATATGTCACTTCCACCTTTTGGCATCATGGTTCACAGAGAAAGAGTTTTTCCAATATTATTACAGTATATGGTTCTCAACCAAAAAAGTACCTCAGTGGCAAAATGTCCAGAGATTTGGCTCACTTTTTTCCAGCTTTTTTTTTTTTTCATTTGGAGATGAAAATAACATGTGGCTGTCTGTGGATGGAATACTCAAACCTTGTTTAAAGGCAATAATTGCATAGAATGCTTGTCTTATAAGTAACCTTCTATGTCAGTTTGCCTCAAAGAAGGGCTCTGGCTGGACTAAAATATGCATGAGTGTGATATTCAAAGTGACAAGCAGAAAAGTGATGAAGATACTAAGGTCTAATGAATGGAAATATTCAGTAAACATGAAAAGGTTACATATTCTAGCTCCATTTCCCACACACAATAAAGGGTGGCAAATATTAAGGAACCAAATTATCAGAGCTCTGCATCCGCTGCTAATAAATTGGGTTCCCTAGTATTTTGGGACCACTTTGCTTTGAGTGTCTCAGACTTGCTTAACTGAATTCCATTTTATTATGTATTGTCACAATCAGAATTTCCAAGTCAGATTCCTATCTATAGATTCAGAAGAAATTCAGCCTTTCCACTTCATGTTATTTTAAGTCATCTGGTAAAACCTCTGTATTTACCACATTTAAATTCTTAGAAAGTTCACTTCCAGGCTGAGGAAGACCTTGAAGGAAATTCAAAAAAGTAACTGCAGTTTTACACCTGTGTCGTCTTTGTTTCATTGCCCCAGAGCTTTTGAGTTGAGTTTATTATCTTATGACCTTGTGCTTTTTGAAAACACTCATATTTGTCTTCTTTCTTCCTATCTAAGATAAGCTTGGTAAGTATTGAGCACCCTAAGCATACAGTATCAAGAAATGTTCAAAGTGAGATAAATAAACAAACCATTTTTTTTGGCAGAATAATGTTATAGGCGTTCTTGAAGTATTCAGTAGGTGTGTAAACATTTCTAGTCTAGAAGGAGTGGAATTCAGTCTGATTCTCAATACGAAAAGAGTTCCTGGGAATGGAATGTGAGTTTTGTTTATAGAAAAATGCTCAATTTGCCTCTGATTTCTCTGTCATGAAGAGAAACACCTTTCATTCTTGTAACCGACCACCCTTCCTTCCCTACCCCCCCCCCTTCTTGTCTGAGTGGGCAGCCATTGGAGAAGGTGGGGAAGGGTTAGGCTGTTAGGGTTAGGGTTAGGGTTGGGGTTTATTGGACATTGGAGGAGGTAGTAAAGGGAAGCACATGCTGCATTCCATGAGTCACATTGGGGAGGCACAGAGGGAATCACACATCACCTGCAGAATGGTTGAGCATGCCAAGGAGGCTGGAGAGAGGTGTGTGCACCTGTGCAGGTGTGTCATCCAACTGGGCTGGACTACTGAACTGGAGCTCATGCTTATCTCTATTACAGTCACCCCCCGCCATTTCGCGGTTCAGGTACTGCGGTCCCACTACATCACGGGATCGCAGTACCTGCACCTCGGAGCCGCGTGAGGGGGCGGCGGGAGCGATCGGGTTGCTCTGCGCCTCCCCCCACGCTCCTCCAAGAAGCCTCGGACAGGTGTGTGATCGCCCCCCCAGGCCCCACCCCACCCCTACTTCCGCATATCATGGATTTTCATGCATCACGGATGGGGTGGGTCCCTAACCCCTGAGATCGGCGGGGGGTGACTGTAAAAAGTATTGGAATGGGTTTTTGTATACTATATGTATATACACTATTTGTTTATTCATTGATGAGGCTAGATATAGATGAGGACTGCATTACAAAGTGTGCAAAAGGAAGGGGCATCAAATATATAAAGATAATACTGCTTCAGACATGACACGATTGGTTCCATCAAGTATCCTTTCCATGTGCTGCAGTAAAAATGGGAATGTCTATTTGGAAGTTAAGCAGGGTCGGACCTGGTTAGTACTTGGATGGGAGACCACCAGGGAATACCAAGTAGAGATGGGCACGACCCAGAAAAATTTTTCGTTTTCGTTTTTGTCAAGGGGTCCGTTTCGGCTCGTTTTCGTTTTCGTGAGCTAATTTTCAAAATTTTTCGTTTTCGTTTCATTGCGTGACGAAAACGACAAACGAAAATGAAAAATTTTTTGTTTCTTCCCATTTAGCTCCATTAAGTGCTTTTCCAGTAACGAAAAACGAAAATTGGCTCAAAATTAGTCGTTTCGTTTCCGTTTTCGTTCCAGTTCTGAGCCGTTTTTCGTTTTTCGTTTCGTTACGTAACGGAAATGAAAAACGAAAACGGAAACGAAAAATTGCCCATCTCTAATACCAAGTGCTGTAGGCGCCTGGAGCAGGAACTGGCAAACCACTCCAGTATTCCTGCCAAGAAAACTCCATGGACATGGGGTCACAAAGAGTCGGTCACGACTGTAATGACACAACACATATTTGGGTAGAATTCCTTGAGTTTTTGGAGAAACTTGACAGTCTATCTAAGGCTGTCTATCAGAGAAGACTTAAATTGCTCTGCCACTGTATGTACATCCTCAGCACTGGCAGAGCGCTTGTTGTTATAAGTTCTGATTGTGTTTTACTTGCTTGCCATACTCGCCAAAAGCTATTTCGTGCTGTATTTTAAGTGTCTGTTTACTCAGTTGTTACAAATTGCCTACAGGACAGGAACTGCCTGTCACTTCCAGAGCAATTAGTATGTGAAGACTTATCAGAAGAAATCTGTCAAGTTAGAACAGACACAAATAACACATGGGGACTCTCAGGAGACCAAAATGAGTACAGTATTTTGCAGTATATATTTATATTATTGTATTTCTGCCTTTAATCTTGCACGCATTTCTTGCACATTCCTGCATTTCTGCTAATACACTGGATAACATACACTGTACGTCCTTACTTTTTCCTACTATACATGCATTGATACATACGGTACATTCACTTCCCCTCTGAAAATTTGGCACTCAGCATAGAATCATCATTATAGCAGTTTATGTATTATCGTCTCTTTATAGGTGATACAAGGCAGTGGTCTGAAGTTATACACTGTAAGGAGTGCAAGCCGTGTGAATATAAATTCACCGCTCTCTCAAAAAAAAAAGATACTGCTATCCTATGCTCATGGTGTGTGGGGGGAGCAATTCATCCCCAGAATCCTAATAGCTTTTGCCTGCTTTAATATACACAGACACACATCCAGTTAGTCAGCAAGAGTATTACAATGACCTCTCAGACCTCTTCTGTTGATAGTCTGCCTCCCAGACTCTGCAAAATTCTGGAGATGATTTGCACACACAGACCAGCAGACATATCAGATCTTAATTCTTGCCTAAAGGTGAATTATTTTTGTTAGAGACTGGCAAGAAGAATATCTATTACAAATCATGGAATAATTTGAAAAATGCAAATTGTGTGAAATTGTAATAGTTACTGGTGAGACTTTTAAGAATTAGAAGCATCAGATGGTTTTTAGCCTATTTTAAAAAATCTTCAAGTCTTTCTGTGCTTGATGTATGAGCTTTATTTGCCAAAGGGAAAGGACACTGGTTTTCCACAGAGACATTTTGTGAATATAAAACCCATCCTTTTCAATAGGAGACAGGGTTGTAGCTAAGAAGCTAAAAGTTATACAGCCTGTAAAGTAACCCAGTGTTATTATAACCACTTGGGTGTGGGGAATGAGAAGACTCATTGCCAACCCTACAATTTGTTCCATTGCTATTTTTCAGCTTCTGGTGTGTTGACTTTTTATAGGAAAATTCTGTAATGTGCCTGTGGAGTTAATTATACTACTAGTGCAGTTGAGAGATAAAGAGGCATTACACAGAGTGAAAGGAACCATGGAAGGAACTGAAGGTACCAGTGGTAGATGGAAAGACATGCTTGTTACAGTTGTCTGCTCAGTGGGAAAGCACAAGAGGGAAATACAGCATAAATTTCTCAGAAACCAGATGGTGTAGACTTAGGGCCTTTTCACACGACCCCTAAGATCCGCTGGCCACTTAAATTCGGACCAGAGATTTTGGGGGTTCGTTGCTCTTCCTGCGTCCCCCTCCTCCGCACTTCCTTGCTCCTGCCTGCGTGAGGGGAGGGAGAAAAAAGAGAGGAAAAAATGCAGGCTCACTTCCGAAGCCGCCCTGTCGTCGTCCTGATTCCTTCTCTTAAAGGGGCGGGAGGCAAAAAAAAACAGAAGCAAGGAGAGCCCGGCACTCACCAGATTACATCCGGATCTGGGGATTTTCACCCTCCGAGAGCAGGTACATGAAAAGTGCGCTGGGATGCGCTTAGATGGGCGTGGTCTCACTTAATTTCCTGCAAACTCCGGAGCTGGTGGTGAAACAATTGTAAGCTCCAGAGCTGGCAGCCATTTGCGGCGGAGTTTAGGGGTCGTGTACAAATACCCTCAGTGTCTAGGGCAGGCTATGAGATCTACCAGAAATTAACTTGTTTACTTACCCTATTAGGAATCTTTTTTTTTTTCCTTACACAAAATGTTGCATGCAATTCTAAAAGAATATGTGAACAGTTCGAAATCCAAGTAATGAATAGGGTTATTTTATGTTAATAGATAGTCAGCAGTGGCTGATGAAAACTATGAAAAAGTAACAAAGCAGGACCGCCCTTATATAGACAACCCCCAACCCTGACCAAGCATAGTCATAGAATTGGTGTCTTAAAAGGAGAACCATGTGTGTGAAAACAGTTGTAGAGCAGTTTGGTTCCCACTGGATTTCAATGGGAAAAATCTCTGTGACTGGTCTCACCCATGTAGTCACAGATTTCAAACAAATTCATTCACAAGTTTCTCCAGAACTGAGAGAGCAACGTGATTTTTTTCTACGATGAGTGTTCTTAAGAGTTGCATTCTTTCAGATTCTTCCATGTAGACTCTGTGGAGGGAGGGAGGGAGGGAGGGAGGAGCAGGAAAGAAAGAAAGGGAGAAAAAGAAAGATGTTCCATGTAGGCTAAAGTAGGAAAGGCTGCCTACTGATGTTGGCTTCATTTATAGGGAAACAATTTAATTATTTGGCAAGTGTAAATTAAACCAAAAACAAATGCTAATTACCTAAAGAAAAAAAATTAAACCTGCTGAGAAGTGCTACCTTGTTTGCTAAAAGTATCCTCTTGACATCAGCATGGGGTTATTCATAATTAGATGCACATGTGTAAATATAATGATTAGATAGTCCCACATAAACATAATTATATCTTCCAAAAAGCCTAGGAAGATAGTCCCCAGCCTAGTGGGGGTTTTGTTATTATGAAAGCCCAACAATCTGCATGCTTTCATCCTTTGTTAGCAAACAATGAAATGTTAGAACATCCTGGGTCTTTGCTTGCCCCCGTGTAATGGGTGGTGATCTGTTTGGCAGACTGGTCCCCATCTATTCTTTCATTGCATCCCAGTAGCAGGGGTCAATTATAAGCATGACTCCTTAGAGAATACTGAAATAAGAATATCATATTTTCAGTGTAATTAGCAGTACTCGAATAACGTGACAAGCTCTTGCTGTTCTCTAATGTCCTGAGTATTTCCAGATGTTTGGGGTATTGGCTTATATTAACACATTGAGGTTAAATTAAATTAAATTAACCTAAGTGCTACAGTTTACTTGCAAAAGTTGTCCCACTTGTCCCTTCTTGGATAATTTCCAAAGTATGCCATAAATATAGAGGTATTATCTAATTAGTCATTATGCAGTTGATTACCACTTCATTTAATGTGCATGTTTTTTCCTTAACCCCCAGGGTATATCAAAACATAGCTGAGGAAGAAATCTGTTTGACAGTGAGAAGTGGGAAGAAAGCTATGCTTCAAAGACTGTTTATTCTTGAACAGCCAAAAGTTAAGCCTTTCCAGTGTGAATCTCCCATTGACTCCAAGAGGATGCATTGTATAGCTGATAACCTAAGAAGTCACTGCAAATGCAGATCATGCAATCAACATTTATTCTGGCAATTATTTAGTTAGTTTATTTTAGAGTATTTTAACCCCACCTTTCTCCTTGGAAAAGGACCCAAGGTGGTTTATAGTAATGAGGGCCTCATTAATCCCTCTAATGAGGGATAATATACAGTCCAGTACAATTCAGACCAGTTCAAGTATTGAGAACCAGGAATTGTATTGTATATGGAGATCTTTCATGCCCCTTTAAAAATTATTAGATGGTAGAAATTAGCACTAGGAGAACCGGATATCCCGACATATCAACTGTGCATTTATAATATTTCTATTCTTATTGGCTAAAATCCTGTTGAGTATTCTCTGCTGCATAAAGTTCATGACATAACTGCCTGCAGTGATTTTTTTTTTAAAAAAATTAACATATTGGATTTTTCCTCTCATCCCAAAAGTCTCACGATTCCTTTGGATTCCTTTCATCATGAGGAACCTGTTGATGGCCCTGGTACTGGGGGTATTATTTAATTTACTATAATTGCTGCTGCTGAGATGATTCTGTTTGAAGTGGAAATTAAGACTTTCATCTACCAGTCCTGAGGTTTCAAGTAGAGATGAGCAAGAAATGAAAAATGAAATGCTGTTTCGTTGTTTCATTATGAAACAAAATGGTAGGACGCATTTCATTACAAAACAAAACAAAATGCCATTTTCCCTCTACAAATGAAACAATTCATCCTAGAGGCACCAAAATCACAGGGTAGCTTCTTTGGACTCTTCCCTGTAAGCCCCCCATGGGGAGAGATTAGAAATGATTTTCTCCTAGGGGGACCCCCTTTGGAGTTTAATGACTCAGCCCCCTGAACTCCAAGCCTCTCCAAATTTGGGGGTCTTACAGGGAAGATTCCAAAGAAGCTACCCTGCAATTTGTGTGCTTCTAGAACCCAGGGGAGCCATTAACAAATCATTTTGTTTTGTTTCATTCTGAAACTACTTTGAAAATTTATTAGCAACAAAACAAAACTACTAAAGAAATGAAATGAAACACTATATTTTTGTTTCATGCCATCTCTTTCCACAGCTTTTCTGTAACAAGAGGCATCAGAAGGTAGAAAGACAGGAAGAATCCGAATATTTTAATTTCCAGTAATTAAACCCAAGATATTAAGTTATTTTAACTTATGCCTTGATGCCATGTCATCAACTACAGGCATAAAGCAACAGGATTTCAGCCAATATCTTGAGTTTTTAGTCTTTTTCTTTATATGAATATTGCTACCACATGTGTAGTTAATGAAACAGGTACGACATTGGAATATATAATTTGTAACTTGTAGTTTAGGATATAGTTGTTTGAGTGTTGGACTAGGATCCAGAAGATTTGAGTTCAAATTCCCACCCAGCCATAGAAGATTATTAGAAGGTGCCCATAATTACATACATACCACTATTATATGCCTTGAAAAATCTATTGAGTCTATGTTGTGTGTTGTCAAGTCAGAACCATCTTATAGCAAACCCAATAAGGTTTTCAAGGGAAGTGATATATTTAAGGTGTGGTTTTACCAGTGCCATTTCCCCGGTGAATTTACATGGCTGAGCAAGGATTTGAATCCTGTGCTCCATAGTCCTAGTCCATCCACTGCACCACACTGGGAATCCTATTACCATTGCTATAATTTAGAACCATTTTTATTAGCACATAATGACTAATTGTATCTGGTGATATATGTTGGAATATACCAAACCATATGCACAGAAATAAGTGACACTAGCTAGTATATTATGCTTTGCACATTAATAATAATAATAATAATAATAATAATAATAATAATCATCATCATCATCATCATCATCATCATCATCTCTATTTTTATGCCACCTTTCTCTCCGAAGGGACCCAAGGCAGCTTACAACAAAAAATTCAACACAAACAATATTAAAATATCAAAGTCAATATTTAAAAACAATAATAAACACATTATAAAAACAGCAGTACCAGCAATATTTAAAAACAATAATAAATATTAAAAACAGCAGTAGCAGCAGAATTTGAAAGGCCCTCAGCTGATAAAACTGAGTATTAAGTTGTTTAAATTATGCTCTGGAACTAAGCTGAGGTTTTGTTTCAATGTAGATAGTACATTATAGTTAACTTCATTATTTTCTATATAGCTGTTCTAGAATTGCCTTAGTCTCAAACTTTTTAAAATGTGTATCTGCTTTACAAACTTTCTGACTGTCGTTGAATCTTTTGGAACTGATTTTCAGAACAGCTTGTGACTTTATTTTATTTTGACTTTTTGCAACAACTTTAATAAAATAATGTGAGATCTCACGTTCATAGGGTCACAGTAAGTCGGAGGTGATTTGACGCTGTATAATAACAACAATCAGACACAAAAGGCTCTCAGAATGGCTTACAAATTGCAGGTTGTCTTTCGTGCCCTCAAGTTTATGATGTGCAATGTAGAAGGTATGAAGCCAGAGGCGGGGGGAGCATTAAGAAGGAGGAAGAGTGAAGCAACATTTGGCAATAGTTTCTAGTTTTGAAAGATTTGAAAGTGTTCTTACTGGCAGAGAAGGCTGACACAAAGAAATAACACAAGTCTTGTTGTCTTCTTTCTTTATGTGGTTGATGGATGCAGCAATGTTAGTCTACACACCATCTTTATGTATTATTCAACCTAAAGGACAAAGGGTGCAGTTCCGCAGTGAACACTGGTTCCTTGGAGAAAGCATGAGATCGGATAGGAGATTCTTGATGAAGATGTCAGTTGAAGCTACAAATGTAAAATCTGGCCAGTCTTGTTCATTTGGGGAACCGTGAGAGACCACATTTTCTTTCTTCTTTACTTATAGCAGTGGTTCTCCTAAGCTTGAGTAACCCTGGTGTTACGGGACTACAGTTCTCAGAAGCCTTCACCATCAGCTGTGCTGGCTGAGGCTTCTGGGAATTGCAGTCTAAGGCTGGAAACCACTGTCTTACACGATGATTGATCAAGTATCTTCTGTGAGTATCAATGAGGGTTCTCATTTATATAAGAATGTGTGCTTTTGTTTGTAAACTGGGGTAACTATAACAGCTACGGCCTTGTTATGTGAATTTTTAAGAAATAAAAGGATTATCTGTGTTGCTTTCAGAATGGACAAAGGCCCTGGGGTTTATGTGGTTTGAAACTTTTTGCAAATTGTGCCTGATTTTTTTTTTAAAAAAAGATCTTTTGAAGTGGAATTTCAACAGCTTCAGTGATGTCATAACAGGTTGTTTATAACATGATTAAGATGTGGGAATTCTTCACATTTGTAGTTGAAACTGAGCCTTCGTTCTGTGAAGGAGTACCAAAAAAAAAAAAAACCCAAAAAAACCCCTCCCTTCAGCTTCTCCAGCTATCCTATGGGCTGAGATTGGACTTCTCTTGTTTTGATGTTCTGTCCAAAAGGAAATGCGCCCTCCCCATAGTATTTAACAAGATTTGCATCACTGCAAAGAATGGAATTTTCTGTCGAACGTGTCATTTTAAAGGTTTTTCCATGTTAAGCTCTGACATTGCAGCTGCTAAGGATCAGGCACTTAAGAAATGTTATTATTTGAACTGTGTGGATGTAACAGACCATTGTCCTGTGGTTAGTCATAGTTTTCACTGCTACAGTGGTACCTTGTATAAAGGAATTAATTCGTTCCAAATTAAATTATGTTAAGCAAAGTTTCCTTTATACAAATTCCCATAGGAATGCATTAAAAACAGAGTGATCCCATTTTTATGTTGTACAGATTTGCCCCATAGACGATTATGTTAAGCAAATTTTCCCTATCTCTGGAATTTTTATGTTGTACAAATTTTATGTTATACAAGCTGTATGTTATACAAGGGTCCACTGTACTTTGAAAATGAATGGCTGCCACTGGTGCATTCACTGAAGATAAATAGTATCTATCCCTTCGAAAAGGGGGTCAGTCTGTGAGCAAAAGCTCTGGGTTACTTGTGCTTGCCTCTATCCAGGCACAGTACGCACATGTGGAGTGCTAATTTGGAAGAGGAGAGCTGTGTCTGTCCATGGGGGCTTTTGCAGAATCACAAGCCTGGTCATGTTGAGGTAACTCCATGAACAGAGACCCTCTTTCTGATTGAGCTCTCCACAGGAGGTTGAAGGCAGGCTTAGTGTGTAACCCTTCTACTAGATTGCTGAATAGGATTTCAGAGGACAGTGGACTAAATCTCAGATTCTTCTGTGCACTGGAATAGACACACTGATTTTACATAGCTGAAGCTACCAAACTTGCAAGTAATTACTGGCAAATAATAGAGTCTCCATAGCATGATAGAACAGGAAAATGTAAAACCTATTCCCCACCCCATACCCATCTGGCTTCTGGTTAAAAGAATATGGCCTAGTTCAGTATTAGTGGTACAGATGTGACATAAAAATAAACCAATAGGATCTTTCAAAATCTTACATGTGTTTTTTAGTTATTATTTCCAGGAATGAATGTTATGCCTCTTTATGCTTTGACTTGTAACTTGTTTATTTATTTATTTATTTTTACAACTTATATGCCACCCACTACCCAAAGGTCTCTTGTTCATCCACCTTTACTGATTCATTCATTGGCATCCTTCAGTCTCGAAAGACTATGGTATCATGCCTGGAGTAGAGATCCTAAGAACAACACCTAGTGTGACTAAATAGACCAATTCGGGAATGGCAGTCTCTACCGCACTGGGGACAGATGCATTCTGTTTCTTGCCCGGTCCTCGAGTTTCGTTCTTTCCGTGCCTGCCTCTTTTCCTCTGCCTGTTGGACAAATGCCTCTTCAAATTTATGTAGACCATGCTGTATCTCTTGCCTCCAGACAGTGCGATCGGAGGTCAGGGTTTCCCATCTGTTGAGGTCCATTCCCAAGGCCTTCAGGTCCCTTTTACAGATATCCTTATACCGCAGCTCTGGTCTCCCTCTGGGGCGCTTTCCCTGCACTAGTTCTCCGTAAAGAAGATCTTTTGGGATCCGGCCGTCATCCATTCTCCCAACGTGTCCAAGTCAGCGTAGGCGTCGCTGTTTCAATAAAGTGTACATGCTAGGGATTCTGGCTTGATTCAGGACTATGGTATTTGGAACTTTGTCATGCCAGGTAATGTTGAATATTCACCTAAGACAGCACATATGGAAGGTATTAAGCTTTCTTTCCTGTCGGGCATGGATGGTCCAAGACTCGCTGCAATACAAAAGTGTGCTCAGTACACAAGCTTTACAGACCTGTATCTTTGTATGTTCTGTCAGCTTCTTATTGAGCCATACTCTCTTTGTTAGTCTAGAAAAC
This sequence comes from Phrynocephalus versicolor, assembly GCA_023846285.1. Classification (NCBI taxonomy): domain Eukaryota; kingdom Metazoa; phylum Chordata; class Lepidosauria; order Squamata; family Agamidae; genus Phrynocephalus; species Phrynocephalus versicolor. Next base: position 20,061,729 of record JAHTLZ010000015.1, read on the forward strand.
ATAGTAGCTGCTTTACCTATACAGTAGACCCTCGTATAACGGAGGGTTTGTATAACGAAAAATCCATACAACGGAAAAAAATCCGCCCCCTCCCCCCCGCCACCTCCGTCCACCACCTGCAGCCGCAGGGGTCGGGGAAAGAGGGGAGGGGTGGCAGACACGGAGGGGGGCGAGCCAGGGAGTCCCGTCCAAGGTCCCCCCCGACAGCCGCCTCACTCGCTCGCTCGCTCGCCTCACGCAGGTCTCTTCCTCCTCCTCCTCTTCCTCGTCATCCTCCGCCGCCTCACTCGCTCGGTCGCTCGGTCGCCTCACACAGCCAGGCAGCTTCCTTGGCGGCGGCGGCGGCGGCGGCAGGGCGAAAACATTGACCCCCCCTCCTGCGGGAGGGAGGCAAGGAGGGAGAGCGGGCGCGAGCGAGCGAGCAAGAGGCGGGATGGCGGCGCGTCTTCCGCTCCCTCCTCCTCCTCCTCCTCCTCCTCCACCCCCCCCCCCCCCCGCCGCCGCCGCTTCTCTGCCGGCCCGGCGCTCCCCATCGTTGACTTGGGGAGCACCGGGCCGGCGGAGAAGCGGCGGCGGCGGCGGTGACGGCGGGTTGGGGTGGTCGAGGAGGAGGAGGGAGCGGAAGACGCCGTCGTTCTCTTCTGCAGCCGTGCCGCCACGGCCGCCGCCTCTCCACCGGCCTGCCGCTCTCCACCATCGGCTCAGGAGCCTGCCGCCGCTGCTGCTGTGCTCCCGAGCCAACGGTGGAGAGAGGCGAGCCGGTGGGTTAGCAGCGGCGGCGGCGGTACGGGCGGTGGCGGTCCCCCAAACTGGTCCGCGGCGGCGACAGGGGCCGGCTAACCGCTTTGGGAGCGCCACCGCCGCCACGGTGTGTGTGTGTGCGTGTGTGCGCGCGCCGAGCCAGCGGGTGTGTGTGTGGGAAATCCGCCCCCCTCCCCCCCCTCGGAACAAAGTCCGCCGCTGGTGCGCCCTCCTGCCTGCCGGCCGCCTCCGGAACTCAAGAGGTGAGGGGGGAATTCCCGGCGCGGTCCCCCAAGCCCCCCGCCCCA
>JAHTLZ010000015.1:20062817-20084347 GCA_023846285.1 Phrynocephalus versicolor
GCCTGCCGCTCTCCACCATCGGCTCAGGAGCCTGCCGCCGCTGCTGCTGTGCTCCCGAGCCAACGGTGGAGAGAGGCGAGCTGGTGGGTTAGCAGCGGCGGCGGCGGCACGGGCGGTGGCGGTCCCCCAAACTGGTCCGCGGCGGCGACAGGGGCCGGCTAACCGCTTTGGGAGCGCCGCCGCCGCCACGGTGTGTGTGTGTGCGTGTGTGTGCGTGTGCGCGCGCACCGAGCCAGCGGGTGTGTGTGTGGGAAATCCGCCCCCCTCCCCCCCTCGGAACAAAGTCCGCCGCTGGTGCGCCCTCCTGCCTGCCGGCGGAACTCAAGAGGTGAGGGGGGGAATTCCCGGCGCGGTCCCCCAAGCCCCCCGCCCCAGACCAAGCGGCGCACCTCACTCCCTCCCCCCACCCCCGCAGCCACCTCCGTCCGACCACCTGCGGCTGGCCGGGAAAGAGGGAAGGAAGGAGGGGAGAGGAGGGGCAGCAGACACGGAGGGGGGGTGAGCTGGAGAGGGGCAGCAGACACAGAGGAGGGGTGAGCCGCCTGCCTGCCCCCCATTGCCCAAAAAAACCGCCCCCGTCGCCCAAAAAAAAACATAGGAATGCATTGAAACGGATTAAATCCAGTTTCAATGCATTCCTATGGGAAACGACAATTTGTACAACGGAAAACTTGTATAACGTAATTTAATTTGGAACGAATTAATTACGTTATACAAGGTACCACTTGTATAACATACGTTTATTCAGCTCAGACTCTAGTGAGAGTGTAAGGTCCCAGATAGATGATAGGCTCAAAATTATTTGCATTATCCAAGGTAATTGAGCAATGTATTTTATTTTAATTATTATTTTATGGTTTAATTGAAATTCTGTGGCACTTTGCAAATGTTATATACTTGTGTGTGTTAAAATGGAATATAAATGTCAATGCATTGTGAGGAGTGCCCCCCCCATTTTCTGTAATACAGTGAGAAAATGGAAGTAGTGCCAAACTATTTAAATTATTCCATTAAGAATTGTATGATTGATATGATCTTTGTTTCTTTTTGTTTGTTTGTTTTCAGAATTAATCTATGCCTGGATCTTCAATGAATATCCCTCTTTTGTGCACCAGGATAACCGCCGCTTTGTTTCTCAAGAGACTGGAAATCTGTACATAGCTAAAGTGGAGAAATCCGATGTGGGGAATTACACTTGTGTGGTGACAAACACAATAACCAACACCCGCGTGCTAGGACCTCCTACACCTCTAATCCTGAGAAATGATGGTATGAATTTATTTTATTTTATTTTTTAAAATCATTCCGAGCTTCATCTTCTGTATACAAAATGGAAACAGCACGTTGAAATCAAAAGGGCCTAGAAAGCTATTCTCTTTATTGAGCCAGATCAAAAGAAAGGAGAAAAGCATCAAGTCCTGTATAAGCTTCTGTTCTCCACAGAACCCTTTGGAAGGCAAGGAAGGACAGGGAAAGGAAATAGACAAATGGATGTTGAGTTCTTGCTGGTAGGGGTGGAGAGAAAATAACCAGGAGATGCTCCCAGGTAGCTCTCTCTCTCTCTCAGGTGACTTGCTGGATCAGATTGCAGGAAGAGACAGTCATTCTGTTTGCTGAGAACAAAGATACAATAAAGTATTGTTCTTCCATTATTGTGAAGCATTTCATAAAAAGGCGGTAATTGTAAATGCTTATTTTACACTTCATTAATAATATTTTAGCTTATAAGTTATAAAGATATGGTGGATGTGGTGATTAGAGATTTGACCTAGAAATGAAGATTTAAGTTCAGCTGCTTCCCTTGACAATCTGGGAAATGTCTGTTTGCCTAAGTTTATTTACAAGATTGCTATGAGAATAAAATATAAACAATAAAGTAATGAGGAATCAAACCATTCATACTTCATTTAATACGATACAGTGAAGCCTTATTTCTCAAGAGCATTTGGAATTAATCTTCATTAGAAAGAATGAAGCACATGAAAACAGTTTCCTCTGGAGTTCTGCTGTCATAGAGAAAACTATATAGTGATTAGTAACTATAATATATAGCACTTATGTAGAACATAAGACTATTCAAGGAATTTCAAATGTGTCCTCTAACTATTCAGGAAAGTAATTATGTGTTATGTTCAGACATGGAACTCTGAATGTGCTCTGAATGAGTCATGCATACATGGCGAAAAAGCCAAATGGTAGTGACATTGAAGTATTATGAGTGTTGTGTGTGTGTTGTGTCATTACAGTCGTGACCGAGTCTTCGTGAGTGTTAGTCTGAGTCATTTTTATCCTTCCATTGTACAGAATCAAAGTATTTGATTCACTGAAGGCAGCACTAGGGTTCAGACATTATAAAATACTTGCAATAATGCTTTGATGCAGTGTTTTTTTTTTATAGTAACAATAGTGTGATACCACTGAGTGGTTCCTAAGGAATTCTTGCCTTGCACTTGCTTTAGCATTTTTCCAACTGTCTTCTGGAAGTAATTCGCAGAAACTTTCTTGAAAACCAAAGTGCATCGTAGTATTTTATTGTAGATATGTTGGAATAATATACTGAGTTCAATAGGAAGGATCAGCGCCATTCCTCTCAACATAGGATTATTATGTTTTCTTGTGGACTGAAGTGTAAATACAATTGGAAATACGATAAAAGTATAATTTGAAGTGAGACATCATAAAACAGCCTGAGCTCTCTTTTTATAATTTTCAGTGTTCAGCCTTCTGTAGCTGATGACACTCATCGTTATAGGCCATGCGCACAGCATTGTTAAAACACTCCATAAGATCTGAGAGTGACTGGTTGGACTCACTTTTCAAGACAGCAAACAATAAACATGCAGTGGTGAAAACCAGGAAGTGTGACAGCCACATCTGGATTCCACTATTTAAAAACAAAACAAAAAGCTGAATTTGGCATGTCCGGTACATCTCAATATGCATGACTGATTATGTTCATTAGAGCATTTCATCATTAAATTAGCAGACTAAGAGGCAAATTCATCCATGTTTCAAGTCCCAATTACACAAAAAAGTGTAAGACAAAGAAATTTCATAACGTCCCTCTTCCATTTAACATAAAATACAGTGAACTGTGCACTTCATCATTTTGATGCACAGCATGCTGCAAAGAATTATGATAGGTATCGGAAGGGAGATTAATAACAAAGACACAAAAAACTGACAGGTTAGTTGAAGGGAGAAATCTGTTTCTTTCTCCATATGAACACAGCTGTGCATTATCTGTGCAATGCACATAACTTTGATGTGTTTTAAAAGTGAAGTTATTTTTGCATTGGACTGGTTGCAGACAGATACTGCTTTGTCTACCAGAGAGTAAGGGCCAGACTGCACATTTTTAAAATGCGTACTTGGTGCTTCCATATTTATTCTAAAATTACTGTGGAGTGTGGGGCCTAATGAAGAGCAGGACATGCTATACATGAGGTGGGATTATTATTATTTTCTCACTCCTCAAAAGGAAAATCTACCCCACCTCTTGCAAATTGCTATGTGATGTTGACAGGAGGTATCCATTTGCACTAACAATATCTCCACTCCAGTGTCAAATTGTACCTTGGAAATATGGAACATAACAACAGCCTTGCTGGAACAAACCACAGCCCATATAGTCCTGCATTCTGTCTCACATAGTGGCTCACCATTTGCTTCAGGTTATTCTCAGGCAGATGTCTTCACCTGTTTACAATTCCCCACAAATGGCATTGAGAGATATCCTACCTATCTCTCCAACCTAGAGGTTGTCCTTAGGCATCCATAATAATAGCCATTGATACCATTGTTCTTCATGAACTTGTCCAGTCCTTTCTTAAAGCTGTCAAGGCTGATAGCTGCCACCACTTCTTCTGGCAGGGAGTTTGCCACAATGAATGAAGGAGCCACCCCACACCCTACCCCCTGGCTATGTGACACAGTCCTCATCCTGATCAGTCTCACTGTTTTGTGGTTACCTTTTTGGAGTGGTGTGCGTGTGCGTGACCGTGACAGTGACACAAAGTCCAAATCCAGATTTCATGCAGCATACATTTTCTCCCCAAGATACAGTATACAAAAGAGAACATTGAGTATCTTAAACTGAAACATAAGGTGTCAATATGAGTGCTTGAAGGAATTTGGGGTACATCAACATTGTTATTAGGGATGATGGAAAACTGACCACTTCACAGCTAGGGAAAATACTGGAAAATGTTTTAAGATGCCAATATTTTACAGTCCTTAAAAAGCCAGCCTATAAATATATATATCTGCTCAGAAATCAGCCCAAGAGAGTTAAGTACAACTTACACCTAAGTAAGTCAGAATATAAACTTGTCTATCTTTTATCTCTCCCTTTCCCTTTGACTTCTGCGCAAGACCATCCATTGGTAAATAACTCTGCTCTGCAGCTGGCTGTTTTCTTTGTAATTCTGTGCTCTAAACTGCCTCTCAAAGGCTAGTCAGATGTAAACCTTCAAATTTTACTGAAAAGCTTTTGGGAAGCAGTATTTCGTTCTCTTCCTGAATTAAATTGGGTTGTTTCTTTCTATTGTTTGGGACAATCAGAAAGTGCTCCTTAACCCCCTGGTCAGGCATTTTCAATACCAGGTAGCATTTTCTCCACAGGGAGCTAAAATGTATCACAAATAGGGACAGTCAAGCAATGGTAAAAGTAGACTTTGTGTTTAGACAGTTCCTTAGATCAATATTAGACCAGTTTGTGTGTCCTCTATAGAGACGGTGTTTATTTCGTTGTGACAAGAGCAGGATAAAAGGGAATCTAGGCAGTATAAAACCTTTAAAAATAGCCTTTGTTCTTGGCCTTCCATGGTAAAATTTGTCTTTGTTTTTAGGCATGCTTTCTACCATCTATCCTAAGTATACTTTCAGCCTGGACTTCAAATTGCCCGTAGGTTTCTCCAGTAATCAGTGTTCAAAGAAAGGGTAACTATGGCAGTGGGGAGCCATAGCTTTAAAAACAGCTTACAACTAGTAATCTTTTCAGCCGAAGTACCTTTATTACGTTTCACTGCAAAGAACAACTTGTTGACAGCATCTCTTCTTTGATTCTCTGTGTATGTTCACTCTGGGCATGGAGGTTGTTAACTTTCCATCCATGCTGAGAAAGAAAAGAACCTGAGCTATAACTCAGTCTCTTGCTCTGGGCTTATCTCTTACAACAGTCAAACAAAATAATGCTGTCACAGGTCCCATGGACTTTCCCTTAGGAAAACTATGTGAAGTAGACTCAGCACTCACCTTATTTATTTGCCAGAGTGATACCAGACTTTATCCTGCTCAGACTCAAGACACCTGACAAACAAAACACAAGCACACTTTATTTATTTGTTTGACTTATATCATGCTCCATCTGGCCTGGAGGCCACTCTGGCCAGTTAAAAGAGTCTAATTACAATAAATGTAAATCCCTCATCCACCAGGATGGAACAGGTGAGCCTTTCTATGTGTCATGAAGTGCATTAGGAAGTAAGCATGGTAGATACTGTATGACGCTGTCACCTGGAATTTTAGCTACTTGCCATGAAGTTTCTCTTTCTTTCTTTCTTTCTTTCTTTCTTTCTTTCTTTCTTTCTTTCTTTCTTTCTTTCTTTCTTTCTTTCTTCCTTCCTTCCTTCCTTCCTTCCTTCCTTTCCTGTCCTAACCCAACTGCTAATCCTCAGCACACTATAATGTTGACAGGTCAGGAGATGTCAGATTTCCCTGTCCAAAATCTTACATGGCTCCACATACACAGTGGAATGACACTGTCAGCCACAGATTACCACCTATTAAGATGCCTTTCTGATGCCTGAGTGTCTAATGAGACAAAGTTGTGTCCACCCTGAAACTGAACAATGATTTTTGATCAGCAGGATGATGATGATGATAGTGATGATGATGATGACAATGACGATGACGACAAAAACGACCACAATCAAGCAGAACCTGATGAAATTATTTTAGTATTTTGGCCATCCTGTGCCAGTTGGCTGTTGTTTTGCTTGCCTATTTTTATCGTCATATATGGATAAAAGAAAATATGCAAAACCAAAACAAGGGCAACCAAATTAAAAACTGTCTGTGGAACCATCTTAATGATGACATTTTGGAAGTTGTTAACTCATAGCCACCACGTGTCAGAAGTGACATGATGCCACATAATAACTCTGGAGTTTTTTTAAAAAAAAATACCAACAGTTGTATAGTGAAAAGACTGGTTGAAACTATAACAAGATATAGGCACCAAAGCTCTGTCATCATCAAGAAAGATCACCCCATCCACAAAGCAAACAAACCCAACATTTTCAGTGCTTAAATATGGAATGGCTCATTTTTTAAAAAAAAAATCTTTTTGCAACCAGATGCAAAATCCCGTTGCCATCACAAAGGGAAAAATTGAGAATTTATCCTCATGAGGGTCAGCCTATTGGGTCCCGACTAACAGAATCAGAAATTCAGATTGCCACAAACGAGCTATTTCCCTTTTAAAAACCAATATCAGGAGTAGAGATGTAAAATTTCCAGAAATTTTGGAGCTCAAAAAAACCCCACTAGTTTTTCCCATTATTATCCAGGGCAAATGGAAATTTTCGGAAAAATTGAAAAAATGCTACATTAGCACTCCCCACCCCATTTTACAGCTTGAAAGTCATTCTAATACTTTGGGAACATAAGATATGATTATGGACAATTTGACTTGGCATAACATTATCACAACTAGCATATTAAATTATAGTGTATCCAAACAATTATTACAAACAGAATTTACTTTTAAAATAATATTTAATTGTAATTGTAATTAACAAATGGAGTAACAATCTCCTGAACTGTTTACTAGTTTATGTGGAACAAAAAGTTAACAATTCATATTTCTTCTCCACAGTATTAAATAAAAATAAAATAAAAACCTAAACTTAGACTTCTCGTAAGAAGAATTGAAGAGGGGGAAAATGTATAGAAGGAAGGCTGATACTTCACATCCCTCTTGCTGCTGTTTGTGGCCCCGCTGCGGACCGGTTCGAAGGAACGGAACCTCACATCCTTGTGGGGTCGATCTGAGTTCGCCCCGACCACACCCCCTGTACTGCGCTCCAAGTGGGGTGAGAGATTCCCATCCTGGAGCTCGTGAATCTTTTCAATCCGCTTCTCAATCCGCCCCCCATGGGATGTGTGGTTCATCTTAACCCGCATCAAGAGAATACTTATTGCGATTACTTTTTTTTTTTTTTTGGTTGGTTGAGGAGGGGGGGAACCGATATTTCGATGTATCGAATGACAGGAATTATAACTCCTTCTTATGAATCCATTTCCCCCGCTTATCGGCCAAGATTCTTCCCGGAACAGTTCACCCTGGTTCGTGGATATAATACCTGCTAAACACGGATTGAGGACATGCGGTTAAAGTACTGCCGGTTTCAATCAGCATGCCCGTGAGTACAGAGAAACGGGCAGAACTGGCATTAGGACACGTGACTAAAACCGATTTCAACACGGAGGCAAGTTCACCTCGGCACGAGGAAGGACATGAAGTAACCGTTGAAGTTTCAATGAATGGGCATGAAATTTAATCAGAATCATTTTTGTTGCTCTGTATTTTATTCCTGTGCTTTGAGGCCTAGTGAAGAGGACAGAACAGAACCAAACACACCATATGCAAAAACAAAAGTGAAACATTTTTCATTTTCTTGTGGCAATAGCAGCACCTCCTAGGACAGTGATGGTGAACCTATGGCACAGGTGCCAAAGGTGGCACTTGGAGCCCTTTCTGTGGGCACCCAACATCGTCCCTTCATAGCCACCTGTATACAGGTTAAATTACTGTATTGGCACTTTGCAAAAAAAAATTAGTGGGTTCTGAATTGCAGTTTGGGCACTCGATCTCTAAAAGGTTCACCATCACTGTCCTAGGAAGAAATGCATCTTGTTCTTGGATTGTAGAGTTCAGTTTGTAATCTAGGACTTGCTTGTCCTCAGTGCACATAAATTAGAATAATCTGATACTATGCATATTTTTTTAGAAATGATTTGGAAAATATTTGAACAACCTGGCTTAAAATATTTTGTTCATCATGTTAAAATTAAACATTCCATAATCATTTTCCTTTTTTTCAATTTTTTTCAATTTTGGGGGGGGGGGAACCCAAAGGACTTCAGGAAAAAAATGGGGAAAACTGTATTTTACTGATCTTTCCAGGTTTTTTTTCTGGGCCTTCACATCTCTAGCCAGGAGCCTGCTCATAGAAATATTGTGAGAATATTTACTGGAAGCACTCAGGGATGGGACAAACACAACTTCCCTGTGCTTTTGCAGTGCAGATATACTTTGAAGGTGCCTTTCAAAATTGTTTGCTAGTTCCCAGGAGATACATGGCAAAATGTCTGTTTCTGAAAGACTGTCACTTCATTGCTCTTTTGCTTTTTGACTGTTTCAGTGACTTTTCATTGTCATCCAAACAGTTCCCTTACAGCCATGAAGCTGCAACAATGTATCTGCTTCATAACTCTTTTTTTAAAACATGCTCACTTTATCACAAAGTGGTTGTTTTCTCTTTTGAAAGTTTTTCTTAACATTTATAGTTTGCCACCTGCTGACTGGATTCCTTCCAAATAACAAAAAGCAGCAGCTGTATTTCAATGAATTCATTCCACATATGTGAATGCCTCTGCTCCATGTTTCTTTGCAGGGTGCTGTTTTGTGTGTGTGTGTGTGTGTGTGTGTGTGTGTGTGTGTGTGTGTTTGGACAGCCACCAGTCAGTCAGTCAAACCAAGCCTTATTTCTCTCCCCTTTCACCCCCCCACCCATCTTCATCCCCTTCAGATGCATACCTTGTCCAACCTCTTCTCCTCACCCCCTCCAAATCCTTCCAGTTTTCTATTTCCCTCACTCACCTGCCATCACACTCAACCAACACCCCTCTTTTTCATTCAACCCCCTTTCCTTTCTAAACCTTCTTATAATCTCTATATGGGATCCTCCGCAAGCCACCATCAAATCATATGTCCCACCTCTGCTCACAGACCGCCAATCCAAGGCATTTCTGGAACCCATGTTTTTGTGATTGTGGCAATCTTACATGTAAAATGCATAGTGATCCATGGTGACCAAGGCTCATGTGTTTGTGAGTTTGTGGAGTGATCCTATATATAAAATTCACGAGGATCTAAGAAAACCCTTACCTGGGACCTTAGTTTTGTGATTTGTGGTGACCCTCCTTAAAAATCATGGAAATCCACACCTGGGATCCATGTGTTTCTGATTTGGCTTGATTCAACATAGTAAAAAACTATGGGATGAGGGGCAAAATATTTGTGCATTTCCCATTTGTCCTACTTCCCTTCCCCTTCCATTCTCCCATTTCCCTCCCCCATTGGGCCCACTTGACAGGAGATGAAGATTGTGGGAACAATGGCAGTGACAGAGTAAGGCCACACATACCGTCACAGAAGTTTTGGATATTGGCTCAAGTCCACATAACTTAACTGTAAAGCCTACAAATATGTTTACTCAGCCAGGTTTTTTGTTCTGGCAGTGGGAACAGAAACCTCAGTATGGTTACTGTTCAACATGTCATTCTAACAATTATCTTTAGCATGTTTGCTTCTTTACCTGAGTTCATATGACAGCTGCACTTTAGTTAATGTGGAAGTTGTGACTTTGAAATAAGTAAAATATCCAACCTCTTATTATATCAAGACAGAAATAATACAATTGAGATTAGCACTCATTCATTCTGTGACACTTTCATCTTTGAAAACATATGTCTATAAAGAAGCAGAACCTGGAAAAGTTATTTTTTCAGACAACAGTCTCCAGAATCCCCCTGCTGGATGTTAAGACATTTGGGACATCCTGGGATTTGCAATTTTATTTATTTTTATTTAATTGAAATATTTTACTCCAGTTTTCTCCTAAAAAACATAGGCTTACAACATTGAAATACAATATTTAAACTTGAATACAATGACTATACAACCATTGTTAACAACATTAAAGAAAACATTTAAAGCTAAGAACAATAAGTGTGAAGATACATCTCACATCTTTAAAAGGCAAGATTACACCTATAAACAATAAGTAAACAAATAAAGTGTCACCCTGCGAAATAGAAAACACAAAAAGTACTAAAAATTAAGTCAGAGCAATAATGCATAACAATCCATTTGAAATCATATAATGTGTAGCTAGTTACTGAGCAAAGGCTTTCCTGAAAAGAAAGGTCTCTGCCTGCTTGTGGAAGGACAACGAAAATGAAGTGCATCTGACCTTCTGTTGGCAGGAGTTCCAGAGTCTGGGAGCAGCAGAGAGGGCCCTGTCTTGTGTCCCCCATCAGGCACACATGTGAAGGTGATGGGACCAAGAGAAAGGTCTCTCTTGATGATCACAACACCCCAGCCAGCTCATAATGGGAGCTACGATCTTTGAGATAGTTTGGATCTAGGCCATTGAACATAGAACCACCACTTTGAATTAAGACCATAAACTGATTGGCAGCTAATGGAGCTGCTGCAACAGAGGTGTCATGTGATCCCAGTAGCCAGCCCCAGCCAACAATCTGGCTGCTACGTTTTGGACCTTCTAAAGTTTCCTGAGACTTTACATAGAGTACTTTACAGTAATCCAGCCAAGAAGTAACTAGGCCGGGCATGTGTCACCGTGGCCAGAGCAGAACTCTCAAGAAATGGACATAGCTGGCACACTAGTTTTAACTGGACAAATGCAGTCCTGGCCACTGCTGAGACCTGGGCATCCTGGCTCAAAGCTGAATCCCAGAGTTCTCCAAACCTCCACCCAGTAATGGCTGCATCCCTATTCCTTGGTCTGTCTTTCAGTTAACCAGAAGCACCTCTCTGTTGTTTCGATTAAGTTTCAATTTTTATGATGCAAAGACAAAGCAAAACATACCCTTTCTAAACTGTGCAAGGAGGTATGAAAATAAAAAACAGAAATAAAACAAAGGAAAGATATTTTTCTTGTTATTTCTTAATCTGAACCATGTTGTGCTTTCTTTTTAAAAGTTGTTTAGTAACTATACAGTCAACCCCAGCCATTTTGCGGTTCAGGTACTGCAGTCCTACTATATTGCAGGATCGCAGTACTTGCCCTGGCTCCAACTGATGAGTGCTGGGGTGGGGGAGAAAAACCTTTATTTCCCCACCCCAGTGCCAATGAGCTGGAGCCGGGGTGTGGGGAAGGGGGGAAGGTTTTAAAAGCCAAGGCTTTTAAAACCTCCCCCCTTCCCCAAGCCCCAGATCTGATCTCCCATCGCTGCAGGTGCCAATCCCATCACCCCACACCATCCCCCCACGCTCCTCCGAGAAGCCTCGGGACCATGCGGGCGGGCGGTAATCGCATCGCCCCCTCCCCCCCGCAAAGCCTCGGGGCCACGCAGGCGGGCGGGGGGTGATTGCATCTCCCCACGCCACCCTCCCACGCTCCTCTGAGACACCTTGGGCCACGCGGGCAGCGGGGGGTGATCACGCTGCCCCGCAATCTCCATTGAAATGCATTGGCTCAATGCATTTCAATGGAGAATTTTTTTACTGTAGTGGCTTAGGTCTCTCTCTTTGGGGCCAGAGGCTGGGAGTTCCTCAGTGTGCGTCTTTGAGAAGGGCTGGACCCAGTGATTAATTGGATCCCTTCCAACTCTTCAGTTCAAAGGTTATTGTGATTATTATTTTGCAGATACAGGAAAGGAATTTGCAGTATTTTTATATTTTATTTTAAATTTTTTGCAATAATTTGCCAAAGATTATGTTGGATAAGGATAAGCCATGCCTTCGTTCTGTCCTAATGGCAGGTTATTTTCAACTGTTAATGAAAGCTGCACTAAATGGTTTCTTCAGAAATGCCGTAAGGATGTTATTTATTTATTTATTTATTTATTTATTTATTTATTTATTTATTTATTTATTTATTTATTTATTTTTATAAATAAATATGATGATGGGGTGGTAGACAAGGCTACCAGGTGCAGGAAATGGAATAGGGGAGTCCTTTGTCCTCTGTTGCCTTTTCCTCTTCAAGCCCTTCTTTCAAGAAATACACAGCCTCTCTCCTATAAGGGACTAAGTGCTTTTAGGGAGGGTTCCGTGCTGTATTCTTTCCTAGTAGGGTCTGCTGAATTTATTCTTCTCCTACAGAAAAGTAGAACTGATAATCTCAGGCCTGACTTCATTGGCTTCTTTATCCAGCGGTGACAAATCCCACCTTTCCTCTTTTCCACATATGTAGTTCACTCTTAGAGACTTTCTCCTCAGTGAAGCCAACCTTTTCTTGAGGATTTGAAACGCCAGCTTCTGTATAGGTCAACAGCATATTGAGTGCTTTTCCATTTGTGGTACCTAGCAAAGAGGGCACTTTAATAATAGGTAATACTATATCTTGAAGTGCAGCTCTGTATTAATTCTGAACCTACTGTTACACCTTTTTCACTTCTACAGAGGTTGGAAATCTCCAGAGATAAGACCACTGTACTGAGTTTGTGTTCTTTGGATGATAGAATACTATATATATCTATGTTAGGGGGATGTTTCCCGCTAAAATTGCTCCATTTCCAGAGTATAGTAAACATGCACTTAAACTCTGTTTTTTATTCAGTTTCAGCTACACATTGTCTCACTATGCATTTGTGCACGCACACGCGTGCATGCGTGCATGAAAGTGTGTGTCTCTGTGACTGTGCTTCTGAGGCTGACTACAATGGCATTTAGCCCTCTGTTTGGCCCACTGCAGGCCTGATTCACAACTAAAAGATGGCAGCCAGACAGCATTGGGGCTTGCTGCAGCACATAGGGGATCTAAATGCTGCTTTGCCATGCGGGAGAGAAAGAGAGAACCCCCAATGTAGAGAAGCCACCAGTAGCAGGGCTGTCCAACCAAAGAGGTCAGAAGAATGAGACTGATCTTCACCCTCAGAGAAGATGAGTAACAATAGGAGGAGCTCGGTAGACACCCAAGTGGACATTTCTGAGACATATCGGGCTGGTGTGCCCTGGAGGAAGATTCGGAACCTCCCAGGGAATAGGACTATATAAGGGAGATCCCTGAAGAGATGGCCTATTGGAATTGAGGGTCCCTTACATCAGGGGAAAAGGACAGAAAACGCCAGCGTCCATACTGGCCACCCTACTGGATTTGGCTCTCTCTTTATAGCATAGCTGTATCAGCAATAAAAATATAAATACTGTATCTGAAACCCTGGTGACATGTTTAATTATGATGACTATAAGTAATATGTTGATATGTTGATCAATATAATGGCTTTGAAAAAACAGCATATTTAATTTAAAGCTGTAATTTCCATACTTTAGAAAGTTCCCACATAAAGGGCAATCTACTAAGAGACTAAATGTCAGAGAAACTGCACACAGGAATTCAAAAGATGTTCTGCCTGTATGTTCACAGAAGCTCCGATGAGCCTGCAGTGCTTTATCAACAATTTTGTTTCAACAGTTGTTTGCTCAACATTACTTTCTCCAAAAGACAATGATTATACTTTATTAGCATTTTATTTTTCACAAGGAAAGCACATAGAAATGAAAAGGCAAGGAGCCATGATGAGATGTAATCTTAGGCAGATGGTGGAGAGCCGCAAAACCAATTTTCCTCTGGCAATAAATGGGCAAGGGGGCGGGTGGCCATGGTGGGTGACAGTCGGAGAGACGGCCCTGCTTGAAATGAACAGATTAATTGGGCACCTAACGATAGGCAAAACAGCTCCAGGTTGTCTCAGGAAGACCTGAGGGCATGCAGAGCCAAAATGGAAGCCAATTTAGCATCTATTGTATGTTCACAGGAGTGATGGGTGAATATGAGCCAAAAATTGAAGTTCAGTTCCCAGAAACCGTCCCATCTGCGAAAGGATCAACGGTGAAGCTAGAGTGCTTTGCATTGGGAAAGTAAGTATTTGCCTTTCACTTGGAAGCCGTTTGTAGGCGAGGCATAATGCACTCGACTGTGGATTTTATTTTATTTTCTGTTTTGCGAAGCCATCATTGATTCTGGTGCTGCCGTTGAGTTTCTCATGTATGCTCAGGCCTTAACAGGGAGGGTGGGGAAAAGGCAAAAGAATTCCCATGCTTTGGGGAATTGTTCACTTTGTGTTGCAGCATAAATGCCCGTGGGAATTGTTACTTCTGACACAGGTCTCATTGCTTTGATCTGAGCTTAGTAAGTAAAGTTACTGATGCTGTTTGGTGGTGATGAACTGATATAGTGTGTTCATCTCAGGCTGCCACGTAATATGAATAAACCTACAGGAGAGCTGATTACCTTCCTGTTCCCCTTGCAAACTTCTAAGGACATTCAGCTTACTGCTGTACTAGTTTGCAGTGGACTAAATACATCTCTGATTTGTTGCGAGAAGATTTTTCCAGTGTTTTAAATATGATTTTTGAATCTGAATAAGGGTATAAAATTACGTGTTTTAAATATATCAGTTGTAAAAGCATGGATCTGCTAACATCCAGGGCTGGCTTGTTGTGTTAGCCAGATGGAAGCTCATCTAAAACTATGAAGAGAGGTGATCCTCTTCCAACTTGGCCCCCAAAGATTCCTGGTGCTTCCAGCATCATACTAAGCATATTAGCATGGAGTATCTTTTCCCCCCTTCTCCCCAAAACCTGCCACATGGGCCCAAAAGTGGTTCCAGAGGGTTTCCCATGTCTCCAGAGCCTGTTTTGGTGGATGCAAACAAGTGAAACCAGTATTTCTCCCCTCCTTGTAATGATGACCGTAGCAGTGCCAGGAGCAACAACACAAGTCTGAATTTCAAGTTCTAGTCTAATTTCAGGTTCTTAAAATTAAATTATTTAAGAACCTGTATATACGTATGAGGTGGAGGAGTCTATCAGGACAACAAAGTACAAATAGGTCAAAATCCTGTTACTTCTATCCACACATATAATGCAAACAGTGCATTTGTGCATCTTGATGTGTTGCATAGAGTCGTATGACTCAGCACACGACAAATTATGAGTGACTACTGTGATTTGTTAACTTGAGGAGTTTGCCTCTGAAAGTTTTGTTGCTTGCAATTACATCAGTGTAAAATCCTAAAAGATTCTGGCCATCTTTTAAAGAGGAAAAGAAATGCACAGTGGAAGTGACATTTTCCAATATTCTGTGATAACATTCCTGAACCACCACGGTGGCCAACTTGGGAAGCTGCTCTGTTACACTCCTTGCTTATTAGTTCATCACGGTGAGCTGCCTTTTCAGCTGCAGCTCACTTACATTGCCAGTTACCACCAGTTTTCTCTTGGAGTGTTAGAACAATTGGCAAGCTTCCACATATTAGGCCAATGATAAATATAACAAGGTTAATCACAGGATAGGAAATGTGTACCTTCATTTCAAGGGAAGATTAAACTAACTCTAAAGGCAATATTTTAGACCAATAGAGACTTATTCTAAAACGATGTCTGTAATTCAATGGGTATCTCTTTATTTTGTCACTACTAGAGACTAAATACCACTACCGCACTTTAGATTTGAAACGTCTTTTCCTTAAAAACAAATCGGCTTAAAAATCACTGTCCACTTTACATATCGCTGTTTCTGAACAGCCCCCTTGGTCACGCCCACTTTTGGCTGCTGTGTCAGGTTTTTTTGAGACGACCACTGGGGTGGTGTTTTTTAAATCGATTCCTGCACCCCTTTTGAAAGCCATTTGGATGAATTTGCGGATATACTACACCACTTTTTTGTGCCCTCCCCCCCCGTTTCTGCCACTTCCCTGTTATAGAACACACACACCAAAAAAGCCTGCCGCAGTGTAAACATGTTCGCCGACTTTGCTGATGCTGCACTTTCACATTGTGGTCACTGAAAATTGAGGTATAAAGCGGTTCAGCAAAGTGCGGATGGGGAAACCGATTACTAAGCAACCGCCGAAGTGCGGACTGCCAAACTACTGTAGTGACCACGTGACCGCGGGAGGACATAAGGCGATGCAAAACAAAAAGCGGCTGCTTAAGAAAGTGCGGTAGCAGCAACGTCTCACAGAATGTGATTTAGGGAATGCTAAATCCTACCTGTCTTCTAGATCAATTATTCCCAAACTTGGGTCTCTAGATGTTCATGGAGTGTACCTCCCAGGGAATTCTTGCCTGCTCAGCTAGTGGTGAAGGCTTCTGGGAGTGTTGGTCGAGAACCACTGCCCTGGATCATCAGAATCATAAGCAGTAATAAGTTGGATTTAGGGTCAGTACCTTGAAGATATGACACCTGGGATATTATTAGATCCTTCTCTGACTCTCTTTCTGTCTGTCTATACATATAACAGCCTAATTAAGAGAACATTGCCTTCAGCATCCCTTTTCTTGTTCTTTTTTGTTGTCGATAAACAGCCCAGTTCCAACAATCAGCTGGCGAAGAACAGATGGAAAACAAATCCCCAAAAAGGGACGGAGGTACAAATCAAGCAGCATTCTTGAAATCCCAAACTTTCAACAGGAAGATGCTGGCCTATACGAGTGTGTGGCTGAAAATGTGAGAGGGAAGAACGTAGCCAGAGGCCAGCTAACATTTTATGGTACCTCTCTTGTTTATTCACCTGTGTTTCATTACAATTGAGGCCAAAATGTGGTGAATGCTTTGTTGCAATGTCAATGTTGATTTTTCTATGCAAATTTGGATTGCAAATAGGACTGCTCAGCAAGTGTAATTTTATATAAAATAAAAACCTCTGAGACAGGCATATTGATTGAAGCTGTGAAGAGAGAGGGAAATGAAAATGCATTTTGGAAGCAGGAGATTGGCCTGGTAAGACGTAAAAAGCAGTTAGGAAGCCATTTCCTTATCTTTCCCTTCATCTGGATGACAGCTGCATGCCCTCTCATTAATCTCGGCTATTTAGAGAACACTTAAATTTGGGGGGCAACAGTTGGTTCCCTTCATCAACTGAGCCCTTGGTTTTTTTCAGTGTTTCTTTTTTAGTGTTAACTTGGGAATGTAAAAACTGCCCTTGAATTATGCCTGAGCCAAAACAATTTCATAAGCCGTTTCTGTCCAACTTTTAAGTGTGATACAAATGCATTGCCTTAAGTGAAGATATGTGTGGCCTTCTCTGGGGAAAAGGGAAATGATCCGACCACACACAATGTAACCACCATTGCAGAAGAGGCAACCTGCAGAGTAAAGACTGCATTCTCTCTGGCCAAGAGTGGAGGATTATGGTTTTCATATTACCATGGGCCATGTCACAAGTGGCTGTGCCAAGGTGTGAGGATCTGTCTCTTAGTTAAGAGAGCAGGTGGGTTACACAGTTTACAGGAAAGTTAATTTCCATGCTCTGGTCCTTGAGCATGGAAATCTGTTCACTTCCCTTCAGCCACACAAGTGCCATCTTCTGTTGTGGCTCAAATTAAGTCAGTAATTGACTGCTACTGTTCTGAATTATACCATTCTGAGTGCTATACAGTATATGAGGATCCAGGCCTCCGGTATTTTCCCCTCATAAAACGGGTGATTTCGAGCCATCTAAATGGCATAGAGTCAAGATGATGTTTTGAAAACATTTAGCAGTGGGAGGGCACCAACTCAAGCAGGGAAAGACTGCAAGCAGACAGTGGAGGGTCTTGAGTCTTAAAGGCTCATAGCTGCTTCACACCAGCAGTCCCTTTCCAAGGGTGAATCCTACTGCAACCTGTCCGTCTTTAACTTGTAAGCCGGGGGTGGGGCAGGAGAATAAGACCATCATGCCTTTACTTCATCACTATTTCTTAGAGGCACTACGAAGACAGAGGGCAAAAACAGGTTTTGCAGATTGAACCCATCCTTAAAGCCGAAAGCCCATTAGTGCTGGGAAGACATAATTTGAGCAGCTTTTAAGCATTCAGCAAAGTGTTAATCTCCATGTACAAGAGGGAGAGAGTTTTATTCCTGTTCCCATCTGCTACTGTTTTCACCTGATGGAGACTCTGAAGAAGAGACAGTCTACAATATATTGAGCCTTTCCAAGCATTTGGGAACTCTTAATTTTTCAGGATCTCAAACTGCATGGACAACCTCCACTTCTAGCAGAAGTTTTCCTCATCATATCCTCCTGTGGAGACTAAAACAGGCAGGGAGGCAGGGCTATGGCCCTCTCCCTGTTTGTGTATTTAAAGCAGGGGTTCCCAACCCCAGGGCCGCAGACCAACCCTGGTCCATGGCCTGCACAGGGTCATGGACATGTGCACTTGGCTGCACAGCCAGCAAGACTTCTTTTAAGGTGCATAACCAAACAAGCACATATGCTTCTCTCTCTGCTTCCTCCCCTGGGCAACTGTTGTAACCGTTTGGGTTTTGGCCCAACAGAACCAGCATGTGTATGGGGGGGGGAGCTGTGTCTATATGCAACCCATGAAAAAACACACGCAGTGAGAAATCGGGTCTCCAGCATTAAAAAGATTGGGGACCACTGATTGAAATCAACTCTAAACAGCTCAATGGAACTTCCCTGGTTGATAAATCAGACTTCAAAGGGATCCTATGTGTAATTCTTGAAAGCTGGTCACAGAACACAGCAAGTTCATTTGTAAATTTGCCGCTTCAAGATGCTCTTCTGTGACCCTCATAACAACAGGATGTTGCTCTTCTAAAGACAGGCTATCTGTATTGTTTGTTTCTGCCCTTCTTTGACTTGGGTTTTGGCAGGAAAGGCTCTGACACCATCATAGCTAAAGGATCCCACCATCTTCAAAGATGCAGTAAAATCTTTGTTGCTGCTGACCCTTCCTGATTCCTTGACAAAACCCAAGTTACTTATTTTTTTAAATCTCTCTCTCTCTCATTGTTTCCCCAATTCCTGACTTCACACTGTTCCTTTTTAGCCTGTTTATTTTTGTGATGTTTTGTTTGTTCGCTATTTGCAGTTTCTAAATCTGTGTGAATCAAGATTTTTCCTATTGTATTCTTGTTTCTTTGTTCACATTCTTGGAATTGTAGTTAGCTACTCTAGATCTACTTTTCCCTACTTCCTAATATAGATCAGGATCTGTCAATTCAGGAGCAAAAGGCCCTCATACTGTTACAGTTTTTTTCATTCCTTTCTCTCATGTTGTGTTTTGGTTTGTTTTTTGAAGGTAACAGAAACTCTCATTTGTCCATTCAACTTTTATGTCACTATTTTGATGCTTTCAGCCTTCTCTTTATTGTTGCTTTTGGTTGATGTATGATAAATTAGTTATTTGCATGGGCTAATGAAGGGGTTGAGTGCTGGATAACTGATAGAGAAGACTGTTATGGAAGTTGAGGGGGCATCCTCCATAGCATCTTATTTGCACTGGGTTTTTTCCCCAGTCCAAGAGGGAGGGTCCCTATGTGTATAAGAGTGGGTTTTAGAGAGTTAGAGATAACAGAGTATTGAGACAGTTGATGAGTTATAGGTAGGGTTTTAGATGTTGAGTGTTGAGACAAGTGATAAGAGAGTGTGACAAGTAATTTTATTGACTGAGATGGAGAGACAGATAGAGTTAGGATTAAGGGAAAAATTAGGATTTGGTTTATGTTAGATATAAGGCAGTATGAAAAGCTTTATCCTGTTTTTGTGATTTGTTATTCCAATTCTTTATGTTTTATAACAAAATAAAATCAGTTATTCCTAGTAGCAGTTAACACTTACATACCCTCATTGGAAGGTCAGCCAAAGAAGTGGGAAATAATGGACAGAAAAGCCCACATATTTTAAAAGCCATCTGGTTTAAGACCCAGTAGAGACATTCTTACCCAAAGTTATGAGTGCTTAAATGAAGATTTTCCTCAAAGGGAGGTGAAGATTGAAAGAGGGACCCAAGAGTGTCATGTGTGTGGATACCACCCAGAGTAACCTTCAAGCTAGATAGTGCGGTATAAAAATCTAATAAGTAAGTAAATAAGTACCACACGATGAAAGAGTGTTCTGGGCATCAGAAGAGATAGCAGCAGGGTCAGATTTGAAAGCAGAAGCCACTATGGGCTAGTGAGAAGAGGCAACCCAGCTGATATGAGAAACTTGCAGTTCTCATATTTTTATTGATGTGGTCACTGTCCACACTGAGCATTTATCCAACATTCCTTGCACCCATGTTATTGTTAGTGCATCCCATTGTTCCTATGATTAAGACTGAAACTAGTGTTAATTTTGCAGGCAAAGTTACCCTGCATGATTAATGTGTACATCATCCAGAGAGTGTTTTAATGGGTATGGAATAGTATATAAGCAGCACATTTCTTTGCTTTAGTGCCAACAGACCGAGAACAGGACAAAACACCCTCTCGGTGTCTTTACATCATAAGATGGCAGTGGCATATTTTTGTTCTACTTGTCTTCAGTTTGCTCTAGTTTAGTGCATATTCTACTCATGCAGCCTCCAGTAAAGTCTTGATGTGTACTGATCTCTGCACTTTGTAAGTCGGTGTTATTTCTTAGCATTTGCTCATGAACATTTTTCTACTGGTTTGTCTCCATCTCTCCACACTCGACTGCCACTACTGTTTAGCTTTCTTCAGATATCAGGTTTTCCTGTCTTCGAACATTTTGCATGTTATTACACATATTACATGTTATCATTTTTTGCAGCTCTGACTGAAAGCCAGCAGTGAGCTGTAACTAGAGTAGGCCCATTGCACCAGCGGAGATTTAGTGTGTCAGTTCCTCTGTAAGTTCCATTAATTTAGTAGGCTTGTTGTAGCAGGGCCCCAAGTGCAAAAATAAAGAAGCCAAACTAAAATGAAAATTTGAGAATGCTGGATGGGTAAAAACAAGGGGTAAAGAAAGAGTGTAGCAAGCAGGGAGGGGACAGAGGAAATATCAGCTGGTCGTAGGTACTGATTTTTTTAAACCATGTAATTGTTTTAAACCATGCAAAAATATGCCACTGCCACCTTATGATGTAAAGACACCCAGAGGGTGTTTTGTCCTGTTCTCGGTATGTTGGCACTAAAGCAAAGAAGTGTGCTGCTTATATACAACTGCCTCAGTGATTGGAAGGGATTTAAAAAGTGGCGCACCGCTCCCCTCCCATAGGGGCTCGGGGGAAGCAGCATACCACTTTTTAAACCCTTCCAGTCATGGAGGCAAGTGCCCAGTCTTTTTAAACTTTTCCCCCCTTCCCCACCCCCAGGCTCCAGATGATGGCACTGGGGTGGGGAAATAAAGGTTTTTCTCCCCCAACCCAGCACTAATCAGCTGGAGCCCCAGCATGTACTGCAGTCCCACGATATCGCGGGACCACAGTACATGAACCGTGAAATGCCGGGGGGGGGGAGGGTCCTGTAACTGTTATCCAGCCATGCTTCCTGAAACTTGGATTACCAGATCAAAGTAGACCTACCTTAGCAATGCTGAAGTGAAAATTTGGCTATCTAGTCTAAGACAACACAGAAAGCTGAAGGGAGGAAGGGAGGGAGGAAGGAAGGAAGGAAAAGTAAGCAGACCCAGGTGCCAGGTGCCAGGTGAAGAAGAATCAATAGTTAATAAACTGTAAACAAGGCTGGTATCTTTCCCTCTCTCTGCTGACTCCCACCTGGGTCCTCTTCCAAGGAGAAAGGTGGGGTAAAATACTCTAT
>JAHTLZ010000015.1:20084357-20100318 GCA_023846285.1 Phrynocephalus versicolor
CAATGTACTTAGTGCGATCTGCTTGTCTTTTATCCATTTTCTCCAGATAATCCCTTATGTGTTGTTTCCTCGTACTTCAATTTTCTGTCTACTTCCTCACCTTTTCCATCCTCCCAATGCTGATCCTGTTTCCGCTGTCACATTTGGCATTGTTGTTTTAGACTGCTTCAAGTAATCTATAACAGTAGTGACTTCCGGTTCATGTCCGGTTTGCAGAAAAGCATTTCTGAGTCCTCAACATGCCTAGAAAGGCCTTCGGAGGCCCTAAAAGTACTTTCAAGAGATCCAGAGGTCACTTCCTGTTTCCGGAAGTCATTTCTGGTTCACAGGGAAGTCCTTTTGGAGCCTCCGACGAGCCCAGGAAGACCCTCGCAAGCCTATTCAGGGCAGCGTCAGGCCAGGGGTACATACAAGAGCCCCCAGCTAGGCTCCCAGGTTCGACCTGACCTGCATCCACATATCACAGATTTTCAATTATCACACGTCAGGTCGTGTCGGGTCCCTAACCCCTGCGATGGGCAGGGGATTACTGTAGCAACATATTCACTCTTATTTTTAAATATATGGGAAATATAACGGGCTTGGCAGAAGAGAATCTGGGATGCTGGCATTGCTTTTTCTTGTTCTTACCAGGTCAAAAGTTCGCATCCAAAGAAATGAACACTCTGAAGTATCTGATATGGAAAATCAAACTTGTCACTTACTTGCAGCATTTCTCAGTGAAATGTTCTATCATAATGCATCCCCGGAGATTAAAATCTGTCTCTAACAGTGTTACTCTGTTAAACTAAGTTATCTCACTCAGTGAATAGTGAGAAAAGAAAAGAAAGATGAAATTCAAATTTGTCTGTTTGCTGCAGATAAACCTGACAGTCTCCTTTTTGTCAACAGTATTATGCAGCACAAATTGTTAAAAGAGTTTTATATATTTATTGTTTCTTTCTGTTGTGGCAACTACAATTTTCTTTTTTAAAGCACCATTTTGCATTAGTAGCATCGAGATATTTCATGCCCACTGCAGTTGAACTGATTAATTTAGGACTGAAAATTTAGCTGATCTTTCTCACCTAAGTTATGTAATGTCGTATTTTTTGCAAACTCAGGAAATTTTTTACAGGTAACATACTGGAATCTTATTCGGTCTGAAACATTTGTTCCTGAAGCTTCTTCAGGTCATCTTAGAGAAGATTTTTGCTCTGAATTAGAACAAACATACATTTTAGAGTACACCCTGTGGAGTTGCCACTTTTTCTAGAAATGTATGTAAAAATATCCTGTGTCACTAATAAGCAAGAAGGTTGCACAACCTCTGATAAAGAGATTTAGGAGCTAGGGAGTTATGTTGCATTAAAATAACAATTCCTCCTTGGTTTGAACCAAAGCCTCTGCATGAGTATTCACATGGCATGCACATGTTTCAAATAATTCTAAATAACTGTCTACCTTATTTAGCGTAAGATACCTGAAGCTTCCTAAATTGTATAGATGCTGAATTAATGTACATGTGTTTATCTGAACGAAAGGGTGCCTGACCCCCATGCCAGGCACTGTGAAATGGAAGAATGTCAATGTTAGCTCCACACATTCCTCTCTGTCATCTTTTTTGTCATGGCTTCCTGATGAAACCTACTGAAACTGTGATGCACACAGCATGATGGCTACAATGTTCTTAATGTTGTGTGCCATGTGTTGAAGGTAGGTAGAAGGCCTGATGAAAACAAAAGCAGGGCTCCAGTGGCTGAAATAATTCTTTGGAAGAGTAAATTCAAGCAGGCATTCAGCAGCACCAGCAGCGCCTTTCACAGAACTTTTAAGGATATAGGAATACTCTGATATTTTTCATGTGGCTGTCCTGGAGGTAATAAAAGAGATGAGAGTGAGATTGGCAAGCTTCCTTCCCCTTCATTTACATTTTCATTAAGCAATCATACAGCCCCTGAAAAGGGAATGAATATGACCATGCAGTGGAAAGGTGTGGTTCTGCCAGGTATTTTGGAAAAGAAATCATATAATCTCTTGCCAATGTCTGTAGTGTGCAACACTGATGGAAATTGATGGTACAAACATGTGGAAAATAACAAAAATCCCCTACCTCTGATGTAAAGCAGGCCTGCACAACAGGTAGACCGCGGGCTACCGGTAACTCGTGAAGGGTTCAAAAGTAGCCCGCCAGCCGCCAGTAAAAATAGTGAGGGGATAAGTTCTCCACCCCTCCCTCTCCCATCCCAAGAACCACGACTGCCCTAGCAAAGTTCTGAGTCTGCCAGCCCACTGTCTCACCCAAGTGGGGCAGTTTAAGGTCCATGGTGCGGTCCCCTCTTCCCTCCTCCGGTCAGATGATCGCCGCACCACTATCTCATGACCAGCTGAGTTGCTGGCATGGAGCAGAGGGAGGGGAGGGGACAGTGAGAGGCCCTCTCCAGTCTGGCCCAGCAGCCTTGTGGTTGTGGCAGCATCAACAGCAACTGAGGAGGAGGGGGGAGCGGAGGAGGATGGCCAGGCCTGGAGTTATGCACGCTTGGCCCTTTCCTGCCTGGCTGGGTAGCCACATGCGCACTCCTGAAAGTAGACCATGGGGGCCCCTGGGAAGATCAAAGTAGACCGCAGGGCCGTTTGGGAGGGGAAAAGTAGACAACTGGCTGCTCAAAGTTGGACAGCCCTGATGTAAAGTATCAGTTACAAAAGACAGGGAAGGGCGGGCATGCAACTAGTTCTCAGTCTCACTTTTTTACTCAGCAAAACGTCTGCAAAAAAGCTTGGGTTTTACAAGAAAAACTTGTATTTTGCACTGCATCTCGTGTAAAATAAAATATTTTCCTCACAAAATATAGCTTTTTGTTCAAGTGTTTGTAAAAGGTATCAAAAAGTTCAAATTGTGCAAAAACACTTCCATCATCGCCCACTTGGGAAGGAACTTTTGGCATTTTGTCATTCTCATTTGCAAGGCCAACATAAAGAAACGGAGAATCAGGACTCACTACTTAGGGAGACAAAAGGCTCTGTACCACACAACCACATGCAATACTCTCTATTCTGTTCTGTTCAATGTGGTTTTAGTGCTTTACCACAACGATCATGGCAAATTACTCAATAAAAGACAACACAATGCAATATAATATAACTGGATTGAATAAGAGTGAAAAAGTGTGCACTTTGCTTATTCTTTCTTTCTTTCTTTCCTTCTTTCTGAGTCAATGATTCAAAAGCATTTTTCATTTAAGACAAGATCATCTCAGTATTTGTTATATCCTTATTGCATACAGCAGTTATGAAAGATATTAAAAGATCTGAGAAAATAAAGGAGTTATGTATATTACAGGTGTATGAAAACCCATACATGTATAACAAAGGGGAGGATATTAGAACAGGTATGTCAAATCAGGTACTTTTGACCAATCAGACCCCTAAAATCTCCTATTGAGTTTGCTAAGGGAAAAAAATGGAAATCCCATGTTTGGTTTAACCAGATTATAGAAAATTTGTCTTGGTGCTAAAGCAATAAAACCATATTGAATTGAACTGAATAGAAAGGTGTGTGTAAGAAAATATAGGAGAAGAAAGGCAGAAGGCCAGATCTTACATCCACAGACATCCTGCATCCATTAGTAACCTTCAAAAAAAGAGACGGAGACCTACAGTTGCATTCCAGCCCAGGACGCCCTAGAAACTTTATTTAAATTTAATTATCTGGACTCTTCCTCTTACTCTCTTCTCTCTCTCAGACATCTATTAATGTTATTTGTCAGCATTTTAAAAATGTTTTTATTCTTTTTCATTATTTATTTATTTAATTCAGAATAGTGTTTTTCTACCACAGGGTTTGTAGTCCAAACAAGGGAGCATTTTATGCCTCTATTTCAAGAAGAAACACAACCCAGAGTCATCATCCATATTTTCCAAGGCTAATTCACAACTGGCCTGGTTGCATGCCAGTTATGTGTTGTCTTACAACATTTTTGCCTGTGTTTTACGTAAAATTACCATTTTCTAGACTAGAGATGGGAATGAAATGGAAAAATAGATTTTTGTTTCATTTCATTTTGTGCCCACCCCATTTCATTTTTGTTTTGTTTCTTACAAATGTTCTTTTAAAAATTCATAGAAAACGAAATGAAACAGTCCCTGACGCTGCTCCAGTGCTCCCCTCCTCCTCCTCCTCCTCCTCCTCCTCCTCCTCCTCCTCCTCCTGCCAACGATTCAGTATGGGGGAGGGCTCAGGCAGCACCTCTCAGCTGGAAGACGGGGGGCTCCCCTAGGTCCTACAGGCACCAGATTTGGTGCCGGGAGCCATTTTCAGAGGGATCCAGTCAAGCTCTCATCAGCTGGATCCCTTTAAAAATGGCCCAGTCACTACCGCAGGGCTCCCCCAGTAGCAACCAGGTCATGTTCAGAGCAATCCAGCTGAGCTGTCATCAGCTGGACCCCTTTAAAAATGGCCAAATTGCCACTGGGGGAGTCCTGCGGTGGCGACTGGGCAATTTTTAAAAGGGTCCAGCCAAGATGTCATCAGCTTTATCATTCTGAAAATGGCTCGGTCATAGAATCATAGAATCATAGAGCTGGAAGAGACCTCAAGGGCCATCCACTCCAACACCCTGCCATGCAGGTACCCTCACCACAGTATTTCTGACAGATGGCCATCCGGCCTCTACTTAAAGTAAGAAGGAGACTCCACCACCACCCCGTGGCAGCATGTTCCACTGCCGAACAGCTCTAATCGTCATGAAGTACTTCCTAATGTTCAAATGGAATCTCCTTTCCTGTAGTTTGAAACCATTGCCCCAAGTCCTAGTCTCTGAAGCCATGGATAACAAACCTGTTCCCTCTTCAATATGACATCCTTTCTAATATTTAAACATAGATACTATATCCCAAATCAGACTTCTTCTTGAAAGGCTAAACATCCCCAGCTCCCTAAGCCATTTGTAAGATATTTATTCCAAACCTTCAACCATCCTGGTCACCCTCCTCTGCAGCCGCTCAAGGTTGTCAACATGCTTTTTAAATTGAGGTGCACAGAACTGGACACAGTACTCCAGGTGGGGTCTGACCAGAGCAGAATAGAGTGGTACTATCACTTCCCTTGATCTAGACACTATGGTTCTGTTGATGCAACCAAGAATCACATTGGCTTTCCTGGCCACCACATCACACTGCTGACTCATGTTCAATTTGTGGTCCACCAAGACTCTCAGATCCCTTTCACAGGTACTATTTTCCAGCCAGGTATCTCCCATCTTATATCTGTGCAATTCATTCATTTTACCTAGATGCAGCACCCTACATTTTCCTCTGTTGAAACCCATTCTGTTAAATTTGGCCCAGCACTCTAATCTGTCAAGGTCCTTTTGAATTTACATCCTATCCTCTATGGAATTAGCAACCTCTCCCCATTTGGTATCATCTGCAAATTTAATTATCATACTCTCTTTCCTTCCTCCAAGTCATTAATAAAGATATTGAACAGCACAGGACCCAAAACAGAACCCTGGGGCACCCACTGGTCTCATCTCTCCAAGTTGAAGAGAGGACATTTATGATCCCTTTGGGTGCCATCAGTCAACCAATTACAAATCCACCTAACAGTAGTACTATCTATCCCACTTTCTACTAACTTTTTAACAAGAATAGCATGAGGAACCTTATCAAAGGCCTTACTGAAGTCCAAATAAGAACTGTCCACAGCATTCTCCTGATCCACCAGGCCTGTAATTTTATCAAAGAAAGAGATCAAATTAGTCTGGCATGACTTGGTTCTAAGAAACCCGTGTTGACTTCTTGTAATGGCAGCATTGTTTGTTAAATAATTACAGACTGCCTGTTTAATAATCTGCTCTAGGATCTTTCCAGGAATTGAAGTCAAGCTGACTGGGTGATAATTATTTGGGTCCTCTTTTTTTCCTCTTTTTGAAGATGGGGACAATATTAGTCCTCCTCCAATAGATGGGGACTTCCCCTGTTCTCCAGGACTTCTCAAAGATTATTGCCAATGGTTCTGAAATCACTTCTGCCGTTTCTTTTAATATCCTTGGGTGTAATTCATGTGGCCCAGGGGACTTAATTTAATGCTTCCAGGTGTTCCTGTCCTACCTCTCTACGTATTCTATGTTGCAATTCCCATCCTACCTCATCTACTCTTTGTCCCAAACGGATCTATTTTTTTTTCCTTTGTGGAGAAAACTGAGGCAAAGAAGGTGTTGCATAGTTCTGCCTTTCCCTTGTCTCCTGTCAGTAACTGGTTATCATTGTCTCACAGAGAGCGTGGTGCGTTCCCCATTTTTCCATTTTTGTACTTGTTTTTCTTTATAATTAGCTGAGTTGAAAGTTCTTTAGTAAACCATTGAGGTTTCTTTAGACATCTCCCATTTTTTCTTCTTGCTGAAACAGTTTTAGATTGTGCTTTTAAATATCTCGCTTTTAAGGAACTCCCATCCATCTTGGAGTCCTTTCTCTTTCAGTGTTTCTATCCATGGAATCACAGCCAATAATTCCCTAAGTTTACAAAAATTGGCTTTCTTAAAGTCCAGGATTTTTGTCTGACTATGCTTAGCTTCCCCTTCCAACTATATAACAAATTCCAAGAGGGCATGGTCACGTTTACCTAAAGATCCCACCACTTTGACCCCATTTATAAGGTTCTCCTTATTGGTTAAGACCAGATCTAAAATGGTTGTGCCTCTTGTTGCCTCCTCCACCTTCTGGACCATGAAATTGTCTGCAAGGACAGTAAGGAATTTGTTAGACCTTGCATTCTTAGCTGAGTTGGACTGCCAACATATATCAGGATAGTTAAAATCTCTCTCTCTCCATTTTGACTGTGTGGCCATCTCTCCCCTTTGACTGTGTGGCCATCTGCTCACAGAAGGCATCATCCACTCCTCTGGCTGGCTTAGGGGTCTATAATATACCCCTAGAGTGACATCCCTCCCAGTTTTCTCACCCCTGGTTTTCACCCAAATACTCTCAACACGCTTTCCCTGCTGTTTATCTTGTATTTCAGCAGTATAAATGTCCTTGGTATATAAAGTCACACCTCCTCCTTTCTTACTCGGCCTGTTCCTTTGAAACAGGTTATACCTCCAATGACTACATTCCAATCATACGTCTCATCCCACCATGTTTCAGTGATGCCAATTATGTCACATTTATTTTGCTGTATTAGGAGTTCCAGCTCCTCTTGTTTGTTCCCCATGCTCTGTGCATTGGTGTAGAGACATTTGAGGCTGCGTGTGCTTCTTACATGTCCTTTGCTTACCTGTTTTTCCTCACACTGATGGTTTGCACTACTCCTTGTCCTGCTCCTATTGCAACATTTGGGCTAATCTCCACAACTCCTTCTGTATCTCTACCGTTAAGAAAATGTTCTCCCTCCCCCTGCAAACTCAGTTTAAAGTTCTCCTTATTAAATCTTCAAGCATCTTGGCAACAAGATTCCTACCAGCAATGGTGAGATGCACCCCATCTTAGCCCAGTACCCTATCCAGTCACCACCGCGGGGCTCCTCCAGTGGCGACCGGGCCATTCTCAGAGCGATCCAGCTATTTGCAGCTCAGCTGGGCCTATCTGAAAATGGCTCCCCAGCACCAAATCTGGTGCCTCTAGGACCCATGGGAATCACTCCCCGGCCCGCCTCCCAGCTGAGAGGAGGATGGAAGCCGGGGATGAGATGAGGAGATAGAGAGTGCCGGAGCGGTGGCAGGGACCCTCCTCCTTCTCTTCCCCATCCTGGGCTCCAGCGGTGGCAGCAGCTCATTGTGAACCCAGTAGGTAAGGCAGCCTTTTTATAGCAAAATGAAACAGTTGGTTTAACGAAAACTCCACCGTTTTGTTTCATCTGTAACGAAATGCTGCTTCCTCATTTCATTTCATTTTGTTTCATTACCTAACAAACGGCAAAACAGCATTTTGTTTTATTGTTTTATGGCCATCCCTACTAGATACTCTAACCATATGCAGTCCATACTGTTCTGCATTTGTTTCAAAGTACTTGGTTTATTCAGAATGCAAAAATTCTTTAACTGTACTACAGAAGCACTGTACAAGTCGCAATAGCAGATTGAAACAGGGCCTTCTCGGCACTTGCCCCCCAACTTTGGAATGCGTCCCAACATAGATCTGCCTGGCGCTGATACTTTTGGCTTTTCGGAGCCAGGCAAAGACCTTCCTGTTCAGCCAGCATTTTAATTAGATAGTGATCTTTTTAGCTGGGCTCATAAGCAGCAGGATTTTATTATATGTCTATTGATTATTTCCAACTGTTATTTTGATGGTGTTTAGCATGTTTTATAGTTTTAGTATATTGTTGTATGACACCGAGAGATCACTTAGTAGTGGGATGGCTAAAAAAATCTCTCACATTTTCTGGAAATAATGGATAATCTTGTGATACCTAAAAGTCTACCAAGCTTTTTGTTGTCTTTCAGTCAGTTTAGATTTTTCTCATCTGATTTAAGAATCTTAATGGGATGTCATTGATATTGAGAATGCAAGTTATTTTTACAGAATTATTTCATATCCAAGGCCATCCATTTGAGTAATGTTGCCTTTTCTGAGATAATTGTACTGTACAATTATCAATTGCTGGAGGATATTCTTTGATTTACAGATGTGTGCTTTAGCATGTATCTTTAGTCAGACATATTTATCTGTGACATGCTTTCTTTAGAGAGTAGCTTTGGCAGCCAAATAGGTGGTATGAAAATCAAATAGATAGATAGATAGATAGATAGATAGATAGACAGACAGATAGATAGATAGATAGACTACTCTTGATATGCCTTTATGTCATAATACTTAGGAGGTACAGCACGTAATGCTATATTGTTCAGTTGTAATGTAGTTACATTTTAAAAAAAACTCTAAAAGAAACATTTATTTAGCATGATGTCTGTCATTTAATTGCTTAGGCATTTTGCACTTATTTTGGGCAAGCATTTATGACATTGACTTGGGGTTTACTCTTGAGTAAATGTGTGCGGGGTTACATTCTCCATTTCTTTTATTTTCATATTATAATCAACAGTACCTCTGGCCTTCTTCTTGTTGTTTATGAACAAATCTGTACAGAACACATGGAATTAGATATTCATCTGTCATTAATATCAGCCCCTACTATGATTAATCCATCCAAGCAGAGCTTTTCAGATACAGTCTTACATTTTCAGCCATGCTGGATTTATCACCAGAAAATGCTGATAGCAGAGATGGATTTGAAAGTAGCAGCATCATGTTGGTATTCAAGCTGACACTTCTTGTTTATCAAGCTTTTTCCGCTTAATTCTACCCTTGCAAACCTTCATCTGATCTCATCTGAGCCCCTGGGGGAATTTTTAAAGTGGTTGTCCTTTGTGGAAGAAATCAGAAATTATTTTATCTGATTGTAGGAGATAGAACCTTGTTAAATATCCTGGATCATGGAGACCTCTGCTGGTATAAGCCAAACATAATCCTTAAAGAGATAGAAAAAATGTGTTCATTGTTTTCCTGTCAGTATTTGTTTTACTCAGAATGTTCATTTGGGATTTTTAGTGGTCTCTCAGCTAAGGGACTATTTAGCATTTGGGTGGTTTCTCCCATGTGGAAGTCCAAGATGTCTCCAGACCATGAACTGGGATTTGTGTTTGTTATTTGAAAACAGGATGATACCATTATAGGTAAAAACAAAATAGAAATAAAAAGCAACATATATATATAAAAGAATCTTGGGAGCACATTAATGGCTACCTTTATATTTTTCAATCTGACCTTTCATGGACAAGTCCACGTCTTCAGATGTAAGATTAAGTAACATTTTAAAAATAGAAAAATTAGCCTTAACGGTTCCACCACATTTTTGCCTCCCCCGCCACCCAATTTTCTATTTTGGTTTAACAAGGATTATGCCTGCACATTTTCATTTTGAATTTCAGTGGAGGGGGGAATATCTTCCTTTGCCGTACCTATGAGGTATCATCACCATCAATTCTCCCTCTTCTTGCCACCTAAATCCGAGGAAGCTGTGTTGGCTGTAGGTCAGTGTTTAGTATCAGTAATGGAATGGATACGAATAAATAAACTGAAATTTAATCCAGACAAGAAAGAGGTGCTCCTGGTCAGTCAAAAGGCAGGTCGATGAAAAGGGGAGGCAGTCTGTGTTGGATGGGTTACACTCGTTCGAAAAGACAAGTGCACAGCCTTAAATGGCCTAGGGCCAAAGCTATTTCAAAGGCTGTGTCTCCCATTATTTGCTGGCTCAGGTGTTAAGCTCATCAGGAGAGACATTCTTCTCTTCCCTGCCACCTTCACATGTGTGTTTAATGGAGAGAGAGAGGAAATGGTAGTTGCTGCTCCCAGACTTTGACATTCCCTCCCTCAGGAAGCCAGACTGGCTGTATTGTTGCTGTCCTGCAAGCAGGCAAAGATTTTTCTTTTCAAACAAGCTTTCCCTCAGTGACTGGCTACTAAGTATGATTCTTAGATGGATTTTTATGTATTTCTGCTTTGACAGTGATTTTTACTTTACCATTTAGCCGAGTGGTATTTGTTCCTCTTTAATTCTTGTATATTTTTAACTTTAGCTCTGTTATTATTTGTCGCAGAGCAGTGTACAAAAGCACACAACCATTTGGAGTAAGTAAAAGAAGTATTATATTTACAGGAACAAAAATAAATAATCCAGCAGAGTAATAGCCTCCATAACAAACATATACGACCTGGGAGCTGGAGAGCATGTTCTTATCTTCACATGTTGCTGCCAAAGAACCACTAGACTTTTACTTTCTTCTATACAGAGTTGATTACACAACCACTATCAGCAGATCTCTGATTAGCCTAATTAGCCCGCAGAGCTCATTTGCTCTTTAACCCGTAAACTGTTTACTATACAATAGTTAGTTACAATGTGGGTTTTACTCCAAAGCCTATCAACCTCTAATACTATATTTTACTGATGTGTGTTGCCTTTTTATACTCATTGTTCTTAGCTTTAACTATTTCTTTTTAATGATATAAGCCCCCTACCTTGGGTCCTTTTTAAGAGAAAGGTTGGATAAAAATGTTTTTTAAAAAAATAATAAAATCATCATTTTAAAACTGCAGAGCTAGAAGGGACAAAATTAGAGATAGGCATGAACAGGTTCGGCAAGTTCCATCCTGGTCTCCTCCCCCCCCCTGGTCTCCTCTGGCTCAATCAGCCACTCACCAAGCCCTGCTTGTTAGATTCCTGCAACCCCTCAAATGATCTCAGCTCAGGCTTCTCTGTGTCTTGGCTCTGTGTCTCCCACTTAGACAAAAGAGCAGAGCAGAGAAATCTGTGCTCTAGCTGGGACTGGTTCATTTGAGGAGCTGCTGGAAGCTTAGCAAACTGGGCCGAATGAGTGGCTAGAGATCATCTGAGAAGGTGGGGGAGGGAGCATCAGCACCTGTGCTCCTGCCTTGACAAGTCTGGATGAGCCCATTTTTGCCTATCTCTAGAGCCAATGGATTATTGAGCCCAGTCCCAATCAAGAAGGCACAGCCTCTGGCTCTGCAGCCACATACCTAAATCACTGAACTATGCTACATAACACAAGAGAAAATTAGGAAACTATATCTGTCACACCTTTCTTTTTTTAAAACAATCAGATGGATGTTTTGTGCCTGTTGTGTACACGCATCATTTGTCAAAATGAAAGAACACTGGTTTTATGCAAAGATTATTTGTACAAATTATAGAGACTCTTACAAGGAAAAAAATAATGATGTTCCTTGTCTTGCTCCTTCCTGGAGGCTGGCACGACTCAAAACTTTCTTTGTAGAAGTGTCCAGGCAAAACAGATTGAATTAATGAGTCCAAAGAGTTTAGCAAATATCCTCAAAATAGCTGCCGCAGAAAAGAAAAATTAGGCTGAAGGATGGATTGTTACAAATCCCAAGCTGTCAGGTACTTGATATGGCCATAATGTCAGTCCCCTCAAACGAATCCGGTCTTTGCAATTACTAATCTTTTCTTTCCTTCTTGGCAACATTTTTGTTATGAACATCTTTGGTGAAATAGGAACCAGCAATACTTTTCAGTGATTCAAATATCATGAAAAGAAGAAGCAGTACTGTGTGGTTGATATGTAGAGAACTAGGGATGGGCACAAAATGGAAAAAATTGTGTTTCATTTTGTTTCCTTCCCCTGATATGTGTTTCGTTTTATTAAAAAGGAATTGTTTTTTAAAAAATCGTACAAAAAACAGTAACAAACCAATTTGTTACACTATAAAACAGGTCCCATGGGACCTGGAGGCACAAAACTTGGTGGTTATCTTTCTTGGACTCTCCCTTTTAAACCCTCCAAATTTGGAGAGATTTGGAGTTCAGGGGGGCGAGTCATTCAGCTTCAAATGGGTACCCCCAGAAAAAAACTTTTCTAATTGCAATGTTATGTGCTTGAAAATAGTGATAGCCTAAACCCAGTTGCTAGTCTCAGCTAGAATAGACCCAGTGGAATTTACACAAGTGTTTACTTAACGTTCAAGCATTGAATTAGCAACTGGATTTAGGTCATTACATACAATTAAGTACATTTCAACAACTTAATATGCTTGGTGGAGCTTTCCAACAGAATGTTGTTGCTGTTGATACAAATAACAAGAAAAGGAGAAACAGTCCCCCTTACTGTTCTTACTATTTTCTGAGAATCTAACGGACCCTCTTGCATTCTGCAAATCATATTTAATGGAGTTAAAGTACCTGAAGGTTAATGGCAGACAGAAAAGAAACCCTTGCTTAGAAGATTGTTATTGTCCTTCATTACAGCTCCTCCCAACTGGGTTCAGAAAATAAGTGATGCTCATGTGGCGATTGAAGAAAGCATCTACTGGGAGTGTAAGGCAAATGGGAGACCAAAGCCTTCTTATAGCTGGCTGAAGGATGGAGAACTGCTTATCCCCCAGGTATGAGGAATGTTTTGGATTGATGTCCTTGGTGCATTGAGTTTGGGGACTGACTTGAAAGGATCTGCTGTGATGTAGTGGCCTTTTTATGTCTATATCATTTGCTGCTGTTGAAAAAGAAACTGATGAAACCATGTGGCCTTAAAATTCCATCCATCCCATTGCAGACTTCCTCCCCTGCTGAGTGAATGCGACAGAATCACCTTGAGCTTTCCTTGTAGTTAAAACAATGACACTTCAAGCCATACTTTTCAAAGGCAGAAATTACCCTCAGGCACCTAATTCCCTGCCAACGTTCAATGAAAGTTAGGCATTTAAGTGCCACTTTTTGCCTTTGACAAGCATTTCTCTGAATCAAGTGGAACTTAGAAGCTATGGGACTCGTTTCCGGAGGATATTCACAATAAGCAATAAAGGGGCTGCATATTTTTATTGCTGTCTCTGACTTTGCAGGGAAAGAGAGTGCAGTTTATAGTAAAAACACAAGTTATGTATCAACTGTAACAGGAGTAAACAATGGATTCAAGCTGTAGCATTCCTCTGCTCGATTCCATTTTTTGTGCTCCTAATTTTTAATTGAAATTGCCAGGATCTAAACATGCCCTCTGGTCTGTAACTGTAACCTCATTTCCATGGCTGAAGGCCTCTGTGGCCCATCAGCAACAGGAGAGTTGACCTACCATTAGCTGTGGCAGAACAAACGGACTAAAGATTAATGATTTCTAGAATGGGAAGAAGTATCTCACTGGTACTGTTTCACTCTCACCAGAGGGGATCCTTTCAAGACTTGAGTGTCTCAATTATGCAGGCAAAAACTAAGCACATTGCTCACCCACCATGATCAAAGCAACGGTCATTTTTACACCTGCACTTTGACAAAAGGAAGTATTGTTCTCCGGGTTTGATCAAGCTGTAATAAAGGTTATACAAACATAACATTGCAGCCCTGCAGCTGAGGCAAAAAGCCAATCAATTTTTATATTACATGATTCATATGCTTGGTTCTTAATATACAGCCAAAGTGCTGTT
The DNA here is from genome assembly GCA_023846285.1 of Phrynocephalus versicolor. NCBI lineage: Eukaryota > Metazoa > Chordata > Lepidosauria > Squamata > Agamidae > Phrynocephalus > Phrynocephalus versicolor. The sequence continues at coordinate 20,098,287 of JAHTLZ010000015.1, forward strand.
GCGTTAGGAAAACACAGGGCTGTACTTCTAAGAACATAAATCCCATTTCCTTAGGCTGACAAATGATTGTAGACCTCTTTTGCTCCATGTGCTAATTCCACTTGTTTCACGCTGGTCACTGGCAGATGGTAGTGGACTTAAATCACATTAGACTAAAATGACTAACAATTTGAATCTTTAGGATGTTTTATTCTGGTGGGGTGACTACCGAATATGATTGCTTTTCCCATTAACCTTCCAGGGAGACAAAAGCTAATAGTTCTGCTGTTCCAAATGTTCTTAAAAACTTATCTGGCTCTGTTAGACCATCATGCACTATAAGACAGAAGTAGTCTTAGATTCAAGGTTTAGCTCCCTGAAAGGGCTGTTAATCTAAACAGAACATCTAAATAGATGTTCAATCAATGAGAATAAGAGGGTGGGGAAACCTCCTATTTAAGCAGTTTTTACCAAGGACAGTGCTTTGTTCCATTGAGCTCTTAAGGAAAATATAAGTTTAATTCAGAGACAGGACTGAATGGCATAAATTGTTTGGTACTTTGCCCCTTTTCACTTTGATTTTTGCCCTAGCTTCTGACATGTTAAAATTATGGTGTCATTGTCAGAATGATTAGATATTGAAACACACTGCCTTTGTTTCATTTTTATTTATTTATTTATTTATTTATTTATTTATTTATTTATTTATTTTTGCCATTTTGCAGGAGCGAATTCGTATAGACCATGGCACACTCAGCATAAGCAACGTGAACCTATCAGACACCGGCATGTATCAATGTGTGGCAGAAAACAGACATGGCGTCATCTATGTCAGCGCAGAACTAAGCGTAATTGGTGGGCTCTTTTTACTTAACAAATACTGAAAACATTTCTGTTCATTGTTTTTCAATCTTTGATGAAGTCTACCAAAAAATCCACATAGTCAAATGTATATTTATTTTCTAAATGCTGTATCATGCCCACTCAAGACAGTTCTAAACTATCCCATTTCCATACCACAAGGATTGCTCATTTACATAGAATCATAGAATCATGAAATGGATATTCTCTTTCCTGGGAGTGGGGAACATGTGACTCTCTTGATGTTGATGGAATGCTTCTCTCATCCACCCTAGGCAATAGTGAAGGATCAGGTGAGTTGTAGCCCAGCAAGATTTGGAGGGTGACAGGTTGGACTTATATGAGGAGTGACCAGAACATTGTCATCCCACCTGCCTATTTCTACATTGACTTCGCTTCCAGAAAACCTGGGTATATGGCAGGAAATGGGTAGACGTGAGGTTCTCAGAACCTACTTTTCTTTCTTCTTCTTCTTTTTAGAAAAAGCTTTTTATTAAAATCTAAGTCAAATCCAAGTACATTTGTAGGAGTGGACAGACATGGATTCTGCTGAGTACATGTTCATCCCAGCAAATAAAGACCTAGAGTGACTGAATGCTATACTGTGGATGTAATTATTGGATAGTTCTTTTAAAATTATTTTGAGGAACAACAATAATCTAGTACTATTTACCTTGAAAATAATAAAGGAAAGTAGACTGCCTCCTTACTTCCAGTTCTTCCAATTATTCCAGTTCTATTGGTCCAGATTACGAACCAACCCTTGTCTTATATAGAGTATATCACAGATGTGAGAACACCCCCTCACATTTCATAAATATTTTAGAATATCTTTTCATGTGATAACACTGAAGAAATTACACTTGACTACAATGTAAAGTGGTGAGTATATAGCTTGTAGAACAGTGAAAAATGTGCTGTCCCTTAAAAATAACAAAAGACACAGCCATTAATGTCTAATGACTTTTTTTCGCCGTCTCACCGATGATTCCTTGACTCTTCCGTTGAGTTGTTTTATTTTATACTATATTTTATTCCTTATTTTTCATTTTTCATTTCCGCTTCAGTTGATGTATTGTTTCCTTTGGGCCTGTCTTACCTTCTTTGTTCACTGCCCAGAGTTCCTTCGGGAAGACGGGCAGTATATAAATAAATAAATAAATAAATAAATAAATAAATAAATAAATAAATA
>JAHTLZ010000015.1:20103666-20132276 GCA_023846285.1 Phrynocephalus versicolor
ATAAATAAATAAATAAATAAATAAATAAATAAATAAATAAATAAATAAATAAATAAAAATACAGTGATTCCCCAGCTTATGAAAATTCTGACTTATGAGCAGAAATCTGTTCATTTTTTTCCACAGCCATCTTATGAATTATTGACTTACGATTGATTTTTATACAGTAAGATGTGGGCTTTATATGGAGTGGATGGGGTGGGGAGGGCAGGAGAAGGAGAAGGAGAAGGAGGAGCAAGAGCAGGAGGACCAATTTCACCTCTCCCCTATTTCCTTCCTCTCTAGGAATCTCGCTGAGCTCGGCTGCTTTTAACCCTATCCCAACCCACCCAAGCCCCATGTGCATGCGAATGCATGTTCGTGCATTCCAGGCAGATTCAAAGACAGGCGTAACTCTCTTCCAACCCGCTCAAGCCACGCAAACATGCACGCATCCCAGGGATCTTCGAGGACGTGTGCATGTTCACTCAGCTCAGGTGAGTTGGAAGGGAAGCAGCAGCAGTGCATCGCTGCCACCACTTCCCTTCCAAATCCCCAGGGCTGCGCAAAGATCAATGGGTCCAGATACTGCTCACCAAATTGGTGGTCAGAGCACAGACCCATTGATCTTCAGGCAGTCCAGGCGCCTTCCTTTGCAAGGCATCTAGGTTGCCCGAAAGATCTCCCTTAATCAAAGCCAGGGAGAAGGCTTCTCTCCGCACCCCTTTCCCAGCCGATTTTGACAGTCAGCTGGGGAAAGCAGCCTTTGGCTGCCCTTGATTGAGGGGGGTTGGAACAGCCTTCCTATAGGAATGCATTGAAATCTATTCCCTACAGAATAGATTAATTAATTTTCAATACATTCTTATGGGAATCCACTGCTCGACTTACGAATGGTTCGACTTCAGAGGATACCCTTGGAACGAATTAATTTCGTAAGTCAGGGCACCACTGTAACATTTACATATATTAAGTAAACATCAAAACAACTAAAGTAAACAAATTGTATCCTATTCTAGATCAAAATTATTGCTTCTTCTCTTTCCCTTACACACAGGACATGGGAACTGAGTTTCTGTATGAAACTCCAAAATAATTCTGCTCAAAATTATTGCCCATATCATAATTTCAAATCCAAATAGAAAGCCAACTAAAACAATAAAAATAAGCAGAACTCTGAGTGGCCCCATTCCTAGCCTTCTGTACTTAAATATCACCCTTCCTGCTTTTATCAGAAGCTTTTGAAGTATTGTTTTGTTCCCTTGTACTGCTTTAAATAACCTTTTAGGTGACACAAACCTAGAAATCAATAAAAAGAGTTCTTGTACAAAAGAGCAAATGCAATTTGTGATTAGATAATACTATTTTTGAAATGTTTCAAAGAAAATGCTTGATACCATAATTGCCAATGAAGCAGAAGGTTTAAGGTATTGTTCTTTTCCTCCTCCCCCCCCCCACTTTGTTGGCCATTTTTATTAATAAGGATAGGTCTTTGCAAAGGGGATTGAAACCCTCCTTCCACTGCTACTGCTGGGTGGGGGAGCCAATAAGGTTAACAACAAATTAGGAATTAGGAAAACAACAAATTCCTGGTAACAAGCTCTATCATGCATGTTCCCTTTACAGTGAATATAAATTATATCACTGAGTCAGGGTTTATAACTTGTATTAGACAAGAATGCATAACAGAACATGTCACAAGAAAGTAACAATATAATAAGGCTTATGTTATTTCCAGATTTGCATGCTGAAGAAATGTAACATTCTGACTGAATGTCATTTTTGTCAAACCAAGTGCATTTACTGAATGAATGGAGCACGTAATATTTCTTCCCTATGTGAGCAATAAGGAAGGAGGCCTGATGAAAGTTACAGGGTGAAGAGAGGCATGTAACAAACATGTAAAAATTCAACAGACAACCCCAGTCTCATAGTAACTAGGTCTGCCATGATCCAAACCCTGCAGCATTGTCTCCCGCATTTTGAGTCTTCAAATCTAACCGGAAAAGACAGCTTTGAAAAGTGTGAGCAATGACCCCTGTTGGCTGCACACTTACTTTCTGTCTTCAAGTTGCATGCGGAGCAGATATACAAAAAGCATAGATTAAATAGGTCTGCAAAGAGGAAGACAATAAATGAAGATAAGTTTGCACATCTTCAAACAACATTTATTTATCAAGCAAAGGGTTCCACTACATAATCAAATATATAAAAGCCTTGTGTTTATTTCGCTTTGCTTTTGCAGACAATCTCTACAGCTTGTCTCCTTAACTCTTTTTCTACTGCACTGCAACCACTGCAATCTATGGTCATTTTTATAAATGTAGCTTAAATCCCCTGTTGAGCCTGCATCACAGTCTTCGTTCTTGTTCTCCGTTCCACTTTGCAGGCCAGCACAGTGGCCAAAAACGGTCTTTTGAGCAAATAATGAGGCCATACACTAGCTATGGGCATGGAAGGCAGCCTATCTCCTCCTTCAACTGGCAGAAGAAACTGTAAGGAGAATGGAGAGCTTTTGGACTTACCTTGTATATTTATGGACTAAACCCTATAGTAGGTCAGAATTAGAGCAGGCCCATTGAATCAATGGAATGTCAGCGGAGTTGACTCAGCAAACCCCTTACTGATTCATTGGGCCCTTCTAGTTGAAATTGACTGTTGGATTTCAACCATTGACAGTTTTCTTTAAATGTAAATTGGAAAGAGCATTACAATGCAACACAGAGAATGCCTGCTTATATTTGGCAGACATGCAAGGGATCTACTCTATCATTTGAAAAAGAGTGAAAATATATTTTGGGGTAGCCAATTTACCATTAAAAGGAGCCATCTTTATGGACAGTAGAACAAACGGAAGCTCCATACATCTTGTTCTTTGTTTGACCTCTGAGCGCAATTGCAGTCTTCATAGAAACTACCATTTTTAAAAGTGTACAGAAGGAAAATGTCAGCCAATTCAGTCCTACTCTGCACCTACTTCTAGAACAATTTTTCGAAGAGTTTTTTTCTCCCCTATGATCTTTTCCCCTTATTTTTCTCATCAATGAAATATCACTGGCAGTTCTATTTTTACCTCTGTGGCAGACATCCCATCCTTTCTGCATTGTTATAATGAAAGGCCAGCAATGTGGAAGTCTTGTTCACTACTGCGCTGGAATTACCCATTAAAATCTGTGCTGGCTAACTATTTAAGAAGAAAGCTTTCTGATTAGGCCACCTTCTTCTTTTTCTTAAGTTATTAGTGTGTGTGTGTATGTGTGCCTATGAGTGAGAGAGAAGGAGGAATATTCTCCAGTCTTCATGCCCCTTCACTCACCGCAATCTAGAAGAAAGTATATTTCAACAGAGAATGTGCCCATGAGATCCTTCAGTAAAACAACAAGCTTGTCTATGGCCAATGTATTATGTTAGTAAACCAGAACTTCTGTAAAAGCTAAAGCATTTCTTATTTGACTCATTGTGGACCAGCTAAGAGTGAAGTGTGCCAGAAGCTCCTGGATTCACACCCAACAGAGGTCATACTTGCTTTCCCTTTGGCCATTAAGAAACCACAGGATCATATTGGTCAGATGAGATGGTCGATGTCTCTTCTAATATGCCTTTACTATGCTATGCTAAACCATGCTGTCTTTGAGCAAACTCTGTTCAGATCATGTGGGATTGTCTCACCCCTGGGCCTCAATGAGATCCTATTGACTTTACACCTGCCATACCTAGAGAAAATAGACTCTGATGGGGAAATGCTCTCAAACAGAAAAATAGCTTGGGAGCAACAATTAAGGTAGCCAGCTCTGGACTATAGTAGTGCAAAAGCAGCCATCTAACAAAGGATTTGGGATATCAAACTTCAAGAGAACTGGGGCTCGCTGATTCGTTTAAGTGATGTTAGAAGTAATGTTTTTTTCACTCCCCTCTTACTTGAACACTGTTTTTCCTCCAAAATTTAGAAGAGCATTTATCCTAGTGAGACTGAATGTGCCGTCTTCTAAATTGTTGGATGGAAGATTTCAAGGGGTACCTTATTGTTACTGTCTTTGCCCCTGCCATTGTGGTGAAGTGGAAACCATGGGACATATGCTGTTTATATCCAGTTCTCCCAAGGTCTCCGGGAATATCTATGGAATTTTATATCTGCCTATTACTTTCTGATAGGGACCCAAGTGTTACAATGGCAGTGGCCCAATTTTGTGTGACAGCTATTGCTTGCAGCAAGGTATTGCTTATGTCAGGCCCCTAGAGTATGCTCATTATGAGCTTATTATAGTTTGTGGTTCAAAGTGTTTTAACTGCTCTTTGTAGGAATTTTAATCTTTTGTATTGTCATTTATATTTCTAAATTTTATCCTTTTATGGTACAAATGATTAGTATTTGTATGGTCCAGGTTAGTCTGGGCCTTGCTAGATCAAGTGTATTAATTGCATTATTCCTGATTTCAGATTGTCTGTGTAGTATTTTGTTCAAAGACCATAAATAAAAATTCAGTTAAGGTAACCACATGCTTTTGAGGAAGATAGGAAAGGACTGTGAAAGAGGGAACAAATAGTATAGGGCAGGTATGCCCAAACATCAGCCCTCCTGATGTTTTGGACCGCAACTCCCAGAATTCCAAGCCTGCATTTCCAATGGCAAAGGACTGTGGGAGTTGTGGCCCAAAACATTTGGAGGGCCGAAGTTTGGGAATGACTGGTATAGGGACTGAGGTGAGGAGGGAACACCATGGTGGTCTTAACTACCTGTGTCCACTACAACTCCCCCTTGTCAGTATATAGGCTTTATTTCAAATAATTGCTGCATATTTCTCCATTTCAAACAACTTCCATCTCTTGCGTCTGTCATTATGACTTATGGCATCATCCTTGGAGAATGTGTTCATGTATCCTAATTGGACCATTGTCCTGCAAGCTAGGCCCTTGATTAGCTTACCATACGGGGACAGTACAGTGCTAATTGTGTGTGTGGACAAGGAACTGCAAATTTATTCTCCTCACCCACTGAGAAGGAAATTTGCTTTTGGTTCTCTAAAGATAAAAGCAGGAGATGGAGGAAAATAATATTTTTTTCTTGTTTGAATGCCTTAATGAGAAAAATACAGCCTGTGCAGAATGACATCATTTCCTAGTTTATTGCATGGATTTTAAGGGATATAAATAGCAAGTGGCTTGTTCACAATTTTGAAAAAACAACTAGCCTATCTCATTTGCTCTCCCTGTGTTTGTGCATGCCCACACACACTTTTCATCTCAAAGGAAAAGCACACTCAGTTTGCAGACAATGCAGACCTCTATGAGAAACGAAGTTCCTCTTCTTGCTCTTGCCTAGGATCTGGAAATCTTGCAGGGCGTGAAACTTCCTTATAGGTGGTTCATCCACCTCGGTCCTGGGATTGTGCAGAAATTCATATGTATGCCTTATTTGGCCTCATTTGATCAAAATGGCTCAGACGTACGTGGGGGGGAGGAGGGAAGGCATCTTCCTGCACAGATTTCTCCTTCCTTTGCAGGCTATTTTGCTGCCTGAACATCTTCAAAAGAACATTCCACAACATGAAGGTTCGGTGGCTGTGGGTTGAAGGGCAATGGGTGTCAGTTAGGTCCACCTCTTCTAACTACAATACAGTATGTTCACTTGGATTAAAAAGTCCTAGTAGGCAATGTAGGAACTTTTGTGTCCATGAATGTGCCATCTGGATCCAAACTATTGTTCTAACAGAGGACCAGACCTAGATGGAAGACCCATTCTTCTGGCCTAATCGTGGAGCTGACGCTTATGCCTTTTCATCTGAGGAACCTTTGGAAAACTGCATATTAAGCCTTCTTATTTCCTACCAGCAATAGAAACCATAGAAATGTGTTTTGTTCCTCCAAAATGTGCTGGAATTCCAAAGCACTTAAAACTGAACTTAGAATGCAGAGATATGTGTATATTAACAAGTCAACATGAAAAGTTGAAATGTCCATCTCTAATGGATGTATCTAAGACATGAAAGTTATTAAAACCAAAATCAAGTGCCCTGAAAGTTATTAAAATCAGTAGCAAGTCACAACTAGAGCAGGTCGGTTGGTGTGGTGTGTTTTACATAAGCATTCACTTACAATTTTGTGATTGATTCAGTGTTTTACTGTGGTTGTGACTACTAGTAGGATGGCAGCGGGTGTGTGTTTAAATAAAATACCATTCAAAATAGACTCTGCTTCAGTCCTATCGTCTAATAATACTAACATCTGCCCTTGCTGGTCATTTTTAATGATGGCAGGAAAAAGGTCTCGCTTATTGTTGCTTGATAATAGTTTTCAAATTTACAGTGATATGTTTTCCAGTCTACCAAGCAATTTTCTGGTAGTTGAACAGATTACATGCAATACGAGCAAGTGAGGCTGATGAAAAGAAAATTGATCACAATTTTTACAACTTTTTAAAAAAAAATACAATTATCCTTGTCTCATCACCATCCTCCTCATGAACAACACCACAATGGATTGCATTTCATTGTGATTTTTCTCCTCACCAAACTGTGAAGTACTTGGCAATGGTAATATTTCCTTCGCCACTCTGCCTTCATGGCATTTTAGCCTTTAGCAAAACCTCCTTCACATTTCTGTCCCTTCAGTCCTTGCCGGTGTGTCCACCAGCTGCTCACTTTTGAGCGCACACTTTGCTAGTGCCAAGGCTACGTTTTCTTTGAAAGTACAGGAGGTGTGTGGAGCCTTTGTGAATAACTCATTCTGCCATGTCGCATATCTTAGTTGTTCAAGATGAAATGTCACCTAGGAAACGCTAAGCAATAAACAATAAGTATCCTTTTGATAAATCCATTTTATGATGCCTTAGGCATAACTAAATTATAATTATACATAACAGATTCCTTTTGCAGTTGATTTTCATTTTAGTCCTGTTGAATTCCTTTTCCAATGTAATTGTATCCGCTTTAATTAGTTTTACAGCATAGTTACAGGGGTGTTGCTTCACCGTTTAGCTGTACAGCAGATCACATGCCAGCTGCTTGTAGCATTCTGCTTTTTTAATGTACCTAAAAAGTACCCATTTTAATTGCTTTCCAGTGCCAAGAAAGAAAAGGTCTACTTTTTAAAAATTGCAGCTATAACTATCTAGCCGGGGGGGGGGGGATTTCTGATATCTGATTCCCATTCTCAGGAGTTTGGTTCCATCTCCCCAACCCTTAATGGGGCTGGGACAGTTGCAATCTATAAAGGAAGGGGCAAAAATGAAAGTTTCAACTTTCCCAGAAATGATTTACTGTAGCATTTTTATATCCAAACTATTATTTTGTATATGTGGTTACTTAGCAATCTGCTATCATCATTGGGTGGCACCATCAAAGTTAGTTGTGTGTACTTTGTGGGGTTTTTTCCTTTTTTAAAAAATTTGACATTGTTTCTCATGGACTCTAACTCTTTCCCATGCTGTCTTTCAGCTCTTGGACCAGATTTTTCCAAGAACAACTTGAAAAAGTCGAGTCTTGTTAAAGTTGGTGGCGAGGCAACCATCGAATGTAAGCCTAAAGCTTCCCCGAGGCCTGCCTTTACTTGGAAGAAAGGAAAAGAAATCCTACGAGAAAATGAGAGGTAATATCCAGAAATAACTCTTGCTTTCAGTAGAAGACTGCTGGTAGTCTTAATACCACCCATTCAAATGGGCTTCAAACTAAATGGGGGAGAAATAGGGATATAAGGCTTGAAATTTCCTTATCTAGCTTTTTCTTGTGTTAAGAAACATAAATAAACAAGAATGAAGGGTTTTGCAAGCATTATTTCCATTCACAGAGAACAGCAAATGCTCCGTCTGAAAACAGGAGGGAAAAATATTAATTCTTGAATGCATTAGCATCACTTGCCTTTTCAAATATTTCAGAAATCAGTACTTTTACTCTGAGTAGCTTCAAAAGAACAGCTGCCAGTGTGCCATCTGAAGAAAATCTTGAAACAGCCCCACCACCTATGATTCAACTAAGCAGCAATTCTTCAATATTTTGGATGTTATTTGGGAAATTAGAAAGTTTGGTTTGGTTTGGAGAGAACATTTTTGACCTAACAGGAGTCAGAATATGTAGACACCGCAAGGGGTAATTTTATCTGGTCCTTGCAAACCCTAATTTGTTTAGCTTAGCAAACAGACAGCTGAAAAAGGATCCCATGAAGTAGCCTCCACTTGATAAGTACGTGCACTTGCATTTAACTTTCAAAAGAATATAACAATTATAACAATGACTCATAACTTAAACCCTAACCATTGGAGATTGTGTTGTGTTGCGTGGTTTGGTTTGGTTTCTTTTGTTTGTGGACACTGCTTTATCTGCTTTATCATGAGTATGAAGGGGGAAAATTCATTTGCTAAATTACTGTATATATCAGTGGTGATGAACCTTTGGCACTCCAGATGTTTTTGACCACAACTCCCAGAATTCCAAGCCTAGATTGCTAATGGCAAAGGACTATGGGAGTTGTGGTCCAAAACATCTGGCGTGCCGAAGGTTGACCACCACTGGTATATATGCTGATGTGCAGATACAGTAAGTAGAAGCAGAAGGAATTAAATAAACACACAAAAAGTATAGGGCTGATACAGAAAATAAGAACCTTTAAAAGTTATTTTCAAATCCCATATACAACAGTGAGAGATAATTATCTCAATTCTTATGGACAAAGATGGGACAGTTTAGTTCCCTGGAACCATGTTTGGTAAAAGAATTGTTGCTGGACTAGATCTACAATTCAGTGATTCTGCAACTGTAATAGCTGTAAATATGTCCCTCAAATTTCAGCCACTTACTGTGTACGGTTGTTGTAGAAGAGCAATGGTAAAAAAGAGCAATGGTAAAGAGAAAACCAGTCCCAACAAACCCATCTTATTTTGCCATTTCTGTTTTGTCTGACGGTACCAATACAATATATTGTTCTGCCAAGAAGTAGAAGTGGTGTACTCTGTATTCTGGTTGTCAGTAGGAAAAGGGTAAAATTCTCACTGCAATGGGGGGAGGGAGTGCACTTGAAACTCAACTGCAAAATGTAGCAATCATCTTAATTCTAAATACACTGGAGTCCTCTTTGGGGTAGAAACCATCCCACAACTCTGTCAAGGTGAGTCTTTGAGTATGTGTTTGTTAATGTTGTGTGCAGATTGCAATGGCTTTTTAAATAAAATAATATCCTTTTAAAAGATACCCTTTTGTATCACATAGCATCCAGGTGCATTCTGTATTCAAGTACGTGCACTTGCATACAGTTAAGTCAAGATCCCTATTCAGCCAGACTTTAATGCACATGGAGCCTGCATGTACTGAGTAGAGGCACTAGCTCTGTGTCGTCCCATGGAAATGCAGATGGCTTCACATGCTTTAAACACAACTAAATAGGCCTTTTTACAGATAATAATCAAAGAACCCAGTGGTTGAAGTATGTGGCTTGGGAGTCCAATTCCTCACTGTGCCTACTTGACAAGAGGCTAGACTCAGTTATGCGTAGCATCCCTTCCAGCTCTGCAGTAAAGATGATGCTTATGGTGATCATGAAAGAAACAGACAAATCTCAGGCATCCCAATCCTGTGCACGCTTAATATACAGGATGCATATTCCTGCAAATATTTGGGATAAACCTGCCAGTAATGTATTCGGGATACACAACAGAGTGTCCTATTTGTATTAAATGTCTGCAGAACCAGAAAGCATCAATCATATTGAAGGTCTAGGAATCTTGCCCTGGAGGCTGTCACAGACAATAAGGCAGAACCAAGTGTGATGTGAGATGCTTGTCCAGGAGACAGGGCCGTAGGGGTGGGGGAGCTTTGCTGCTTTAGGTTTCTTATGCTTCTTATGCTACTGTATGCTGCACCCCTTAATGAATAACCTGCCATGAAGGTGTCTCTTACTGGTGGTTGAAAACTATACAATTGCGTTATTAGAAATTCTGCCCTGGGGTACAATTACCTTATTGCAGTCATTAATGGTACTTCATCACCATAATAATGAAAATCCTTTCTTGCAGGCATAACTACATCTGGGTAAAGCTCGGAAGTCACACTCCAAAAGTTAAATTATGTATTATCTTGGAATAGATTTAGATATATTATAAGTTGCAAATTAAACTCTGAAAATAAAAAGATCATGATCACTGATTCTAGTCATTCATTTAGATCACTTCTTGAGTTTCTTTTCAAGGAACAGATAGCCATATGTCATTAAAAAAACTATAACTAAATGCCAAAAGTAGACTTTTCACATAGCCTTGTACAGTGGTACCTTGTATAAAGGAATTAATTCGTTCCAAATGAAATTATGTTAAGCAAATTTTCCTTTATACAAATTCCCATAGGAATGCATTGAAAATGGAGTAATCCCATTTTTATGTTGTACGGATTTTCCCCATAGGCAATTATGTTAAGCAAATTTCCCCTATCTCCAGAATTTTTTATGTTGTACAAATTTTATGTTATACAAGCTGTCTGTTATACAAGGGTCCACTGTATTGTATATCAGTTTTGACCAGTATTTCTTGGTTTGTTGTCTTTATTTTAGAAAAGAGACATTATTTGCAATATATCTTGTACAGATCAAAATCTTGTGACTTCACAAAGCAAAGAACATCCCCTTATGCATTTCTAAATGCCACATCCTCTATGCTGCAAAAATAAAGTTTATAAGTCAGCACAGTGATTCTCTGTAAGTCAGATTTACTGATCCAAAGAGCCTTGAATGTGTTATACATATAATCACACCTCTCTGTGCTGTGTTTAAGCTATTTGTGGAATCAGACTAGAATTGTTTTGCTCTGAAATTAGTCAGCCAACATTGAAAATATTTTACCACTTGAAGATAGAAGGAATGGTAAGCACCATTAAGCCAACTGGGTCTGGTTTATTCAGTTTGGTTCATGGTCAAGCAGTGATTTGAACTGTGGGTCTTTCATATGCAAACCCAATGTTCATGAGCTATATTTATGATTTAGTAAGACACTGATTAACCGTAACACTGTAGTACGCTTGTGAATGGCATCGTCTGGATAAAAGTATATGACTCCTATTGGGTCTGTTGCTCTATTATGATTTTCAGCTGGCTGTCATAGAAGTAGAAGTCAGTCTATTGGAAAGAACAGGGCTTAAACCTATCCAAGGAAACACTGGGTACCTGCTTGTGTATAGTCAGAAAGCATCAGTCAGGTCACATAATGAACCCATTGTGGGAGCAGATCAAACAAATGGGATTCTGGCTATAAGCCATACCGTCAGAATCCAAGCTTTTGTTTCTTTTCATTTTCATTTTTAAAGCAACACATCTAAAGCTAATACTTATCAACAATGAGGTTGTGAATCAGTCAGTCCAAATGTAGGGGCAACCTCAGCTGAAGGTTTGAGGAGGAGCAATGGGGAGATCTGGAGTGCTTCCATGTTTTCAGGTGAAATGCTTCACCTTTTAACATACTTTACCTCTGCCCAGTCCTTTGCTGTCACAACTGATAAACCACACTGCCCAGTTCTCAGGCAACTAGCCATGGCATTGTAGATATTCTGGGAGCTATAGTCCAGAAAAGTGATTTCCCCCCCCATCTCTATCAAACCTGAAAGAGTGGAGAAACAGGATTCCTCTCTTACTCTACCAGGCAAGTTCATCCGTGTATTCAAATATTGTCTTTCAGGTACCTGATGTGCCATTTGGTATTTTCATTCGGAAAGCTCCATGTTTTAATCTGAGACCTTCCTCAATCAAAGCATGTCATCTATGACTGCTGAGTTTTTTCTCCAGTACATCACAGCAGATTCTAAAATTCATCAGGCAGAGCATTTGCAAAAATCTAGAAAATCTAGGGTGCCTAGGACTGCTGCTCTCTGTTTTTTCCCCTGCTTGAATTACATCTTGTCCCTACCCAACCCCATTGCAGTGAATAAGTGGTTATGTTAGAACTCTGCTTACAAATTGTGTTCTTTTGAAAAAGCAAATAGGTGCAAGTAAAAGGGGGCTCCTAGACTCTAGTAATCTTCCATAGCTATGCAATGGAGTGAAGATCTGGCCCCGAAAGGTATTGGGGGGGGGGGGGGAATGAATCCTAAGGCAATCTTAGCTTCTAAGGAAATGTCTTTGTTTAAAGTGTTGACAAGCAAAAAATGCTGTCTTCATTTTCAGAGTATCCAGCTGTGTATCAGGTGGGGGGAAATGACAAGACCCCATGCTAAGACTTTTCTGAACACTGCCATTCCCTCCTTACATCGCACGGCTTCTACTGACTCTTAGAACTGCTTTCAGTTATTTCCTTGACATCAAAATTGTTGCTTCATTAGTTGCAAACCAATTTATTTTCATAACTTCAAAAAAATTCTCTCCCCCTCCCATGGTATTTCTCAAATCAGCATCACCTGCCAAGTACTTATTCTGTTTTAAAAAAGTGTGTGGTGGGGTTAAGTCTATTACTCAGATAAGTGCTCATCTTCAGATTAATACTGACTGTTTTGTAACCCTTTACATTGTTTGTTTTGTTTTAGTTCTTTTAAAGTTTCCCAGCAACGAGTGCAAAGGTAGACTATTCATCACCGCTTCCTAGAGCCTCTATAATCACATCTGTTATTATAATTGCTATTTTCCTATATAAGGAGCTCTTCATTCCACTCTTCTATGCAAGATGATTTGACCTAGAAAATGTTAATACTCCTGCTGATTTCATGTGGAGTTCCCCCTACCCCCACCCCTTATTTTGTACTGCAGGCAGGCATCATGACATCTAGGTCCGCTTTCTTGCTCAGGGCTAAGCTGTTCTGAGCTTAGATGAGCTACAAAGGAAAACAGAAAGGCAGGTCTGAGACTGACTTTTATTCCCATCCTAACGACTAATGGATTGAAGAACAAAAGCTGCTGGTGCTGCTTCCTTCCCTGCAATGGCAGAAAGGCTTAAAAGCAAGAGATGGTGTGAACACCATGGGCGGTTTAGGACCAAAGCAGAGAAGGCACTCTCTTACCACATGGCAGAGTATCAATCCTCTACTGTCAGAGAGCAGTACATATACATTATTAGCTGTGGGGTAGGGGGGTAAGCCAAGCATTCTACTTATATACCACCTCATAATGCTTAAAGCACTCTCTGGGCAGTTTACAGTCTAACTATACAGGCTACACATTGCTCCCCCCAGGGAGTTGGGTACTCGTTTTACTGACCTCGGAAGGATAGAAGGCTGAGTCAACTGAGCCCTGGTCGTGAGCACAGTTTTGGTTGTAGTACAGCAGTTTAACCACTGTGCCACGGGGCTCCTAAGCAGTCTTCAGACCATCTCAAATTGAAATGCCAAAAGTCCAGGACATCCCCAGAAGAAGCAAATGGTAAACTACTTCTGATTGTTCTCTGCCTGGAAAACACTGGAAATGGTCACCGTAAATCTTGATGGCACATTTTTATAGATGCCTGGATAGCTCAATGGGTTACATATCTGGATGCAGAGCCAGAAGTTGGAAGCGGATTCGCCACTGTGTCTCCCACAAGAAGGGCCACCCTGTGTAATCTCTGTCTGGAAAACTCTGGGGAGAGTCACCATAAGTCAAAATTGACTTGATTGCACATGATTAACAACAGAAACAAAAGCAACAACAGATAGATAGCAACCATCACTAATGAACTATAAGATTTGGACCTTTTCTCCTTGAGTACACAGTGGCATAGAAAAGATGCTGCTCAGTGTTTGGGGTTTGAAAGCTTATTATACATGGCAATATTCTCCAGGTACATTTGTCTTGTCACCTGGACATTTGAAAAAGTATCAACAGAATATTCACAGCTGGTGCATAAAGGAAGCCTTACCTATATAATAGGTAGGAAGCAAAACCTGTATGCATTTTGTAAGCAGAAGTATTACCATTTCCTGTTCTGGAGGTCTAGATGCAATGGGGAAAACTAAGAAAATAAATGACACTAGATGGGACAGAATGAGGGTGGACTGTAATAGTGACAGAAACTGGGGGTTTATAATCATTTGTAAGGCAGGGCCAAAATTAAATCAATAAATACATCAATATTTCTCTGCTCTGAGCAATTATTTCCTTCTGTTTCCTTCTATTCTATTATTTTCTTGGTTTGTATTTCAACCAAGCTATCATTCAGAAAAATACTGATAATTGACAATAAATGTCTTTCCATTGCTACTGAATTAGTCTGCCAGCTTTACACATTAATTAAACTGTGACCTAAGACACTGTGCCATGTTCTGTGTGCATGGTCAGCTTCCATTGGTAGCTTTAGTGGGTTATCTGTAGTTCTTTCATACAATGTAAAATTATAATAAACCAAACTGTTCATATTGCACAAGAATTTCCTTAAACCACACTTGATGAAAACTAGCCCCTTAAAAAGTTTCTGCTAATAGAAAAGCAATCTAAACCAAGTGGGATCAATGACAGCGAGCAAAAGTTGGTTCTTCGTATATGACAACGCTTGGGGAAACCCAACCGGAACACCAGTACCTGATGCGAGCTAGTATTTTCAGTGCAAACCTATCACCAAGATAGGAACATGGAACATGCAGACACTATATCAATGCAGAATGTTGGCAGGATTCCTGCGGGAATTTGCCACCTACCAAAAATATTCTTGGCATTAATGAAATGCATTGGAATTGAAGTGGTAGAGTGACTAGCGAAGGGAAAATGATATTGTATTCTGGACACGTCAACGTATGAAGCTAGTCTGATACTAAGCAAAAGCACGGCACAGACACTGCTAGGATGGAAACCCGTGAGTGAACATATAATCACAGCACGATTCCAATCTAGACATGTGAAGGTTACCATCATTCAAGTGTATGTCCTTCCACAGGAAGCTGATGACACAAAGACTCTTTTTATGAACTTTTGCGAGACACCTTAGATGACATCCCTGCCCATGATATTAAGCTGCTCGTGGGAGATACGAGTGAAAAACAGGGGTTGGAACATGTGGTAGGCCCACATGGATCAGCAGTAGAAACAGTCTTGAACAATCTATGTATTAGAAATACCTACTTCGCATATAGGGCCATTCACAAAAAGACATGGCAATCTCCCTGGGATTAACCGGCCGGGTGCGCCACCAACGAAGAAGGACTCCAGCAGCGCTTGGAGCCCAATAAGTGGGCCAGGTAGCTGGTGGGAGGGCAAATGGGGCTTAGAAACACCTGGGCAGTGGAGCTTCATGCTTCATATGAAACACAAGTACACAGCTCTAATCTTGGTCACGTGGAAGAGACAGTGATCAGGCAGCGTGCCTGCTGAATTTGGTGTCCAGGGGACAGTTGTGGATAGAGTGGTTCAAAGACAGAACTGCTAGATAGCTCAGTGGTTTAAGTAGAAACTGGGAATTCAGTTCCCCACTGTGATGGGCTGGACTTATTGATCTAGAGAGTCTCTTTCAGATCTGCAGTTCTAAGATTATTAGCAGTACAGTAGTTGTTGTCATAACAGTAGTATCATCCTTCTCTTTAAATTGGCTTTGTACTAATTGAAAGTTAGGACTCTCCTGTACCAAACAGAGGTATGCCCTTTCAAAAAAGGACAAGGGCCCACTGTAGACATGATGTGGGAGAGATCTGCAGAATTATTTGTAGTAACTAATCTGAATCAGATTAAGAGCACAGAGAAGGTAGAGTTCCAGACCTCTTCACATCCAAAGCTTCTGAGCATATAGTATCATGCCTGTGTTAACAGGAGAATGCAAGATTTGAACTTCGGTCTTCCTCCCTCACAGCTCACAACCTTAGCCATTGTACTTCCTCAGCTCTCTGAAAATACAGACTGGGTGCTGAAAAGTGATGTGTGTTTCAGTCAAATTCTAGATGAGCTCCCCTGCTTTGGGTCCAGCTAAGTGCAGCACCAGATGGGCAGCCAACCAAGATCAGACTCACAGAAATGAAGGAATGAGGATACCAAGGTCAGTGATCAATGAGGGGCATGGGAGGAACATGTAGCCAAAATAAAATTAGGGGTCAGGAAGTACAGTATGTCAGAATTTAGAGGTCAAAAACTTCAGGTAGTCAACAAGATCACAAATAACCTGGGTCATAAAACAGAAATTCAAGGAGGAAGAAATTAGGAGAATTTATGCACAAGTTCAACAGCTAGAAACATCTTTGCTTTTGGAAGAACTCAGTGACTCCTTTGAGCTGAAGGCTTTCAGCCCAACCTTACTCCAACTGTAGTAATCAAGACCCCTCAAATCTGGGAGATCTCCTCTCCGAGAGCTTTTCACTGCAGGTGAAAAAGGACCTGAGCCTGCCCTTCCCTGAGATTAGGTAGTCACTCCTCCTTCTACTCTGAGCTGTTATATGCAATAGTCTCCCTGGATGTTCCTGGCTCTTGAAATGAACAAGTACTGGGTTATCTCTTACTTTCCTTTTACTTCCTTAGAAAAGAGAAGAAAAGAGAACTCCCTGCTCAGATATAAGGCCTGCTCATCTATTGGGTTCTGGAGGGGAGACCTGTCAGGAATCAATTTCTGAGCTTGCAAAGGAAAGGTGGAATATTTAGCTGAATACCGTATAACATGCACTACAGTTATACCATATTCTGTATGATTGTAGTGCTTTAATCTTTGCCTATTTACAAAATCTATTGCCCTGCTGCCAAGAGGGATGGAATGCAGCCAGAGCTTCGAGTCGGTAAGGGGATGATGATCTCCTCCATGACTCGCCGGGGTTGGTGGTGATAACTAGAGATGGGCACGACTTGAAATTTTTTTTTTTTCGAGTTGTCATTAGTCGGGCCGGTTCTGTTTCGGCTCGTTTCCGTTTTTCGCGAAAAATCGCAAAAATTAGTCGGTTCGTTTTTCGTTTTTGTTAGTACTGGTTTTTTTTGGGGGGGTAGCGGGCTCCTGGAGGCACCTCTGTGGGGTGGGTGCCTCCTCTGGCCCGCTAGGAAGGGAAAGCGGGCTCCTGGAGGCACCCGTGGGTGCCTCCTATCCTCACCCACTAGGAAGGGGAAGCAGAAGGCTCCAAGAGACCCCTCAACATGGGGGGTCTCCCCTCCTCACCTGCTGCTGCAAAATGGCATGCATAGCCATATGGATATGCATACCACTATTGCAGACAGTCAGACCAGTCCACTGGTACGACCCTCCGTCAAGGACTGGGTCGCACCTGCCATGTCCCACAAAGAAGGGAATTGTACTTGCGTGTAGTGCAATGCAAGTAGATCTGGCTTAGGGTTAAGGTGGGTTAGTGCAAGGGCTAGGGTTAGGCTAGTGACGGGTAAGGTTACGGTGGGCTAGTGGGTTGCACCTCTGGGTGCCTCTCTGACCCACTAAGAAGACAGTCTGTGACGTATGGGTAAGGAGTCAAGGATTAGGGTTAGAGTTAGGGGGCTAGGGCAGGTTTTAGGGGGCTTTTTGGCACATCCCAGAAGTCTCCATGGCCAAGTGGCCATGCGATTGGTGGGATGGCTCCAAAAATTTGCACGGTCGTCCACTCCCACATCATGGCTGGTCACTCGGCCAGCCCATCATTGCGCAGGTGTAAAAAAAATAAAATAAAATAAAACAATGGAGGACAGAGGAGGAGAGGAGAGACATTTTGTTGCAAGAAAAAACCCACTGGTACTGTGAAAAATCTGGCAGTTTATAAATTTCCGCATGTTTCTGTTGTGCTTGTGTGTTTTTGGACCACGATTTCAAAAACAATATTGCGTTCGCCGCCCCATTTTGGATCCCCTGCCCGCACCGCATGGCATGGCGACTCGAGTCCGGCTGCCCAGGACGGGGGGGAGGCCGGGACCCCCCCCTCCAGAAACAAACCATCCCTCCGGTAGGTGCCCTGAGGCACGACAGGCATTTTTCCGCCTGCTTTTTGGCCCGGGAATGGGTGGGGGGAGACCCGGGAGAGTTTAAAAGTTTTTTCCTGTGCTGTCCGTGCCGCTTGCTTGCGCTTTTGCGGCCGGCGGCGAGACTGGACTTTTTACTGGCTGCGACCCTGCAGCGAGTCCCACCAGACCAGAGCAGCCCAGGACGGAGGGGGGGAGGCCGGGACCCCCCCCTCCAGAAACAAACCATCCCTCCGGTAGGTGCCCTGAGGCACGGCAGGCATTTTTCCGCCTGCTTTTTGGCCAGGAACCGGGTTTTTTTTAACTTTTAAAAACTTTTTTTCTGTGCCGCGTGGCATCGCGCGATGCAAGTAACAAGCACGACAAATCAGACCAAAATTGTTCGTTCGTCGGTTCGAGATCGAATTCTGGCGGAGTAATTCCCGTTACCGTTTCCGTAGAGTAACGGAACCGAGTAACGGAAACGGAAACGGGAATACCGCTAAGTCGTGCCCATCTCTAGTGATAACCTTTCTGCAAGGATGTTGTTCTTCACCTAGCTGCATTCCCCACTGTAGGTGGGAGAAAATGGATGTAAAAATAGACAAAAAAAAGTGTATTTGTGGCATAGTATTCTAATTGTCGTGCCAAGTATTTGGGCATGGCTTCAACTTCAAAGTGGCAATTGAAACGCAGTAGCTATTGAAAAGATGTGCTGCCGGTGAACCTGAAACCTACAAATTAACAGAATGAGACACATAATATGCAAACCGGTCCTTTCAAGACATTGATGCAGGTATAAGAGATTATGAGCAACACATAATGTTCAGCACGTGAACACAACTTACAGCTCATCTCAGCAAAGTGATTGCATAAATTGTAATCATTTTGTGGAGACTGTTGTTGTTGGTAAATTAGTTTCTGAGCTTTTTTCATCATTAGAACAAGACGATGATCATTTTACATTGAAAGCTAAGCTTTGAGAAACTCGTGTAAAGAGTTTTAAATGCAAGGCAATGATTATATGCCTTAAGGAAACTGTGTCTGTGTGTGAAAGGGTGGTGGGTGGAATGGGGGAGAGAAGTTTTTAAAGACCTTTCTAATTCTGTTTTCATGATTTTTAAAAATGAATATTAGTTATTTTCCCCAAATGGCTTAAAATGGTTCTTTATATTTTAAGAGAGGTGTAAATATCAATTACAGTACAAGTGAAGTGGGTAATCTTGCCTTTTTACAGTGGGCAATTTTTTCTTGAAAACAAAAGGGGTAACATTTTATTTTCTCAAGTATTGTGCCTTTCACCTTCTGTTCAGATAGCATCTGCTAATAACAATAAACTGGGAATGCACAAACTGCTTATATTCTAATCTCACAAGATGGGCACAAAAATAGTCTTATGTCAGCTCTCATTTTGCTTGGGAAAAACACCTTTTAAATAGTACATATCTGAGGTTTTGGCTGTAATAATTGTAAATGTTACCCACTGGAAGAAGCCCTCCAGTCACTTGTTGTTGAAAGAGCTATACAAAGCTGATGTTTCATAACTTAACTGTCTCATCAGCGTGACCTTTCTTTATAACCTTGAAGAAGGCAGTTAGCCTATTGGTGCCTCCAGTTACAATTATTCCTGTGCAGAAACAGACTTAATGATACCTAAATTATCTCAATGGACTCTAGACAGACGAAGAGAATTAAATAAAGTGTTCTGAGATCATCATATGAAATGAACATTCTCTTTAGAAAAATTGAGCTATTGGGGTGAGAATAAATGTGTGTCAGATATGCAAGTACTTGGGGAGAGAACATAATAACACTTACCTAAAAGGTGAGCTGTTAAAATGATCTCTGTACAGGTTGTGTCCTTGACACAACCTGCACAGAGAAAAGTTTAAAAGCTTCAACTATTTCCACTTCATAGGGAAATATGTTGTCTTATAACAGTGACGCCAAACTTTTTAGAGACTGAGTGCCCAAACTGCGATTGAAAACCCACTAATTTTTCACAATGTGCCAATACAGCAATTTAACCTGAATATAGGTGGCTGTGAAAGGGTGATGTTGAGTGCCCACAGAAAGGGCTCCAAGTGCCACCTTTGGCACCTGTGCCATAGGTTCACCAACACTGGCTTATAACAACAGCTCTAATCTTCCATACACAATTCAACGGGTACTCTTTTAGCTTCAGGGTTCTAAATGGTGTATGCAAGGAGCAGTCTGCTTCACACTCACTAAGATTTAAGACCATTAGGTACCCAGTGAGGATTTTTGTTCAAATTGTAGCTATAGAGATTGAATGTTCACCATCCAGCATTCAGGATATTTCTGCTCAGTGAAGATTAAAGAGTTTTTTTTTTGAGGTCACCCTGTATACTTAAGAGATTCTAACCATAACCTTTTTAATTAATCAAAAAGAAACAAGTGCCACACCCAGCACTTGTTAAGTCCAAGTAGCACATTGGTAACTATCACAATTTACCTGCGGTTTGCACAGTTTCCGCAGTTTGTGCTCCGATCATCCTCATACATGCCAAAACTCTGAATAAGGCATGTGAAAAATATTCAGTTACCTCACAAGTGAGTAGAAAATGCTTGCAGTTTCTCATTCCCACATGCAAGAACAAAGCAAGCAAGGCTTTATCTTATATCTCAACAAGGAGAAAAATGGAAAATGTGAGTGCCCCACCTGCCTTGGCAGGTTCCCTGTATCCAAGCTTCTTCTTCACGTACTTGTGATTTCGGGCACAGAACTGGCTGCATGCCAAGAAGCCGACTGGAGTGGTAGACACGCTTACTTGGTTGTCCCTTCTGTTCCAACAATTCAGCATTTTTACCTTACTTATCAGTATCCTGTAAGAATATATTTGTAGTTCATTCTTTTTTTCCCAGATAACCTAGATATATTGTATTTTTATGCTTAGACTTGACCTCAAAAATCTGGCATCTATGTGAAAATCATTAATAACTATAAATACTTCCCCTCAGCCTTTTCAAGATGATATCCCATCGGTTTTACTCTTGCCGTGAAAATGTGAAATTGCACTTCAGGGAAGAAGTTCAAAATAAGATCAAACTTCACTTTCTTGTGTACAGAGAGATTAATAAATGCCATTATGAAGCATATTCACTTTGACAACTTTTAGTGGAGAGAAAACAGCAGAAAAAAGTCTCTTTTAGTAGAACAAATTATGCATTTTCCTTAATGCTGGTTATTAGCATTTGTAACCTGCCAAAAATCTAATTCCAGCCTATCCCAGGCTTGGCTTCAGGATCCCTGGTGGGAAGAGTGAAAATAGGTTGTAGACAGCAATTTGCTGCTTTGAATGAAGTGCATTTAACATTCTGTATGAGATTAATATTAAGAATTAGCTGTGAACTCATGAGATGAAAAAAATCTAATTGCCCGTTTTTCAAATGCAATAGACTAAATGCAGCTCAGTGCGGCTTGCAATTATAAAGACCTCCTGAAGTTTCATTTTATTTTAGCTTTGTTCTTCTCCTGTGGCCAGCCTGCATTCCCAAAGCCCCTTCTCCCAATCACACAGGATTCCATTTGCCTCTGAGTTTCCTAAGCAATTTATCTGCTATGAAATTGAATAGCTCTTCCAAGAAATTGTGGTTCACATTTTGCTAATTGTACAAGGATAGTTCTTCCCTTTAGTTTGTGCTTCAAGTCCTTGCCGTGTGATGACAGGTTTCCTTGTCAGGATCAGATTCTCTTTCAAAATGAAGATTCTCTCCCTCTGAAATGGAGGCAAATGGCAATGTCCCCTCTCCCCCTCCCCATGCTCTGTATTTCCTAATGCCCCACTTTGCAGACAGGACAGAAAGGAGTCCATGTGCAGCAAAAAAAGATCCTACCACCTCATACCCGCAGATTTGGATCGCACATATTGTGTTGGAGGGATGCCATTGTGAGAGGTATTTTTTCATTCTGTACCAGGTGGGGAGCAGGTCTAGAATCATAATAGGATTAGTAGACATGAAGCACAAAATTAACCACCTTTTGGTGCTCTTCTGCTGTGCCTGTCTCCTTGAACAACATGTTGATAGCATGGGATCAGCTCAAAAGAACTGCCATTCCCCTGGGCTGAAACCCTGAGCCTATTTGACTGTGAATAAGATCTCGCCTGATTTCGGAAGCTAAGCAGGGTCGGCCCTGGTTAGTACTTGGATGGGAGACCACCAGGGAATACCAGTTGCTGTAGGCACCTGGAGTAGGAACTGGCAAGCCACTCCAGTATTCCTGCCAAGAAAACTCCATGGGCATGGAGTCACGAAGAGTCGGTCACGACTGTAACGACACAACACAGACACACAAGCTCTATTACACACATTCAAAAGAACTTACTTTTGCGTAGTTGTGAATAGAGCTGAGATGTTTGCATGGAGCCAGTTTGTCTGCCAGTTGATTATAATGTAGTTGTTGGACTAGGTCAGGGGTGTCCAAACTTTTTGCAAGGAGGGTCAGATTTGGTGAGGTGAAAATGTGTGGAGGCCGACCAATCAGCTGCATTTGGCCCCCCGGGCCGGACTTTGGACAAGCCTCTAGAACATGAAAGGAGGCGGTGAGGATGCTGCAGCAACAAAGCCGGGGGCAGATAGGCTGGGCAGGTGGCTGGGGGGATGGACAGAGGCAGGGAGGGCAGGCAAACCATAAAACTGCAAGCTGACATCTCCACCCGGTATGGGGATGGTCCAGCTGGCGGAGGTGCATGACAGGCTGAGCTGGTGGGAAGAAGAGGTTGTGGGCCACTCAAAATTTGAAAACGGGCCACATTTGGCCCCCGGGCCTCACTTTGGACATGCCTAGACTAGATGGTGCAACAGCTGTAGGTGCTGTGAACAAACACCACGGGCAAATCTTCTTTACCTGTAGAAAGATTTAGTTTCTAGGAAAAATGAAACTTCTTCCTGTTTTCTTGCTCCTTCTATCTCTGCCTCTGTCTATGGCCAGTATCCTATGGAGCTTCCTCTGAGCTGAGCTGCACAGATGGTGATGTCCATGAAAATAACCCCGTCTCTTATGCACCATAGCAATGTGTACCATCAGCCCTTGAATAGTTTTATTGTGTTGTTTTTTTCATTTTTTCTCCCCCCCCCTTTTTGGGTGCATATAACATCTGAAGACATTTACCTCTATTTCCATCTATTACATCTGCTTAACATCAACTGTTTGTCTGTTGTGGGCTCTTACAACTACTGGCGTTTTTGTTCACAACTGCCACCTGGCACTGACTGCTGCAGCATTCTATTACAACTGCCATTGGGAGCTGACTACTGTTGAATTTCACCATTTTGCTTAACTTGCTGCTAGTTTTACTTACTGCCTCATCATTGTCAGTGTTGAAGGAGTAATACCCCCCTTAAAAAAAAAAACCTTGGTCCAGCTGGCCCAGCTGGTAGTACCTCATAAGGGCCCTTTCCCAGGATTACAGAAAAGGATGGTCAACGGTTTTGAAGGCCAAAGAGGGCTTTATGCCTCAATGGCAGATACAATGGAACACCCATCTTCTAGGAGAAGGAAAACTTTGATTTTGAACCTCCACTGCCTTATGCCTATATCTATTTCTGGAAAAGGCTTCGGGAGTTAACATCAAGGCAAAATATGGAGCCAGAGTCCTGGAGGCTATGTACAATCACGATCTGGTAACTCCTGTGACACAGCTAGAACCAATCATATTGTTTCTGCCATTCCATTTTAAAGTATTCCAGCAACATGGAGAGGGGAGTTTTGCTGCTTGGGTAACAGTTTTAATCTCCATATTAATCTACCCAGGCCTTGAGCTCTGAAGAGGCCACTTCAGCTTTGCATGCAGTGTGGAAACAACATGGCTTCTAAACAAAGCATGATACCATAGCCTGTCAAGACTGAAGGGTGCCTATACTAGTGTTGCATAGTCACTTTTTATGTTTATTTTTTGTAGATAACCATATGTTCTTATCCCAAGTAAGTGTGCCCTAAGCACATCCGATCTCGCCTGATTTTGGAAGCTAAGCAGGGAATAGCAGGTGCTGTAGGCTCCTGGAGTAGGAACTGGCAAACCACTCCAGTATTCCTGCCAAGAAAACTCCATGGACATGGGGTCACAAAGAGTTGGTCACGACTAACAACGCAACACACACATATATGTTCTTATATTAGGCTTAGGAGCATGCTGTTTAACAGAGTTAATTGCACTAGGATAGGCCTGTGGTGATTTGGTAAGCCAACTCCTCCATAAGTGCCATTGATTTCTTGGGCCTAGTCTAATTGCAAGATACTTTTTAATATTGCAAATAGAGTAGGGCCATTTGAATTAATATCACTTATGGAGGAGTTGACTTAGGCTGCAACTAGAGTTGGCCTATTTGAATTAATGGAGTTTATTCACTAAATTCTCCCTATTCTGTGGTCCTACTTTAGTGCAAGTTACTATGCTAAGCATCAGGATTTCAGCCTATATTTACCTTATGATATGACATGCTATCTCAAAAACTTAAAATTCAGTTATTTCCACAATCAAACGGACATAACCTAGAAAGAAAGGAAGAAGAAAGTAGAGGAAAATAGAAACTGCATTAGAATGCAGGAGTTTGTATAAATTCATAATTCACCCCTTGGTTATGACATCATAGCATTTTACACTATCAATCAACTCCTTAAAACAAGGATTTTAGATGCACCTGTGCAAATTAGTAACATTAAACTGGTTCCCTGACTTAGGAAGATGAAAATAAGATGCAGAAGTAATAATGCTGAGGTAAAAGAAATACATTTAAGGTAGAATTTCCAATGAGTAAAGACTTACATTTATTACTCTGTTAAATACTGGAAATTTCTCTATAATAATTAGAATTGCATCCATCATTCCGCTCTTCCCTTAAATATTTGTCATTTTACATTCATTTCAATGATTAATCTCTTGAGCAAAAAGTTCCATCACCTCCTGTAGATGAATTAGTCATTAGAACATATCACCTAGCTGATTTCACATCTGTCTCCAGATTGTTTGCCAATCACTGAATAAGCTTCTGCAGCAGAGAAGAATAACTGTCCATTATCAGGGAAAGGAGATTATAAGAAATGATCTGTTAATGACTGGAATTTTTCCTCATTGTGCTTTTATTTCCTTTTTTTGTAAAGAAACAGCATGTGGCATTAATATACAAGTACAGTAAACCTGCAGTTTTAAACAAACACGAATTATCTCTTGGGAGAAATTAATAGTAATAAATCCTCTTTTCGTGAGCCATATCGACAATGAACATCCTCTCAAAATAACAATATAAATAAATCCAATGAAAATGCTATATAAAATGTCTGAAATACTCATAGCCATCATTGTCTTAATCTTTTAGCTGAAGACATTTTGCTTGCATAACTTTACCACTCGTAGAAATATATTAAAATTGGACTGTCTATAGCTGATATAAAAACATATGTGAATTCCATCAAAGCCTGCAAGGTTATACCTAAAGTAGTTCTCTACAGAAAAGACCACTTGTTGGTCCCTAAGTCGATTTGGGTTTTTAAAATACTGATAAGTATTTTCTTCTCTGTATTCTGCTGGTAGCTGTACACTTACAAATCGGAGTCAAAGTTTTCATATTGAATCATAGGTTAGAGAAAAATGGAAATAGGCCAGTTCAACTGAAGCTTACAAACAAGGAGTGAAGTCAGCTTCAGTAGGATCTTGACCCAAGTTCAAGATTGCTTCTTGAATAAATGTCTGTTTCTGTTTATGGATGATATTATTCTAAGGCCCAGTAATTTTTCCATGTAAGGTTCAGATTGGCCAACAGGAGCTCTGTATATTCTGTGTTGCAAAAGGTAAAACAAAGTGTGATCCACAATCATCAAATGCTTTCAATCATTACACTTCTCAAATAAAAGCAAGCCAGATTTTTCTCTGCAGAATAGGAGTTCTTATAGCTTGTATATTTTCTCGGTGAAACCATCACTGTAACATCATTTTTAAAAAGCAGTTTCAGCTACACAGATAGAACTGAGATGCTGATCATCTTTTGAAGATTAGAATTTTAAAAGTGTTTCAATTTATATCCAGAACCAAATACATGCTAAACCCCTGTGTCCAAAATCCCATTTGCAGAAAAGATCAACAGCCTTTCTGGCTTGCTTGCTTTCTCTCTTCTTACTGACAAAAGCCACCCAGATGTATCTCATTTGTGTCAGCCTCAGAGTACAGTCAGCAGATGTGCTGCATCCGTTTTTCTCTAGTATTGTCAAAATAAATGGCTATTAACACAGAATCAATTATTCAATAATAGATGAACTGTCGACATAAATAAATTTGAAGCATCTTAACACTTGGCGCTTTAAAAAGCAAGGACTCTTGAAACTTCAAAAGGAAAGAGGTTTTCTAAGGGCTGCTTTACATATCACCACAATGACAAGCAGAATCCTGAATGCACTTAAGACTTTGTTTCTGCCACATTTAATAATATGTTAAGTCATTCTACCTATATGTAGTCAGTCAGCTTTGGGAAAATCAAATGTGCATGTTAGGATGTCAGATTTCATCTTGCCTGGGACAACGCTGAGAGGGTCAACTGACTTCAAAATCAAAGCTATTTTTTAAGCATAATTTTATTTCTTAAAAATGAATGAAGAGTCTTCTCTTTTCTTACTGCTTTCCACTTTTCCAAATATTATTGTTTTTTCCAGTGAATCTTATCTTCTCATTATGTTTCCAAAGTATTTTTTTTAAAATTTGAGTTGGGGGAAATCACCTGTACATTCTTACTTCATTGATCAACAATTATGTGCTGCTGTGTGTCTGCAAAGGATAGCAACAACTCTTGAGGTGCTCATATTTGGCTTTCCCTTTTCTCAAAAGCATTGAGATAAGACCAGGAAAGAAAACAAGCAAGAAAGTCATCCTCCACTAAACCTTTTTGAGTAACATAGTTAAAAAGTATACCAAGCCCTGCAAGGAAGTCCGTGTGCTAAGATAACTAAGAAACCGTAGTTATCTATAAACCTGGAGAAAAATAAGGAGTTTGAAGGGACATGGACTTCAGTGTTTCCTTAGCCCTTTTCAGTACCTTAGAAGGCAATTCTGTATTAGACATGGGCACGACCAGAAAAAATGACGTTTCAAGTTTTCATTTGTCGGAACGGGCCCATTTCGGGTCGTTTCCGTTTGTTACAAATTTTTTCAAAAATTTGTCGTTTCGTCGTTTCATTTGTCATTTGTCGTTTCCACCGCGATTTAGCGTGATTTGACTTCCCAGAGCATAGGGGCGTCCCGCAATCAAGGCCGGCGCTAGGTGTTTTTGCGCCCTAGGCGGCGGGCGGGGTGGGGGCGGGAGGCGGGGGAGGTGTGGGCGGGAGGCGGTGGCGGGGGGCATGGGCAGGTGGCAACAGCGGCAGGGGGGAGGCGCGGGTGGGCGAGTGGGCGGGCGGTAGCCGCGGGCGGGCGAGTGGGCGGGCAGGCAAATGGGCAGTAAGAGTATCACTTAGGATAGAGGTTCTGTTCTTGGCTTGCACCCCAAATGTGTGTGTGTGCAAGCAAATTGAAGTTGGGAAAACAGAAAATAAATGGTAGTATATAATATATTTTTTAAAATAAATCCACACCTCCCACTCCCAGTCGAACCTCCCCCTTTATCCAATATCAGAAAAAAATCCTCACAAACTGCCAGAGAAGAAATAAAGAATAAACTGCTATTCCCTTCAGCAGACAAAGCTGCAGGGAATCAAAGAAATGATTTTCTAAATTCAATTCCCTCCCTCCCTGCCTAACTTAAATCCTAAAGCCTCCAGCCTCCCTCCTCAATCTCGATCGGATCACACCAGCACCAGCAGCCAGCCCTCCTCCCTCAACCACATCCATACACCCGACTGCGATTTCTGGAAGGTGCCTTGGCTTTTTATGCCCTCCGAGACATCCAGAAGTGTCAGTCAAAAACCTGGTGATGCCATTGGTGGAATGGTTCAAAAAAATTGCATGGTCCCATCCCATGCCCAGCCCAAATGGGCAGGTCTAAAAAAATAAAAAATAAAATAAAATAAAATAAATATGACGTTTTATTGCTATAAAAAAACCCACTGCTGCTACTATTAAAATTCAGGCATTTAAAATAAATAAATTTCACATGTTTCTGTGGTGATTTGGTGTGTTTTTTGACCATGATTTCAAAAGAAAAATTGTGGTCGCCATTTTGGATCCCCCCCACCGCATGGCATGGCGAGATGACGAGAATGACCCCCCCCCAGCCTGGTGCAAGCAGCCCAGGACAGGAGAAGAGGGGGGGAAGGCCGGGGACCCCCCAGAAACCACCCCTCTGGTAGGTGGCAAAGCCCCAGGCAGGCATATTTTCGCCTGCTTTTTTGGCCGGGAGTCGGGTTTTTTTTAAAAAAAAAAATTTAAACTTTTTCTGTGCTTCGCATTGTGCGATCGCCGCAATGCCACAAACAAAACGAAAAACCCGACCAAATTTTTCTTTTTTCAGTTCGAGTTCGAGTTCTGACGGCTTAATTATCATTACCGTTTCCGTTATGTAACGGAAACGAAAAACGGAAATGAAAACGAAAATTTCGCCGAGTCGTGCCCATGTCTATTCTGTATCTTAGAAGGCAATTGAACTCTTCCCCCCCCCCAAAAAAAAATTAAGAAACATACTAAATAAAACTGGTTATGTTCACAATTACAAGTACTCATTTGGTTTCGGAGGCAGAAGGAACCAGATGACACCATAAAAAGCTTGTTTGAAGGAGTCTGAAAAAAAAGATTCAATAGCCTGCTCAATGGATCAGCTGACATATATTTTGCTCTGTTATGGCTCACCTGCCCAGTACAGCTATGGAAGATGGGTGCCCAGCAGCAGACTGGGAAAGACTGTTCTATGACATTACAGAAAATGACTTGATCTCT
>JAHTLZ010000015.1:20132286-20166839 GCA_023846285.1 Phrynocephalus versicolor
AAAAGCTCAGGCAGTTCTTGAACTCTG
Source organism: Phrynocephalus versicolor (assembly GCA_023846285.1). Classification (NCBI taxonomy): domain Eukaryota; kingdom Metazoa; phylum Chordata; class Lepidosauria; order Squamata; family Agamidae; genus Phrynocephalus; species Phrynocephalus versicolor. The sequence goes on from JAHTLZ010000015.1 coordinate 20,132,314, forward strand.
TCCAAGCCCAGTTCCATCACCAAAGAAGTCAAGACGTCTTCATCAACCAGATCTGTGCCCATCACATTCAAGGTCAAGGCAGGCGATGGCAGATGTTGCATGCCTGGATGCTGACTTGGGCCCATCCTTTACTGAGGAGTTCCAGTCCCCACAGGTCCGTTGCTCATGCCCATGAGAGGATAGCCCTGGTACTGTGTGTTGAGTTTCTGCAAATGCATGCTGGCCATCAGCTGCTGACCACCAGGTCCCATATATTGTTGTTATGGCTGCTGACTTGGGCTACTGAACATCATGGTGTTCAGCACCTGGTGGTGACCCATCTGTCCGTTGAGGCCCCCCCATGGTGGGGACGCCATGCTGCATCATCTGGTGGTTGACAGGTAGCGTCCTTAGTGAATGTTGTGCATGCTGTGGGCCATCCTGTATACCATTCATGCTTATCCGGTAGCCTTGAAGCCCATTCACACCATGGTTCATTGGCATCATTATGTGGTCAGCCATTGCAGTCTGCTCGCGGCTCGCAAACGTCTCCCCAGCCGCTTTCCAAAGTATGATAGTTTCAGTTTAACCATTATTTTCTACTAGGGAGAATTCATTTGGATTTCATCTGGAAGCCTTTTGTCTTTCTGGGGGCCCACTGAACCTATAAAATTCTCCTGTGACACCACATTTCAAATTGGATTCTTTTTTCTTTCCTGTGAATTTTGTTTGTAGTCCAAATTTTACATAGATATGTATTAATCAGAATACCACAGTATGGATGAACACTGTGGCAAGACATCCATATACTAAAGGGTCTTTTCTAGTTCCTTCATAGCCATCTTTCCAAATCTCTGTCTTCTGGTTTCTCTGTTGCATTTCTTCATTTCAGTGGTTGATTGAACCATCCTTGTAATCCAAAGCACTTGTATATCAAAGCAGATTTCCCCGTAAGAAGGAATGGAAAATCAGAATCTTTTTTCTTCAACCCAAAAATATTCATATAAAATGACTACATTACTATAATATAATACAAAATAACAAAGTCTTGCAGAACACTCATAGACCAAGGTAGTCGTAAGCTAAGGTTTTACTGTATATTAAAATTCATTGTTGTGGTGTCTTCATTGTTAAAACTAAAATTATGTAATTCTTCTGTTGTTGTGGGTTTTGTTTTTGTAATGTTTGTGATTTCTTCTCTAACTTTAACAGTTATTTCAAGTCACTCCTGTTTTCTGCCGGTCTTTTCTGTATTCATCTCTGAACTACCACGGTGCACTTGATAAGTACATTGCATTTCTTTTGTCCAGTAGCAGCAACATCAAGAGATTTTGGGTAGTTCCAGTTCCAGTTACATAGCAGCAAGACAACTTGATAAGTGCTGCAGTTTATCAAATTGAATTCCTCGAGGAAAAAAAGGGACTCTAAGAAGGGTACGTTTCCTTGGATAGGAAATGAAGAAGAGGCAATGCCTGCAGACCACGAAGGGAATGGTGGTGAACTTCTGTGGAATTAGGAGGATGCCTTATCTCCCACGGGAGGGAAACTGACACCATTAACTGGTGAGGGCATGAGCTGTTGGTACCGGAGAACTGTAAAAAGCTGTAAATAACTGGCGTGTCATGAGTAAAACTACTTTTATCCCTCTATCTCTCTACGTGAAGCTTCCCCTTGGTGATTTGGAATCTTTTCTTCAAACAAGCACCAACCCCCCTTTTTGTGGAAGCATCTTTTGGCAAAGAGGTGTGAATGTTTTGAAAGACAAGCACATATATGAAGAATTGATCCTTCTCACATTTATTTTATGAATTTGCCTTTCTACCTATTGCTTTTTTGGTCTGGTAGAGAGAGAGAAAAGCTCTTGAGGAAACTCCTTGGATGGACTCCATGTTTTGAAAATAATTGCTGGAGAATCTCTGTTCCCCCACCTCTTTTGCTCTTCCTTCCTTAATCCAGTCACTTTCCTCTATACCCCTCCCTTTTGGAAACTGAATGGCAGAAACTACAATTACAAGCAATATTAACTATTTGTTGTGAACTATAAGAACACAATGAGCTGGGAATACTTATCAGGTGAAGATCTTGCCAATATAATATGTGGATTACAACAAAATAATAGACTTTTAAACATTACAGACGGACCCATCCTATGAAGATACAGAGATTTTTAATCCTGATCAGGACACAGAGGCAAAACAGAAAGCTGATTTTACAGATAACTACAACAAGAATTGTGCAGGATGAAATTGTTAAAAAAAAAAACTGAAATTAGTCTTGATCAGGAGATAGAGCCAAAACAGAGATCTGCAGACAAATACAAGAAGATCGGTGCAGGATAAACCTTTGGGTAGGCCAAATTTACGAATGTATCTGCTTTATTCAGTATGGATACAGAAGAGAGAAGAGCCTGGGATCTTTTCAGCAGCGGAGGAACTATTAAGATTGCTATAAAGATAAAAGAACAACTTATGAAGATAACGGACTTGGCAGGGAAAGAGAAAATTCAGAAATGGGATTTCTGGCTTAGTGAATCAGTTACATTAAAAAAAGTTTGTTTTCTGTATTTTGATTTTCCAAAGCCACTAATTGATTGGCATGATACGGGAAATGGAAAACAGAAATGTGAAGATCAACCTGAAATATAAATAAATGTTCATTTTGTTAGATCCTTAAAAAAATTGTAGTAGTTAGATGCAGATAAGAACTTCTATGCATAAAGTGAAATCTGTAGACCAAGAGGTCGCTCTTTGATAATAGCCCATAAAGCACTAAATTGAATTAGATATGGCTTTTGAAATTAGGCATTTTTTAGAATAATAGCTAATATACCATGGATTACATTTATGATATATATAGTTAGCTAAAATGTATCCTAAGTTGTTTAGTCATTTGAAGAACTAAACACTGAGATTACATATACTGTACTGTTGTGATAAGGTGGGCTATATCTTTTGTATTAGAAAATAGATGTAAGTAAAGCTAGATAGAATATGGATGAGACAGTAAGGAAACTAAGTATGAAAGTAGGTTCATTTAAGCTGCAAAAAGAGTTATGAATTATCCTGGGCTGAAATGTTGGGGGAAATTGTGATTCAATTGGTAACACGACAGGAGACAAGCAACATATTTGTTTTATTTGGTTCAGTGCAGATAATTAATAAATAAATGTTAAAAATAGATTTTGGGCAGGTAACATCAAATCTGTCATGGCTTCACAGAATTCAGAGTGTCTCCCCTGATTTATTTCTAACTTGTAAACAGATCTACCAACCCTGGTGATGAGCAAATCTTGTTTTTATATGTGATTCATTTCCTTCTAGAGTCTTCCACAAAAGATTTCAATTTCTTCATCATCACCTGAAGTTGGTGTTTAGAGTTGAATGTCAGTTATTTTCATCTCAACTAATCAGAATTCTCCATATAGCCCATAACTACTTGTGCCACTCTGTTTTTATTTGGAATTATTTTGTTCAAAATGACTTATTCCAGTCCAGTATAATTCACTCACAACAAGAACTGTGATCTTCATACCGTTCAATTCTTGTTTTAAATTTTTGAGCTTGTAATGATTTATCCTTATTATATTCTGTGTTCCAATTAAATGCAGTTTCACACTTTCCTTTCCCTCTCTGTGCAAATCAGTAACTAAACATTTTTTCAGTTTTAATCCAACTGATTCATAAAAACAGTGCTATTTGTACACATCCTTAGTTCTTCTTCAGTAATTTCTGTGTTCATTTCACTCTAGGGGTGTCATCTTCCAACATTATCTCATGTTTCATTTTGGATGGTCCCACCACGAGGTATAAAGGATAGAAGGCATAGAATAAATTTAACTATTCAGTTCCTTCATCGGCAATATTGGGCTTATAAAACTTTCATTTCCTCTGCAGAAGAGCTGATATCTGGAAACAGCTTCCTTGTTTAGTTACTTCACAATGATGGCAACTGACAGCAGGAGCCTTGACCATTTTGACATCAGCAAAGTTTGATTTTTGTCTCTACCAAATGATCACTGGGTGTTCTGGGGATGGATGCTCTAGTTCAGTGATTCTCAACCTGTGTGTCCTCAGATGTTCCTGTACTGCAACTCCCAGAAAACCCTTCCAGCACAGCAAGTGGTGGAGGCTTCTGGGAGTTGCAGTCCAGGAACATCTGGGGACCCACAAGTTGAGAACCACTGCGTCTAGTTATTAAATAAACTTAATAATATAAAAATACCAGACTAACTAATCAATGAAACCAAACAATGAAACAAATACCTGTCTCATTGAGCCCCCAGTTAAGAATCCAGTAGTCTCAAATGCCCTTTCCCATAGGAATAACCATCTTGTGAGAAGGAAACTTCTGAGTTAGCAAAAGCCGAGTGTAAGTCAGTCTTATCTCCTGACTTTTCTTTTAAAAATTTCTAAGTGTTGAAAATACATTTTTTTTAGGTTAACATCTGTCTCACTGGCTTCAAAACATTCATATGGCTGTAAAAAGCACTTTCAAAAGTCAATGATTAGATCAGCAACAAAGAAGCCCCTTTGTCAGTACTAGCTCAGTTCGATGATGTATGTGTATACAGAGAGAGAGAGAGAGAGAGAGAGAGAGAGAGAGTTGTCTCAAGTAGGTATTTGTTAGTTTTATTGCAAATCTTTTGGATGAAGTGAATAAGACTAGTATGGACACAAAACATGGTGGTTCTCAAACATGACATTGCAGACTGATAAAATGAATTGTTCCTTGTTTTAAAATCTCCCATCTTGTCACCTTCTTGATATTGAGTCCACAGACACAAGAAGGGTGGATTTGTGTTCAGGAAAGTAATATTAACTCCTTGAAGCATACACAGCTCATTCAACCATCACCTTTTTGGAACTGGAAATCCTGAAATCCTTTTGAGTGATCAACAGTCAAATGTGATGCTACGAAGGAAAATGTATAGAAAATGCAAACCCATATGGGTGATGGAGAGAAAGATATGCTAAGATGCATGTGTGCTCAACCCTGGATGAATGAAAATACAAATACAGTATTTTACAAGTGTTATAAAAATTCTAAAATATTGCTGTTAGGTGGCAGTTTTGTTTACATTTTGATACAGGTCACTATTAAAATATTGTCCCCTTTTGATTTTCATCCTCCTGCACCGGGATAAGGGGTTTCTGTTTCCCACAGCCACATCTTCTTGCAGCTGTGCCCTTTTCAGCTGGATTCACAGACATCTGCCAACCCCCCTCTAAAAATGGTTGAGGTTATACAGCAACAGTACTTAGTAATATTTCTCATCCATTATCTGTAGGCAAGTGACCCAGAATAAAGCAAGAAATCACCTATACAGTATTTCAGCATTCAATTTCTCAAAGGGCAGGGGAAAGAAAAATACAGAATAATAATAATATTGTGCATGACAGAGAAACAGTGTGAGTATGTGCACATGTAATGTTTCTTTAAGGACCCAAAGTGTTTTAAGTGGCAATCCTATGGACACTTTCCTGGAATAAGTCGCACTTAACAAAGAAGGTCTTGCTTCAAAGCAGCATGCATAGAAGAGTTTCATCACTGAAGCCCTCTTCAGGCATTCTTTAAAAAGACAATACGTACATAGCATGAGGAGATGGAGCAAGGAGTATTTTCTATTTCTAGGAAAGACCGATCACATTTTAGAACATTTTATAAAGTTATATTCATGCCCGAATAAGAGATTAATGATTCTTTTCTAGAAAATGGAATTACAGCAACTCAACAGATATGGTTAATTTGTGTGGTTCTTTATGTCAGTCGGTCAGATGGATCTGTTTGTTCCTTTCAACACATGCATGCTCTTAATACAAAATAGGATTAGTTACGCTAATATCCTTGAAGATGAGCAGTACATTTTTTTGTTCAATCTGGAAGTTGAGTCATGGCAATTGGACTTATTTTCTTGAGAGACTGAAACGTTTTGCTGCTCATCCAAAAAGCTTCGTCAGTCTGATGAAAGCTAGTTGCAAGTCCTCCATTTTATAGTTCACTTTGACATCATGACACCCTGGTCTGAAATAGGCTCATAAGATGAACAATGCCTTAATAGGCTCATTGTCAACCTAATGAGCCTACTCAGACTATTGTCCACCTAACCAGCCTCTACAGGCCATTGCCCATCTTATGAGCCTATTTTAGATCAGGGTGACATGAGGGCAAAGTGAACTATAAAATGGAGGACTCTGAGTCACAACTAGCTTTCAGCAGACTGATGAAGCTTTTTGGATGAGCAGTGAAACGTTTCAGTCTCTCAACTTCCAGATAAACTCACCTGGTTGACTGAGAATCTTCACAGACATATTCTTGTTCAATATTATGCTTTATTAATTCTGTCAACATCTTAACATTTATTAACGTGATTTTCCCCCTTTTGGTTGTATACGATTGTATAGCATCAGAGAAATAGACAAGCTAGACTCCATTCCAGGTTTGTTCTTCTAGCAAGGTCACTCAAGGGGGAATGGTCAAATCAGAGATATTAAACTAACAGGCATCAATACATTTCAGGAATTCACAATCACCTGAGAAGAAGAGAGCTGATAATGATCCTGGTAAAGAACCACACACTAGCATTGACCCTCATTGTAAAAGACAATGGGAGTAATTACTTCTAATTTATGGTTGTTTGTAGTGTAGAGCTTCCAAAATCTATGTACACCATCTTGAAAGAGCTATCCTACTGAACAAAGTAAAGAAGCCTTCCTGTGAGGCTTTCCCAGTTTCTCACAAGAGTAAAATGGTAAGGATCTCAATTAATGTGTTGTGGTGAATTACTTAACTGCTTATCATTTGGGGGTGAGGACCCCCTTGTCATAATCCATGAGCCACCATGCCTTCGATTTGGGACACAGAAAACTCATGCAGTGAATGCCTGTGTAGTATTACAGCATCTCAACTTCCAGGAGATCAAGTCAAGTTCTTCTGTAGCTGGTAGAAGTGGCTCCTCATTTTCTAAATCATTAATACTGAGTGAGGAAATATCTCACTTGCCTTCATCCTTTTCTTTTCAGAGTCACCATTTTTGAAGATGGAACGCTGAAAATTGCCAACGTCACCAAAGCAGATGCTGGGAGTTATACATGCACAGCAACAAATTACTTTGGGACAGCCAGCAGTTCTGGGAATCTCGTGGTGAAAGGTAACACTTTTCCGTCTGCACAGAGTTTTGATGCCTACCCTCCATTGGTACAGCACTCTTGCCCTGTTTGTACTCTTGGGAACTTTTAAAATATAAAGTGGTCCTTGCTAAAAGAAAGAAACCATTTAGGTTGTAGCCATAAATTGACTTATCTGGAAATAATTCCCTTGGTATGCAGTGGGACTTGCTTCTGCTGTTAAATATATGGAAGTGTCATGTAAGGGTAAGTTCTTAGATGGTATTTGGGCATATATATTTTGAAAATAGTTATATTTAAAACTGTTGTACAGACGTACATAAAACATGTGCAATAGGTACGTCTGACAAATATAGATTTGTAAAATGCTTGAGCTTATACTTGTCTTCAAGCATACTAAATCTTTATTCTGAAAATGAGTATTTCCACTTGTGAAATTCCTGTCTGACCCTGTGCACAAGGGTGTTGAAATGAAAAATGAGCCCCTCCAGTTAATCACTGGATTCAGCCATGCTCACAGGATGGTTCTAAGGCTTGAGGTTGAGCAGCCAAGGTTTATTTGCTATTGCATAATTCTCCTCCAGCAAACTACCCAATACACACACAAAAGTTCTTTTTGAAGGCACGGAACCTCTGATACAAAAAGTTCCTTCACAGCATTCCATTCCTAGAATCACAGAAGAGTGACCCTGGAACGGACCGACAATGCAGGAATACAAATCAAAGGGTATCTGCCAGGTGGTTGTCCTATTTTCTCTTGAACGCCTGCACTAAAGACGTTTTTCCTGATTTTCAAACGAAAGCTGAATTCTCCTAACTTGAGCCCATTTTTGCACACCCTGTACTCTGGGATGATCAAGGACAGTTCCTTCCTCTCCTCTGTATGAGGGCCCTTCAAATATTTTAGCCCTTCACTCTTATTTTCTCCAATGCCCAATTTTTTCAGCGATTCCTCATAGGGCTTGGTTCCCAGCCTCTGGATCATCCTTGTCACCCTCCTCTGAACTTGTTCCAATTCATTTCAGTTATTCTTTTGCTAATCCACAAAGGTGACCTCCCTCGCCAGCAGTCACGTTGGCTTTAGCATGGAGCTTTTTGTGGGTAAAATATCAATGGGGTATCTAAAAATCAATTAATTTAAAGGCAGGTCAGGTAAGTGCCCAAACTGAGTCCTCAATGAGTTTTCTTCCTCTAGGTGATATAGATCAGTGCTCCCCAACCTTTTTATCGCTGCGGACCGGTAAATGTTTGATAATTTTTCCCTGGCCCGCGGTCGGGGAAAGAGGGGAGGGGAGGGGAGGGGCGGCAGGCCCTTCCTTCCTCCACGCGCCCTCGGGAAGCATCTCCAAAGCATCTCCAACGTTTTGAGCAAAGCAAGGCAAGGCAAGGCGAACAGGCGCGCTTGGGATTCCACAACAGCTGCCCGTCCGTCGGTCCGTCCCTCGTTCTGTCCGTCTTTCCCACTCACTCCCCCCCCCACACACACACCTGTTTGCAGTCATCCCGGGAGAGGACATGCCGGAGGGGGGGGTTCCCCTGAGTGGTCTGCCCCTCCATTGTAAAACCAAGGGCCACGATCGCTTCCCTCCCATGTGACGCGCCCCTCTCACTCCCCTCCCCAATGTTGGCCATTGTCAACAGTGGCCAATCAGCTCGCCAACCCCCCCCCCCACTTGCCAGGTCGCCTCTTTGCCTTAGCCACCAAGTCCGATCCCCCACCCCACAAGCAGGCGAGCTCTGGGGACCCTCCCCTTGTCCCCCTTCCGCGCCCTAAACCCGGCTCTCCTTCACAAAAGAAAGGTGCGCGCGAGCACGCGCAAAAGAGAGGTGCCCCAGCAAAAAAGAAAGACACCCTCCCCAAAACACACACACACACACCGATCCGCCACTGGAAAGCCTCGCAACAATGCCCAGGGGTCCCAATCCTCCCACACGAGCGTCTCCAGGGAGTTTACCTTTGACGCCAGGATCGCGAGGCCAAGGAGTCCCTCCAGCGGCATGGAAGCCTTTCCCAGCTTCGGCCGGCAGGAAAGGGAGCGGGAGGTGGAGGGGATGGCCAAGAGCCCCCCCTCCAAAAAAAGCTGGGGTTCCAGGGCGGGCTGCCGGTGCGCCCTCCTGCCTGCCGGGTGCCTCCGGGGCTCCGGCAAGGGGTGAGCAGGGGGGATTCCCGGCACGGTCCCGCCCAAGGCCGCCCGGGAAGAGGACACGGGACGGTCGGGGAAAGAGGGGAGGGGAGGGGAGGCGTGGCAGGCCGTCGCCACGGATGCTGGGGTTCCGGGGCTCCGGCAAGAAGTGAGCGGGGGGGATTCCCGGCGCGGTCCCGCCCAAGCCCCCCATCCCAGGCCAAGCGGCGCACCCCACTCCCTCCCGCCACCCCCGCGGCCACTGAGCTGGCTGGTTGCCCCCCCCACTTCGCCTTCCCTCCCTGGCCCACAGCACACCATTCCCCGGCGACCTACCCGGTCGTCGGGCTACTGTTGGACGAGGGCGGGTGAGCCTGAGGCCTCAGTGCGCTACCGCGCTTCCAGCAGCTGATGGTTGGCACCGCTGCCTCCCCGAGGTCATGCCGCGCGCGCATGCGCCCGTAGTTGGCCAGCTTGTCTACCGCTTCTCGGCTTGGCGTTTCTCGCCGGCGCGTCTCCGTTGTGATTGAGCCCGCCACGGTGGGCCCGCCCACGCAGTGGGCTCGTTTGCCGGCACCCTTTTGGTTCTTTGGGCCCCAGCGGACCCTCCAGACGTGGCAGTGCGTCCCGCACCGGCCCTGCCCATACGGCGGACTTGATCTCCCGCCCGATCAACAGCACTTCCCCCCCCTAAAATTTCCCTCTTAAAATGAGGGTGCGTGTGCTGATGCGCTCGCGATCAACCCAACCCAACCCCCCTAACCCCTCCCACTCCACACAAACAAACGAGCGCTTCGGAGGCTGCCATGATGGAGATGGGCAACGGAAGGCATTTCCCCAAGGCCGGGTGCGCTGAGACAAAAGGCGCCGGCGCTGGGCGCCATGACGTCACCCCCTCCCACAGCGCCTTGGGCGGCCCAGTGCCAATTGATCCACGGACCGGCACCGGGCCGCGGACCGGGGGTTGGGGAACACTGATATAGATTTGTTCCTGGTTTTGTTGGGGTATCATGTGCCTACCAAGAGGCTTCACTGCTTTGTTTGGCTTTTATCAGCCTTATAAGGGAGCTGGGTGTTCTTCTCATTCAAGACACTGCTTTATGTTGAAGGAGTTATGTGTCCCCTGCACAGGATGAGTCTCCTACACAGGATTAGAGCATATGAAGAGGTCTTTAAAACCTCGCAATAGTGCATTTTAGCAGATTTATCCAAATGGTGTACACTTATTTTGATCAGTTGTATATCTCAGGTCTTTTTCATTGCACAAGAATGAAATGGACACAAACATATAATTTTTGTTGAAATAGCTATTACCAGTTGAATTTTGATACTCAGCCAGCATTCGTACTATGATTTGCATACAAAGCATATGACAGATAATCAAATGAACATTGACCAAGTCTATGCAGAGTGCTTAAACAGGGAGAAGGTGACTTTAGGAGTATGTATGATCCTAAATTGGGATGTAGAGTCCAAAGAAGTTGTGTGTCTTATGGGGGCTCTGGAGAAGCTGGATTGTGCTTGTTAGCCTTCTACCAGAGTTAGATCTAAGCAAGTAGTTCTCGGGAGAGAAAGAAAAGTAAGTAGGAGAAGGTAGAGATTTAAAATGCAGTGAAGAGAACAGAAAAAGAGGCCTTTAATAGATTCTCCCTTAACATGAGCAAAGCACAACAGCTAATTGCTTGGTAAAAATGCTGGTGAAGCCCCCAGTGGGTTGAGGAGCTTGGCTGGAAAACCATGAGTTCAGATCAGCCCTTTTTTCCCGGGAAAGTGACATGTGTAGCTGATGGAGTTATGTGCCCTGTAAGATGCCCAATCTTGTCAAATCTCTTAGGTCAAATCATCTACAAGAGGATAATGTATCTATGCATTTTGAATAGTGCCCATCGCAAGTCATGCCATCTCTTGCTATCTCACCTCAGTCACAGAAGTAGCTTCAGAACCCATTTTGTCTAATTTTCAAAACAGTACAATGTCACACAAAGATTTTAATTTGTACTTATTTCATTTACCTTCTAGCCCATGTGGGCTCCAAATAGCTCATAATGGCATCTAGGCAGTCACCTTCCCAAAGCAAGCCTGCGGAAGCTTCTGCAGCAGCAGCTCATCACATTTACCGGCGTGCTTGTGTAGCACTTCATGGACAAAAGTATAAAGTTTCACTGATGAGAGTCTCTCTACCCAAGAGCTGCATGTGGTTTAATCAGGTTCACCAATTCATTGATTTTTATGGAGTGAGAGGAAATAGCGGCAATTAGGAAAATGAAGTAGCTGTTATTCTTCTGTTTTGTTTCTCTCCTGCCCTGCTGTGAGGCTTCCGCTTTCTCCCCCACCCGTGCCGCCACCACACACACACAGTGCTCCATTAATCAGGTTATTGCTGTCACAGTAGGGATAGTGGCATTGCAGTAATAAGACAGGTATAGCTTACAGGGCTGTCTAATTATCTGCTAACCGTCAAAAGATGCAACTCTCTGGGCGGCTGAATTGACTGAGGATTGTGGGCACAGTAGGTAAACGTGCTCCACACTCAGTAGCCTTTAATTATAAAAAACAAGCTTTTAAAATGCATCAATATTAGCACCTGGATAGCCTAGTTCAGTGTTGGTGAACCTATGGCACGGGTGCCAAAGGTGGCACTCGGAGCCCTTTCTGTGCGCACCCAACATCGTCCCTTCACAACCACCTGTATTCAGGTTAAATTGCTGTATTGGCACTTTGCAAAAAAGTGCCAATACAGCAATTGAATTGCAGTTTGGGCACTCAGTCGCTAAAAGGTTTGCCATCACTGGCCTAGTTTGTTAACAATAGAATACAGTCAGTGATTCTGTGATTCAGCCACAATTCAGAACCTGGGGATCTGCCACATACAGTTATGTGTACCAGTTTCATGCCATTTTAAATGCCATGGCTCCAGTCCATGGTAGATGAGGATTTGGGTCTGATGAGGTCCTTAGAATTCTTGGTTATAGAGAACCCAAGTGCTGTAGTCCAGAAAAAAAAAAACATAACCTCTCTTCTTCCTCTGAGAGCTCTAAATGCTTCACAACACGTCCCAGATTTCCGTAGGATGTAGCTATGGTGATTAGTTCTGCTGTAAACAGTGTGATATAGATGTCATGTCTTCATGTCTTTAGTCAAGTACTCTGCTAAGCAATGCTGGTTCTCTGATTTCCTAACACACTAACAGTATGCTTGTTGTTCATTTCCAAGACGGTGTTAAAAACCCTTCAAAGTGCCTCAGAATTATTTATCTTGTTCAGAGAAAATTAGTAACTTATTCTTGTTGCCTTTCCAACAACAGCCTTATTTCCCCACAATATAATGAGTTCCTGATTAAATACTATTAGCATTGCTCATTTTTCAAATGTCTTTCACAGCTCCACAACTTATGTCCAGAATTTTCTATCACTATATTAAATGCAATAATGAATTGTTGGCAATGATATTTGGTGTCGTAATTTATTAGAGATACTGACATTGACAAATGTCTTAAATTAGGTACTTTTATGAATAGTCTTGCGTATGATTAATTCTTTTATACAAGAGATACTGTATGTAGATTATAGCATACATTTTCCATCTTCTCATCTGTGGGGGTGGGTGAGAATTTTCTACAGGGAAGCAGGTAAATGATTGATTAGCTGCAGAATTCATCTTGTCACTTTTATTCTGCCAAACACCAAAATACATGAATAGGCCCATTTATGTGATGTCCTAACCACTACTTGTTCAGACTTCTTAAACTAGTATACTAAATAATTGTCCCCCATGTGATTGAAGCAAAAAAGAAGTTCAGAAAGCAAGGTAGGAAAGCAGACCCATAAGATGATGCTGTAATTTGCTAATTGCATGTGTCATCTCTTCTTTATTTGGGCAGATAGATATTGGAAGCCCACAGTTGTGGCTGTGTGTTAAAGAAGGGTCAGATCAATTGTACAGACATTGAACTAGGGAGGCAAGTTTCTACAGCTCATCCTTCAAAAATGGCAAAATGTTTATTTAAAACATGGCATTGGAGAGTTCAGGTAGAGGTTGTTTCATGTAGATTTTGTGATAGAAATGGCTAGAATTGATTTATCAGTATGAGTTTGAAAACTGGGATTATCTGGTTTGCCAAGTATCCTTATTTCACTCCATGGGTATGACATCTTTCAAGTATCACTTGATTAAGTCAAGGGGAGAGTTTAATATGTGATATACCAAACCTAGTATATCAAGGTACTGTACTCATTTTTATTTAATGGAAGTTGAAATTTGGCACTATGGTGATTATAAAATTTGTTCTGTGCATACTCAGCAGGATTCCTGTCTAGTGGCCCTTGTGTAGGAGATGGCAGGGGATGAAGGCAGTGCACTGGGCTGATCAGCCGAGAGCTGCTATGCTCTGGTGGCCTTTCCGTGTTAAGCCACCATGCCCATCACTCCAGGTCAACATTTTGGATCATGTGCAGAGGCTACCCAGGATTAGCCGCTAGTGCTCTACTTCAACGTGCATGGTCTTTGTATGCCCCCTTTGATGACTAAGTAGGGCTACGGAGTATACATGAGTGGAGGAGTCAGGCAAGCAAATCTATTCTACATCATAAGTACTTTCTGACACCACCTGCCTAGAAAGACACGGGTGGAAAGGACCGTGCAGGTTAGAAAGGATAGCATAACATCTATCATAATCTGCTGTACTATATCTGTGTTGCATAATAGGGTGTGAAATGTTTCTGGCATTTTGGATCCTTAGTGATACATAGATGGATGTGTACATATAGATGTCATGCCTCCCTATGTGCACTTTTGTATGGAAATGTGTACACACACAATCATAGCCACACATGAATATTTATGTCTGAGGACTTAACAGAAAGGAAGAAACATTGGGTGTTCTACTTCTATTGCCACACAATTTGGCAAAGCTGTGTTTTGCTGTCTTGGCTGGACAAACCTAGAGATTGCTTATGTCACCCAGCCTTTGCAGTTTTCTTTTAGTCTCTCCTTAACTTGGGACCCTCACATATGCCCTGTAAAATTATTTAAGTAATTCCATTCCTGGGGATGGGATTCTCTCCAGGCATTTTTAAAATAAGCAATGGGCACGGTGATGGGGGCCAACCCTGGGTGGCTTTAGAGGAGCAATTAGGTAAACCTTTGGAGGCTGCAGCCACCAGAAGCTACTAGTCAGGATGGCTAGATGATAATTCCAGTATGTGGGGCTGCGTCTTAACTATTTCAGAATGCAAGACGGAGGGTGATGTTGCACTTGGGTTCAGTGTCTGGCTGGCTGCTATATAAACAAGATGCCAGACAGCTAGGTTTGGTCTCGTAGTCAAACAAGATTTTGCAGAACAGTGTGTCCCAACCTTGGTTCCCCAGAAGTTCTTGGACTACAACTCCTAGGAGCCCTGGTCAGTACAGCTAGTGTTGAAGGCTTCTGGGTATTTGAGTCCAAAAACATCCAAAGTCCCTCAATTGGGAACGATTGGTCAATATGTACTGCACAAGTTGTTGGGAAACTTGATGTTTCTGTACAGGGTGTGGTGGCTTAGTGGGTTAGAGCACTGAAAGTGTCGTCTGCAAAGTCGGCAGCTTGGCGGTTCGAATCCCAGGTGCCACACAGCAGAGTGAGCTCCCACTGTTAACTCCAGCTCCTGCCAACCTAAGCAGTTCAAAAGCATGTAAATGCAAGTAGATAAATAGGTACTACCATAAAATCAGGAAGGTAAACAGTGTTCCGTGCACAGAAATGTGTTCAGCCAAGCTGACTCCATGGCCACGGACTTGCACAACACTGGCCCTTTGGCTTGAAAATGGAGATGAGCACCGCCCCTAGAGTCAAACACAACTAGCATGCGTGCGTGGGGGGAACCTTTACTTTTATCTTACCTTTGCAATGTCAGGACCTTCTGAAATGACATTTTAAAGTATGGCTGAAATTAGACTACTCACCAGCACGTACATATGTAGAAAGGCTGTGTCCTACAAAGTGCAATTGTTATTGTATACTTCATGGTTTGTTCGCTTGGCTTGAGACTTCCATCAATTTGTGAGAAGGTCAGAGGATTTGAGGAAGTATGTTTATTTCCCTCAATGCTTAGTTCTGAATCAGTCCCATTAGCGTTAATGGGAATGGCATGTGTGCATGAAGCGGTGAATATAACTGTAGTGCTCAGGTACGGATATCAACCGTAGCCCTAGAATCACAGTGTTGAAATCTGTCACCTAATGCAAGGTATAAAATGCTAAAAACTATTATGAACTCTAAATGAACTGTAAAAGTACTCTATTTGCATAGATATGTATGAATCTCTGTGTCTCAAGCAAGATGTGCATTCCATTAGATGAAATGTAGAAGAACATTCTGGCTTAAGAATTTGACAGTGGGCACAGTTTCTCTACTGTATTTAGAATAGGTAAAGGTAAAGGTTCCCCCCGCAGATGCGTGCTAGTCGTGTCCGACTCTAGGGGCAGTGCTCACCTCCGTATTCAAGCCAAAGAGCCAGTGTTGTGCAAGTCCATGGTCACTTGGCCATGGCTTTAGATAAGAATAGCTTTAGATAAGATATGATATGATAAGATAAGATAAGAATGGCTTTTAGATAAGATATGGCTTTAGATAAGAATGGCTTTAGATAAAAATAGCTTTAGATAAAAAACAGATCATGCTACTGGTCCTCAATGTTCTATAAGGACATAGCACTTAAAGAAGATTAGGTGGAACCAGTGCATAAAGACTGAGTGATTCATCTGTTTGTTTCTAAAAAATGAATTTTATCACATTAAACTTTCTGTGATTACTAGTTCTTTCTGATCATTTTAAAATGTATTGAGTAAAATCTTACAAACGTTATCAGAGTTTTTATATCCCAAATTTTGAGTGTTTCTGTAATATGAAGTTTTTAAATCCAGTTGTTATTTTTCCCCTTAATTTTGAAAAAGAGAGGTTTCAATAATATGTCAAAACTGAGAAATTAACAGAATAATTTATATTATTCTAAACGCAGACATGATTAAAACACATCACTTTGGGGTCAATAGCCAGAAACATGCAAGGATTTGTGCTCTGCAGAGAATCATTAATGCAGTACATAAATATTGAAATGCTTCAGATCTTCTAAAGCTGATCCTGTCCAGAACTGTGAAATTTAGCACTTCATCTAATTATATTTGTGGTTGTTACTGAATTACTTTGAATTATAAAATCCTAATAAAACCAATGGATATGTTTATCTAACTATTAGATTACAAGAAATTGCATTTGACAAGAGAAGGGAAAATAAGCAAACATTGTGAGAGGATGTGCAGAATGTAAACAGTGTTTGAATAGAACACATATAAATTATTTGTCATTAATATTCCTCAGGCAAAGTGTTCCAGTTTTAACATGATGCTAGATGGTAGATATGAGAAATAATGTAGGAACTGGATACGTGCTGCAGAATGCCTGCATGTTGTTCTTTATTAAGGCATAAATATTGTGGCAGCTGGTAATAAGCAGTCTGATTTGTATTCATCTCAATGTATGCATCGACAGATAGCTATAAAAATGCACTAGGCTAAAGTAGTAACTTGTATTCACCTACATAAGCAGCTGTCAGTATCCAAATTATTACAATATATATATAGCACTTCATTTTAGGAGCTGCTGAATCTGGCAGGCCATTTTCACCCATCCTATTCCGCTAAGGCCCCCTCCTTACTTTCTGCAAGAACTTCCTTAGTTCTTTAGATGTCTTCAGGAAGGCATTCTTTCTACAGTACTTCCAAGTTACATCTGTTGCCTTCTCCTTGGTGTTGGTGGCCCTGCAGTGACTTTGTAGTACAGTCATTTAGGCATTCAGAAAATTAGTAATTTGAACTTATGTGAAAGGACCAGGGGGCCTGACCCTCCATTTGCTGTCAACCTTCATGTACAGAGCACAACAATCTGAAGAGCAGGAAGTGTGCTATGCATGGATGCTCTTCATGTGATTAATTGCCTTTGTAAAAAAAAAAAAAACAGTGGTCCTGTTCATGTGAAGAAGCTCCATTGTGTAGAGGATGTAAAAGAAGGTTTAGGGGGACACCCTTTCCTCTTTTATTCCCAACCACCACTTTGTTGTTTTTGAATATCTGAAGGGGTCTTGTATCTCTATATACTTGTCTGCAAAGAGCATTTCAGTCCCCATATCTGCAACTGCTTTATAAAAATGAAGACTATTAAGATCTATTGCCATGGCTCCAGATTCAGCAAGGCAGAGTATGTCCCTTCTGAGTGCTAACTTTTTGCTTTAGATTGTTTTTGTCATCTGTTATCACTTAGTGTTTCTGCTATGTTTTGCCCCACATCTCATTGCTCAGTTTAGTGATAGATTTTGGTGGTTCTCAAGAAATTGCCACTCAAGGGATTAGTTCATTCAGTTTATTAAATAGATATAAGGACAGATATAGGAGCACAGAGTTATAGCCAGTACAGAGTTACAGTAGACAAATATCACACACACACAAGACAGGCAACACACAACCAAGGTATTAGTGGGAGTTCCATCACAGCATGATCTGGGCCATAGACCCGAGACTCTGCTGCTGCCTCTCCCAGAGTGGTCTCCTTTTTATACCTTTCTGTAACCGCAGCTTGCGTATATCGTGCGCATATCATACGTAATGTTTTCTTAGATCACACCTGGCAAGTTATCATAATTCTTAGAAATGGCTTTTGTTTATTTCTTAGTTCGAGATTGTTTTCCCATTGCTGCCGTGTGTTGCTGTTAACAAAATGGCGCTTTTGGTGCCATAAGATGGTGTCCACGTATGTCATGTGACCTTGTGTTGTCTTCGCTTCCCTGTTGGCTCTATTTTAGTTAACCACAAATATCTGCTACACTCTACAGGCTGGCATCTACGTTCTTTATCTATTTTGTGTTTATGCCAGCCTCTTAGCTGCGTCAATGAGACCTTTTGAGAGATGACCTAACACCCACAGTCGGGTTTAACACTTGGATATAGTTTATAATAGTTTTCGGCTTTATTCTCATATTTATTAATTCTTATCATTAGAAAATCAATTTAGTAGGTCCACTGGATTAATGGGAATTTGGTGAGTCAGTTCTTCTGTAAGCTCCATTGATTCAAATAGGTCTATTCTAACTGCGACTAAAGGCTTGGTCACACATAATAAAAGAACCCCAGTTATACTGATTCATTTCATACACTCTGTTGTATCAAAATATTTTCTTCCCCATCAGTCAGGTGGTATATATATACTGGCAGGACTGTTCACACTGTTTCTAACTACACTCATTATTTCCATTTGAACCATTGTAGTAGGCTACACTGCTCTTTAATTTAGTATTGATTCATTTTCTCTACTTTTCATGGGGCAAACAGACCCCCTTGTCCTTTAAAGAAATAACAACAAAAGTGGTCTATCTGTAGAGCAGTACATGCCTTCTCTCCCCCTCCCCTTTTCTCTTCCCTCCTTTTCTCACTCATTCTCCTTTTCTCTTATTTATCTTACATTTGTCTATTCCCTTATGCACAATGTTAGGAGGAGAAAGTGGATCATGATGAGCAAGGTTAAAAGAGTAGATGTTAACACTACAGTCCGTTCTTTACAGTTCAAAGACAGAAATGAGTCTTTCCGCCACAAGAAAATGGGTGAAAGAAGGATATTGGTAAGGAATATTGGTAAGCTGCTTGTTTTCACTACTAGCAGCTGCTACTAGTGAAAACAATATGAATACATTACTCAGAAAGAGACAGCTTCAAAAAGACAGCCTCCCCTCCTCATGGGTGAAAAAGAGTCAAAACCTGTTTTTAAAATACATTAATATACAGAATATGTTTTTAAAGGGTACATGTACGGTGGTCAAGAAATATCCATAGTGCCAAGAAACCCAACCTCTTTGCAAAAGCAATAAATTGACAGCAATGTTCACACAGGTTGAAATGATAAGGAAATAAACCATTCATCATAGGTATGATTAGAAACAAACTTTCCAGTGAGGGGAAATAAATTGCTTGCCAGGACAAGTGAACGGATGTTGGCTACACATCGTGTGAAATGATCATTTGAAAATGGCCAAATCGGTATAACTGGAATTCTTTTGGCACATGTGAGAAGCCTTTATTTTAGCAAAATAACTTACTGTTAGAGCAGGCCCATTGGAATCCATGAAATTTATGGAGGAGTTCTCCCCAAATCCATGCTGATTCAATGGGCATACACTAGTGCAACGTAGTATCCTAAACAACGGTATTTCTGCCATTTTTGCATGAAGGTTTCCATCAGGAATTGATGAATAAGCAACAACGTAGTTGGAATAGAGTGAATTCACAAAGCAAAAGGATTCACAAAGCAAAAGGATTCTGAATTTGGAATGAAAGCGAACTTCAGTTTCTGGGTCCCATTTCTTAGAAGCTCAATAAAAAAACTGGAGACGTCTTTTGCATCAAGCTTTTATTTTTATTTGTGAACTATCATAACCCCTTCCTACAAAAACATTTTTGAGACAGGACAGTGTACCCCTTCCTACAAAAACATTTTTGAGACAGGACAGTGTATCTATTTTTAAAAATTATTATCATGGTCATGATAATCATTATGTCATTGAAGAGCACTGTGAAATAAGACCACAAAACTGAGATTTTTATCTTGAGGAACTTGAAAAATTGAATTTTTACAAGATGGATATTGGGGGTGGAAAATAGATGGGCCAGAAGGGGGAAATCGAAAGTCTTGTTAGGTAGATAAAATTTAATTTGGTGACAGCCATACCCTTTCTACACCACTTGATAAGTGTTTTTGAGATTCTGGATAGTTGTCAGTGTAGTTTATGAGAAGTAAAAGGAAATATGCATTCCCTCTATCAATCCACAGGCATAGGGGTTCATCAACACAGCATTCAGTCCTGGATATAAAATATATAAGGCAGTTTTTTGTACATTTCTTCTTATTTTTAAAAGATTGGTAATAAGCTTATGCAGTACATGCAATTGAATTTGCTTTCAATGACGAATGATTGAAAACCACAAGGTATGGCAGTGCTACACTTCAACTCTATTCAGGTCTAATGCTTCAACAGGAATATGCAGTCAGATTGGCACCTCGAGTTTAAATCCATCAATCCCACTATGAAATATCTCATCAGTACTGATTGATTCCTTCCTGTTCCCAAATTTGTGATGTTGATTGGTAAGATCTGTGGAGGTTTTGCAAAGATCCAAGCAAACACTGAAATTTCCAAAAAATAGTTAAACATGTATTGCATGCTATCCTGTAATTCTTTTGAAAACAGAGAGGATAGGCGAGTATAAAGCAAAAAATTGGAATGCGGTCTTAGAATTTAAATAAAGAATAAGTATAAAAGCTAAGCAAATTTATCACTTCCTCACATATTGCATTACTTGCCCATCCTGGAAATAAGGAGCCAAGACACAGGCAATGGGTATAACTAGGGCCACAACTCATTGACAGCACTAAATCCTGCAGAGGAGCCTGCTGTAGTACAGATCCCTGAGGAAAGCACTAGAGCAGGCATGTCCAATCTTCAGCCCTCCAGACGTTTTGGACCACAACTCCTTTGCCACTGGCAATCTAAGCTTAGAATTCTGGGAATTGTGGTGCAAAACATCAGGAGGGCCGAAGTTTGGACGCGCCTGCACTAGAGGTACTTGCTTACCCCAACCCAGACCCCATTAGGAGAGTCCCAAGCCTCCGGTCTCTGCTCTCATGTCGACAGTTCATTCCCAGCCAGCTATCACTTGGATGACCCTCCTGCCTGCCAGCTGGCCAAACTTCATGATTTTAGGTAGCCAACAGCTGTGCCTGGCCACTCACACATCTCTACATCCCAGCAACTGAACCTCGGGATCCAGGGTGCTGAGATGTTTGTTGCAGTAACGAGCCCCATGTAACCTTTTAGTCAGTTCCCAGTCTGTGCTACCCTTTGCCTTGCATGTAGGCCCTTGATACAGAACTGCCGAAAATTATCCAGACACTTTTTGTTCAATACACCAGTCAGGTGTTATGGGTCAAAACTTCCTATCCACCCCCAAAGGGACCAGCTGACCTTGCACTGAACCCTGAGGGTGGGTGGGCTGCTGCACCTCACAAAAAAAAGGAGAGAGAGAGAGAGCCATGAAGAGAGGGTAGGATGGCCTAAGGAAGGCTTCTGATCAGTTGACTCCAGGAAGCAAATGGTTGCCCCTGGCTTCTTGTCTCCCAATTTGAGGCAAGAAGCTAAGGGCAAGTGTCTGGAGCAAGGCCATATCTCAACATCATGACAAAAACGGAGTTGCTCAGCTCAGAGGATGAAGTGGGAGAGGGAAGTCCATGGTGCTGCTTCTGATGTGGTGCCTGTGGGACAAGGCAGGGTGGAGAACCCAGAGCACCTGTGCAACACTGTTGTACCCAAACCAGCCCCAATTCATTAGCTAAGATTAGGAACAAAAGGTTGGACACTAAATGGGGGAAAGGTGTGCAGGGAGCAAGAGGGTGGGGAGAGAAGAGTGGCAAGGGGGGTGGCAAAGGGGGGGGGGGTTTCCATGGTGCCCTGGCTGGGGATTTGGTGGCACAGGTGCACAGAGTTTGGGAAGCCCTACACTAGAATATAAAAAAAAAATAAGCCATTCCTGCTCAAAATCAATATGTTCCCTAACCACCACCCCACCTGTCCTAAATACAGTAGTACACCCATGCCATTAACCATATTAGTACCACTGCCTGCTGTGTTAGAGGTGATACCTCCCTCCCATAACTCACCCTGTTGCTAGTTTGTTAGTTAGCACATGGTTTATGGGGCACATGCTACACCCACCCCCAACCTTTACTGCACCCTTTGGATATATGGGGAGGGACATTTTGTTCAGAGAAAGGTAGGGACAGAATTTCTGGTCTTGGGAGTAAACTGTATGATTGTCCAGTGCAGCGCAGTTGGCCTTCTAGAATAAGATCTTCTTCCCTTCCCATACAGAGCTTTAATAGTATTTAAAAAGTTTAATTCCTGTTAAAGACGTAAAAAGACCCAGTAGAAAATATTGCAATAGCATACACAGTGGCATAGCTAGTGGGAGACAAAGGGGGACATCTGCCCCTGGATGCCACATCTGGGGGGTGCCAAATTGTTTTGCAGGAGAGGGAGAGGTGGCAGTGGGCACAGGCACCAAGCAGAGGAGGCAGTGCTCCTCCTGCTCGCCTTCCCAGAGGGGCGCTTACACTGGGTGGTAGCCGGCATTGCAGCTAGTCCAAGAGAAGCTCAAGCAATGCGGCTGCCTCTTGGCCTAGCAGCAGCTTTGGCTGCCACTGCCACCCGATGTGAACAACCCCTCAGGGAAGACGGGTGGAAGGAGCACTGACTCCTCTACTCAGTGCCAGGGCCCACCTGCGTTCCTGGAGGGGGCGTCTGTACCTCTCAAAAGGCCCCCAAGTTGCCGCCCAGCAATCTTGGAGCTGCTTCGCTAGCCCATTCACCTCCCTGCCGGGCAAGGGAGCTGCAGCCACCACCACGGCAGCACGATGCAGCTTCTCCTTCCTCCAGCGAGCCTCTCTCGGACTAGCAGCAGCACCAGCCACCGCCGCTGCTGCTTGGAATGAGCACTGCTCAATGGCAGGAGGAGCCAGTCTGGGATCCCGGTATCTTCCGCGGCTGTCTGTGCACAAGAGCGCTTGGCCAAAGGGCTTTGGACACAGAGGAGGAGGGGGAGGAGAGGACAAGGCTGCTTCAGCCCAGTCCCATTTGTCCCCTATGGGATTCCCCCCTTCCCAGTTCATGCGTCCGGACAGAGGCCAGGCTCTCCCCCTGGATGGTGAGGTCATGGGCAGAGTGGCGCAGCAGCTCCTCTTCGGGGCTGGAGTGAAATGGCACCTCTCTCCCTGGAAAGGTGTGGGGAGGAGAGGCAGAAGTGCCCCTCAATGAAGGGAGAAGAGGCAAAGGTGTGGGGAGGGGAGCCCAGGTTCAGCCTCTGGCCTTATGGCTCGCTCCTTGTCATGAGGGGGGCAGGGGGGCAGAAACTGACTTTGTCCCCAGACACTGAAAATCCTAGCTACACCTCTGAGATACAGATACATGACACGTGAGAAAGTCCACATGATACTGCAACCCTGTACATACTTAACCTGGGAATAAATATCATTTCACACAGTAGACTTATCACTGAGAATACATGCAAAAGATCATGCTGCCATTTGTCACTGGGTAAAAGGATGGAACCTCGCCTTCAAAATTGTGTGCAATTAACAATGCATTTCTAATATGTTTACTTAGATTCTTTGAGTGTGGAACAGTCTTGCTTGGTTTGTTTTTACTCTACTGTTCAAATTGACTTCTTGAGCAATGGCTCAGTGTAATTTAGCATAACACCATAAGCAGATAACAAGAAATATATTGAAGATATTCATCTGGTTTATGCTGAAAGCCTTGTTCATTTCATTCTCCATGGTTGTCATTGGCCTTACTAATTGCCTCCTTACAACTGCTTTACAATCAGTATGACTCGGTCATTAATGTGATGAAAGGCTTAATGAAGAGCAGCTAGATATTAAAAAGCATAG
This sequence comes from Phrynocephalus versicolor, assembly GCA_023846285.1. NCBI lineage: Eukaryota > Metazoa > Chordata > Lepidosauria > Squamata > Agamidae > Phrynocephalus > Phrynocephalus versicolor. Next base: position 20,156,061 of record JAHTLZ010000015.1, read on the forward strand.
ATCTCTGACCTCTGAGATTTCAGAGCTTACCCTCTTGCTTTATTAAAGTTAGTACACAGACATACAGAGAAATTAAAATGGATCTGCCAGCGTTGAACATCTACTACAACTATATCTGTTATTCTGCCTACAGAAAACAGATTAAATATGAAACTGGATATTCTGAAATAGTCTATAAAATGCTTGATTCAAATTGTTTTATTCCCATTGCAGGTTTACAATTTTAGTCACTTAAGTGGCTTTAAAAACAATTGCTTACATAAACAAGAGAAGTGTGACAGGAAAAAGTGTATGGTATTCCTAAATAGTTGTTTGTTTCTCTAGGTAAAAATATGGCAACTACATCCACTTTTAAAGAGAGGAAAACCCTCTTGACCAAATACTCAACAGAATCCTGTGGATTTCATATATTTGCCTTTCTTTCTGCTTCTTAAAAGACTTGCTGATCTCCCCTCTCTCCATCTGGAATTTGAGTCATGGCAACTGGACTTTTTTTCTTGAGAGATTGAAATGTTTTGCTGCTCATCCAGACAGCAGCGAAACGTTTAGGTGAGCAGTGAAACATTTCAATCTCTCAAGAAGAAGAAGTCCAGTTGCCATAACTCAACTTCCAGATAAACTCACCTAGATGTCTGAGAATCTTTGCGGACCCCTCTCTCCAGTGATTCAGAAATTCTTCTTAATTTCATTTTAGATAGGTAATAAACTTGACAATATAGAACTGCACTTCTAGATCATTTGCAATCTAGTAGTTTCTCCTGTTGCTCATGCTGGCCAAGCAGAAGGTTCTAGAATAGCTAAAATCACAATATTAAGGCAACTATTTTCTCCTAGTAATTGTTCAGACACACCAATGTTCAGAAACATATAGCAGTATCTGCTGAAACTGATAGGTGTTATGAATTTTTCGGGCTCTTTGGCTGTGTTTGGCCAAACAGCCTGAAAAATTCACAACAGCTATCAGACCTGGCCATGAAAGCCTTCAAGAATACATCTGCTGAAACCTTGTATTAATTTTGTGTAATGTATTTAAAGTTACCAAAACCCATGGCCTTCACCGTGCATTTGTTAAAGTGAATTCCAATTTTAATAATGGCTTCTGTAAAGATCAAATCTTTCCCAATTCATTTTTTTTATTACTCCAGGTCCTTAGAGAGGATGAAGCAACTGCCATTTTTTCCACACTAAAACTGTTCTGAGCAGCAGTCATAGAAGCCTCAAAGCTGTGTATTTTATTAAACAGTTTCATTTTATTATTTTATGTTATGGTTTTCTCAGACAAACTGTGGTATTAGTTATTGGCTGAAATCCAGTAGTAAGTCACAACTGGAGTAGAACAATTGAATTAATGGAACTTACATAACTTACAAAATCCCCTGATTCGGGGCATGTCTAGACGGGGGAAGCGGAAGCTGTCTGACTAGCGTTTAAAGGTATGTTCTGTTTTATCTCTCATTTGAGCAATCCTTCCATTCATGCTGATTAGTGTTTTTTTCTCCTGTGAGAAGGATCCAGGCAGATCTTTGCCCACTCAGCCCAGAAATAAAGAGATAAGAAACATTTGTGGGATTAAAACTGGGCTACAATTTATTTATGTAAATTCACTCTTATCATACTGTTCATTGTCCTTCAAGCAAGGAGGCCTGGGGAAAGTACAAGTGTGTGAGACAGCTGAAAGCAGCTGGGAGAGTGGTCAGCCTCAGGAGGCAGCAAGGCAATTAGAGAGAAATGTAACACCTGTCTGGGGGGAGGAGAGAGCTCTGGCGGGCCTAGAGATAAGGGGGGAAAACATGATCGTGGAGGAGGAGGAGGGAGAGACGGATGTTTGGGAGGATGCGATGGAATCCCTGGATAAGGAGGAAGCCTGGCCGGTCGGACAACCCGGAGGAGGTGAGCATTAAAGGCCGGGGCCAAGGAGTATAAGGGATAAAGTCTCCTCTGTGCAGCCCAGGAGCAGAGTGAAGGAAGCGAGCTCATGGGCTCAGCCCCTCCCTGAGGCAGCCCAACGTTGGAGAACTAAGAATAAAAGGAGACAACGCTGGCTGGCCTGGGAAAGACTGTGTTGTTTAACTGACCAGGACATTCGCTGGCTTCTGGAGTGAGGGAGTGAGGTAACTCCCCACTCTATGGGAATTGCACAGGCACAGAGTAAAACCCATAAGGAAAAGTGAGGACTGAGAGGCTGTGTCTTGGGACTTTGGGAGAAACACAAGCTCTTTGTGCCCTAAAGATAAAAGACAACTTAGCCAGGCGCTACTACCAGATGGATGGACTTTTGACAGGACCTGCTCCAAAGAAGAAGAAGCCTTATTAATTCCCAGGGGGGGGGACACCAATGAACTGTGCTGAGGTGTTTTCTGTCTGTGTTGAACTCCAGTGGACATAATAAAAGCCTATCTTGCCTCACTTTTAAGCACCTCATTATGGAGGGGGTGGCGGGGGTCGCTCACAAAGTGGCTCTGTTATTTATCCTTGATTATAATTAGCAGGGCACTGACCACTTGTTCAGCACCCTCCCAAAGATTCAGCAGTCTGGGGAGACCTTATATATCACTCTTGGACATAATTTATGCATAATCCTACTATACTCTGCCTAAAGTACCTTTTACTTCCTTTCCACCAAAGTTCCCTGTAAGGTGGGTGCACGTGCCTTCCTTTGCATTCCACCCATCTCCTCCAGCAATGTGTAAGCCAGAAATAATGGGGAGGGGGGAAAGGGAATGATGCTGTCACCTGTCAGTGAATTTCAGAGTTAAGGTTAAGGTTATATTATATGCCCAATTAAAAAGGATATACTAGTTGTGATCATATGGCAGTTAACTGTATAAAAATTAGATATTAAACACGAAAAGCCAGTTGGAATAAAATAGTTTTCAACTGCAGACAAAAAGAGAGACCACCCTAGGGTCACAGAGCCTCCTATAAGCCATTTGCTGTATATACTCTAGTATAAGCCTAGTTTTTCAGCCCTAATTTTGGGCTGAAAAATTGGGTCCTCGGCTTATATGCGGGTCAATACTTTTAGCCACTGAGGCAAGTTTGGGTCAGTGGCTAAAAGTCATTTTAAACATTGTGCGCCACTTCTCCTGACCCCCCCCCCATGTTTAAAATGACTTTTTAAAAGGTCATTTTAAAACAATGTTTAAAATGACTTTTAGCCACCAACTCAAGCACTTGCCTCGGTGGCTAAAAGTCATATTAAACATCACACACAAACTCAGCTCACAAAGGAGGAGTTGCCAGGCCCTGCTGCATTTCCCACCCTGGGCTTATACTTGAGTCAATAAATTTTCCCAGTTGTTGGGGTTTAAATTAGGGACCCCAGCTTATTGACTTATACTCGAGTATATACAGGTACTTGTCTTTCTAGCAATCTCCTTTATTAGTCATTTTTCCCTGTCAGACATATTTGTTATTCAGCTTTCACATCTGTACACAGTAATCGGCAGCACCATAATATGGGTGAGTTTGGCCACATTCACTACCAATGCATGCTTACACTTGGGGTCATTTTGTGCTCCTTCGTAGTTGTCCTTCTAAGTCTCAGTGTTCTTTTGATTTGATTTCTTGGCTGCAGTCTCTATTTAGGCTGTTGATTGAATCATTGCAGTGTACAGTATTCAGAATTGTTAACAGTTTGAACTCTTCACTCTCAACGCTAAAATTATGTATATACTGTACTCTGTAATTATGATTATTGTTTTCTTAACATTCAACTGCAAGCCTACTTTCACCTTCACCTTGTTATGTCAAGACATTGCTCTTCTGCCAGTAGAAATGTGTCATCTGCATTATCTTGAATGACGGTAGTTTCTTATTTCACTATTCCTTCATCTACATTTATGTATGTAAATCTGACTGGAAGGGATGGTGGGGACACCATTTTGCCCATGGGTATCCAGTCCATTTCTCCAGTAGAATTGTGTTGAAAATATAGGCAATAAATCAGGACAATACAATATTGTGACACGCCCATGTTTTAAATAACAATCACTTCCACACTTTCTGATATTGCCATCAGAACCAGTAGTGGTAATTTGGGGACATTAAAAGATTTCCAGTCCCCATTATGTGACAGAATTTCTCAGGCTAAAATGGGACCATAGGGATCTATGAACCCTGCCTGTAGAGAACAGGAAATGTCTATTTCCTCATCTCCCCCGAACAACCACAGTTGATTACATCATCCCAGTTACACAGCTTAAAGTTGACAATAGGATTTTGACCACAGTATTATATTTTAGGTCATTTTCATTCACACACACCAAGTATTGTGATGTTGTTTGTTCTTATTGTTTCACTAAGTTGATCTTACCTTGATTTATACTTCTAACATTCCGAGTTCCAGTTACATGTGCCAAGCAGCTTCAAATGTTCCTTTCTCTTTAATCCAGTCGCTTCATTAAGTAAAACACCACTCTATGTGTGCTTATTGCTTACCTGGCAACTGATTTAATGTGTCCCTACCTGGATGTCTCACCATCCAGCCGGTTTTACTTTGGATTATTTTATTTGGGATTTCTCTGGATTTACTTTGAACCCATCTTTATAGATATGTTTTCATATACATACCCACTAGCCTCTATAACCTTTTCTGAAAATTTCTACTTTTATATTATTCCCCCCCCCCAAAAGGGGGGGTACCCTGGAATTAAATCTGTTGAGGGAGATTTAATCCTTTTCATTCCACATGTCAGGCTCTTTTTTTTAAGGTAGAAAGAAGGAAAGCTGGAACGGTGTATACAGTCCTCTGTACCTTATGCTACTCGTTGACTTTTACCTGACCCAAGCCCTTTAATGTGAGCAAGAATGTGCAAATGTGGTGTGTTGCTAATCACCATGTTTCTTCCACAGGGTATGTTCAGTCTGACCTCAAGCTGTTTTTTTACGAGTGGAAACAAAACACCTTATCTGGTCACCAGGCACAATGAGGCAGCCCCTTTGGACAGAACATCAAAGCAGCCTAGATTCTTTCACACTTGCTTCGAACATGCTTGAGGGGCATGGACTGATTTGTATAGTAATCAGAGAGAAACGGGAGCTTTAAATAACACATCTAACACATATACCTTAATTATAAAATAGTGGGACAGCTGCTACTTTGGTTACAGAGCCCCAATGGAAATAGGCTTGTCTACCCAGGCAGCAGGCAAATTGTCCCATTGAATAGCAGGACTGGAACAGACACCATGCCAAAACCAAGTTGGTCATTTTTCTCCTCTGTTGAGGAAATAACTGCGGGCTCCTGGTGGGTCCCCCCCCCCACCAACAATTTGATTTCTCCTTCTTTTACACTCCATCTGGTATATTTCCTTTGTAGCTTCAAGCTGTTTAACAACAGAGAGAATCTGGTTTGCAGTAAAAAATCAATGAAGACTAATTGTCCACTTATCATTTGAAAAGCATTTTGGAAACACTTTCCCCAAATGGAATGTTCACATTTTGGGGCAAGTTCATTACGAAGGCTCTCGAGCATAACAGAATGTCTCTGCTTTATGATTACCTTGTGAAATGTTACGGATTTGGGGTTCCAAAAGCACAGAACTTGTTCAAATGAAAGAATCATGCAAATGACACGAGTGCCGCATTCCTCAAAGCTACCCAACAGATTTTATTTTCTTTTTCTGAAATGAACTTTAGAAGATATTTTGGTGTCTAAATTTCAGCCTGCTGTGCTCAGGGATCCTTGTATGAACCACAACATCAACACATCCATTAGCTGGCTGTCACAATCTAACCACAAACCACAGCACTTTCTGACCTCCTCAAGTGCACAGGCCTCTTGGGAATTTGTAAGGGAAGAAAGGTGGGGTAAAAATTAAATAAATTTTAATTTTAAACTGCCCAGAGTGGCCTTGTTGCTAGATGGTACACTGTCTAAATCTAATAAACAAACAAACAAAGTATGTTAGTTTCAACTTTAGTTCCTTTTCTCTCTGTTCAGGCATTATGAATTATAAATGTGGAAAAGCAGCTGGGGACATGCGTTTCAGCTCCACTCCCAGTGTTGATGGAGAAATGTTTGTAAAGAACACTTTGGGTGTTAATTTTACCACTTTTAAAATATTCCACTAGATTTAAACCATTCAGTATCAAACATAGCCAGGGTCTCCTTCGGACCTTACCCCAACAACAGGGAGGGGACTCAGTTACAGAGACTTGGTTGGTGTTGACATCTATTACTCCTTCTTCACTCTTATAACATGCGAATAGGGCTTGTGTTTCTTGTCCTAGGATCACATAAGACAATACAACATATCACATATCTTTCCTCAGGTGTCAAAATATTTTGTTTCTCCTAACATGTGTATGTTGCATATACTGCTCTTGGGCATATTTTATTAAAATTCCTACTCGGCTATGCCTGAATACTAATCCATTCCTAATTAGCACTGAGGGCTGCCATTCTACTACATCATGTTTGTCAATAGAATTTAGTCTGACTTCAAGTGCCACTCAGACTGCCCACCACAGAAAGGGGGCTACTTAGTATGCTCCCTTTCCCCCACCAAGCTGTTTGGGTCGGCTAGAAGGGCCCCTTGCAAATCAGACAGGAAAACCTCCAAGCCTGAGTCAGATAAATCCAATTGCTTTCTCTGTCTCGCACAGGGTTAAAATCCAATGAGGAAGCATGCTGCAACGTCATCTGTGCTAGATCTGTGACGCTGGCCAATCAGGAGCTTTGCAGGGACAGGCATGATCCCACCTCCCTCTCTGATTGGCCAGTAGCACAAAGCAGAAAAGATGATGTTACAGTGTGCTTCCTCATTGGATTTTAACCCTGTGTGAGACAGAGAAAGATAAAGCAATTGGATCTGCATGTATCAGCCAGTTCCAAGGACCACCTGGGCTCGCGTGGTTTGTTTCGTAACCTACTGGTTCCGAAATGAAATTCCCAACCCTAAAATGCACACCATTGTCTCTATATAACCCAGGGCAACCAAGCCTGACAACAGGGTGGCTGATGACCAACTCAAACCCCTGCCTCACAAAGTTGCCAATTTCCCTATTTATGTGATTGTGTGGTTTGTCAATTTGCTTATTATTTATTTATTTATTAGATTTATATATTGCTCCATAGCTACATGGCTACTCTGGGCCAGGCTGTAACTACATTTAGGTACAACAGCTACATTGTTGTTCCAGGACAGCTGCATTGTGGCAGCTGTCCTGGAACAACAGAGAACAAAATGGCTGGAACCTGTGTTATCATTACAGGACAGCTGCTGCAGTGCTGATCCAAATTTGTGCTATTGGGGCACATTTACATCTACTGGGCAGTGGTGTACGCATCACATAAAAGTGTTGCTGGTGTCTGGGCCTGGGTTCATGGGCCACGTTGGAATGGAAGGGAAAGAGAGGTATGTGCTGGGATGGGTTCATGGAAGCTGCATCCCAGGCATCGTGAGAACTGTCCCCTAAGTCCAAAGCCAAGAAGATGTCCAAGCAATTTGCAAACCTAATTTACATTGAAGGGTTTGAACCCAGTCTTGGCCAAAGAGGCAAAACAGTCAGCATCATATCATTACACCATTGTTGGTGTAATGGTATGATGTTGGCAAAAACTAGAATAGTTGTTTAAGATAGCTTTGCCATTCATGTCCAAATTGCCTTGGTTGGAATGGCCTTAGATCAGTGATGGCGAACCTTTTAAAGACCGAGTGCCCAAACTGCAATTCAAAACCCACCAATTTTTCACAAGTGCCAATACAGCCCTTTAACCTGAATGCAGGTGGCGGTGAAGGGGCGATGTCGGGTGCCCACAGAAAGGGCTCCGAGTGCCACCTTTGGCACCCATGCCATAGATTCACCAACACTGCCTTAGATGGAACCTTGTGCCCCCCCCCAAGCAATCTTGGACCCATCTCAAAATATTTCAGTGCAGACTCAATGAATGTGGAGCGTAATGCTCGTGATCTGATTCTTTTTGTCAGATTGACAGGGAATGTGCCATTGATGGATGAATTGAATTTGACCCTGTTGTCAAGCAGAGATGATTCCCTTGTGAAGTTAGCTTAGACTTTAAACAAAACAATGTCAAATACAATGGGTAGCTTAGTAAAGTAGTCAGATGTACTTTACTGTGCACCTTCCAACTCCATTATTCTATGATTTCTGTTATCAGTGAACTCTTCAACACAGAGAAGATTTGTATTAAATGTTCATTTCAAAAGGCTTGTAGTGAAATGTCTATATATAGAAAAAAATGCAGAAAAAAGAAGGGAAACTAGGGAACACTAGTCACGCACACACACACACAGAGAATTCCAAATTAAAAAAACAAATCAACTTTATTTAAAACAGCTGGTAGATTTTGTTTGCTTGAATGTAATCTTGGGCTTCAATGCCTGTTGCATTCTTCCCTTTATTCCCATCTTCTTTAATTTAGCTCAGCCCTCGAGTGATGTTGTCATATTGTACATCACCTTGCCTCCCTCTTGTAATTGGCTGGTTGGGGTGAACAAACACACGATATTGTATACAGTATTAGGATAAATAAAACTACAGTGGTGCCTCTTAAGACAAATGCCTCGTAAGACAAAAAACTCGTAGGAAGAAAACAATTTCTGGGCATAGCCGTGCTTCGCATGACAACAAATTCCCTGTGGGATGCATCACGAAAAGAAAGATGGTTCCACATGTACCTGGGGGGGGGAACGGTTATTTTTGAATTTATTCTACCTCCGGAATGGAATAATCCATTCCCAGTGCATTCCTATGGGAAACTGCATTTTGTAAGACAAAATTATCTTAAAACAAATTGACCAGTAGAATGAATTAAATTTGTTTTAAAAGGTACCACTGTATATGCTACAGAAAAAGAATAGGACAGAATATAGGACAGTTGGGGCAATCACTCTGTAAGTTTGGCTTATATAAAGAATGGAGAACTCTCTTGTTGTCCTGCTGGTCTACCGTTTCTTCCACATCCTTTGTCACCCTGTGTACTCATGTAATTATGATGACTAGCATATGTACATTGAATGAATAGCTTAGGGAGTTGGATATCTGGGTTCTCTGCTGTGCCTTCTGGGACAAAACCCAGCCTTTGTGGCCTTGGGTAGGTTGCAGAGTCCCAGGATGTCTCACAGTGGTTCTCAACCTGTGGGTCCCCAGATGTTCCTGGACTGCAATTCCCAGAAACCCCTTCCAGCGCAGCAAGTGGTGGAGGCTTCTGGGAGTTGCAGTTCTGGAACATCTGGGGACCCACAGGTTGAGAACCACTGCGAAGAAGGGAACGGTAAACCACTCCTGAGTAGTCTGTTCTTAGAATACACTGGAAATGTTCTTATAGATCAAAATTTGCTTGATGGCACACACATTATTATTAGCATATGAGGGGAGAGCTTGTATTTCCCTTGTCAAAAAAAAAAAAATGAAACCATTCAGTAGAGTGTGTGTAGGAATTACATCCGGGCTAAAGTAGGGAGAAGTCAAAATGGCCTGTTAGCATAACACTTGTGTACAACACATACACACACAACATAGTGTTTGCCCCTGTAAATAAATAAACAAATGTAGGATTTTTGTAAGAGACAAATTAGCCCACATTGCTGTCTTCCATGTATCCCTCCATGGCACACTTTGCAATGGTGAATACTGAAGAGTAGTAGGTATAGTGAGGGAATATTCCTTTCTTTCCATGAACATCTGAATGGCCAGATTTGTTCATCTCTGCACAGCAACTCCCTGTGTTTGGGGAATTCTTTTGCTTGCTTTCGCTTACAATACATTGTAAACACTAGTTAGCCAACATAGCACAGTGGATAGAAGAATGAAATCGAAGTCAGGAGATTGAATCTCCGCATAGCCAGGGATCTTCTTGGATGGGTGGAACTGGTACAAGCGTTCCTTAAATCTCTCTCTTGCCATGGTAGCCTATTAAGGTCACTATAAAACAGTTCCAACTTAATGGAAATCATAACATAAGGACAGTGTAAGGAACAGACCGGCCACAAGAGAATAAATTAAGGCCTGTTCCTGTTCCATACATGTCATGGCTGCTCTTAATAGCTATTGTTTTTTATGCTATAAACTACAAATTCAACTTTCCGCATGGATATAAAGGATATTCTGTATATACTTACTTCTGTATGTATGCCCATTATCTGTGTCCACTAGTACACTAGTGACTTTGACATTGTTTTTGTGATGGAGGAAGGAGGAGGTCCAGTTCACTTGAACATTTAAAGTTCAGCCTGCATTTATTGTAACCTTTGCAGTGCAATTTATTTTCCTCACTATTGTGTGTGTGCATGTGTTTTTAATTGACCTCTTAATAATGTTAGGAAGGCAGAAAGAAGGGAGATGATGGTGAAATGGATGAATTCAATAAGGAAACCACAGATATTAATTTGCAAGATTAATTACAGGCCTGTTGTCATTAATTATATAGCATAAAAACAGCCTTGCTGGAACAGGCCACAGCCCATCCAGTCCAGCATTCTGTCTCACACAGTGGCTCACCTGTTGTTTCAGGGCATTCCCAAACAGATGTCTTCACCTGCTTACGATTCCCTGCAAATGGCATTGAGAGATATCCTGCCTATCTCTCCAACCCGGAGGTTGTCCTTAGGCATCCATAATGATAGCCATTGATGACCCTGTTCTCCATGAACTTGTCTAATCCTTTCTTAAAGCTCTCAAGGCTGACAGCTGTCGCCACTTCTTCTGGCAGGGAGTTCCATAGATCAGTGATCATCTGGGTGAAAAAGTACTTTCTCTTATATGTTTGAGATCTAGCACCCAAAAGTTTCATGGAGTGCCTCCCCCCCCCCC
>JAHTLZ010000015.1:20175648-20187087 GCA_023846285.1 Phrynocephalus versicolor
TCTTTCTTTCTTTCTTTCTTTCTTTCTTTCTTTCTTTCTTTCTTTCTTTCTTTCTTTCTTCCTCCCTTCCTTCCTTCTTTTCTTTGTGAACCATGTTAAGTTCTTTGTTAAATGTCTTAAATGCATTTCTATTGGAAGACAAAGAGATCAACAACAGTGTTCCAATAATCCTGGAATACTAATTCCATTAGTCACAGACAGACATTGGAAGCAGCCAGTAATTAGAGCTGAAAGCACATTACTGTTGCAAAGGGGTGAGTAAGGCAGGCTTTCTATGCTAACAAATAAGACTTCATAATAGCAGTTTCCAGTTAGATGATAGCCATGTTATTCTGTTTAAGCATTTACAAAGCACACTTAAATGCAGACACAACTGTAAAATCTTTAAAACTAATTTATTTGCCTGAGGCTTCGTGAATGACAAGCTCATATCTTTATGGACTGTACTCCACAAAAACTCGGACTAAAATATATTTAGTAGTTTTTAAGATGCCACGACACTTTTATTTTTGTTGTACAGTCTTGAAAAGAATGCTATGTTTAAGTCCTGAAGACCAGTCACTGACAAAGCAAGCTAATGTACATAATGACAAAGATGAAAAAAGCATGTGTGCCAGTACTGTGACTCACAGTAGTTTAAGAATGTTCTTCTTCCAGTTATAGGCTTTCTCTAACATTTCTGTTTCTAGGAGAATCAGCAAAGAAAATTAGGACTTTCTGAAAGCAAAACTGTTTAGGTAGCTAAGTCTGGATTTCAATATAGTCATTATATATACAGTATTCCAAATATATAGCCAATTTTTGGAATGATGTTCCCCTTTGATATATTCTAATAATAATGTGGGTTTGAGAGGGTTTCAGCATAAAGGCTCCCTTCCAAATATCTATCTATCTATCCTGTACGATTAATGGCAGAGCCACTATTTATGGCAGCAAACAAGTCAGAGTAAAATATACATAAAATATTTGATAGAATACCCAATAAAATATATAGATTAAAATATTAAAAAAATAAATACAGATAAGCAATCCACAATGTATTTCCAGTAATTATTTTAAGACAAGCAAAATTTATTTATACAAGAGTTTGTAGCCCTGGAATGGTCTGCTGTTGCTGCAGGCCCACAATAGCAGGTATGAGCAGGGTCTAGGAGACATTTTTCTGACCCCATGATTATGTCTCCTTCATTTCAGCCACTGGCATAAGCAGCTGCTTCATGAATTCAAAACAGACAATAGGGGCACTCTTCTGTATGTTGAGGTAGGCCTAAGAGCAGAGATTAAAGTTGACCAACAATAAACTGCAAGAGTCCACCCTCAAATAGGCCACAAACAGAAATCTGGAACTTAATGCCCCTGTAGGCACGTGGTTCCAGATGATGAAAGCATCATGGCTGGCCTTAAGTGGCAACGTTTTGTACCAATAAGATAACAAAAGCACACTTGAATATGTACGGCATATCCTTACCAGTGAGTGGCTTCAATAACTTCCCTCCAAGTATCCATTTTTAAACATACAGTGGACTCTCATATAACAAACGGTTTGTATAACATAAAGTCTGTACAACATAAAAAAATTCTGGAGATAGGGGAAATTTGCTTAACAGAATCACTTTTGGGGCAAATCTGTACAATATAAAAATGGTCTCGATTAGGGATTACTCTGTTTTCAATGCATTCCTATGGGAAATTTGTATAAAGGAAAATTTGCTTAACAGAATTTCATTTGGAACGAATTAATTCCTTTATACAAGGAACCACTGTACTTTAATACATGCAGAAAAGGGGAGTCGATATAAATATCTCTGAACATTAATTCCTGAGGAGAAAGAAAGGGAAATTATTGCCTTCATATAAGGCTCTCTGAATCAGCTAGTTGGCTGCAGTGGGAAGAGGCTGCTGAAGGTATTTTCAGTTCACCAGGAAGAACTTTTTTCTTATCATCATCATTTCTCTTAGAACAGCAGAGCCGGAAGGGATCATTGAATCCGGCCCCTGTCAAGGAGACACTGCAGGGAACTGAACTTCTAACCTCTAGCTCTACAGCCAGAGACTGAAATCGCTGAGCTATCCAGCAGTTCATGGCGTTGTACATGTTCCTTTTGAAGCCACTAAGCATTTAAATGCCCAGGGTCTTTCATGCTTCAACCTTGCAAACATATGTTGCTGATCTAACTATAATTGTAGCCAAAGAGACTCAAAGTAAATTACCCACTAGAACAATTAGCAACTCACCTTTAATACAGAAAGCTTTGGGAAGCTTGTCAGCAGATGCAGTGAAAAAATACAGTCAACGTCACCCTTTCTTCCTTGTCCCTTATAATAGCTTAGCTTAACTATGACTCATCATTTTTCAATGTAGACACAGATATTTGTATTGACATAGATAAGACCCCTTGCTACATTGTTTGGGACACTTATTAATTTAAAATATTTTTAGCCCATCTTTCCCCTAAAAAAAGCACAAAGGTAATTTACATCAGTGAAAGACAATATTTAAAGACAGAAACAGTATACAAACAGTGCATATGTCATTAAAAGACAACATATAAAGCTAGGGGAAATGATAGCTTACATCATTAAAAGATAATATTTAACATTAAAAATACCAATGCATGCATCAACGTAGTGAGAGCCCCAGTGTCTGGGTAGTAATTCAGCTGGGTAGTCTGCCATAGATGGAAGTGGACTGAGAGAATCACAGACACTACTTGGGTCAAGAATAATGCCCAAGCTGCAAATTTCAACCGTTGCAGGAAGAGTCAACACTCCCCAAAAGAGAAGGACTTTCCCAATCCACAGGCACTACCCCCACACACACACACACACCGAACCTCCATTTTGTCCAGGTTTAACTTCAGTCTGTTTGCCCCCACCCAATTCAGCATGCCCCCCAGGTAGCCCTCAAGGGATGGGACAGCATCCACTGCAGAGAGGGGAAGGGAGATAGACCTAGGTGTCACCAGCAGACTGGTGGCACAAAGCTCCAAAACTCCTGATGACCCTTCCCAGCAGTCTCATTTAGACATTCAATAGCACTGGAAAAAATAACTGACCCCTGTGGAACCCCACAAATGAGGCTTCATGGGATGGAATCTATTTCATCAAGCTGAACTCTCTGAGGCCGGTCCTGCAGGAAGGACTGGAGCCAAGCCAAAGCCAGGCCACCGATCCCTAATCCAGAGAACCTCCCCAGGAGGAGACCATGATTTACAGTATTATAGTATCAAAGCCACTGAGAGATCAAGGAGGACCAGCATAGTCACCTTGGCCCTGTCAGCCTCCCTTAAGAGGTCATCTTGCTGAGTGACCAATGCTTTTTCTGTGTTGTGCCGTGAACTCAACACGAACTGGAATGGATCAAGTGCTTCGGTCTCATCTAGAAGAAATATCATAAAAGAAACAAGCAAATGCCACTCTGAGAAATGAAAAACACAAGCAATACTAAAAACAAAGTGAAAGCAGTAATGCATGGCATTCCATCTAAAATTTAAGCAGTTAGTTGCTGAAGGAAAGCTTGCCCGAAGAGAAAGAAGGACAACAGACTACCCTACCCTACAGTGGGAGAGAGTTCCAAGGTCTGGGAGCAGTGACAGAGAAGGCCTTCTCCTGTGTCCCGGCCAAGCACACCTGTGAAGATAATGGAAATGAGAGAAAGACCTTTCTGAGCTTCAGATTAAAAGGGGGCTTCCTTTTATATGATGATAACCAACACATTTAATATTTAAACAAGATTTGGATGTAATGATGAAATGCAAACCTGTATTGATTGGGGACAAAAAGAATGTTTTCTATGTGTTTTGATAAACAAGGCATTTTAATTGCCAATTATATGTCCATAGCTGGGCAATGAATTAGGAGGCCAACCTACTTCTTGAAGCTAACTCTCATGTGCTACCTTTCCTGACTTATCCAGCCTGCAGTAACTTTATTGTGGATCTCTGAAGTCCTCTGAAACTGCCAAACTGCTTCTTGCTCTCCTTTCCCCTGCTGTCTTCATTTTCCAACATTTTGTCATTTGTTTGTTGTTGTTGTTGTTGTTGTTAATGGAGTATTGGAAGCCTGAGATGAAAATAAGTAATCAGCCTTTTGAGCGTCAGGCTACGATTTATTTTCTATTGCTTGCTTTCGGGCCACAGCAGATAGTGTCCCACTGTGTCATGTGTCCCAGAGGAACATAACACTACAAGGTACTGTGTGATCTAGGGCTAGCAAATAAGACAGTACAGAGCTGCTTACTATACACAATGTGTCTTAATTGACACGAAGTCAATATAAAAGCAGGGTGGTTTTTGTTTTCAAATTGGATAATTTGTTACTCACAGGCTTATGCAGCTGGGCAGCTTGTAATTCTAAAAATCATTACAGCGTTGTGACAATTACAACATGCATGCTGATACCAAATGCCACCTATTACAACTTCTTTGGGAAGGAAAAGGCTTGGCTAAAGTAAGCCTAATCTGCACACTCAAGTACAGTTGGGTTGGTCCCTTGGCACAATTCACCTCACTTCTACTTCCTACTGTACTGAATGTATGGGTAAAAGGTAAAGGTTTCCCCCACACATGCGTGCTAGTTGTGTCCGATTCTAGGGGCGGTGCTCATCTCCGTATTCAAGCCAAAGAGCCAGTGCTGTCCAAGTCCATGGCCATGTGGCTGGCATGGCTGCAAGGAAACAATGTTTTACCTTCCTGCTTTTTATGGCAGTACCTGCTTGTCTACTTGTATTTACATGCTTTCGAACTGCTAAGTTGGCAGGAGCTGGGGTTATCAGCGGGAGCTCGCTCTGCTGCATGGCACCCGGTATTTGAACTGCTGAGCTGCCGACTTTGCAGCCAACAGCTTACGGTGCCTTAGTCCACTGAGCCACCATGGCCCACAGAATGTATAAGCCCCTGTCAAGTGCCATTCTGAAGGAGAGATTTCATCACAACATTTGATGACTGTCCATGTTTTCTAAGCAAGAGATACCTAGAGAACCTGTTGAAAAACATGCCTGACATTTGCTTTAAGTTTGGATGATAAGTAGTTAACTGGTGGAAGAAGAAGTCAGATTCTGGTATTTTCCCCTGCTTGACCTCTCTTTGTGAATGGTAGTTAGCACAAGAAGGTATATTGTAGATGAGCGGGTTCCCAGCATTTGGATTCCCAGATGTTCTTGGGCTACAATTCCCAGAAATCCTGACCAGAATAGCTAATTCTGAAGACTTCTGGAACTTCTTGTCCAAAAAACATCTGGGGAACCGAGATGGGGAACCACTGCTGTAGATCATCTTGACTGCTGCCATTGATGTGGTTGGCTTTGCTATATGTTTAGCATATGTTTTCTGCTGACAACGCAGACATGATATTGTGCAGCCATCAAGGACAGTATCATAATATCCTATATTCATAAGCCAGAGTTTTTTTGAATAATTGAATAGGTGCTCAACAGTACTGCAGCCCTTGCTGGCCTGTGTAGATGAAATCGAGAGTCCCACTGATTAAGTGAACGGTATGCCTTTCACGAAACCCAAGGACTGGGCAAGAAACAGAATACATCTGCCCCCAGTGCGGTAGAGACTGCCATTTCCAAATTGGTCTATTTAGTCACACTAGGTGTTGTTTTTAGGATATTTATTTATTTATTTATTTATTTATTTATTGAATTTATACCCCGCCCATCTTCCCATAGGAACTCTACTCCAGGATATCTACTCCAGGCATGATACCATAGTCTTTTGAGGCTGAAAGATGACAATGATGCCTTTCAGTTGATTTAAGCTATGAGGCTTCCAATTCTATGCTTGTAGCATTGGGGAAGCATGAAGGTGTAAAGCAGGCACAGGCGTTACATGTTAGCTCAGTTTGGACATAGGCCAACTGAGGAAATGAGCCCCAGACAGTCTTATCACGCAGAAGCTTCTAAACCTCGTTGTAAGGGACAGCATTTTGCTTTGTTATGGTCATATATTTCTACCTATTTATAGCAGCAAAGAAATTCATAGTAGGAAATGCGTTTTTTGCTCAGTAATTCTATTTTTCTATTGTGTGAAAGAAAACCTCTGAATCAACTTTAGCCGTCAGACATCCAGTTTTTTGTTGACATGCAATGCAAAAGCCTTCTGCTTAGTCAGAAACACAGTTATCTACAGCTGCTGATCAGCAGATTGCTGCTGGACAAAAGTAAAATGGTTCTGGTGTTTCAGTGACACCGAGAGTGGAGAGTTCTAAATGCACCCCCAGAGGGCGGACATGGTCAGTAGGTAAAGCAGTTTGCTTCGGGGAGACATCATGAAAAATGTGTCCTTGTTTTATCATCCGAATTTAACTCATAGCAATAAAAGCTATGCAATTACCTGAGTGGACAAGGTATGTGCATCGTATACGTTCCGCAAGAGAGCGCTTCTGTAGTTAGCTCTTTTTTGTAAGCATTGCTGCATTCTCCTTATTAATAAAAACACTTAAATGCACACACAACCAACCAACCTTCAATGTACAGTCAAGGATTCTGTCCCTGGCTCCTCAGGCTTAATTTTCTGAAACATATTTATCTGCACGAGCAAGAAACTGGGAAGGTATTTCAATCCCACACAGCTTCCTTAAATTAAACAGAAATTGTATGACTCGAGGAGCCAAATGGAGAGGAGGTGTGAGTGGGTGTACATGACTTCCATCCCTTTGTTTGAAGGGCTAGGGTGTGAAACCCAATTGTTGGCTTCAGATACAGCTTCAACAACAGCTTTGGTGCTTCCTGCCTCCTGTAAAGCAGACATGCCTGGTGAAGATCAGCTTGCCAAGAACTTTACATCTAAGAATGATCTCCTGTCAAACCACATATTTTGCCATGTTTGGACCTTTGGTGCATGCTTTGAAAAAGAGGGCACTGCCCTCAAAATCTTACAATGATTTTTTGTTGTTTTATTAGTGGCCTATAAAGGTATCACCCATAGCCTAGTCTTAATTTAAAAGAACTCTAGACTCATCTTGCCTAAGTAGACCTGTGGTTGTTTATTAAATATTATATGTTGAAGTTGAAAAGAAGGTGGGAATGAAATACCCCTGATTTTTCAAGGAACTGCTGGCTCGCCTGAATCCTTGCTTCTAAACAAATCAGATTGAAATGAACAAGGAAAAATGCATAAGGAGTTATAATTGCAAGGTAACTAGCGGTGTAAGCAAGCTCAATACCTCATCATCCTTATGAGCAGGTGGGAGATCAAATTGCCAGCTGCATGGGCTGCTTAGATTCCAGTTGGATAGATCAGGAGTACAGCTTGCTTGTGCAGTCCCACTTACCAGGACTAGGAACTATTTTCAGGAGGAGGAAAAACAGGGGATTTTTTTTGTTAGTTGTTTCTGCATTTTAATGCAGCTAAGAGTCAAGAGATAACTGGGCAAGAGAAGATTACATAATAAGGCTGGCTGTTTTAATGTATGCATCCATGTGCTTTTGGATGGATAAGGCAACAATAAACATCGCATGAGAAATAATTTCAACCAGGAATAAATGTATATTGACACTTTTGTCAAGACATTTTGTGAGACAATCAATGTTTACTTAATTTATTTTTATTTTTATTTATTTTTAGTATTTTTTTACTACGCCTTTCTGCTTGGAAAAGGACCCAAGGCGGCTTACAGTAATGAGGGACAATATACAGTCCAGTACAATTAAGAACAGGGAATTGAGGGACATCTCACTTACAGCATTAAAAGACAACATTAGACCTACAAAAGAATGTGAGCAGTTAAAGAGAGAGTAAAAATTCCATGTAACCATGCACAGTAGACCATTCAAATGTTATGAGGGATGGAAACTAACATTGAAAACATAGTGTCGATGCAATCACACAAGGAGAGATATAAACACGTTAAAAGTTGTTATAAACACATAGTATATGTAATTATGTACAGTAGTAGACATGGGCACGACTCGGGAAAAATTTCATTTTCGTTTTTCATTTCCGTTACGTAACGGAAACGGTAACGATAATTAAGCCGTCAGAACTCAAACTCGAACCGAAAAAAGAAAAATTTGGTCAGGTTTTTCGTTTTTGTTTGTGGCATTGCGGCGATCGCACAATGCAAAGCACAGAAAAAGTTTTTAAAAGATTTTTTTTAAAAACCCCGACACCCGGCCAAAAAAGCAGGCGAAAATATGCCTGTCAGAGGCTTTGCCACCTACCAGAGGGGTGGTTTCTGGGGGGTCACCGGCCTTTCCCCCCCTCTTCTCCTGTCCTGGGCTGCTTGCACCAGGCTGGGGGGGGGGGTGTCATCCTCGCCGTCTCGCCATGCCATGCGGTGGGGGGGGATCCAAAATGGCGACCAAAATTTTTCTTTTGAAATCATGGTCAAAAAACACACCAAATCACCACAGAAACATGTGAAATTTATTTATTTTAAATGCCTGAATTTTAATAGTAGCAGCAGTGGGTTTTTTTATAGCAATAAAACGTCGTATTGATTTTATTTTATTTTATTTTATTTTTTTATTTTTTTAGACCTGCCCCTTTGGGCTGGGCATGGGATAGGACCATGCAAATTTTTTGAACCATTCCACCAATGGCATCGCCAGGTTTTTGACTAACACTTCTGGATGTCTCGGAGGGCATAAAAAGCCGAGGCACCTTCCAGAAATCGCAGTCAGGTGTATGGATGTGGTTGAGGGAGGAGGGCTGGCTGCTGGTGCTGGTGTGATCCGATTGAGATTGAGGAGGAAGGCTGGAGGCTTTAGGATTTACGTTAGGCAGGCAGGGAGGGAATTGAATTTAGAAAATTATTTCTTTGATTCCCTGCAGCTTTGTCTGCTGAAGGGAATAGCAGTTTATTCTTTATTTCTTCTCTGGCAGTTTGTGAGGATTTTTTCCTGATATTGGATAAAGGGGGAGGTTCGACTGGGAGTGGGAAGTGTGGATTTATTTTAAAAATATATTATATACTACCATTTATTTTATATTTTCCCAACTTCAATTTGCTTACACACACACACATTTGGGGTGCAAGTGAAGAACAGAACCTCTATCCTAAGTGATATCCTAACTGCCCACTTGCCTGTCCGCCCGCGCTGCCACCCGCCCACTCACCCGCCTGTGGCCGCCGGCCACCCACTCACCCGCCCGCACCTCCCCCCTGCCGCTGTCGCCACCTGCCCATGGTCCCCGCCACTGCCGCCACCCGCCACGCCCACCGCCTAGGGCACAAAAATACCTAGCGCCGGCCCTGATTGCGGGCCGCCCCTATGCTCTGGGAAGTCAAATCACGCTAAATTGCGGTGGAAACGACAAACGAAACGACGAAATGACAGATTTTTGAAAAATTTCGCGACAAATGGAAACAACCCGAAACAGACCCGTTCCGACAAACGAAAACTCAAAACGTCATTTTTTCTGGTCGTGCCCATGTCTATATGGTAGATTCATATAAAGGACATGTGATAGGTAGTCCATCATTCTGGGAAAGCTTGTCTGTAGAGAAAGGTCTTTGCCTGTTTCCGGAAAGACAACAGAGATGGGGCAGTCCTGGCCTGTAGTGGGATGGGGTTCCAGAGTCTGGGTGCAGCAGCTGAGAAGGTCATTTCATGTGTTTCTATGAGATGTACCTGTGAGGGAGGTGGGATGGAAAGAAAGGCCTCTCCTGATGACCTTAACACCCGAGTCGGTTCATACTGTGAGATTTGATCTTTGAGGTAGCTAGGATCCAGGTCGTACAATGCTTTGTAGGCTAAGGTCAGTACTTTGAATTGTGCCCAATAGCTGATCGGTGGAGCTTCTTTAGTAAGGGTGTAATGTGATCTCTGTACCCTCAGCAATCTGGCTGCTGCATTTTGGACCCATTGAAGTTTCCTGGAAATTTTCATTAGTAGCATTCTCTTAAACATTGTTTCATCTATTCTAGACCCAGCAGAGGCTGGTGACTCTGAGCCACAGGGGACACTGGATCTGTTTTGAGTTTTAGTCCAAACTTGCTCCTACTTTTAGTCCAAACTTTTAAGGAACTATTTAAGGCGCTGCACCTATTTAGCAGGATATGGGTCATTGCCTTGCATTTCCCTTGTAAAATTCATGTGAAAATCCAGAGCAGATTCATTTACATCATTAAATCACAGTCACCAGCCTAGACCAATTGGAGTGGAGTGGAAAGAGGACCTACTTACTGGTAGATCTTTGGGTGATTTGCTGGAGATTGGAAGAACTCGTACACTAGCAACAACTTAGTAAAAGCACAAATATTTGACCGGTGAATTTAAGATGGCATAAATAAAAGTAGGAGAGGACTGATGTTTCAAGACACTATGGAAGTTCTAATACTGAAAACATATTTTGTTGATGATATGGAAGTCCATGTTTGCCCCCAATCTATCATTTTCATTTTGTTCTGAGTGCTAAATGTGTTTCTAGTAAAGGAGAGGGCCGGACTTATCGGCCTAAAGATTGTTGCCGGAACGGGTGACCAGGAACAAAAGCATGATGGCGACCCCCCACACACACACATGTAGGAAGCAGGGGTGGTCCAAGGGTCCAAGGGGGAAGGAGGGGAGATGCCCGGACACGGAAATGGGTGCCAGGAGGGGGCAGCCCCATTGGCGCACAGCAAATTACAAGGGGCTGTCCCAGGGGTTTTTAAAAGAGGGTCCGAGGAGGACAACCCCCTCTTTTCCCTCCTGGTCACCGAGCAGCCCAGCCCACCCTCCCCTTGTTATTATATGTTGGTTCTGTAACTGTATTGTAGACATTAGGATGAATGGTAGTATGTTTGTCACAACTGAGAGGTTTGGCGATTTTATAGGCATTGGGACGGATCCAGGCTTTAAGGCAAAAAAAAATTAAATCGGATATGGTCACGGTAAAATAACGGAGGGGGAGGTGCCCCCCTGGGAGGATGATTTATGACCATTTGACTATGATTGATGAATGGGTGACAATGATTTATGACTTGCCCTCCGATGGGGGTGGACACCCCCTGGAGCATGTAATGGGAGTGGAGGCACAGGACACCGATGGGGTGGACACCCTGGGGTGTACCTAGCAGCCGGGACTTCAAAGGTATGGGTACTCCTTTGATGCATGGGATCCGACCCAATGGCCTAGCCAGTGTACTGTTTGCTGTATTAAATAAAGTTGTAGCCTAGTTATACCCCAAACTGTGATGTTCATGCCTCTTCATTTTACATCATGCCGCTAAGGGAGGTCAACTGTAGGCAACAAATGAACATACATCATAAATCCTGCAAGGCCACAATCTCCCCAACATTGTAGCCATTAGAGAATGTCTCGATGGATAATCATGCTGATGGTAATTTATTGGGGAGCTCAACAAACTTTTACTATTTAGTCAGTCAGTCATTCAGTCAGTTAGTTACTTTATATCTCACCCATGTGGCCGAACAGGTCACTCTTTATAACTAGATCTGGATGATGATGATGATGATGATGATGATGATGATGATGATGATGATGA
>JAHTLZ010000015.1:20187097-20298195 GCA_023846285.1 Phrynocephalus versicolor
GATGATGATGATGATGATGATGATGATGATGATGATGATGATGATGATGATGATGATGATGATGATGATGTTATTAACATCCTTAAGAGACAATATTTTAAGCTAAGAACATGAAGTATACAACTACTGTAAAATATCAAATAAATGCCATAATAAAAATGGTAAACAAAAGCAACACCAAAAATGCATTTGAACCAGTAATTAACAATCATCTATTTAAAAACCAAATTCAGCCAGACAGTCACTAAGGGAAAGTTTGCTTGGAGAGAAAGGTCTTCATCTGCTTGTGAAAAGACAGCAAAAATGAGGCTACCCTGGGTTCTTGTGGGAGGGACTTGAATGTCTGGGAGAAGCAACATATAAGGTCCTCTCTTGGTGATCTTGACACTCACGCAGTATTTGTGGTATCTTAGAACCAATCTATAGATTAGAACCAGTGATTTGAAGTCAGTGTGAACATAAGAACATAAGAAGAGCCATGCTGGGTCAGGCCAAAGGCCCATCTAATCCAGCTTCCTGCATCTCACAGTAGCCCCACCAGATGCATCTGGGAGTGCATGAGACTAGGTATCTGTCTCCTGATACCACTCCCCTGCATCTGGCCCTTGAAGTACCCCGGTTTTAAGCCTGGAGATTACACATCTCCATCATGGTTTGTAACCTGTGATGGACTTTTCCTCCAGGAATCTGTCCAATTCCCTTTTGAAGGCATCCAGGCCAGATGCCATCATCCTGTGGCAGGGAGTTCCACAGACTAACAACAGCCTGGGTGAAAAAATATTTTATTTTTTCAGTTCTTACTCTCCCAGCCCACAATTTGAGTGGATGTCCCCTAGTTCTGGTATTTTGTGAGATGGAGAAGAGCTTCCCTCTATCCACTTTACTCATGCCCTGCATTATTTTATATGTCTCAATCATATCCCCCCTCAGGCACCTTTTTTCCAGACTAAAGAGCCCAAATGTTTTAGCCTTTCCTCATAAGATAGGAAATTTGAATTGAATGCAGATTTCCAAAGAATAGCAAGGAGAGACAGGGCGGCCTTCTTGAATGAACAGTGCAAAGAAATAGAGGAAAACAACAGAAAAGGAAAAACCAGAGATCTATTCAAGAAAATTGGAGATATTAAAGGGGCATTTCATGCAAAGATGGATATGATAAAGGACAAAAATGGTAGGGACCTTACTGAAGCAGAAGAGATCAAGAAGAGAGGGCAAGAATATACAGAAGAATTATATCAGAAAGATCTGGATGTCCCTGATCACCAAGATAGCGTAGTTGCTGACCTGGAGCTAGACATACTGGAAAGTGAAGTCAAGTGGGCCTTAGAAAGCATTGCAAACAACAAGGCCAGTGGAGGTGACGGCATTCCAATTGAACTCTTTAAAATCTTAAAAGAGGATGCTGTAAGGTGCTGCATATGATATGCCAGCCAATTTGGAAAACCCAGCAGTGGCCAGAGGACTGGAAAACATTGGTCTACATCGCAATCCCAAAGAAAGGAAACACCAAAGAATGCTCCAACTATTGCACAATTGCACTCATTTCACACGCTAGCAAGGTTATGCTCAAAATTCTACAAGGCAGGCTTTAGCAATATGTGGAAAGAGAACTTCCAGAAGTACAAGCTGGATTTCGAAGGGGCAGAGGAACTAGAGATCAAATTGCCAACATGCGCTGGATTATGAAGAAAGCCAGAGAGTTCCAGAAAAACATCTACTTCTGCTTCATCGACTATGCCAAAGCCTTTGACTGTATGGACCACAACAAACTATGGCAAGTCCTTAAAGGAATGGGAGTGCCTGACCACCTTATCTGTCTCCTAAGAAATCTATATGTGGGACAAGCAACAACCGTCAGAACTGGATATGGAACAACTGACTGGTTTAAAATTGGGAAAGGAGTACGACAAGGCTGTATACTGTCACCTTGCCTATTTAACTTATATGCAGAGTACATCGTGAGAAAGGCAGGTCTGGATGAATCACAAGCCGGAATTAAGATTGCCAGAAGAAATATCAACAACCTCAGATTCGCAGATTATACTACTCTGATAACAGAGAGTGAGGAGGAATTAAAGAACCTCTTAATGAGGGTGAAAGAGGAGAGTGGAAAAAAATGGGCTGAAGCTCAACATCAAAAAAACTAAGATCATGGCCACCGGTCCCATCACCTCCTGGCAAATAGAAGGGGAAGAAATTGAGGTAATGACAGAGTTTATTTTCTTGGGCTCCTTGATCACTGCAGATGGCAACTGCAGCAACAAAATAAAAAGCCTGCTTCTTGGGAGGAAAGCAATGGCAAACTTAGATAGCATCCTAAAGAGCAGAGACATCACTTTGCCAACTAAGGTCAGGATAGTCAAGGCTATGATTTTTCCAGTAGTGATGTATGGAAGTGAGAGCTGGACGATAAAGAAGGCTGATCGCAGCAGAATCTATGCTCTTGAGCCGTGGTGCTGGAGGAGAGTCCTGAGAGTCCCCTGGACTGCAAGGAGATCAAACCTATCCATTCTGAAAGAAATCAACACCGAATGTTCGCTGGAAGGACAGATTTTGAAGCTGAGGCTCAAGTACTTTGGCCACCTCATGAGGAGAGAGGACTCCTTGGAAAAGTCCGTGATGTTGGGAAACATTGAAGGCAAAAGGAAAAGGGGACGGCAGAGAATGAGATGGTTGGACGGTGTCATCGATGCAACCAATATGAATTTGACAAAACTCTGGGAGGCAGTGGAAGATAGGAAGGCCTGGCGAGCTCTGGTCCATGGGGTCACGAAGAGTCGGACACGACTGAACGACTGAACAACAACAACATAAGAGAGGTACTCCAGACCAGTAATCATTTTAGTTGCTCTCTTTTGCACCTTTTCCAGTTCCACTATGTCTTTCTTGAGATGCGGTGACCAGAATTGTACACAATACTCCAGGTGCGGCCTTACTATCGTTTTGTATAATGGCATTATAATGTTGGCTGTTTTATTTTTGATCCCCTTTTTGATGATCCCTAGCATGGAATTGGCCTTCTTCACTGCTGCCACACACTGGGTAGACACCTTCATTGAGCTGTCCACCAGCACACCAAGATCTCTTTCCTGATCCATCACAGATAACTCAGAACCCATGGGTTGATAGATAAAGTTTTGATTTTTTGCCCCAATATGCATTACTTTCCATTTGGCTACATTGAAACACATTTGCCATTTCGCAACCCATTCCCCCAGTTTGGAGAGATCCTTCTGGAAATAGATCAGCAGCCATTGTCTCAGTTAACAATCTGGCTGCTGCATTTTGGATTCACTGTAGCTTCCCGACACTTTCCAGACGCAGCACCACATAGAGTGCATTACAGTAATCGAGCTGGGATGTAACTTAAGGCATGTGTCACAATGGCCAGATCACACCTCTCCAAGAATGGGCATAGCTGGCACACTAGTTTTGATTATGTAAATGCACTCCTGGTTATTGTTGAAACCTGGCTATACAGACTCATGAATATAGGAGCACCCCCCAAGCTGCATGCCTGTGTTGTCAGAAGGAGTGTAAACCCATCCAGCACAGGCTGTATCCCTGTTCCTTTGTCTGCATTTCGACTAATCAGGAGCACCTCTGTCTTGTCTGGATTAAGTTCCAGCGTCCCCCCCCCCCAGCCTCATCCAGTTAAGTACTGACACCAGACAGTGACCTTGGGCCAAAACTTCTTCCTTGGAATTATTTATTTGTTTGTTTACAAAAAAAATTAGCCACCCCACTACCAAGTGGTCTCTGGGCAGCAATTAGATGGCAAGGAGAGATAGAGCTGGATATCATTTGCATACTGGTGATACTGAAACCCAAAACGATGGACAACCTTTCCCCGTGATTTCATGTAGATGTTAAATAACGTAGCATGCAAGACAAAGCCATGAGAAATGGCATCAAACAGGAGTCCCTTAACACTACCTTTTTCATTCTCTTCTCTAGGAACAATGCCTCCAAGTCAGTTCCCAGAGAAACAGGTCAGAAGGATGCCAGGGCCAATGGTATCAAAAGTAGTTGAGAATCAAGAATAATAATCAGGGACACATTCCCCTTGTCCTGTTCCTGGTACACAACATCCATCAAGGCAACATAGGTCAGTTAGCAAGATCTACGCACGCACACACACAAACACACACACACACACACACACACACACACACAGAGAGAGAGAGATTCTAAGTATGGATTTTCACAATGCAAATCAAATATGTCTGATTGCCATTCTAGTTTGATAACATCCAGGCACACTTGGCTGCCCTTATTTGGGTTCTCTATCACACTTTTCATTTTGCTACAGTAAGGTCATTAAATAGATCTTTTCACTTTTTCAAGTCCTTGAAAACAGATTGGTAAGCTTTCTCCTTGGGGTGATTTGTAAATTGCTTTGCAGAAGGCTTAAGCTCATGATGAATATGGCTAGGAAAAGTTTCATCAGAGTTACACTCGGGTGTCATTTTTCATCAGGTTGTTTCAGCCACTCACAGAAATGCAATATGTCAAACCGTATCCCTGCCCAGCTTCTAGGAAACATTAATGGGTTTTAAAAATTGACGCCTTTGCAGGCATTGGCATTTGTTGAGTTCAGCTGGGTGACATGTTCTCCAAACTCATTCATAAAGGTTCTGTTTAAAAATCAGCTAAGAAATTCCAGAATAGCTAAGTTTGACAGTCCTAGCAAGGACCGTTTTGACGGCTTCTTTTTAAAGGACTCTACCATTTCTGTGGCAGTTGAGGTCGTCTTACTGGCATGTTTTCAGTGTAGACAAATCCATATAGACATTTGGAAGAGGCTGGTAAATGAGCACTGAGGTGTGAGCTAGAATTCTTAGAGTAGGAGGTGAAAAAAGAAACACAAGTTCCCTATACCATTCCCGTGACTGCTCAAGAAAATATAACTTTCCCAGTTTATTCAATTTTCTACTCATAAGGAGTGGAGAATTAATTAAGATTTCTCTTGCCAAAAGATTACTGATCATTACAAGTAAGTGATTTGATTTCTCCTATCTTTTTTTACTTGTTAGGGTCGTTCTTCCTTGAAAAGTTTTGCTTATGCAGTAATCACTCTTATTCAGGTACATGATTACCTGTTGGGTTAAGACTCCTCTGACCACATGTCATCGGACCCATGCTTACTTATTAGTAAAAAGTTAATTAAGACTGCTTTTCTTACTACTTACTTAGCACAGTGTCTAGTTGAGTTTTACGAAGATAAAGAAATAAGAGTTGGAAGTCTTGGGAAGCACAGGGGCGATGCAGTAGATTTGGTGTCTGAAGTGAATAAGACAGGATCAATGCTTGCTCCAAATACTAAATTCTGAACTTCCCTACTGAGACTAGGCCATCTCTGTTTTCTAAATTCCTTCCATCCCACAACTTCCATCTGCTATTTCTGGTTAGAGAAAATGTATTATTCCCTATATTTGTTAACCGGACCTTATTAAATCATGTCAGGTGTGCTGCAAGGGAAATTGATGAGCACTGCAATTAATTTACTGACCCAAAGAAACACAGCATAGCATTGAGAGGTTGCAGCGCGAAGCATTTGGAATTCAGCTGAAGGCTCATCCTTAAGCTTACCTTAACTTGAACAAAGGTCCAATAGGCAAGAATCATGTTCCTCCTGGGTTCCATTTTTCCCCTATTGACTGTTCATCTGTAAATACAGTGAAGCTTGATAAATTATCACTAATAAGTTTTTAGTAAGATAGAGAAATGGTCCAAAAGCCCAGGTGCTCCCTGCAAGATCCAAAAGCCCTGAGCTTCTTACTGGGAAGGCTACGACCGCATTTTCACTCTTAGGTTTTAAGACTATCCATTTTGATAATCCAGCCTTGATATTACTGACTTTCTCTGTTACAAATAGTGGTTAAATGTGAAGATATATTATTTCTCATCTCTTAGATGGGGGGGGGGGAATTATGAATGAACGAACG
Source organism: Phrynocephalus versicolor (assembly GCA_023846285.1). Lineage (NCBI taxonomy): Eukaryota > Metazoa > Chordata > Lepidosauria > Squamata > Agamidae > Phrynocephalus > Phrynocephalus versicolor. The sequence continues at coordinate 20,193,046 of JAHTLZ010000015.1, forward strand.
TAGTAACAACATAAAATTGTTTATGACTGGGGACATTACAAGAAAAAGAAGTTAAAACTTAAGATCTTTGCTGTGTTGTCACTGTAGACTCTAGAACACTGAAAATGTTCTATCTTTGAACAAATGTGTAAAAACAAAACAAACCAGACATTTGATTAAGGGTTGATTAAGGGTAATCAAGGGCAAAACAAAGAGCTGCTGGTCAACCAATGCGATGGTAAAACACACACATCTCGCATCCAAGCATTACCATTAGAAGGGGGGAGGAAAAGCACAAAAACTAAGCAAGATGAAAGAGCTGTTCTTATGCTTGAAATGCAGACCATGCCTTTCCTGCCACAAAGTTGTTGATTAAATCATCATCAATAAATAATTTGACTGCCCCATCTCTGATGCCTTTCCGGAAACAGGCAAAGACTTTTCTCTTCAGGCAAGCTTTACCTGAATGATGGACTACCTATTATGTGACCTTTATATGAATCTACCATACATGATCACATAGACATTGTGTTTATATGTTTTGTGATTGCATTGACACTATGTTTTCAATTGTTTGTTTCCCTCACTCATAATTTTCCATGGAATTTTTCACTCTCTTTTTAACTTGTAGCTTTAATGCAATACTTCCCATCCTGGAGGTTGGGACCCCTTTGGGGGTCGAACGACCATTTCACAAGGGTCGCCATGAGCCAGTGAAGAAAAAGGCACAAAAGGCTTGGTTCTGGAGGAGGAGGAGGGGAAGGGAGGGGGGAAAGAGTGAGTTACAGCTTGATAGGTTGAAGGGGATGTCAGTCAATGGCACCGAAGGCTGTGATTGGCTGAGGGTGCCTGTATAGAGGAAGTTCTCTATGGCCAACCCTTCATGCCTTTTATTCAGCCATGGAGTACATTAGGAAATACACAGAGCCTAACTTTTTTATTGCTTGCCCTTAATACTTGTTGGCGGAGTTTAGCTTCAGTTTTATTACAGTTCTCTCTGTGTTTGTGTGGGCACATGAATGCACATATGTATACATATGCACGCATATTTATATGTGCTCATCACGTTCTTGGAACACTTCCTATAATTGATGATGCTTGACAGTTCTCGTGCTGCAAAATACCTATTACAGTATTTATTGTTCAACAAAAGTAAAACACTGTCAGGTTGCCAGTGATTTCAGTGGAATTAAGTGCATACTTAATTCTAAAGTTGGAAAAAATAGAATCTAAATGCACTAACTCTGGCTGAGCATTTTGTCTCTGTGCTGCTATCAACACAGGTGCATTTCAATATCTGCCCTGTCAGAGCTTCTATTTGTTGTTTCCCATGATATTTACTTTAAAAGTGGGCACTTAGACTGAGGAAATTGAAACGGTTACTTGCACTTACCATTTCTATTGCTCTATGTTCGTTTAATGTGCACTTTCAAATATCAGCAATTTCCTTTGGCTGCCACATCTGTGTTAGTGAACGATAAATGTAAGAAGCACTGACTCTACTGGTCCCTCACGAGTTGTCAGTGAAGAAATAAAATGCTTTACTACTGACCTTACTCTTTGGGTGTACTAAAGTATGCAAATGCATCCGTACTAAAGCCATTGCAGGTAACAAGCAATTAACTTGCATGCCTTAAATTAAATTGCAGTGACCCAACCTCATAGTATTTAGTCAGCTGTTTAGAATGCTCCTTAAGTGCTGGATTAACTAGATGGGGTTTTCACAGTTTGCTCTAATGTCCCTCTTTTACAGATCCAACAAGATTCATCGTAGCACCTACGGGCATGGATGTCACTGCTGGCGAAAGTATTCTTCTGCCTTGCCAGGTGTCTCATGATCATCCACTAGACATTGTGTTTACTTGGTCATTTAATGGACGCCTGATAGACTTTGAAAAAGATGGAGATCACTTTGAAAGAGTTGGAGGGGTAAATATTAATATTAATAATCTCACAGTCCTGTATTACTCATCCTGAATACTCAGAATTAAATTCAGGAACAATAAAAAAATATAGCAAAAGGAGGGCTCAAATATGATTTATTCATTTTCTTAACTTAGGGGTCTTAAAAGTGTGGGAGGGTGGACATCTAATATGCAGCAGTGTCTTATAGATGGAAAAATACAGTATATGTTATATTAAATGTTACCTATGTTATTAATGGCTAACATTATAGGTAGAGTGGCTAAATACATTGGTAACTTAGGCAAGTGGACGTGGAGACAAAGATTAGAAGACTGAGTCTCTACTGTTCCTCCTTGAAGAAGATCCAGCCTGTATTCCTGTTAACAATTTTAAATTGTAATAGTTCACAAAAAGTAACTTTAGTCCCAAAGTGCTATTGCACCATCCACGTTGAAAATTCAGTACATTTTCTTTTGAGTTGGCAGTTCAAGCAGCACAGACAATGAAGTACTGTAGTAGTGAAGAAAACAAGCAGCTACTTTGAGACGTGAATGTTCCCTGTTCAGTTTCTAGAGTGCCATGGATTTATTTTAATTCACTGACCACATGCGGAAACACTTTGATGAAACTACCGTTCAAGCCTCCAGCATAGCCTGTCAGCATATGAGTATAATAACCTGTTTCACTGATTTGCAAAGCTTATTAAAACTAACTAAAATAATGAGGAGGAGAATTTACTTGGAACAAAACAAAATAAGTTTCTTTTGGAACAGCAACAGTACCACCAGCCCCCAAGCCAACGTCAGTTCATGAGTCTCGGCTGATCCCATCCATGTTTGGTTCTTGTCCGTTCCACCATTGGCTTCACCCCTAAATGATACTCTTACACAGTGGCCAACAAGTTAACTCTGAGGGAACACAGAATTATGACACGGTGGGTGGAGGTGAAAATTCCAGCCTGATTTAAACCACAATGATTGAAACAAGTTAAGACCGCATTATGATCCTGGCTTGTTCTCAGGAACCACGGTTTAACCTAACTGGTCCTCTCAAATTAAAAAGTGACCAGGAACTCAGGTGAGTTCAGTCCAGGACATGAATGCATCTGGTCTTCTTGTGATCAAGCTAGAGCAAAAGCAAGAGAGAAGCTGCAACTGCTCTTCCACAATGTGTACTATGAGTTTTAATTGCATTGAAAGGAAACCCCAGTCCCGTTTATTATTCCATCTTTCTCCTTTTTTTTTCTTCTTTTTTATTTTTTGCACATGGTATTTTGTTTCCTGGATGTTGAGGTAGCCAGGACTCATCTGGGACACAGCAGGCTTTCGGTAGCCTGGAGTTTGAGATTGCTTATTTATTTATTTTTATTTATTTATTCGTGGCAAATCCTTAAATATTTACAAAATGTGTACATTTCAAAAATAAGAAATTTCACGTACTTAAGCAATGTTCAGCTGAAATTTTAAAACAACCTGCTTCCAGCAGGATGTTTCTATCTTATCTCCCTCACCTCCACCCTTCTTCACTCTGCTAGAACTACCCAGCAGAACTACCCATAAGAAAAAGCAGAGGAGCATATGGAAAAATCGTATATTTTAAGTCTCAGTAATCTTTGCCATTTCTAGTGCTTCTCATTCACCTCAGGTTTTATTTATATTTTAATTGTTTTATTTATAGGCCACTTTTCCCCAGAGAAGGGACCCAAGGTAGCTCTCAATATTAAAAAATATAATTTAAAAACATTCAAATTAACAAATTAAACAATAATGCAAAGTAATTTACCATCCACATTTTATTTGCCCTTACAGTGCCACTGTAACACTGATATCCGTTTTCAAAATGAGGAGGTGATGCTGAGATAGTTGTGTACAAAGCAGATGTCACCAGACCAGCCATTCCTTCTCAGCATCCACAAACAATACTGGTTTTCATCCTGCCCACATTAGAGAAAATTGCCGAGATAAACAATAACTGGCATCCTTGGTCTGTCAGGCAGGTGTAAGAATACTAAAAATCCAAGTTCTCCCTTTCAGGGGGCAGAGCAGCAGCAGCTGTTGCTAGCAAGCCCTTCTAATTATGCCACAGCCCACAGCCCTACTCCACAGGTCGTGTATAAATATTTGTCAATTAAAAGGCTGTGACTTCAATTTTGAGGTTAGCTTTTGAACTTGTAACCACCGTGCCTGCCTGGCAGGCTGCGAGGAAATATTTTTGGCCATGTACAGCCATGCAGAACCATAATTAGTTCTCTACAATTGGAAACGAGTGTTTGGCACTCAGAAAACGAAATTATCATTGTTCCATGCTAGGTGATGCAAAATTTCCTCAGGGAGTGCTCTCCTCGCGAGCTTTGAATTAAAAAAAAAAAAAAACAGGGCAATCAAAATGCTGGCCATAGCAGAAGGCTATGGGAGGGACTGCAGCTGCCTCATAATTTGGGTTGGTGCTTGCTCATTAAAGGGAAGTAGGAAGACTGCAGACCTCCAAATACCAATGAAGGCTGTAAATTGGATGTCTGGAGCATGGCAGAGAGAAGTTTGTGGCAAACAGTTTGACTAACCTGCCGTTTCTGTGTCTTCCAGGCGACCACACTTGCAGGCTTTTATCTCCAGGGAAAGCTCACAATTTTTAAATAGGCCACTGCTTGTCTTACAAACATTTTTTCAGCAGCTGATGTAAAATAAATCTATTAGCCACAGTGTCCTTCATGTGATAATGATGTTTAGAGCTCATTAAAAAGTAATTGTAACCACTCTCCCCTACTTTATCAGCAGGATTCAGCTGGTGATTTGATGATCAGAAGCATCCAGCTGAATCATGCTGGAAAATACGTCTGCATGGTGCAAACAAGTGTGGACAAGCTATCAGCCGCTGCAGACCTGATTGTAAGAGGTATTTGAATTTTGCTGTTGTTGTTGCTGTAAAAATGACTGTTCACACTCATGGCTGGTGTGGATAATAACATAAAGCACAGCTTGAGAGAATTCACTGTGACTCTGACTAACAACTGAAAAGGTACCACAGATTATTTTGTACAAGGAGGAAAAATAATTTATCTAACCTAAAATTGTAACAGCAAAGGCTAATTGTTTATTTGTTTTTGTCAGGAATTGAAATATCGCCAACAGTGTTAAAGTGCTGGATGGTGAGGTGTGCAAATAGCTTTGCTATTAAATCTTGAGAATGTGTACACAAACAGGCTGACTGTATGTAACCACTTCGGGAAAGGAAACTTGAATATGCACATTTCATGCAAAGACAAAGGCAGTAATGCTGTTTGAAATATCAGAGTGTTGAAACAGTAGCTGCATAAGTAATTGACATCCTTAGGCAGAGTGTCCATCCTGTGGCCAGTCTCACACTGGGCATCCAACTGGTTAGTGAATAAAATGCAGACCAAGCGCTGCAAATTGCTTCTGTGATCCCCATTATCAGTTCAGCTATTTGAACAGCATATTTAAAAGCACTGGGGCCAGTAAGTATACTGTGGCCAGAAAATTCAAACTATGGCCCTTAGGAAATATATGATCACAAACTGGTGACCTTGGTCCTCTATATATTGATGAATGCAACTAAACTATTGGCTTGAAACGGTGGCTTAAATGAATGACAGAAGATTCCAAGCTCACCGTTTTTGCTCCTAAGAGTCAGAGGTGATCTGATCAGTATTCAGAGAGTCTTGCCATCTGATGCCTCAGTCACTAGAACAGTGGCAGTCCCATAACTGTTGCAATTCATTTATTTTTTAGCCACCCCACTATCAAGTGGTCTCTGGGCAGCATACAACAATGTATTAAAACTATTAAACAACAAAATTATTACAATATAAAATATAATACAATTTAAAATATCAACATACAAGACAAATTATAAAAACCTGCTGCTCATGAGTCCAGCCAAAAACATTATCTAATTAAAATGATGGCCGGACAGGAAGGTCTTTGCCTGGCGCTGAAAAGCCAAAAGTGTCGGTGCCAGGTGAATCTCTGTAGGGAGGGCATTCCAGAGTTGTGGGTCAACTTCCAAGAAGGCCCTGCTTCGACATGCCACCCCTTAATCTCTTTGAGGGAGGGCTCCTTCAGCAGGGCCTCCTGGCCTGATCTTAGATTACAGGCAGGCTCATATGGAAGAAGGTGGTCCTTTAGGTAACCAGGTCCTAAGCCATTTAGGGCTTTATATGTAAGCATGAGCACTTTGAATTGGGCCCGGGCAGCAACTGGCAGCCAGTGTAAATTTTTTAGAACCAGTGTAATATGAGTCCATGCAGCAACACCACTCCCTAGGCACAAGGCCTGTTTCTGTACCAGTTGCAATCGCTTCACCATCTTCAAAGGTAGCCCCATGTAAAGCACATTACAATAGTTCAATCTGGTTGTTACCAGTGCATGTGTGACTTTTGCAAGGCTCCACTCAGCCAGGTAAGGGCAGAGTTTATATATTCTCCACAATTGAGCTTCAGTTTATTAACCCTCATCCAGTCCATTATTGAGTCCAAGCACGAGTTAAGAACAGAGACTGCCACACCTGCATTGATGAAGAACAAGGGTTAGATCTGAGTATCATCAGCATATTGCTGTCTTCTCTGCCCAAACCTCCTAACGACCTCTCCCAGTGGTTTCATGTATATATTAAATAACATGGCGGATAGTATAGAGCCCTGGGGAACCCCATGACATAACTGCCATGAGCCAGAGCACCTGTCCCCCAGCACCACCTTCTGGACCTGGTCAGCTAGGTAGGAATGCCTCGAACCTCCATCCCAGCCAATCGGTCCAGAAGGGCACCATGGTCGATGGTGTCAAAACCTGCTGAGAGGTCCAGGAGGATCAACAGAAACACACTCCCCCTGTTTCTCTCCCGGCAAAGGTCATCATACAGGGCAACCAAGGCAGTCTCTGTTCCAAAACCCAGTTTAAAACCCAATTGAAATGGATCTAGATAATCCGTTTCATTCAGGAGAACCTAGGGCTGCTCAGCCACCACACATTCCAGTACCTTGCCCAAATAAGGGAGGTTTGCACTGATCCGTAATTAACCACTCACCCTGGGTCCAGATTAGGCCTTTTTAGGACTGGCCGAATCACTCCCTCTCTTAATGAGGAGTTGATGGCCTCCTGGACCCAGGTGCAACGCAGATTCCTTTATTAGCCATGATGGGCAAGGATCAAGTTGTGTAGTGGTGGCATGGACACAAGCACCCTGTCGACATCATTGGGTCTCAACAACTGAAACTCATCCAATAAATTATGACATATGCCTGGAGCACTGGATACAACTTTGGAGTCTTAACTCCATCGGAATCTGAGTGATTTATTCCTCAAAGTGGGTGTCAAATTTATCACAGCAAGCCACTGAGTGGTCTGGGACCTCCACAGGATTACTTGGTTGAAGAAGATCCCGGACCACTCAAAATAGCTCTGCTGGGCGGCACTCCAAGGAAGCAATACGACTGGAGCAATACTGCCGTTTCGCCAGCCATATCACCAGTCACCAAAAAATAAAGAAATAAAGAAATCTGCCATCTCTGACTGACATACTACTTGGTTTGCTGCGTTTGCCTGGATTTCCTCAGATTTTTCACAATCATCTCTTCTGGAAGCAGCTCTCCCTTTCCAGCCTTAGCTTTGGGACATCACAACACCCCCACTCATCTCACACCTTGTCCCTGAAGTCTCAGAGAATTGGATGCAGTTGTTCTCTGGCAATCCTGTTTGACATAGTTCCATGATTTAACTATTCAGCAAGTCGAGATTTTGCCCAGGAATTCCATGCCTGCTTCTTTCAGCTCATTGGATTGTGATGTGGTACAAATATAACAAATAATAGTGATGGTACAATGGTACATTGTGTGATGGTACAAATATAACAAATAATAATAGCCAAATCTAGTCCTTTTACTGTTGGGAAGCAAAGCTGATTCATGCAGTTGTTATTTCCCAGACTATTCTTTTATGCATGCCAACATTAACAATACCAGCTTTAATTTGTTATCTTCCACTTTCCATTTAATGCATTATAATGTAGGATGTGAACGTGCTTGTGGCCCTTAACTTGCCATTCTGAAATGCAGACGCAAAATGATCCTACTTTGACTGGGAGACAGGAAGGGGAAGGACGACAGGGAACATGATCATTGTCTGCTTAAGGAGAAGGCGATCGTGTTCCCTACTGCTGTTCCCTCATGGGAGTAGGATGGATTGTTGCCACAGCAAATGTATACTCCCTTTAATGAGGGAAAGGTCTAATGAACAGCTTAAATAGCCATAAATTAGGCTGCTAAATATTTAAAGTCTGGAATACTTGAAGTACATAACCGAAAGTATATGCATCATTTTCTAGACAATATTCTTAAATTGTCCTTGGAGTCTTTTAAGGTAAAATGCATTTGAAGAAGGGAGCAAATGCAGCTAATGACTTCATTTCTGCAGTCGCCTTTTATTTTGTTCCAAACACCGTTTTCCTGGCACATTGCACCACCTACTGGATAGAGACAAGCATTCAGGATTTTTTCCTCACTTGATGATGATGACAGCTGGTGATGGACAATGCACATGGCTGCTCAGTCAAACAGTATCTGACTTCGAACTTGCCTCAAGTAAACAAACATATCGATCCATGTAACTGAAATGTCTTTTGTAGTATTAAGCTGCATAGGTTTGGAGTGGACCAGTTTCACTGCACAGTCATATTTAACTGAAACTTGTAAATGCTAAAAGCAGTGAGAGCTGTTTTATATTAAATCCTAAAGTTTTAATATAATGATAGTAATAACATAATCTTAGAACTGCAGAGATTGAAGTGATCCTGTGGATCCTTGAGTCCAGCTCCTCTCCGTGAGTCACTGCGGGGAGCGGAATTCCCATACAGTGGAACCTTGACTTGCATCATTAATCCGTTCCAGTGGTCTAGACTTAAGTCAAACATGACTTAAGTCAAACGAATGTTTCCCATAGAAAGTAATGGGAAAGCGGATTAATCCGTTCCAGATGATGAAAAAGACCCCCAAAAACAGCAATTTAACACAAAATTGACTGGGATAGGAGATTCCTTCTGGGGATGTAAATGAAATGTCTCTTCAAAGAGAGGAGGAGGCGGTGGAATTATAGTCCACAAGTTATATGCCTCCACTTTGTAATGTTCATAGCAACAATGTCTAACATTTAAGTTTTACTGATTTTTAACCTGACGTTCCAAGTTCTGACCAACTCTATGCTTACCATTAGAGTCCCACAACTTTACAGCTCCCCAACTAAAATGCTTCCATTCTGGACCAGACTTCTGCAACCAGATTTTTTACAAGACTGAGCCGACTGTCTAACCAGCGAGGCCAGCCCCGAGCTCCCGGCCCTTCTTCTCCTCCGGCAGCAGCGGCAGCTTTGGTGAGGCCGAGGACCAGCACCAGGTGCTCTGAGCTGGCCTCGCCAAAGCCGCCGCTGCTTGAGGGGGGAAGAAGGCAGGAGCAGTTTGGAGGTGGCAGCCGCGATGCTGGGTTGTGGCTGCCGCCCAATTCTGGTGCCTTGCGCCGGGGCTCCGAGATGTAAGTCAAAGCCTGCGACTCAAGTCAAACAGGCCCCTTCTTGCTGCAAGTCAAATATGATGCAAGTCAATCAGTATGTAAGTCAAGGTTCCACTGTACTTTGTTTCGGCAGCCAGGTGCCTAAACAACCACTGAGCTAAGCTTCTTCAATGTGTTAAGTGCCTAACAAAAGGAACTCACAACTAATTAGGTGGCCAGCAGCATCCTTTCTAACATCTGACAATTGATGCCAGGGTCCAAGAGCGACATTAATGAGTTTCAGCTGATTCTGGAACTGTACCTTGAGCTGCAGACAGCACTGCTCTCTGTAGCCATGAATGCTTTAATATTATAGCCTAATTTAATATTATACTTGATTAATCCCTTAATTGCTGTAAAAGGAGCTGGCTGCCTTTGAGGACAGTTTGGAAAATTCTATCTGATACTGAAAAAAGTTACCTGGTTTCTTCTAGGAGAAAAGCAATGACAAAATATAACATTAATTCTGTACCAGTTCCAATGTTACCAGTATCCTTCACTGGCCAGTATTAGTAATGTTTAGTCCTCCTTAAAAAGTCTGGGAATATTTTTGATGCATTAGAATTCCATGATACCAAATAGTAATAATATAGGTAGTCATATCATTAGGATTAAGATGAAGATTGACTATAATGTGCATTTATTGTAGTTTCAGATCCTGCTAAAAATTTTACTGTGCCTTCCAACCCAGGGCCAACTTGCTGATAACCAGGGCACTAGATTCTCAGCACTAGTTTGCCTCAAACCAAAGCAAACCAAAGCATGTAATGTTTATCACAATGTACCCACTGATTGGGTGGGATTGGAAATCCCATCATGAAAACAAACAATAGATTTGCTAGAAGTTTTGGTCCAAGGCTTTTGTATCTGCTAAAAAATTATACTTGCAAGCAGCTCAAAGGGGTGGGGGGGTGTTGGCATTTGCTCACATCTGATCAGGTGGAAATACTGTAGAATGCCTGTCTTGTACTTCTAGTTCTGTGTGAGTTCTGCAACAAAAATGTAATTCGTGGAGAGGGCTAATGTAGCCCATCCTGGCATATAAGGTTAAAACAAAGGTTCCCAACCTTGGGTAACCCAGGTGTTTTTGAACTGCAGATCCCAGAAACTGTAGCAAATACAGTTGGTGCAAAAGGCTTAAAGGAATTGCTGTCCACGAAAACATGGGTTACCCAAGGTTGGGAACCATTAAGTTAAAGCCTTAAAGAAGCCTTGTTATATAAAGAGCCAACTGCACACATATGGTCCTCTTCAGCCATAACTAGGACCTTTACATATTTTTAAATGGGTTTTAAATACCTGGTTGCTTATAACAGGTTTGCATGACTAATTCAACATTGGCTGTTCTTTCTAAATAATACCTTAACATGGTTGACACCTTTAACTTTTATTGCTGTTATGAGTGGCCCTCTGTTTAGTGCTGGATTAAGATAAACCTATCATTAAAAGGTTTGGGGTGTGAATACATTTGGGGCTAATGGGGTGGTTTTACCTCAGGTCACTGCCATAACTAGCCATTTTAGCCCTGTGAGGCAGGCACTATCACCCACCCTGTGGATGTGCCTCCACCCTGGACTCGCAAAACAGGAAAAACAGGAGAATGTGCCAAAATTTAAAACAGAAATGTTGTCTTACAGTGAAAAAGGTAAAGATGTGAAAACTTTAGAATGCTGAGTGAGTGAAACAAGTAAACGAGGGGAGGAGAGTAAACTGGGTGAGATTATGGTGGAGAAGATAGCCAAAGCTGATACGTGATCAGTTTTGGATCTGAGAAGTGTTAGGACAATTCCAGATGGGTGTGAACAGGCAGTACCAGAACAACCCGGTACACTACAAATGTATCCAGGAATGTCTGGATGCAAATATTAGCATGAGGTAATCAAACCTGCAACAAAAAATACAGGATGGATCACGAGTGGCCAAGGATAGCACCATTATGTGGACAAGCTCTTAGTTTATATTTTTAATCAGCCATGTTTTGCGTTAGAACATACGAAGAGCCATGCAGGATCAGGCCAAAGGCCCGTCTAGTCCAGCTTCCTGTATATCACAGTGGCCCCACCAGATGCGTCTGGGAGCGCATGAGACTAGATATCTGTCTCCTGATACCACTCCCCTGCATCTGGCCCTTGGAGTACCCCGGTTTTAAGCCTGGAGATTACACATCTCCATCATGGTTTGTAACCTGTGATGGACTTTTCCTCCAGGAATCTGTCCAATCCCCTTTTGAAGGGCATTGAGGCCAGATGCCATCACCACATCCTGTGGCAGGGAGTTCCACAGACGAACAACGTGCTGGGTGAAAAAATATTTTCTTTTGTTTGTTCTTACTCTCCCAGCCCTCAATTTGAGTGGATGTCCCCTAGTTCTGGTATTTTGGGAGAGGGAGAAGAGCTTCCCTCTATCCACTTTACTCATGCCCTGCATTATTTTGTACGTCTCAATCATATCCCCCCTCAAGCGCCTTTTTCCAGACTAAAGAGCCTCAAATGTTTTAGCCTTTCCTCATAAGGGAGGTGCCCCAGCCCAGTAATCATTTTAGTTGCTCTCTTTTGCACCTTTTCCAATTCCACTATGTCTTTCTTGAGATGCGGTGACCAGAATTGTACACAATACTCCAGGTGCAGCCTTACTATCATTTTATATAATGGCATTATAATGTTGGCTGTTTTATTTTCAATCCCCTTTTTGATAATCCCTAGCATGGAATTGGCCTTCTTCACCGCTGCCACACATTGAGTGGACACCTTCACGGAGCTGTCCACCAATACACCAAGATCTCTTTCCTGATCCGTCACGGATAACTGAGTCTCAGAAGCTTATCCATCAGGCTGATTTTCTTGTACTCAACCCTACGTGGTTTTCTGAATGAAATATTATCCATCCATTTGGTCACCTGCCTTTGACTTTTCACATTTCTCACATTTGAATTGAGATCAGTGTAGAGAAAGCTACAGCCTGCTTTGCAGTCCCAGGCTCAATTAAGTCATTCTTAAGCCAGAATTCGAAATGTAACCTCTCAGGTATAACCTTCCTCAACACACTACGGGATCAGCTTTGGATGAGATTATACTCCATCCCTCCAGCAAGAATCTTTAAAAGTCTTCACTTTCACAGCTGGCTGGTCTTCCTACAGCAGCCATTTCAGAGGCAGTACAGTGTCAGATTATAGTGTTACCCAGCACTATATACATTAAAAATTGTATCTGCTTAATGATCAGTGCACACTGCTATTAGAGGGAAAGATGAGATGTCATGGATTAACAGCACATTAATATCTTATTAAATACACAACCCTGTGCTTGTTTACTCAGAAGCAAGTCCAGATTGTGTTCTGGTTTGCATTGTTTTTCATCTACATCACAGACACAGTCCCATTACAAGAAATAAATTCCCAATACTATAGAAAAGGACCAATTGTTATACAACTAATATACCACTACAACAGTAATTTATCTCATATTTAAAAACAACATAATGAAAACAATATAACAATATGTAAATAGGTATATCTCATGAAAGACAATGTAATAATTGCATTAATGTAGCTTTATCACAAAAACATTGTGTTGATTGATCAGTAGATATATCTCATACAAAAAATGACAAAACCAGTGTAAAAATGACCAAAGTTGTCTGTGGAGATTCTCAGTAATCCAGGTGAGGTTATCTGGGAGTTGAATCATGGCAACTGAACTTCTTTTCTTGTGGGTTTGAAATGTTTCTCTACTCATCGAAGTATCTTCTTCAGTCTGAGAAGAGTTAGTGGAAGGGTCCCAATTTATAGTTCACCCTGGTTTCATCCCACTCTGGTCTGAATAGGCTGGTTAGGGGGACAGTGGCCTGAATAGACTTGCTAGATGGACAATGGGCTGGGGTGTGTAAAAGTCACAGCTATGCAATCTTTATCATTTATTTATTTGTTTGTTTGTTATATTTCTATACCGCCCATCTTCCGGAACAGAACTCCGGGCGGTTTACAATAAAATACAATCAACAGAGTTAACAAAAAAAGAAAGAAAAGAAAACAAGAGAAACTGGTAAAATAAGGAGGGGGAGACCCTCCACAAGAGATGATGAGGGCAGCAAAAAAAAATTAAATAAAAAGGTCACAAAAAAACAGAGTTTTCAGAGCCTTTTTAAAGGCGGGCAGGGACTATGCTAGGCGCAGCTCACTAGGAAGATGATTCCACAAGGTGGGGCCCAGATGGAACAAAGTGCTACCTTCATGAGGCCTCTCCAGATCCCGATGAAACAAGAGCACCCAGGAAGGCCACCACCACCACTGCCGAAAGACGAGCCACAGCCACCGCCATCGGGACGGACCACCTCCTCCATGGATGCAGCCGCTGCCAACACCATCGGTAGTAGCCACAGCCGCTGCCGTCAGAACAATCCGTCTCCTACAAGGATGAACAGGAAGTTGGCCTGGGACCATGATAGTCCAGGGGGCCTGAGGATGGTCCATGGGGGATTCCCTACAGGTTGAACAGCGAGTACCCCCTCAAGAAGCTGCAGCAGTCATGGTGGGGTGTGGCACGGGCGTCCAGAGAGCCTCTCTGGATGCCGCCGCCGGACCGAGCCACCACCTCCTGGGAAGAGCAGCCAGGGGTTGCCAGGAGTCCCGGAGAAGGTCCAAGTCCAAAGAGGGGTCCACCTAAGCAGGGGACCAAGAGAGATCCATGGAGGGGAGGCCTCCAGGTGGCTTTCTAAGTGAGGCTGAGATGGATCTCCTTGAAGGTGTCTCGGCAAGTGCCCTCTCTCCAAGCCACCACCGGGCCAAGGCCACTGCCGTCAGAAGAGCAGACTCCCCATAACACGGTGTGGCTGAGCAAGTTCAATCGCCCCGGCCGCCCCCTATAGAGCCATCGCCGTCAGAGGGGGAACTCGGGAGCAGAGAATCCACGGCCGACAGCGGCTGAACCTTCTCAACAGTCCGACCCCCAGTGAGGGGGGGAGGAGGGGTGTCGAAATACATCTCTGAACACGGGACAGGACCACAGCGCCCTGGCAAGGAGGACGCCACAGCCGCCGCCGCCAATCCAGGAAGCCACCCCCAGAGAGAACAGCAGGGGGGTCAGCAGGAGGGCCGGCAGAAGGGCCTGGGAGGGCACGAGGGACAACGACACCCCCCCCCGAGCATCAGATGAGGCTGCACACCAACAGCCCAAACATTGTAGTACTAATGGGAGATTTAACTATCCTGATATATGCTAGCAGTCCTGCTCAGCTAAGAATGCAAGGTCTAACAAATTCCTTACTGCCCTTGCAGACAATTTAATGGTCCAGAAGGTAGAGGAGGCAATAAGAGGCAAAACCATTTTAGATCTGGTCTTAACCAATAAGGAGGACCTTGTAAATGGGGTCAAAGTGGTGGGATCATTAGGTAAAAGTGACCATGCCCTCTTGGAATTTTTTATGGAATTGAAAGGTGAGGCTAAGCATAGTCAGACAAGAATCGTGGACTTTAAGAAAGCCAATTCTTCTAAACTTAGAGAATTATTGGCTGTGATTCCATGGACCGACACACTGAAAGAGAAGGGAGTCCAAGATGGATGGGAGTTCCTTAAAAGCGAGATATTAAAGGCACAATTTAAAACTGTTCCAACAAGAAGAGAAAATGGGAGAGGTCTAAAAAAAACCACAATGGTTTACTAAAGAACTTTCAACTCAGCTAACTATAAAGAAAAACAAGTACAAGGAATGGAAAAATGGGAAGTGCACCAAAGAGGAATATAAGCAAACAGCTAATATATGCAGGGGGATGGTTAAAAAAAGCTAAAGCGCAAAACGAACTTGGACTTGCCAGAGAGATTAAAAGTAGCAAAAAGGGTTTCTTTAGTTATGTCCGCAGCAAAAGGAAAAATAAGGAAATGATAGGCTCTCTGCATGGCGATAATAACCAGTTACTAACAGGAGACAAGGAAAAGGCAGAATTACTCAACACCTTCTTTGCCTCCATTTTCTCCAAAAAAGGAAGAAAGAGATCTCCTGGGACAAAGAGTAGATGAGGTAGGGTGGGAATTGCAACATAGAATAGGTAGAGAGCTAGTACAGGAACACCTGGAAGCATTAAATGAATTTAAGTCTCCAGGGCCAGATGAATTACACCCAAGAATATTAAAAGAACTGGCAGAAGTAATTTCCAAACCATGGCAATAATATTTGAGAAGTCCTGGAGAACAGGTGAAGTCCCCATTGACTGGAGGAGGGCTAATGTTGTCCCCATCTTCAAAAAGGGGGGGAAAGAGGACCCAAATAATTACCGCCCAGTCAGCTTGACTTCAATTCCTGGAAAGATCCTAGAGCAGATTATTAAACGGACACTCTGCAATTATTTAGCAAACAATGCTGTCATTACAAGAAGTCAACACGGGTTTCTTAAAAACAAGTCATGCCAGACTAATTTGATCTCTTTCTTTGATAGAATTACAGGCCTGGTGAATGAGGGGAATGCTGTGGATATTGCTTATCTGGACTTTAGTAAGGACTTTAGTAAGTTCCCCATGGTATTCTTGCTAAGACAGTGCTATTGTCAGATGGATTTGTAATTGGTTGACTGATCGCACCCAGAGGGTGACTCTATTCTGCTCTGAACAGACCCCACCTGGAGTACTGTGTCCAGTTCTGTGCGCCTCAATTTTAAAAGGATGTTGACAACCTCGAGCAGGTGCAGAGGAGGGCGACCAGGATGGTTGAGGGTCTGGAGGAAATGTCTTATGAGGAACGGCTTAGGGAACTGGGAATGTTTAGCCTTTCAAAAAGAAGACTGAGAGGGGATATGATAGCTATGTTTAAATATTTGAAAGGATGTCATATTGAAGAGGGAACAGGTTTGTTTTCCATGGGTTCAGAGACTAGGACTTGGGGCAATGGTTTCAAACTACAGGAAAAGAGATTCCATTTGAACATTAGGAAGAACTTCATGACAGTTAGGGCTGTTCGGCAGTGGAATATGCTGCCCCGGAGGTTGGTGGAGTCTCCTTCTTTGGAGGTTTTTAAGTAGAGGCTGGATGGCCATCTGTCGGAAATATTGTGATGGGGGTTCCTGCATGGTAGGGGGTTGGACTAGATGGCCCTTGAGGTCTCTTCCAACTCTATGATTCTAGCCCACGGGGCGGCGAGCCGGTGAAAACGGGCGCGGGCCACGGGGCTCGAACAAGGCAAGGGGAACCCAAGCTCCGGAGGGGAAGGGGAAAGGGTGGAGGGGGAAGAGAGAGAAAGACTCTGCACCCTCATGTGTCCACTCCACAACCCTCATAGCCACTGGCAAGGTCCCCAAACAATTTGAAATAAAAAGCGAAATTAAAAGACAGGAAAGAAAAATAAAAAAATACGCCCGCGGCGCGGCCTCCGCAAACGGCTGCTGCCACCATCCACCATCTTGCAGCAGCACAAGAAAAATGTAGAGGTAAACCACTCCAGTATCCCTGCCAAGAAAACTCCATGGACATGGGGTCACGAAGAGTCGATTACAACTGTAACGACGCAACACACACACACACACACAGCTTTCCCAACACTTATTATTAAGTAGGGGATATTAGCAGTGGGCTTCCTGGTGGAGGTATGAAACAGTTCTGATTAGTCATGCTCCTCTTGTGTTTTCAGAGCAATATAGTATATGTGGTCCAGTGCAGTGAGGAGTGCACAGAGCTCTACATTGGAGAAATTAAACAGCCACTAAACATGTGGATGGCCAACAGAGGAGGGGCAACAGCTCAGGTCCAGAATCAGCAGTGTACCTTCATTTGAAGGACAAAGGGCACTCATTCAAACATGAAGATGACACATACTAAACAGAAGATAGGTGGTTCAAGAGAGGAGTCAGGGAAGCCATTCATGTCTTTATAGAAAATCTCTCTCTCTCAAGGGGTGGGGGGTGTAGGCACAATTTATCATGGTGCCCTTTCATTGATCCTCAGACAAATGGTTTTATTGTAAAGAGTGGGAAGGTGGAAGAGATAAGACCATTCTATCCAGTCACTAAGGCCATCAGGAAAAAAGAGTTTTTAGTTCATTAATCCCAAAAGCTTCCGTTTTCAGCAATGAATCCATCCTAGCTGTCCCTTTATACAAGCAAGGTTGTGTTTGTTCCAGTACAGAAAAACCTGAACTCTTCAGGCGAATATTGAGTTTGAATAAAGTGCATGGGAAAGACAGCTTCAAGTGGATAAATTCTAATTACACTCTTATGCTCAGATGATCTACATCTTAAGGAGCTGGATGTGTGGCCTAGACATAATTTAAAGCAAGGACACTTTAATATTGACAGCAGAATCAAAATTACACCTAAGGAAATGACATATAGTATGTGCTCTTATTATCTATGAACTCTGATGGCAACATGAACAATCACCATGGGAATAATGACTATAGATATCACCAGGCCTAGAATTGTTGTGGATGTAATCAGCACAAGCCATTTGTCAGCTATATTTCGGGTTCTCTTGAAGCTTATAATAGAAACTTGTCTACAGCCAGGTATGTCTGTGTTCACTAATGATGTGTCTGCTATGTCTAGAAAGAGGTTTGTTAGCACTAGCCCTGAGATGTGAATGAGATTGTTTAGACATCTGCTTTGCTGAACTCTGGCTGATGTGGCAATACATGTGGGAAACCCTTGAAGCACGAGTTATTTGTAAAATATGTCTCTACGTGTGCTACATCGTTATTGAAAGAGGTTCTGTGGCATCACTGTGGTACAAAAGATTGCTGATCAAAATGTCTAGGATGCTTACTGGAGAAAAAGCAAAAGAAGATTCCCATCAGCAGTCTTAATGTAGCAATGGATGCAAAGACTGTTTGACTGGATGTACAGTAAATGTACAGGTCGAAGAACAGAATACATGTGTTATGCATTTGGCCTGTGTATTTAATGGCATTGTTTATGGAACTAATCCAAGTGAAAATATTTTGTTGCCTCCAAAACCTGAATAAATGCTATAATGATATCCTTGTGATTACCATAAAAGCTGAAATTGTGTGATCTGTTACGAATAAATTTACAGCATTTGGGTTCCATTAGGTTTCTTATAGCCACTTTTTAAGTTTGTAAGTAAATCTGCATGCCAAATCGAAAATTAGTCGTCTCTAGAATCATATTAAATAAATCTTATGAACAATGGCTCACAATGTAGTCATAGCGGCCTTATTTAGAACAAAAGTATAAAAAGCATTAATATCTCAAATGATAAAACCAGTAGAGAGTAATTAGGATTAGAGTGCTGAATGAAATGACCAGTGTTTCTAATATAAGATTTAGCTTCAACAGCATAGGGAAAAAAGGATTAAAGAGAACGCAGAAGGGAATTTCGCCTTTTTAAGGAAAAACCTCGTATCCCTATTCACATCCTTGAAACGCTTTTGATGTATTTTTCTCCCTTAAAACCTGGCCACTGGAGATCAAGATAGAGATTTTTCAGTCTATTTAGGGATTATTCGCTAATACATTTATTTTATATACCATCCCATTAGTACACTGCATGGATGTGGGTAGAGCCCACCAAGGTGCAGAGGTGGGTTTAAACAGTCCAATGAAACAACCATAAAATGTTGCAAGGCTGCAATCTTACACCCACTATCTTGAAGTAAATACCATTCAGACCCAATATAGGCTTGCACTATAAGGCTGAACATTCATGCACATTTTAGGAGAAAACCCAAGGGGGGGGGGAAAGGTAAAAGAAGGGGATTACTTCAGAAGGAGTACACGTACAATTACACTGAAAGACAACCCTTCTTTTAATATAGCTTTAAGCCATTTATAATCTAAGAGGGATGAAAATGAGTTTACAAAAGGGAAAATGGTCTTATTAATTCCATGTTTTTTTTAAAAAAAATTACAATTCTTTAACCCATTGAAAGTATTTCATTCTCCACCCAACAAAAACGAACTACTACCACCTTTGTAAGTGTTTGACTATTTATGTCAGGCTAAATTTCATGAAAATTAATTTTTGATACATGAAAATGTGAGTAACCCAAATACAAAATACATTGCCCTGCGATTTTAGTGTCTGGAGTTGTTTCCATAAGGTCCCAGAATGTGAAAAGATTTCCTTTAGGTACCTTTTTTCTTGAACTCAAATTTAAATTCCTGTAACTTTCTAAGCTTACATGAGATGTATTTGTGAGATATGTGGAGTCCTTCAAGTAACCTGGAACTTTTGTTGTTCTCTCCCCCCACACACACACACACTCTTCTGTAATAGGCCCACCAGGTCCACCTGAAGCTGTGACAATTGATGAAATCACAGATACTACAGCTCAGATATCTTGGAGGCCAGGAGCTGATAATCACAGCCCCATTACAACATATGTTATTCAAGCAAGGACCCCGTTTTCTGTAGGATGGCAAGCAGTTAATACAGGTAAATCAACTGCATAATGTTCACACAATATGATCCTCTGTTACCAGGCATTGTTTCAGATGTATACAGTACATGACATGAATGTGACAGATACTTGCAAAATCAGTCATTCTTGCAAAATAGCTGGACTTCTTGAGATTCTTACTTGCAGTGTGAAATTGTTTAAGCATAAAATGATGTCTGAGATTTTTCTGTACTAAAGAAGTATATTCTCCCACTGGGAAGCAAAAAGCAAATATAGGAGAGGTGATGGGAGAAACATATATAACCCATCCAGTGCTTCTGATGTTAAAAATTAATGCAACAAGGCAGCATTGGTTATCATTTTGCATGTCACACAAAAACACTTCTTGCAAATATAGGAATTTTCATCATTAATTATCAGAAGAAAAATTCTCATAGGAAAAGAGGAAAAAAATAGACAGTTTCCCATTCTGTTGCAAGGAGCACATGTCTTTTACAATACAGTGGACCCTCGTTTAACGTACAGCTCGTATAACGGAAAATTTGTACAACGGAAAAATTTCCATCACCCCTCCCCTCCCCCCTCCCTGTCCAACATGGGTGCAGGCAGTCTCTGGGGCTCTTTTTCGAAGATACTACCTGGCAATGGAGGAGGAGGAGAAGGGCTAGGTCAGCCCGTGACAGCGGTGGCTTTGGCGGGGGAGGAGGGGAGGAGGGCTCTGCTCGTCTTGGCTAGGAACCCACAGCAAAGCTTCCTCAGGAATGTCTGCTCTTCTCTTTTCCTTCCCCCTTTCCGTCTCTCTTTCTCTTCCCCCTCCCCACAACTGCACCTCATCCCCTCCCACACCACCCGTGCGCCCGGAGGAGGTGGTGGAATGCGCCCCGGGCGGGCACCGCAGTTAGCCCATTTGCAGAGCCCGTGCTTCTCTCTGGCTGCTGCTGCTGCCCTTGCTCAGTCCTGCAGGCGGTTTCGCTTTCCGTCTGAGCAGCAGCAGCAAAAATGCCTCTGCCGTTTGTCTCTCTCCCCGCTCCTCATTCATGAGTTGGAGCCTCCGCTCCCAGGCTTCAAGTCGCGCGTTCCTCTTCCTTGCTGGCTTCCAGAGCCCCGGCGCCACGTTCAGGCCAGGCGCTCTGTGTGTGGGGAGGGAGGAGGGGCCAGGCGCGGTGTGTGTGTGTGTGTGTGTGTGTGTGTGTGTGTGTGTGTGTGTGTGTAGGGAAGGAGGGGCCAGGCTCTCTCTCTCTCTCTCTCTCTCTCTCTCTCTCTCTCTCTGTGTGTGTGTGTAGGGAAGGAGGGGCCAGCCTCTCTCTCCCTCTGTGTGTGTGTGTGTGTGTGTGTGTAGGGAAGGAGGAGACGATAGAGGATGGTTCCTAGGCTCGACCTGGTTCCTGGCTGCTGTGCAACACCTCCTTGTGCTGCTTGTGCAGTGGTATGAGCCACAACATTTGGATGCTTTTCTTACATCCTCCTCCTCCTCCTCCTCTCTCTAGACCTAAGGAATTAACCCTTGTGCTGCTGCATTCCACCCAAAATCAGTGTGGGTGGGTGGGTGGCTGTTTGCATTTTTGCAATTCTGTTCCCCAAAATTATACATGTACTGTAGTTTGTGTCATTTTTCTCTGCATTGGAACGGATTACTCCATTTTCAATGCATTCCTATGGGAAATTGTAATTTGTATAAAGGAAAATTTGTATAACATAATTTCATTTGGAACGAATTAATTCCTTTATACAAGGTACCACTGTACTGCCATGTTGTGAGGCATCTAAAACCAAGCTACTATTGCAAAGCCTAGTCTGGGTTTAATGGGATGACCTGGAGACATGCAGATGGGGGAGGAAAGGTTTTTGATAGGAGAAGAATGTAGGAGTTCAGACAAGCATGTTTCTGAAATGAATTATGCTCATAAACCAAGGCATTACTGTAAACATTTCCAATGATACTTTTCCTTGGATCTTGTTAGATCCTTCCTGAAGATGCACAAAACAGAAACTCAGTTGCCACTGGAAAACAAAGAGAGTTAAGTAGGGCTTCTAAGTATATGGGTCCTGGGAGGAAAGAACTAGGTCTGCAAGAGGAGTGGCATTTTGACACACACAAACACACATGGTGGACAGAATGATATTCAGACATTTGTAAGCATTATATCTGCCAACATCCCTTAGCTTTCTATATCAGTTTGCAGCACAGTAGGACCTCATTATCTGCTGGGGATTGGTTTCAGGCCTTCCTGTGGATAATGAAAGCCATGAATAAGAGAGAACACCAAAATCCCCCCAAAAAACCTGCTGTTTAGTGACAGTAGCTTCCTTTATGGCTGCTGCTTTGTGACAGTAGCTTGCTTAAAAGCTTCTGTTTGTGACAGTTGCTTCCTTTATGGTTTCTGTTTTATTACAGTATCTTGCTTTACAGCTGCTGTTTGTGACAGTAGCTTGCTTTGCAGCTGCTGAATTATTTATTTACTTTTTTCCTCTGCCAACCGTGGATAACTGAATCAGTGGATAATGAATCAGTGGATACGGGGATCCTATTGTATTTCATCTTTAAATTCAGTGGCTACCATGTGTTATATGATGTGGTAAATCCTAGAGTCTACGGAAAGTAGCTTGTAAATTTGTCAAAGTCTGTACAGCCTGAATAACATGGGGGGGCAGCAAAACATGTCCTTCTGAATCATGTCTCAGTTAGACAAAACATGTCACCAGATGGTTGTTTTTAATATTTGTTATATATCCTCCTCTGCATTTATTGTTGGCAACCCAACATTAGAAGATGGGGGGAGGGGGATAAAGAGCAGCCAGCAAATGTAGTCTGTCTGGTCCCCGTCAGATCATTTTCTGCAGTGCAATTTATTGCTGATTTAATTGTTGAATTGTCTACATTTTCCTCCCCCAGTGCCTGACATCATTGATGGGAACACATTTACAGCAACGGTGGTGGGCTTAAACCCATGGGTTGAGTATGAATTCCGGGTAGTTGCAGCCAGCCTAATTGGGATTGGAGAGCCAAGCAAACCATCGGAAAAGCGGAGAACTGAAGAGGCTCGTAAGTAGGAGTCCATTTGGCATTTTCGTCAGTCTTTCAGATGGCTGACAGGCCTTTGCTTAACACAGTCAGTCTGCAAGTAGAAGAGAAAAACAGATTTAGCAGATTGAGCACATTTTGCTTTTTACGGATTTACTAAAGATGTATCTGTACTTTGTATTATTGAATGAAGAATAGAGATATGGCTAGTGGTTTCTTTTCACTCAAGGACAAAATTTTTCACAGATTAAAGCCTCCTCAAAGCTCTTCGGTTGACACTAAGCCCTATCCCACAACACATGGAAAGTCGAAAGGAAACACACAGATCATGCATGCTTGTGGGCATACATCATAAATCAGGGGTGTCAAAACTTTTTTCAAGCAGGGCCAGATTTGGTGAGGTGAAAATGTGTGGGGGCTGACCATTCAGCTGCATTTGGCCCCCCGGGCCGGACTTTGCAAAGCCTCTAGGACATGCAAGGAAGTGGGGAGGACACTGCAGCAACACAGCTGGGGGAGGGTAGGGTGAGCAGATGGCTAGAGGGGTGGACAGAGGTAGGGAGGGCAGGCAAACCGTAAAACTGCAAGCTGACGTCTCTATCTGGTATGGGGAGGGGCCAGCTGGCAGGGATGCATGACAGGCTGAGCCGGTGGGTAGAAGAGGTCGCAGGCCACTCGAAATTTGAAAACGGGCTGCATTTGGCCCCCGGGCCTGACTTTGGACATGCCTGACATAAATGGTTTATAATGGAGGTGGAAACATAGGGAGGCAAGGACCTTGCATTGTCCATGAGTCACCAAAAGCAATTTGACTTTGCTAAAGTAGAAGCAATGACATTATTTGTGTTCCTTCTACAGCCATTGAGTCTCCCAGTTACTCAGCTTATGCATGGTAAAATTACCCAGATTCACGCTTAATGTTAATTTGTACTACCTAAAGCTATAACATTAAGATTTATAATCAGCAGTTTCATGCCTTTAATTAAAAGAAATTTCTTCTAGGGGATTTTTTTTCAAAGCAATTTGCAACAGGTAATGTACCTTTTAAATATGATGTTGGTAATCTTGTTTTCAAAATTGTGTATTATGTAGTCCGCTGTACTTAATACAAACATTGTATATTATGTATTTACGTCAAAGTATCATAAAAATCTGCTTGCGGAGTCTTATTAATATGTATATTTTGCGTTACAAGAAAGTCTCTGGGATTTCCCCTGTTATTTTTTAATAGCATTTCCAAAATAAAGAGATTGGCTTGCTTGAAGATGGTGGGAGCAGGGTTGCTTAAGCAAAGTTAAAATTACACCAGTCACAGCAAATAATAGAAATAATGCAGTAAGGGGCCAAATCCATCATAGGAGCGGTGGCCTTACCCGCTTCCCCTGCAATTTGCATTGGATTGGGCACAGATGAATTCAAATTAAAAAGTCAGCAACTACAACTCTTAAAGTCCAATATGGGGAACAAATTGTAAGATCCTCTCCTTTGAGTTGGATTTGTTGTTGTTCTGCTGGAAGGGGTAGTTTAAAGTTCCTCTAGTCAGGATGACTTTTCTTCTGTCTGCTTTCTGCCCAGTGGGATTGCCTGATCTGATGCAAAGGGCTGCCCAGGGGGGTGTACACTCTCCTCAAATGAGTGTCACCTGCCTCGAAACAGTTTCAATAAATAAATAAATAAAGGTTTGCATTGAATGCTGGAACAGAGAATTGCTAGGTTGCTTAAGAAAAATAAAATTTTGAACACTGAAGTACAGATTGCCCGTTAGTGCCTTGTTTGCACCTTGCCAAAGGCAGCTTCTGCTTTTGGGGCTCTGAGTAAACACAGCAGTCTCCCTCTGCCTCTGCCAGCTGTTTTTTTTTTCCAAATAGTTTGTCATCTGGACAATTACAGTAATTTTACCTGCAGAAACCTGATTTGAAAAATTGTGGGTCACAGCAGATCAATCTGCATTCTGCCCACTGTGTCACTGCAAGCTTAATAAATGCTTAAAGACTATATTCCTGAGATGGCTAAATATGAAAAGAAATACAGTGGTACCTCGGATAATGAATTTAATTCGTTCTCCGAGGTTATTCGTTATCTGAAACAATTCATTATCCGAAACGCGGTTTCCTATTGAAATGAATGGGAAACCATTATAATGTGTTTTAGCTGTTTTTAAATCTGTTTTTAACTGGAAACCGCCCTGAGTTCCTTTGGAAAAAGGAGTGGTATATAAATGCACCAAATAAATAAATAAATAAATAAATAAATAAATAAATAAATAAATAAATAAATAAATAATCCATTCCGGGGTCTGGAAAAAAAGGCCAAAAAAAGCCTTTTTTGAGACCTCTTTACAAAGTGCACTTTGAAAGTGCACTCTTCCACCCACTCCCCCTGGCCCCACCTCTCCTGCTTTGCCGCTACCGTTGCCGCTGGACACCTGGGCGACGGGCAAAGCCAAAAGCCAGGCAGCACCAGTGCTGCCTCTCTCCCCTCCTTCCCAGCCCCCACCTCTCCTTGCTTGCTGCCGCCACCGCCCCTGGTCACCAAAGTGGTGGGTGAAGCTGTGCACCTTTGGTGCTGCCTTCCCCATTGGCCCCCCCCCCCCGGGCCCCGACCGGCCGGCCTGGCCGCCACTCACCGCCCGGAGACGTGCAGCTTCCTGCTTCCTCCCCCCATTCCCCTGGTCCCAACCTGCCTGCCTTGCTGCTGCTTGCCGCCCGGGCACATGCAGCTTCCTGCTTCCTCTCCCCATTCCCCCCCCCCGGTCTCAAACTCCCTTCTTCACCGCCGCTCGTCACCCGGGCGCACGCGGCTTCCCGCTTCCTACCCCATTCCCTCCCAGCCCTAACCTGCCTGCCTTGCCGCCGCTCGTCACCCAGGCGTGTGTGGCTTCCTGCTTCCTCTCCCCACTCCCCCCGGTCCTGAACTCCCTTCTTCGCTGCCGCTTGTCACACGGGCGCCAAGCAAAGCCGTGCAGATTCCCTCTTGCTCCCCCCATTCCCCCTGGCCCCAACCTCTGCCATCTGTGTCGCTGCTGGAACCAGGAGCCGGTGAGGAAGCACAGGCTGGGGAAAGCCTTACTGGAATGCTGGGCTGAGTGGGTGGCTCCAGCCAGTCAGGGAAAGCGCCCCTGCCTGGGCTGTGGGCTGTGGGGGGAGGGGCTGGAAATGTCCATTCGTTATCCAAAATATTCGTTATCCAGGGCATTTGTTATCCAAGGTATTAATGTACCTGGGAATAACAAGTTTTGCTATTCACTTTTTGCAAACTGTTCTGATAGAATCTGTTCTCTGCAAAAGATGGTGATGTTGGGAAAAGATGAAGCCAGCAGGAAAAGAGGAAGACCAAATACTGAATGGATTGACTCCCTGAGGAAGCCACAGTCTTGCAATTGCTGAGCAGAGCTGTTGCAGGCAGGACATTTTGGCAATTGCTCATTCGTAGAGCTGCCAGAAGTTGGAGGTGATCTAACAGCACATTATCACTGCAGCAGAATCTATTCACTAATGTATATTTCTGTCTTAAAAGTTCAAAGTCATTAAGATAAATTATGTGCCTCTATTTTAAGTACATAAATATACTAATAAGACCTTGCAGTAATCAGTGGTTTTTTTCCCTCCTTTGGCAGTTCCTGAGGTCACGCCAGCCAATGTCAGTGGAGGTGGCGGTACTAAGTCTGAATTAGTTATAACTTGGGAGGTAAGTGATACGTGAACTCAGGGAGGGATGAACTGATTGCTCTTAAAGCCAGATGCTGTAACATATTCATTTGAAAATATTGCATCAGACAGCAAGTGTGCCATGCTTTCCACTTTGTCCTTCTAAACTTACAAAGCAAAAGGACGACAGGTTCTCGGTCCAAATGCACTGCGGTGCAGAAACATGACAAGGGGAGAACGTAAAATCAACCATACTATCTGGACTAAGAATGCAATCAGATGGCCCCCAACAAGACCATGTTGGATCATGCTGGAAAGGGTTGCTTCGCTGGGTGTGATCTCATATCCTGATCACTGCAGCCCAGCTCTCTCCCCACCCCTGCAAACAAAAAGAAAATCAAAATGCCAGCAGCCTATCAAAAAAAAAAAATGATCCAGCCTGCGCATGGGGCAGGCTTGGGCTGGTTCACAATCTCATGTGTGTTATCTGGTCACTGGCAAATACAGTAGAGTGAACCAGATGGCACAATAGGTGCTCCAAAACCATGCCAAATGGCTGTCTAATCACATCTGAAGACATGGACCAGAATACAGTTATACTTTAATTTTGCAATAAATTCCTTGTTCAAAAAATCTCACCTGTATATATGGTTTTGGATAAGATGCATTGAAGAGTCATAAAAATGAAGCATAAAATAGGACCCCATATCTGTGGGGGATTGGTTCCAAGCAACCCCCCCCTCCCCTGGATATTGAGAACCACAGGTTATAGTAAACATTATACAGTACATAACAAACTGTTGGATCAAAGACTCCCATTTACCTGTAATTTTTATCTCAGTGTAGCCTCTAGGAGTAAGAACCAAGCTGATGTTTTCTTTCAACATGCTGAAGATGACCATCTTTCTCTCTCTCACTACCTCTCTCTCACAAACAGAGAGAGAATGAGAGAGAGGGGGCGATTTTCAATGGTTCTTCAGGTTTTCTTCTCTGAAAACAATTCAGAATGCATTTCTTTTTTTTTTGCCTGACAGTGCTGAGGAAAGGGCTGGCTGGAAGAAAGGAAGGGTGAGAAACCTCCCCCAGAAGTCAGTCAGCATCCCTTCTCTGGCCATCCGAGCTGTTGACTTTTACAATGACGCTGCTCTAAAACATAGAGGAAGCTGCTTCAAGCTGGCAGAAGGCTAGGTGGAAAGTCCTTGGAGGCCATTGTAAACAATGATGTAGAGAAACTACATCTCTGGTTATAAGCACACTCTTGTGTCTTCATGAGACTTACTAGGAAGTAAAATATGGTTCCAATATTTCTCTGACGGCTCAAGTGTGCTGAATTCCACTTTTCCAGAATTATTTTGTTTTATTCAGTACCTTCTAAAACAATTTAAAAAACCATTAGATAATGAAAGGTATCAAATGAAAATATGCTTTAACAAAGATAATAATTTAAGTATAAGATGGAAGAGTTGCTTTTAAAAAAAATACAGTAACTATAAGGAATAAAGTTTCTTAAAAGAGGCATAATAGATACCCAATCATTGCCTCTTCCCATTCAAACACATAACAAAAAGTTGTGCCTTCTGTATTTTTTTTTAAAAATGAAAGCACCAGAGGATAGGCTAATCCAATTGACTTCATTAGAATTTAAAATATCCTGACTGACATTCTGAATAAGGACATTGTTGGAATGAAACTTTTCATTTTGTTGGCTTCCTTACTGAGACAAGATAATTGCAGGATGCGCACTGGTGACCTGAAAGTGATGTGACCGCTTCTGGCATCAAACAGCATTTGTCTGCTAGTCTGCATCACACTTCAACATGTGCTCATGCTGGAGTTCACAGCATACTCAAATAGGTCACGTCCTTTGCAAGAGGAACTACTTGCTGTGTCTGGGAAGGTAGAACAGCACACCAGGGAACAGAAGCGGCTAATGTGAGAGCTATGAAGCGTCTTTGTAACCACCTTGAGCAGTGGCTTAACAACCTTAAAAATAGAGCTTCACCACCATTCCAAAGAAGAATAAGGTGCAAGAATTATGTGGCTCCCCCTCTGGATAAGGAGGGGAGGAAAAAACTGTCTCCTCAGTCAAGCTGCTCATAGAACAACAAAGATATGACACAGTCTCCATGTGCCACCTTTAATTTTTGTTTTGGTTTGCTTTGCTTGGCTCACTGGTTCTGAATGGCTTCTGTGCTTGCAATCAAGGGCTCCAGGAACCAGTTCTTGCACTGTCATTCCAAGAAAGCAAATTATAATTGAGGTCACATCAGTTTAGGGCAAAACTAAGAATGAAGTGGCATTAAGAAGTTAATTCTGTCAGTACTATGAAAGCAAATCACGCTTTAAAAATTGTACCAATGGTGACAACACCCAGAATGAGCTTCTCAAATTTCTGACCAAAGTCATAGTTTGGGAGTGAGGCATTCTGTTGAATATTTCCCCTTCCACAGGGAAAAGAAACCCTTTCCATAGGAAATGAGTGGCCACAGAGACTCTGTCAAATCTGATCTGATATGTCACTGTTTGACCCATCCTGTCTCAACACTTTGCAATACTTGTACATGTTTTAACTTTCCATTTCTCACAATTCATTCATTCATTCAGTATCCTGCCTATATAACCAAAGGCCACTCGGGGCCGTTTACAACCTAAAGCAAAACATCAAGCACTAACCCACCACATGCTTCAACAGCAGTTGCATTTTTTAAAAAAGAGTGGTGATCGTGGAAATCAGCCAAGAAAGCAATCTGTCCATCATTTGTCAGTTTGCCTGAGCACAAAAGCCATTGAATTAGGACAGACCCTTGAGATTCCACAATGCAGCCCAGAGGAAAAACACACAAGAAGAACTCTGCTGGATCAAGCCGAGGCCCTTCAAGTCCAGCTTCCTGTATCTTCCAGTTGCCCCACCAGATGCCTCTGGGAGCACATGAGACAACTAAATACCTATCTCCTGATACCGCCCCTCTGTGTCTGGCACTTTGAGGTACACTTCTTTTAAGCCTGGATATAACATGTATCCCCATCGTGGCTACAGATACTACAGCCAGCCAGAGGTTAGAAGAGTAAAATCCTTGTCGCCTTAAAACATCCAGAGAGCATCCAGAATAGCAGAAGCTCTTCTTCCCCCACATGGTTTTATGAATGGTTTTGGGGAGAATAAGATTCCTTTGAAGTCTGAATTATGTCCCTCCAACAATAACACCCTTTCAGCTCTAATGGCAAGCTATCTGTAGTGTCTATTTCAGCCCTAAAAATGTATTTGGTGAGTTCCCTGAATGCTGTTTTGATACCTTGGCACAATAATAAGAATGGTGAGATCCAGAAAAGTCAAGCACTGAGTCTTCCCAACTATGATGCTGTTTTCTAAAAATCAGAAATCTTCTCCAAGCTCTGTGAAGACCATCCTCTTTATGCCTGCGGACTACATTTAGAATCATAGAATCAAAGAGTTGGAAGAGACCTCAAGGGCCATCTAGTCCAACTTCCTGCCATGCAGGAACCCCATCACAATATTTCTGACAGATGGCCATCCAGCCTCTGCTTAAAAACCTCCACAGAAGGAGACTCCACCACCTTTTGTGGCAGAATATTCCACTGCCGAACAGCTCTAACCATCATGAAGTTCTTCCTAATGTTCATCATCACTCACTTTCCCCGAGTTGTGAAAACTGTTTGAAACAGAGGTTCCTCTTTATGAACATGCACAACTTTTCTCTTCAGCAGACAGAACTGCAGCAAAAGTAGAAAGTGATGCTCTAACATTATAAGTGATGTGAGGGAAATGTAATATTGTGTACTTTCCATTGAAATTATCTTTCCCAAAGTAAGCTGGACTGCATGGTTCCACTACTTTCCCAGATGTAAATTTTATTTTGCCTTTTGTTAGTTTATTCTCTAGTACATATCCAGCTGCTCCTTGTTTCTCTTCTTGTTATAGACGGTACCTGAAGAGCTACAAAATGGAGGTGGGTTTGGTTATGTGGTTGCCTTCCGCCCACTTGGTACAGTAAGTTGGATGCAGACTGTCGTGGCTTCTCCTGATGCTTCCAAATATGTGTTTCGGAATGAGAGTCTACCACCATTTTCACCGTATGAGGTCAAAGTGGGTGTTTACAACAACAAAGGAGAAGGCACATTCAGCTCCGTCACCGTTGTTTATTCAGCTGATGAAGGTAAAAGTCCAGCCTGAAAACAGCCTAGAGATTCCACATTTGTGCTAAGCTAGCTGTTTCTAAAACAAACTTGTATCTATATTATTATCTACTGACATCTGTAACTGCCTTGTGATAAATGGCGTGCACCCAGTCTTAAGAAGAATTCAATCTTTTTAAAGTGCAAATTAGTCATGATGATAGTCTCTTTGATTCAATGTGTACACAGAACAGCGAGAACATTCAGTTAAGGAATGCATTACGTTCAGCCCCCACGGAAGACCTTTTGAGTCAAAACATTTTCAGAAATTCGAAATTTTAATTTCTATTTTTCATGCTTAATGGCACTATGTCATTTCTATTAGAATTGGCAAGATGACCAGCAGTGTGTTTCTATGAGTTTAAGTCTGTTCAGAGACTGTTCGAGAATTATTTATTTATTTATTTATTTATTTTTGCATTTCTATACCGCTCCCATTTCCCTGAGGGAACTCAGGGCAGTTCACACAAAAAGGTTAAAAACATGTACATCAGTAAAAAAAAAGAGAGAGAGAGAGAGAGAGAGAGAGAGGTATTAGGCAAGAGGCGTAAAGTTGACACTAAAAGGCGTAAAATTAACAATAAAAAAGTAATCAGAAAAGAGTACTTTGGTACATCCTATCAATCGCCAAAGGCATCCCTGAACAGCCAGGTTTTAAGCACTTTCTTGAAGGCTGCCAACGAGGGAGCCTGGCGAATCTCGCTGTGTAGTTTGTTCCATAGTTCTGGGCCCGCCACCGAGAAGGCCTGCTTGCAGGTTGCTACCCTCCGGGCCTCTCTAGGTGTGGCCACCCGAAGCGAGAGAGCCACAGAGGATCGGGTTCGACGGGCCAGCTCTGATTGTAGGGCGATACGCTCTGCCAGATAATCAGGACCCAGGCCATGTAAAAACATCAATAATGGGAATGGACCTAGCTCTGAGTATAGGACATAACAGATTTAAATAACAGGGCCTGAATGTGATCGCTACCAGCCGTGCCCCATTGTTTAATGCCTCTGTGGAAATTTACAGCATTGTAATACAAGGCCATACCTTGCATGCCCTTACCTGTTACAGTGCAGAGAAGATGGAGGACTGCTGAGTACTTGCACCTACTTCTATCTGTACGATGTGTGAGAGTGACTTTCCCAAAAGCACGCTTATCTTTGAAATCCTAAACTAATCCTAATTCCACAAGGCATTCAAAAGAGGTGTGGCCTTTAAAGTTGAATCTACAGCTGACCACTGTTGTGTCTTTTTGTTTGTTTCTTTTTTGTAGAACCCACCAGAGCACCATCCAGTATCTTTGCACAAAGCCTTTCTGCTTCAGAGGTAGAAGTATTTTGGTCCTTGCTGCCAGAGACTCAGAGCAAAGGAAGAATACAGGGCTATGAGGTAGGAGCATAAGCAGTATCATCTGCCTGGAACTATCTGCTCCATTCAGCAGCCGTATTACTTATACTGTTGTTGATTATGAGATTTAGTCTGAACTACTGTAGTCATACAGGACAGGCATGAAGCCTCTGTTAAAATTGTCAGGTGAAAACACTAATCCGTTTGCTGTCAATAAACTCGAACAGGCAGTTACAATTCTTACTGCATCAATGCATGTCTGTGAAATGCATTTTTAAAACTTCAGCTGTTTGTTCCAGACAGAAAATAGAATACATGACACACATGCCAGCAGACTGTATCTTGCATTTACAATGCATGTTGTCTCCCTTTCTCATACCCACATGCACAATATCTCACTCAAAAACAAAAGCTTTTTTTGTTAGCAAACTGCCCTCTCCTGTTGGCTTACTGAAGCCACAGCACCCTGCAATCAAAGTAGTAAGGTAGAAAGTTAAGGGTTATAAACCTGCCCTTCATAAAGTTGCCACAGTGTTTAGATGTGCTGTTCTCTGGTTTCATGCATGGAAGGGCCATTCTGAATAGCTGCAACTTCCTGACACAGAGAGAATGAAAAGATTTGTGAACGGATACTAAAGCAAAAATTGTCAAAAAATTATTTCTTCCAAGACATATGTCACCTTAGGTTTTGTGCTTAAAAAACAATAAAGGCATATTTTTGCTTTACTTCACATCAAGTAAAAAACTTGTGCTTGTGCTCCAGAAAAGCTCCACGAGATGTCACAAGCCTCCAGAGGTCAGAATACTTTCAGCATCAGCACATTTCAAGTAGCAAGCCCTGGCAACTCATTGAATCAAGAGTAGAATTTACCCAAAGAGTGGTCTGTTGGTCATTTAGACAACAAATAAAATAACATAAAATGGTACAAACAATGAATTGGAATTTTGCATGGTAGAAAACAGAGGGAATTACTTTATAAATAGAGATATCCATTTCATCCTACAAGACTTGTCCAACAGGGAGCAGATTCCTGTTGGCGTCTGTGTAGCACAGTTCTTCCACAGATGTGCTTCAAATGACCTCCAGATGGCAGTGGCGCAAGATGGAATCACCCTCATGCTGATCAGGCTTTCCATTTGTGTAAGAGGGCTGTGAATACCCCTTGGACACAAATTGTTGGGGGAAAGAACAGTATACAAAATGTACCATTTTCTTACATGGTTAAAAGATAATTTCCAGTTATGATGAATATATATAAGGCTTGCTCTCGATTGGTCACTTCAATTATGGAAGGATGGGTGTGGTAGGTGGATGGATTGATGTGGTTAGGTCCTGACTTCCTCCCAGAATTGGCACGAAAGATTGTGAAGACAACTGAACAAAAGAAATAACAAAACAATTCAGATCAAATAAGAATACCTTGATTTAATTTGTGCAGGTTAGATATTGGAAACACGGAGATAAGGAAGAGCAGGCGGGAAAAATGAAAACCATGACCAATCAGACATTTGCAAAAATCACCAACTTGAAGGGCAACACTCTGTATCACATGGCAGTCAAGCCATACAACACGGCAGGGATGGGACCTTCGAGTGCTATTGTCAACGTGACCACCAAAAAGCCACGTGAGTATGGGGGTAGCACTTCTTTTTATGTGATTTACTCTACTCTGGTTTTGCCAGAGCCCTATTCAAGCAGTTGTTGTATCCCCTTTAGTTTATTAATAAAGGTACAGAAAATGGAAAGTCCAGCTCTTGAGGAAACAAATATTAGGCTTTGTCTAAAGTACAGGTTCCCAAACTTTTTCGCCCTGTTGACCACTTGCCAATTTGTTTTGTTTTCTGTAGACTCCCTGCCTGCCTAATATTGAATTTTCCTTATTAACTTCAAATGTGTTTTTGGCAGCTGACATAGTGCTATTCACTTTGATAGGGGCTTTTGAAGCAGGGACAATTGTAAAAAAAAGAAAAACATGTACAATTTTTATTCATACCTTTATTGAAAAAACACAAAAAAAAGTAAATATTTGGATTTGGAATGAAACAAATAAGAACCAAGTAAAATTCTTACATAAAATTAATACACAAATAATGCTGTTAATGGAAGGGATGAGCCTGATGCTCTGATAGCAATTGTTTAATATTTGGCTTCAAATTAGTGAGGTATAGTCTTCAATCTCCACGTTTAGTGATTTTTTTCATAAGAAGATTGGCAACCACGCTAAACCCCTTTCCACAAGGTATGAAGATGGAAAAGCTATCAAAAACTTTCTTGCAATAGTCCATAATGCAGGGAAAGCAACAGGTATATCTTTCTGAAGCCAGAACTGCTGATACTCCATGCTGAACTGCACCTTAAGTTCATTGTTAGTGCTTATTCCAATCAGTTATTCTTGTAATGTGACATCTGATTCTTCAAAGTCACTTTATGGATTGATAATCCACTGTGGTATTTCCATAGTCAAAATATCCTCAAACCTGGTTTTAAAGTCTTTGTGAAGGACACTTAAATGTTGAACGTTGACCAAAACATCAACATCCTGGACATTTGTCAATGACAAGTTGGGGAACTGGGAAAATTCATGCCATCCAATGTTTTGCTTCATTAGATTAATTCTGGCAAGAAAAGCTGCAATAATGGACTTTGTTTTTATTAATTTCAGACTGTCACCTTGTAACTGCAAGTTAACCTCATTAAATTTAGTAAACAAATCTGTTAAAAAAGCAATGTCTGGTTTCCATTTGATTAAATTTTCTTTCAAAATGGGATCTTTAGCATCCAAAAACTCAAAAACCATCTCGAAAACTGGGCCTACTGGGCTGGGAAGATTTTACCTGTTCTGGCTTTTATACAAAGGGTATGCCATTGTATTATGCTTATCTTGTGTCCATGCTTTCATTGTTTTTATACGCTTTTATTTTGGTTTTATGTGGAATGTATCTTGTATTTTATCTGGTCTGTGACTGAAATAAAGACCTATTCCTATTGTCAAACATAAGCCTTTCAAAAGCCAGCGTACTTCCGTGTGAAGGAGTAATCAATGAAGTCCTCATCATGTTATTCACACAACCACCTAAATAACCTGGAATTCAACACGTTGACATGGATCTTGTTTACTGCATTTATGACAAATTGAAGAGATTGATGTAATCTGGCTCTTGGATTTTTAGCTACTAAATAAAGCACCTTTCTACAAGTCACCAATGTACAGTGGACCCTTGTATAACAAACAGTTTGCATAACATAAAATCTGTACGACATAAAACAATTCCAGAGATAGGGGAAATTTGCTTAACAGAATTGTCTATGGGGCAAATCCATACAACATAAAAATGGTCACGATAGGGATTACTCTGTTTTCAGTGCATTCCTATGGGGAATTTGTATAGAGGAAAATTTGCTTAACATAATTTCATTTGGAACGAATTAATTCCTTTATACAAGATACCACTGTATTGAGTTTTTAATTTATTTATTTTAGAGTATTTTTACCCCACCTTTCTCCTTGGAAAAGGACCCTGGGCACCCTACAGTAATAAGGCACAATATATTCCAGTACAATTAAGACATGTTCAAGTATTGAGAACAGGGAACTGAGGGACATCTTACAGCACTTAGAAGACAACATTACGTTAAAGCTACAAGAGAATGCAACCAGTTAAAAAGAGAGTAAAATTCCATGGAAAAGTTATGAGTGATGGAAACTAACATTGAAAACACAGTGTGTGTGTTGTGTCGTTACAGTCGTGACCGACTCGTCATGACTCCATGTCCATGGAGTTTTCTTGGCAGGAATACTGGAGTGGTTTGCCAGTTCTTATTCCAGGTGCTTACAGGACCTGGTATTCCCTGGTGGTCTCACATCCAAGTACTAACCAGAGCCAACCCTGCTTAGCTTCCAAAATCAAGCGAGGTCAGATGTGCTTAGAGCATCTAGGCAGCTACACAAGGTTGTAAGTGGTTGTAAACACAAAGTCTATGTGATCATATAGATTCATATAAAAGACACATAATAGGTGTCAGGGAAAGCTTGCCTGAAGAGAAAGGTCTTTGCCTTGTTCTGGAAAGACATTAGAGATGGGGCAATCCTGGCCTCTAGTGGGAGGGAGTTCCAGAATCTAGGTGCAGCAGCCGTACCTGTGAGGGTGGCAGGATGAAGAGAAAGACCTCTCCTGATGACCTTAATACCTGAGTTGGTTCATAATGTGAGAGTCACTCTTTGAGGTAGCTAGGACCCAGGTCGTACAGTGCTTTTTAGGTTAAGGTCATCACTTTGAATTGTGCCCAACAGCTGATTGGTAGCCAGTGGAGCTTCTTTAATAGGGATGAAATGTGACCTCTGTACCCTGCCCTAGTCAGCAGTCTGGCTGGCCCATTTTGGACCCGTTGAAGTTTCCTGAGCCTCTTCATCGGTAGTCCCACATAGTGTGCATTATAACAGGCTAGCCGGGATGTTGCTAGGGCATGTGTCACCGTGGCCAGAGCTGGTTCCTCAAGAAACAGGCATTAGCTTGCGTAAAAGCCTTAATTGTACAAATGCAGTCCTGGCCACAGCCGTGACGTGGGCATCCAGGCTCAAGCATGAGCCTGCTATGCCTTTGCCTTTTGTGTATATTTGCACTTCGTCATGCCATATCTCACTCTGGGTACTGTATTCATATTTGTTCAACAGTTCATTACTAATGAAATATAAGAGCTCCAATTTCCTCAGCATCATATAGTTCCGTGGAAATATTAGCATTTCAATAAGGAAAGCCTTGCTAATTAGTAACATCAGTTTCTTATCTTTTGAATTTAGCACCAAGTCAACCTCCTGGAAACATTATATGGAATTCATCAGACTCCAAGATTATACTGAACTGGGATCAAGTAAAAGCACAGAATAATGAATCTGAGGTGAAGGGATATAAAGTAAGTAATGGCCAGCAAATAATTCAGTCATCAGTCATTGTTGTAAGACACACAGAGGAGGCACAGTACTGAACTGACTAATCACCAGGTTAATTAAGCATGGAAATGTAAATTGAAAGGGATCTGAAATAGAGTTGAACAGTTCATTTGGGCTATCAGCCTTATTTATCTACTGTTAAAGCCAGTGGCCTAAATCTAACTGCTAGTCCCTAACAGAGCAGACCCATGGAATCAACTGTGGAATGGTAAGGCAACATTTATGTAACTCTCATTCTATGCTTTACAGCAAAACCTTTGACTGTGTAGATAATGAGAAATGATGGGTTACTCCAAAAAAAAATAGGCATGTCTCAGCACTTGATTGTCCTGATGCATAGCCTGTATTATGGACAAGAAGCTAGTGCCAGAATAGCATATGGAAAAACTGAACGGTTTCCTTTAGGCAAAGGTGTCAGACAAGCATGCATTTTATCCCCTTATCTGTTCAATCTGTACGCAGGACACCATACAGAGAAAGCCAGGCTACGTTCAGATGGAGTGAAAAATAATAATAGAATATCAATAATTTAAGATAGGTAGACAGCGCCATCTTACTGGCAGAAAGCAGAAGGTGAAAGAAGAAACAGCCAAAGCATAACTGCAGCTGAATGTTAAGACAAAACCCATGACTACAACTACAGAACTTTAACTTTGATAATGAAGAAATAGTGATAACTCAAATAGATAGAGATTTTGTATACCTTGAGTTAGTCATCATTCCAAATGGAAACTGAAGTCATGAAACCAGAAGACTGAGATTCAGATGTGCAACAATGAAGGAACTAGAAAAGACCATCCAATGTATGAATGTGTCACTAGAGACCAACACCAAGATTATCCACACAGCGTGGATTCTAGGAATCTGCTCAGTTTGAGAGTAGCAGATTGACTCATCAGTAAATATGTAAATGTTTTGGGTGTTCATTTATTTATTTATTTAGTTACAGAAATCTTTAGCTGTTCCTCTACCACGTTGTCTCTGAATGGCATACAACAGTATATTAAAACTATAAAACAAAATGTTAATAAACCAGTACTATTGCCCACCGTGGATCCAATTGCCTAAGAATATCATATACATTTTGACTGGAATTAATGCCAAATATTTTTCTGAGATGCAAAGATGAATTAGCTAAAATATAGCAGTTTGACTCCATGACAAAATATAGCATTTGCACAAGCATCCTAGCATGCTCCTGCGGCATATGTTTAGAGTACATGTTTGAGCATGCATTTCTAACTTATGCTTGGGTGATTAGTTACTTTGCTCTAGTTAGACCAGAATCTAGTCCAGCACTCTGTTGGACTACCAGCAGGGTATGAACACAGTAGCTGGTATTTCTGCCTCTGACTGGAGGCGATAGCTACTTTGGTAGCCTGCCTCTTTATCAATATCTTTACTTCCCTTCTCAAGCCAGTCAAGTTGAATGGCACAAATGGCATTTTGTGGCAGTGGACTCCATAGTTTAACTGCATGCTGTGATGAAGAATGTCTGCCCTAAAGGTCCTACTATTCAGGTTCAGTAAATGGATCCAGCCCCTAGTATTCTCTATCTACTTTATTTGTACCATGCATAATTTTATTCCTTTAATTTACAGAATTATGTTTAATGTTACTGGTGCCTCTGCACTTTTTGTATGCCCATATGTGATATAACTTTGCATGTAGATGTCATGCCATCAGGGAGTTTCAGCTGCAGTCACAACACTGATGCACTGCTATGATCCTCCACTGGCACATGGTATTTGGCAAACATTTGCCTTACTTGCCCCAGGACTGTTTAATGGACTAGCTTCAAAACTCAGTTCAGATGTGACAAAAAGAAGACAAAGATCAGATACTCCTAGCATTCAGGATGAGACATTTGGAGAAATTCTGCAAAATTCTATTTTGAGTTTGGTGATGACGTGGACAACTAGTTCTGACTTCACAAAGCCACACTGTGTTTGAGGAGCCTTATCAACTTGAACTTTCTGATCATGATGCTATTTAGGAACATTAAGATTATTTAAATAAATAAATAAATAAAGTAGGCAGGCAGGCAGGCAGGCAGTGGCTACTATAAGGACGACAGAAGTGGTATTGATTTTCATACTTGAAAACATTGATTTAAGAGTTGTTTAAATTAATGTTTAAAAGGCATGAAAATTAAAACCCATTTATTTCCCTGGAATTAGCCACTGCTACAGCCAATCTAATCTTCTTTGTTCTTTGTTCTTTTCTCACCTCTCTCTTTTTTTCTTGTCTAAATATATGTTGCAGGTTTTCTACAGATGGAACAGGCAAAGTAGTACATCTATTATAGAAACTAACAAAACATCTGTGGAGCTCTCGCTACCTTTTGATGAAGATTACATCATAGAAATAAAGCCATTTAGTGATGGAGGAGATGGCAACAGCAGTGAGCAGATCCGAATCCCAAAGATGTCCAGTAAGAGCCTTCGTATGTATGGGTAGATGTATCTGTGGTCCTACCTGCAAATTACAGGAAGGGAGAAAATATTTTCTCCTCATCTTCTGAATCTCCAAAATTGTATTCTTAGACCAGAGAGCTGAAGTCATCCAACGTTGCCTCTATAAAATGCTAAGTGGCCCTGACCAAAAAGGTGTTTGTTGCTTCCATTAAGGCAAACTAGGCAGTTGCCTAGGGTGCCAAAATGGAGAGAGGGCGCTGGCTGCTGCCCCCCCCGCTGGCCACCGCCGTCCGTCCCCCCACAGCCCGCCAGCCGCCCATCGCCGTCCACCAGTCACCCCCCGTCCCCTTCGCCGTCCGCCCCAAGCGCCCGTCGCCTTCCCCCGCCACCCACCCCCCGCCCCACCCCCCGCCCACCACCACCCTTCCCACCCCCCGCCCGCTGCCCTCCCCACCCCCCAGCCCCTCGCCTAACGCACAAAAAAACCTAGCACCGGCCCTGGTTGTACCTGCAAAATGACTTAGCAGGGATCCTGTTGGGTACTAGCAGGGCATGAGGCTGTGCTGGTGCAATAGTGCAAAATCCCCCACATGTGCAAGCTCTGCCAAGGACACAAGCAGAAATGCCCCATGAACAGTCAGCGTATATTTATGAAACAATTTGAGAATCTTCTTGCACGAACACCAGGATAGTGAAATGCCCCCAGAGCATTTCTACCTGCAACTTTCTGACCCCTGTCAGCAGCTTCTACTGCTTTGGTGTGGGTAAGATCACTCTTTTTTGGTTTGTAGTTTCCAGTGTATATATAATCATTGAAAATGAACCAAAGGGAGCCTTTCATTTTGAATTTGTCTCATTGTGAAGTGGCTTAAAAAAGGAAATCAATACTTTAGGACATCAGCAAATTAAAAACATTTTTCAGCTCTACAGAGAAATAGAAGCAGAAAAAAATAATTGTATTATGGCACAGCAGATGTGATGCATCACTTTAATAATAATAATAATAATAATAATAATAATAATTATTATTATTATTATTATTATTATTATTATTATTATTATTATTATTATTATTATAAAGACATACGGAAGACTTTCACCTTCAAGTGGAAGGAGACTGGAGGGGGCAATTATTTTGGTTTGCTTTTCTCTTAAAAGTCCAAACAATAATGTCAGTTGTTGTTTTTACCTATTTTTTTCCTTTTAATTTTCATATTATTTGATCTATTGTGGGGTTTTGTTTATTTGGGCATATTGTTTATTTGAACAATTTGTTGTACACCTTCCAGAGTTCCCAAAGGAAATTTGGGCGGTTAATAAATAAATAAGTAAGTAAGTAAATAAAGTTCCTGATTTGTTTTGGTGAATTATGACCACATTTGTTTAACTTAAGATCAAATTTAGTATGCAACAATTGCAATTAATGCAAATATTAATGCTAGATACTTCTTAGGTGAGCCACAGAAAACATTATTCTTCCATCCTCATCCTTTGACCACACCTTCAGATGCTGAGGGATTCAACCAGTTTTGGTGTGTGTCTATCAGATAACAATGGTGAAGACAGCTACCTTATGCAGCAAATTGAGACCCATCTCCTTCTTCCAGTATGTCAATGTAGCATAAGGGCTGAAATCCAGTAAGAAGATACAACTAAAGTATGCAAATTGAATCAGTGATTTAAATTCCATTGAATCAGTGGGCCCAGTTTACTTCCAACTTGCTATTGGATTTCAACCACTCCATCAACATGCTTCTATTTCCATATTTGTATAAATTAAACACAGTACTTTTGTTGATGAAAAATCTCCATGTAAAAGATCACGTTAAACTGAACCTCTTGGGCAAATGAATCCCCACAACTCAAAAAACTAATATTTAGTTGTGTTAATACAAAGTTTATTTAGTAAGTGCTGTAGGCTTTTCATATGGTCTTGAAAACATAATCATCATAAATATGAAACAAGCATGTAGCTTGCTGTGGTATAGGAATTTTTCAATTTATGTTTTTCTTCTTCTCCTAGGATACGCAAGAGGTTCGAGTGCTTCTACTTCAAATGCCTGTACGTTGTCAGCCATCAGCACAATAATGATTTCCCTCACAGCTAGATCAAGTTTATGACAAAAAAAATCTAAAGGACTTCTTGTTTATGATATAACTAAGCAACATTTAGCTAGCTGTTTTGAAAACACCCAGTACTAAGTAATATTGTTGTTCAAGTACATCTTACTACTGGAAAAAATGTTTTATGCTTCTCTAGGAATGGCATTATATTGTACTTCCTCAAAGCAAATATAGCTTTGTCTGAAGTTTCCTTGGAAACTCCGCAATGCACTGAAAACATCTGTAATATGATGTTACCAAAGCAGTTTACATATGTCCTTATATGCATATTTTTTATTATATATTTAGTGTTTTATAGACTTTTTTAAAGTTAACATAACGATGTAGATATTAATTTCTTTTCCCCTCTGCTATGAAATGCTACTGATGACATTAACATTGCAAATATATACGTTGTTTTTGGAATGTTTAAATGGCCAGAAGGCCATTGTTCTCAGTAAGTTGGTTTCCTATTGATTGTGTAGTTTTACAAGAGTGCCCACTGACTGACTTCTGTGGCTTTGATTTATCCTTGAAGGCCTCTGGGCACAGACAGGACAGGACCTCCATAGGCGTTCTTCGATCCCTCCCCTCCCCTCTTGGCCTCGGCCCTCACGTTTGCTGCAGCGACTTAGGGTGCATTAGAGTGCACTAACATGACATGAGTGTTAGTATAGGGTGCTTTTACACGACCCCTAAAATCTGAGGCAAAGGGCTCCCAGATCCGGAGCTTAAAATTGTTTTCCCACCAGCTCTGGACTTTAAAAAAAAATTAAATATGACCACGCCCACCTAAGTGCATCCCAGCGCACTTTTCAAGTACCTGGCCTCCAGGAGGTAAAAAATCTTCCGATGCGCATTCTAAAGCTGTGAATGCGGGGCTCCCTCGCCTTCTGTTTGTTTGTTTGTTTTGGTCCCCGCTGGCCCTCTAAGAGACAGGAATCACTACAGGGCGGCTCAGGGTGGCTTCGACCATCAGACGGAAATGAGACTGCATTTTTTCTCCCTTTTTTCTCCCTCCCCTCACGCAGACAGGAACAATGGAGTGCGGAGGGGTGGGAACACAGGAAGAGCGACAAGCCCCCACGATCTCTGGTCCGAATTTAAGTTGCAGGCGGAATTTAGAGGTCATGTAAAAGCGCCCGAAGATTCCCTTCATGTTGTTACGTAATGACTCACTCCTCTCCAGGTCCCTAAGCACAGGCCATTTCCAAGAAGATCGGAGAGGAGTGTGCTCTTGTGTGGCTGTAAAGTCAGGAAAGCTTTATAACAGTGGTCTACAGCCTTAGGTAACCCAGGTGTTCCTAGACTGCAACTCCCAGAAACCCCAGGCAGCACAGCTGATGGTGAAGGCTTCTGGGAGTTGCAGTCCAGGAACACGTGGGGTTATCAAGCGTTGGATAGCACTGCTCTAAAGGTGTCAATTTCCTCCACTAGCAAGGGGCTGGACTCAATTATCTTTCAGCTCCTTTCTAGCTCTACAGTTCTCTGATTCTGCATTCCTGGCACAGCACAACAGCCAATTGAGGGCTGGGGAGAGGAAGCAAAAGAGGAAATATATTTAAAGATCCCCTCTGTGTACAGAAGGGGAACTAAGCTGCTGTTAGAATGATCTTGCTCTCATCCATTACTTACAAGTAGAGATGGGCACGACTAAGCGGTATTCCCATTTCCGTTTCCGTTACTCGGTTCCGTTACTCTACGGAAACGGTAACGGGAATTACTCCACCAGAATTCGAGCTCGAACCGACGAACGAAAAATTTTGGTCTGATTTGTCGTGCTCGTTACTTGCATCGCGCGATGCCACGCGGCACAGAAAAAAAGTTTTTAAAAGTTAAAAAAACCCGGTTCCCGCCCAAAAAGCAGGCGGAAAAATGCCTGCTGTGCCTCAGGGCACCTACCAGAGGGGTGGTTTCTGGAGGTCCCCGGCTCCCCCCCCCCGTCCTGGGCTGCTCTGGTGGGACTCGCCGCAGGCTCGCAGCCAGCAACAAGCCCAGTCTCACCGCCGGCCGCCGCAATTAAAGCGCAAGCAAGCGGCATGGACGGCACAGGAAAAAAGTTTTAAACTCTCCCCCCCCCACCCATTCCCGGGCCAAAAAGCAGGCGGAAAAATGCCTGC
Organism: Phrynocephalus versicolor; assembly: GCA_023846285.1. Lineage (NCBI taxonomy): Eukaryota > Metazoa > Chordata > Lepidosauria > Squamata > Agamidae > Phrynocephalus > Phrynocephalus versicolor. The sequence goes on from JAHTLZ010000015.1 coordinate 20,236,607, forward strand.
TTGACTAAGGGCGCAGGGCACCTACCGGAGGGGTGGTTTCTGGAAGGGGGGGTCCCGCCTCCCCCCCGTCCTGGGCAGCCGGACTCAAGTCGCCATGCCATGTGGTGCGGGCGGGGGATCCAAAATTGTTTTTGAAATCGTGGTCCAAAAACACACAAGCACAACAGAAACAGGCAAAAATTTATAAACTGCCAGATTTTTCACAGTAGCAGTGGGTTTTTTCTTGCAACAAAATGTCTCTCCTCTCCTCCTCTGTCCTCCATTGATTTTATTTTATTTTATTTTATTTACACCTGCGCAATGATGGGCTGGCCGAGTGACCAGCTATGTGGGAGTGGACAACCATGCAAATTTTTGGAGCCATCCCACCAATCACATGGCCACTTGGCCATGGAGACTTCTGGGATGTGCCAAAAAGCCCCCTAAAACCTGCCCTAGCCCCCTAACCCTAACCCTAATCCTTGACTCCTTACCCATACGTCACAGACTGTCTTCTTAGTGGGTCAGAGAGGCACCCAGAGGTGCAACCCACTAGCCCACCGTAACCTTACCCGTCACTAGCCTAACCCTAGCCCTTGCACTAACCCACCTTAACCCTAAGCCAGATCTACTTGCATTGCACTACACGCAAGTACGATTCCCTTCTTTGTGAGACATAGCAGGTGCGACCCAGTCATGGTTCTCCTGGACGGATGGTCGTACCAGTGCACCGGTCTCATAGTCTGCAACTGGTATGCATATCCATATGGCTATGCATGCCATTTTGCAGCAGCAGGTGAGGAGGGGAGACCCCCATGTTGAGGGGTCTCTTGGAGCCTGCTTCCCCTTCCTAGTGGGTGAGGATAGGAGGTACCCACGGGTGCCTCCAGGAGCCCGCTTTCCATTCCTAGCGGGCCAGAGGAGGCACCCACCCCACAGAGGTGCCTCCAAGAGCCCGCTACCCCCCAAAAAAACCAGTACTAACGAAAACGAAAAAACGAACCGACTAATTTTTGCGAATTTTCACAAAAAACGGAAACGACCCGAAACGGAACCGGCCCGACTAACGACAACTCGGAAAAAAAAATTTTCAAGTCGTGCCCATCTCTACTTACAAGGTTTCATTTTTAATCAGATGCATTTGCTTTTAGGCTATTGTAAATCAAGGGCATAGCTGATACATTGACGATGCTTAGCAAGTTTCATTTGAATGTACTGATTTTACCTTTCTTCACCATTTAACAAATATTACATTGATGTGCATTCCATTTTGCGGTAATCATTTCTATAGCAACATAGCACAGAATGAGATTCTGAATGTGGTGAATAACTGAAGATCTACCAAGTGGATGGTATAATTCAGAATTTGCACCATTTTCACCAGGAAAGTCTGTGTCTGGAAGACTTTAAATGAAGAACAATTCTGCTGATTTTTTTGTCTAAAAATGATTTTTTTTTGGGGGGGGGGGAGACAGGTATTTGTCTACTGTAGTTCTTTTTAGGTTGGCTTCATAAACTGAATTTACACTATTATTTGTGTTTATATGATCGTGTTCAATTATTGCTCATAAGCAAAATGTAATTAATAATCCTTCAGTGAACACTTTTCCAAAAGGCCTTCTTCCATTAAAAGCCACCGTATATACAGTACAGTATATTTAAGTTTCTCTATGACCTTCCAGATAGCTTCTTTATTTTAAGATTTCAAAGCCTCTTAGCTATTTGCCAGCACAAGTGACTGAAATCTGCAGTCTTGTACTGAAGTTCAAGGTTAAATTCCTTAACTAGGTCATCATACACATCTAGCATGCTAATAATATTCCAATCAGATATGACAACGAGTGCAGCCTGTCATGAATTTTTTCTTGTGCAGCCACCTTTCATTCCAATGACATTTGTGGTGGAGCAGAGTTTGGTGAATGCCACAATCCAGTGACTTGGGTCTACATGCTTTTTGCACACTCATGGAATTCTGCACAAGCTGTGCAGAGCTCCAACTGTGCACCAGCATCTGACAGTACTGGATTGTGGCCAACATTTATAAGAAAAAAATATATTGATATAAAGAGGTTTGTTACTACAGGAAATTTTTGTATGTATCTTCAGATGGAACAATGATAATTAAAATGGTAATGAAATTTTCTATTAAGTTTTCCCGAGCTGAAAAATGTACAGCAGATGTTTATAATTTGTTCTTCCTGATAGCTTAAATTTGCCTGTAACTTGTCTGTTTTGCTTCCAAAACAATACAAACTAACTTTTAAACCTTTAAAAATATATTTATTAAGTAACTCATAATCAGGATTCCACTTGTTGTAAGTCAGGGGTGTTAACCAGAGAAATATTGTCAGTATTTCAAGCTGTGTTCCTTTCTTAGTTTGATATGGTTACTTCTATGTAAAATCAAAAAACTACAAAAAACCATAAAAGAAAGAAAATAAAAGAAAAAAAAGCTTATGTATTTTTTCTCCCCATTGTAAATGATATTTATCAGTGATCTAGCAGATGTAATCTTTTTTAAAGTTATTGGTAATAAATATTCTGTTATTTGTAAAGATTCTAATCTTCAGTGGCATTTTTCCTGTATTTTTCATCTATGATAAGTACTGCTGGGTATGTGTACATGCGTGAGAGCATGTGTGCATGTGTGTATGTGCATGCACGCTTCTGTACTCCAAGATGAGTAACTGACAATAGTCCTAGGTCCACACTGGAGATGGCTTAATTAAAATACGAACTATAACATCAATTTTAATATCAAGTCCATTTGAAGTAAAATGCCATGTCACTGGTGCCACTGGGAAAATAATTAGGAGGGGTCTGTATAGGCCTTCCCCCTTTTAGTGAAATTTGCTAGAAGTCTCTCCTCTGTGATATCACCAAGGTATCTGTAAAGACATAGCCCTACTGTGATGGATAGGGATTAATTATGTTCAAGGAAAGTAAACTAGCAGAGACTAGCAGTGGTGTGGAAAAATAAATGCACTCTTAGTGATTATGGAGCTAGGAGACAAATAAAACAATAGAGCTCAGTATGTACACATGGCAAGAGAAAGTAAACAATAACACACAAAGCACAGCATATAAACAGAGAGAAAATAACAGTCCCAATTAAACATTGGTTTGCCCGAGACTTTTATACATAAAGCAATATGGTGTACTGTAGACCAATCAAATCTTACATGAGGTGAGGTGATCATTTTATACCACATGTGCCTAATCATCCTGACCTTCCCAGTGCTAATTATTCCTTGCACCTGTGTCCTAGACCTAATACACATCCTTGTCTAGCTCATGGCATGGCGTTTTTAAACAAAATCCATTTTGTAATCTGTTAAATATATATTACAGACATTTTGTCAAAACTATATTCCTTAATAGTATTAGATGAAAGTACTACTGAATTATAAAATTAGGGGCATAACATCCCTGGTTTCATGTTGCTTACTATCTCTAGAGCTCCCCTTCCCTTAGTTTCTCTCTCTCTCTCTCTCTCTCTCTCTCTCTGTGTGTGTGTGTGTGTGTGTGTGTGTGTGTGTAAAAGAGAGGTCGGTAGGTTATGATTAAGGAAGAAAAGACAGGCTTTGGATAACCAACAAAAATCTCTGGAGTTTCACAGGAATGGCATTTAAAACAGGATGTGTAGGATGCTATGCTATCAATATGCTAGAGAGAAACAACTGAAAGAGCATTAACCAACATAATCCTAAAACCATATTTCTCTACCAAAGAGAAGACTGAACGTTAAGCTAGGAGTGGAAATTCTCAAGTGGCCCTCATTCTCTGACTTGGACATTACTTCTCTTTCCGGGATTCCTTGGTGCATTTCACTGTTGCACCATTTTCATTGTCCATTACAGAGCAGCCGGCACAAAAGAGGGGCTAACATTTTTTCTGGGGAACCACAGAAACTACCATATTTTTTCTGTCTATAAGACACTGCCATGTACAAGTTCCCCCTTTTTGAACCCAAAATGAACAAAATTGTCAAGTGAATGAGCTGAGCAGAGTCTCTGCCCCACTGAGGCTTCCCTTCCTTTCCAGCAGCTCTTTCACTGCTGTCAGTTTGGATTCTCCTCCAGATAAACACACACTGCTGTTTTCCTTCCCTTCCGGCAGCTCCTTCACTGACTTCTGCCTTTCCAAAACACATCTCTGCTTTATTCAGTTTTTTCAGAAATTGAATGTGTATTTTCAGCAAGGAAAGGCACTTCTTAATGGGCTGCTCAACTCCAAGCCTTTCCCTGCTGAAAATATAACTCCAATTTCTGAAAAAATAAAGCAGGGAAGTGTTTTGGAAAAGCAGAGGGCAGCTCGCCCGTGCATCCTCTAGTTCCTTCTTGGCTTGGAAAAGTGGGAGGTTGGCTGGGTGAGGGAAGAAAGGAGCCATGAGCCAGGGCTCAGTGCCATCAGCCTCCACCACTGTCGCTCACCCTTTGCAGCTGGGTTGGGACTGATGGCTTCCCTCCCTCCCTCCCTGCCGCTCTGTGAGAGCTCTGTTCCCCACTGACTTTGTTTTTTGTCTCTTGTTGTCAAAGCGCACTTTCCCACGCACAGTATAATCCGCTGCAGACTGCTCACAAGTCCAGAGCATAAAATTGGTTTCCCGCGAGCAGCGGACTATAAAAAAAATAAAGTTTGACCATGCCCACTTAAGTACCCGTTCTGGAGGTGGTAAAATTCTTGTCACTGTTTCGATGTGGACGTTTTGTGCAGCAGGCAGGAGGAGAAACTGAAGTTAATGGAGTGACTGATGCTCATTCAGGGCTATCTCTTGTCAGTTCCTGGATCAGTAAATCCTCAGGGGCCCTCTAGTGGTTTGGCACCCTGCAGTCACATGCAATCAATATCCCCAGTGCAAAAGCGCTTACAACTCAAAAAGAAACCTAAGCAATACCTTTAAGGGAGAGGTGAAACTAAAAGCCGGCATGCCAGTATACAGCCAAGGATGGGGTGGGGGATTTAGACCCACTAACAGTCCTGGGAACTGAAGGGGAAAATTGCACTTTGCTGTATTCTCAGGCATGAGATCAGGTGGGTTGTGGATCTTCAAAGATGGCCATGGTAACACTGGATCCGCAAAATCAACCACGTGACAGCTGAGGTATGGGATTCAGATCAAAGTTTTCTGCGGCTTGTAGTGATCATATGAAAGCTCCCAAAGAAGCCAGACCTCAAAGTGGGGAGTTATTCCCCCCCTCCTTTATGGCTTTTTATTGCCTGCTGTGCAGCCTTTCCCAATGTACATTCCAGGGAACTCACCAGCTTGAGGCTTGCTTTCCGTGCTTTCTCACCAAACTCTTCCTGTGGTGGAGACAAACACACAAACAGAGACAAAGGAGGAGGAGGAGGATGCACAGGCAGGCAAGGCAGGTGAAAGGTAAAATTGGAGGTAGCGGCAGCTGCTCCACCAGAGGGGAGAAGGAGGAGGAGTAATGTGCATCAAGCGGGCAGACCAAAAAGGGGGCTTCCACGCCTAACGCTCTGCAACGATGACACTGTGAGAGCCCCCAGCAGCCTGACTGCAGACTGATGTAAGGCAGAAAGGCTCCATCTTTTGCCTGCCTTACCTGCCTGTGTTTCCTCCAGTTCTGATTCCTCCTATTCCTTGCCTGACCTTGGTATAAAAAGAAATAAAAGGGGGTGGGGCTAAATATAATTCCCTGCCTGTAGAACTGGCTTTTGTTTTGATAACAAGAGACAAAAACAAAGGCAGTGGAGAACAGGGCTCTCATGGAGCGGCAAGGAGGGAGGGAGGTTGTGGCAGGAAGCCAGCAGTCCTGACACGTCAGGCTTAATGGTTAGCGCCCCCCCCCACACACACAAAATTTCACCTCACCAAATCTGGCCCTCCTTACAAAAGGTTTGGACACGCCTGCTTTAGACCTTTGGACCTATTTTGAAAAGAGGGGGGAAACAAGCAGTATGTGTCCAGATGCACCATGCCATTCCACTAAATATATTGCTTGTCAACCAAATAGGTTCTTAAAAGATTTTGTCTTGCAGTCTGGTTCTCCCCATATCCTGTTGCTTATTAACCATATGCTCAAGTGGCAATAGTCACTATAAGTCAAAATCAACTTGCCAGAGTGTATACACACATAGAGGTTCAGTTCCATGTACAGTTCCTATTTTTCTGCTGCCTGTAAAAAGTAAAATCCTCTCAAATTACCTTTCAATGTCCAGATGAGTACAGTAACCTGGAGTGCCTCAAACCAATGTTGGTTGACTATTCCTGGTCATATCTAGCAAAGACAATTGAGACAACCTAGCTATTATTTATTTATTTATTTATTTATTTATTTATTTATTTATTCATTGCATATATATCCTACCCATCTAGTACTGAAACACTAGCCTGGATGGCTAACAACAGTTAAAATACTATGACCCCCACACTACCCACAAAACATAAAGAGAATTAAGAGCCCTTTAAACTTGGGATACGGTAATCCCTTGGCTATCGAGGGGGTTAGGAACCCGACCCGACCTGTGATAATGGAAAATCAGTGACATGCGGATGCTGCATTGGGTCGGGACTGAGGGGGTCTATCTGGGGCCTCCTACACTTACCTGAGGCCTGGCACTGTCCCAAAAGGGCCTCCAATGGGCTTCCCGGGCCTTTCGGAGGCCCCAGAAGTGGTTTCCAGTGAACCAGAAGTGACTTCCGGAAAGCCCATTCGGAGGAGTGCCAGTCCTCGAGTGAGTGCAGGAGGCCCCAAACGAGCCCATGCAGCTTGCCCCCAAAGCCTTTTGTTTCATATACAGTGGTACCTTGTATAAAGGAATTAATTCGTTCCAAATGAAATTATGTTAAGCAAATTTTCCTTTATACAAATTCCCATAGGAATGCATTGAAAGCAGAGTGATCCCATTTTTATGTTGTACGGATTTTCCCCATAGGCAATTATGTTAAGCAAATTTCCCCTATCTCCGGAATTTTTTATGTTGTACAAATTTTCTGTTATACAAGCTGTCTGTTATACAAGGTACCACTGTACTGTGGTTCCGTAATATACCAGGACCGCAGTAATATGAAACATGAAACGGCGGGGGACGACTATACCCCCAAAACTACTGGGTGGTAATTTTCTTAGCTTCTTTTGGGAAGACCACCTGCAAATGCTACATCTCACTAGGCAGGGTGGCTTAGGTGGACAATCTTAGAGAGAGACACTGTTAGGTAACAAGGTCTTTATAGGCTAAAACCAGCACTTTGAATTCAGCACGGAAGCCCACAGGGAGCCAATGCAGACGTACCACGATCAGGGAGATCCGATTGTATACTTATTTTCCTGAAATAAACCTGGCTGCTGCATCTTGCAGCCACTGAAGCTTCCGTAGAGCACTGCAGTAGTCAATACTAGAGATTGCTAACACATGGACTAATATTGTCAGGGATTTCATGTCCAGGTAGGGCTGGAACTGTGCAATCTGCTGAAGATTAAAAAAAAAAAAAGAGGGAGGAAAATCTGGCCATGGCTGAAATTTGCTTCTCTGTAGAGAGCTCCAGATCCAGGGACACAGTCAAACTGTAGACTTGGTCTCTTGGAGGAAGTGTGACCCCTGTCAAGGCCAGGCAAAATATCTAACCGGGCCAGATCTCTCCGCCCAACAGCATGATTTCTATCTTACCAGGATTCAGTTTCTATCTGTTAGCCCTTCTCCAGTCCATAACTGAGGCCAGGCAGCCCACCAGGCTCCATGTAGCTTCCACTGCTGAAGAGGATAAGGAGATACAGAGTTGTGTCATCAGCATACTAATGAGAGCAAACTCTAAATCTACAAATGACCTGTCCCAGTGGCATCCTATTGGGGGGATAATCAACTCCTGTGAGACAGCACAGGGAAGATTTCATGGGCCCAAACCAGCATTGCCCAGCTGCACTCTCTGGACATGACCATCGAGAAAGGACCAGAGCCAGAGTAACGGAGAGCCTTCAATCCCTAAACTTAGAAATCTGCCCAGCAGGATTCATTGGTCAGCAGTACTGAAGGACACTAAAAGATCCAGGAGGACCAAGAAGGTCACACTCCTCTGGTTAGCCTCCCTTAACACACCATCGAGTAGAGTGGCTGGGACAGTAAGAAGAGACAAAAGATTTTTTTTAACCCAGCGTGTTTTTAGTCTGTGGAACTCCGTGCCACAAGATGTGGTGATGGCATCTGGCCTGGATGCCTTCAAAAGGGGACTGGACAGATTCCTGAAGGAGAAGTCCATCACAGGTTACAAACCCTGATGGAGATGTGTAATCTCCAGGCTTAAAACCAGGGTACTTCAAGGACCAGATGCAAGAGAGTGGCATCAGGAGACAGATATCTAGTCTCATGTGCTCCCAGAGGCATTTGGTGGGGCCACTGTGAGATACAGGAAGCTGGACTAGATGAGCTTTCTGGCCTGATCCAAAACGGCTCTTCTTATGTTCTTATGTAGACTGACAAGAACTGTCACAGTCCCATGGAACAATCTGAACTTTTAAAGAACCTATTAGGTTGATAAGCAATATATTTAGTGACAGAGCATGGTGCAGTTGGACATTTACTGCTTCATTTCTGCTCTGGACACATACTTGAAGCTGAAGTTGAAGACCACTGGTTTATTAAAAACTAGATGAAAAGAGACTGTACAGAGCAGAGGACTGCTAGAATACAGCACCAAAAACAGTGATCCCAGCCTTTCATTATGGTTTCCTATTAATTTCAACATTAACTTTGTCATGAACCTGCCATTTAATCACATTTCCTCTGCTGAAGCCACTCCTTTTCCTCACAGCAACTGCAGCATTTACATAATTTCCTACTGAGGTAATGTCCTCCTGGATGTTAATAACACTAAAGCTCCAGTGGCTGGCTTTCATTTTCATGAGACATTAATCAGAAGTACAAACATATACTGTAATCACAGTCTTAGGTCTTATTTATTCTAATGATGAGGGCGTGGAGGGGGGGGGAGAGAAGGAAATGTGCCTATGACCTGCCTTGTGTCTCAGACAAGCCTCCATTTTCTGTGGAAGTCCAAAAGGGCCAGAAGTCATAGAATCAGAGTTGGAAGGACCCTATAGGAGTCCAACCTGCTGCTTAATGCAGGATTCCGAATCAAAATATATCTGACAGATGGGCCACTAATTTTCTCTTGAATACTGTTGGGGCACCACTCTTTATTAAGTAACCCACAGAAGGGACTGATTAGATAAGGGTTCTACAAAACAGTAACAGCAACAGCTGCAGGTAAAATCATAATTTGTACCTCAAATATTTCATTTTGTGGTCATGGGGGTGACATGTGCAAACACAATCAAAAGCAATGCCTTTATAGTGGGTAAATTCAACTTATTCAAAGCAAAAAGTCCAAACATTCATGGCAAGACAGGGGTTTACCAGGCTACTCTGAGAGGTAATGTAAAATTTCTGAAAGATTTCTGCTAAACAATTGTGAGAAAAAGATTAACACAGGTAAAGTTTGTTTTAAGAGGTGTCCTAGGTGCCCCAACAGATCAATATGAGATATATTTCCATACTTCCAAATTACTGAAACAGAGGACACTCCTTCCCCTTACTGGTCTCCTTGAAAAGGAAGGCCTTTGTCTGGTGGGTGCAATCTGGCCTCTCTGGAAGCACATTCCAAGAACTGGGAGCAACCACTGAAAAGGTCCTGTCACCAAATGAGCTTGGGAAACAAGCAGAACTGAAGGGTTAATTAACCACCGCCCAGTTATCTGGATGGTTGAAGTACTGTATATGGTGGCACTATTTGCCAAAGCTGGTCAAGATAATGTGGAAGATATTATTTATGTATGTATTATTTATTTAGAGGTATTTATATTTTGGATACCGCCTGTCTTCCAAGGGAACTCCGGGTGGTTTACAGCAATCACCAAGTATAGCAATATATAAATAATAATAATAATATAAGCTGGAATCAGAAAACGGAACAGCTGCATTATGCAGAACAACAGCTGCAACAGCAATAGGTTTGCCTAGATCTACATTTAATTGAAACATAATTTGTTTAGCATTACACCTGTTTTTTCCTGCATTTTACACAGATATATTAAAATTATTATTCATAATCGCAACAGCTATGCGATGCGCATAAAGTACATTCATTTTCAAGTTATAACGAAGGCACGAAGCCTGTACCCTTTTACGCAGCACTCCATTAAAACCAGCCCCAGGGTATACTCATAAAAATACAAGCAGCCACATAATCCCTGTTCAAGACTCCCAGGCAAGCGAGAGCGATACCTTTATTATCCCATTCGGCAAAAACCCCTTATACCATTTACGCCGGAAGCAAAGGAAAGAAGCAAGTCAAAAGAGGTTGCATCGCTACTTGCCGAGGGGTCCCGGTGCAAATCTCGCGCTAGCGTGCACGCGACCGGCACCGGTGTCACTTTGCGTGGTGCGCTTTCTTATTTATTTCTTAGATTTCTTTTTATTAGATTTATTAGATTAGGCTACTCTGGCCGGTTTACGACAGTACGTGATCACGCCCCTATAAACAACCAATAGGATTTTGGCTCTAAAACCTTCCCAAAAGAGGAGCTTTTAAATCCTACAAGATTCTGTCGGGCAGGAACAGGAAAAATCCCAAATAATCCCGGCAACACGCTGAGGGTCGTTTAAAAACAGGGGGCGACAACCTTATAAAATCAGAAGATGGGGTGGAGGGGGAATTGCGTGCACGTGAGTCCACACGTGATAGGGAGCGAAAGAAAACCCAACTTCCGCGCCGGCTTGTGGGCGGCGCTTCCGGATACCCGCGCTGCTCCCGGGAGGGCTTTCCACCCCTCGGCCCGCCTCAAGGGGCGGAGGCTCCTCGCCGGCCGGCCCTCCTGCCTCCTCCTCCTCCTCCGGCCCTGCGCGTCGCAATGTGTTGAGCTCACGGGGCGGTTCGTCCTTTAAAAAGGCGACGGGAAAAGGGGTAGCCGGTGGAGGCAGTTGCCGCCTGGGTGAGTCTTGTTCTTCTTCTCCCAACGCCCTCCTCCGTCTTGCGCCCTTGGAGGAGAAGCGCAAAGGCAAAGCAGGGACCCACGATCGCCCGCCGGCTTTCTTGGCCGACCCGCTCGGGCCGGCTCCTCCCGTGCCCGCTTCCGCGCACAGCCTTGGGGGAGCCCCGGCGCTGTCGTGATACCTGGAGCGCGCTCGTGGGCCCCTTGGGGCAGCAAGATTTATGGCAGAGGGGCACCAATCAGGCCTTTGGCGCAGCCCACCCACGCGCCACCCGCTCCTGGCGTCGTGTCTGAGGTCTTTTTCGGTGAGGTGGCGGCGGCTTACAAAACCCATGCTCCTCAATCAGCTAACAGGCTGCTTTGTTTGCAACCTGCCTTTGCAGCGGGCTGAAAGCTGCACGTGGTCCCGGGCAGGGGTGTGTCTGCGTGTGTCTGTGTCGGGGATAACAGAACATGTGCCCAAGGCTCATTAGATGGCTATGGTGCACCGCCCATCTTTCGAAAGTAATTATAGTCATATTAATGGCAACAATTTGTGCAATACTTGTAAAGGCTTCACATGTAATATCTAGTTGTATTTTTTATTAAATATCTGTAAGTCTTAATACTGCCATACTTCACGTTACCGACAGAGGTACTGAGTCTGAGGTGGAGTGGCTTACCTGAATATGCTCTTTTTCAAACTTGGGGTACCAAACTACTAAGCCCTGACACGTGGCCTTGTAGGCCTGGAAGTTACAGACTGAAAAAAAATGTGGCCTCCAAGGTGTGAGAAGCACAGCCCTATTAAGATTGGGACTTTTTGATTTACACTGTATTACAATGACAAGTCTATCACACATCTTTATCATGTGCCAGTCTTGGACCATCCATGCCTGACAGGAAAGAAACCTTAATACCTTCCATATGTGCTGTCTTAGGCGAATATTCAACATTACCTGGCATGACAACGTTCCAAATAGCATAGTCCTGAATCGAGCTGGAACCCCTAGCATGTACACTTTATTGAAACAGCGACGCCTACGCTGGCTTGGACACGTTGTGAGAATGGATGACGGTCAGATCCCAAAATATCTTCTATATGGAGAACTAATGCAGGGAAAGCGCCCCAGAGGGAGACCACAGCTGCGGTATAAGGATATCTGTAAGAAGGACCTGAAGGCCTTGGGAATGGACCTCAACAGCTGGGAAACCCTGACCTCCAATCGCACTCTCTGGAGACAAGAGATACAGCATGGTCTACATAAATTTGAAGAGGCATTTGTCCAACAGGCAGAGGAAAAGAGGCAGGCACGGAAAGAACGAAACTTGAGGACCGGGCAAGAAACAGAATACATCTGCCCCCAGTGCGGTAGAGACTGCCATTCCCGAATTGGTCTATTTAGTAACACTAAGTGTTGTTTTTAGGATCTCTACTCCAGGCATGATACCATAGTCTTTCGAGACTGAAGGATGCCAATGATGAGACTTGTCATTGTAATACATAGTGTAACACCTTTGTTGGCATTATAGCCATTCAGTATTCTCCTTATCTTTAGCTATACTTTGATGCTGCTAAAAAGTAGCTGTCACAATATGTTATTGTGAGTTACTATAAGTTACTGTGTGGGACCCTGTCAGTGAGGTTATTTTCTGTTTGCTTATAATGGCAGTTTTGAAAATAGATGCACCTGATTTTCTGGAGCAGCATGGCTGCTTCTAATCATTGTCTTCATGAGATTCCTTGCCTCTTGTCCATTTCCGGATGCCAATTCTAGAATCCTAGATTCATGTTTTAAGATGGCTTAAACATGGGTTTACAAATCTAGAGCTGGCCCTTGGACATGGGCAGACCAGTTCTCTCTTGGTCTGTGGACTGCATTAGCATGGGAGCGGAATAGGAATGATATGGACTGTAGTTGGAGACATGTGTAAGGAAACTTTTGTGTCCTAAGTTGCCGTGGAGATCAATAACATTCAACAGGAATCCATTGGAATTCACCAACCTGTACTTTTTTCTTTAGATGTGGAGACACCTCTTCCTTGTGGGTGCTAAGGCAGGTTATCCTCTCTTCCCCTGCACTAAGACAGGGATTAAACATCTGTGGAAGCGATTAAGCACAATGAAGATAGACTCGCCAGAGTTTCAGTCCCTCTTCACACCAGGCCTGAAAAGCATTGTAGGTATGAGTGCTTCCTTTTCTGACCAGTTTTAAGACAGAGCTGGAGGAAGAGTCTTGGGAGGGGGGACATTTAGGAAAAACAAGATACCTTAACGGAAAATTGGAGGTATTTCTGTTACCGACCCAATGCAGATTGGAATATGTTTACAGTACTACTCACAGCAGCAGTAATGGAGTTCATTGTGTTGTCAGGATGTACCCTGGGAACTTATGTACTTGACTTCTCACTTCACTGGCAGTGTACTAAATACATAAAGTTGCTTATTGCTTCATTTTTATAGATACAGTTCTTCAATATAACATTTTCATTTGGATGCCAAGAATATGTTCCGTGTTCTTCTATGAACATTTCTGAGTATAAGATTGCAGTTTCCTGAAGGTTTTAGTGATGAAAGTACCTACCAGTAGAACAATTGTATTGGCCTTCCATTTAATGTTAAAAGTCTGATTGTGTTCTTTTCTTGGTCTCACTTTAGAGTGTAATTATATAAACAGTATTATTATAACTTTTTAAGTTCAAAAGTAATGTGCCTGTTTCCAGAAGCAACATAATGGACACAGTCTGAAGAATAATGGTTGCTACTCTGAAATCCCATATATAGGTGCATTTCGTGAAAGCAGAATTGGAATTAAGTTGTCCCCTGAGCTGAAATGATCAAATGTTCTTTATTTGTTTTATATATATATTAGTGAAGAGGTTAGTCTGGACTCTGGAGGAATAGTCCAGGTAAAAGTGTATATATATAGTACATTTCCTCTAATAGGTTAGAGGTGGTATACCTGACACTCTTTCGTGCCTCTTTAATCCCTTAACAGTCTTGTGATTCAAGTCCAGCTTTTGAGAGTATGACTGGTCTAAACTCATGCCACAGGAAGGATGAAGGAAAATGGAAATACGACAAGTGGAAAGATTATCTATATCAATTTTTTTCAAAATGAATGGATACAAATAATGCAAGAAGGAAAAATGTAGGGAAAACTATAATTTTGAAAGAGTGGCAGAAGTTTATAAAATGCTTGGAAGGAAAACCTGAGAATGGAAAATGGGCTAGACTTTTGAAAGCAAATTGCTGCTAATTAGAAAGGTGCTTATTGCGTTCCTGTTTCTGTGACTGACCTCAAACCAGGAATACAACTGGAATCTTGTTAGGCAGCAGCAATTTGCCTCTGTAGCTTATACCGTCTCACTTAACACATGTAAATTGCTATTAAGATTCAGCCTGGTGGGTTTTTAAGTGTTTGATTGTGTGTGTGTATTTTGACTTTCTCTCTGGACGAATAGGCATTCACCTAACTGAAGGGGCACAATGCTTAACAAATAGAAGTGGCCTTCTTCATATCTGTAAAGATGTTATCAAACCTCCGTTCCATGACACTGCCCGCACAGTAGGAGCTGTTGAAGTGGGACCTTGAGGTGAACATGGAGCCTTGGCCACCCTGAACCAAATGGGGACTGCTGTATCCATAATATGCGGGTATTGTGTAGTTATTAGGATTGGCCTACTGCACACTTGCCTGAAATTAGGTAATAAACATCATTTTACCCTCCTAAGTCAAGGTGCTCAGAGCCAGTCAAATTCCTTTGGGTGAGGAAGGAGAAAAATCTCACAAGGACCTCTCACCATTCCTAGCAATGAACCACAATAATAACACATTGCTAACAAGGTGTCGTGCTTTCATGATACCAACAGATTGCTGCCTGAGGCAAATTATCTTACTCTGCCTAATGATTGGGCTGGTTATGACGATCATAATGCAATAAGTAGAATATCTAATTCCCGTTTCCATCTTGGCTTCCTTCATGTTCATCATCTTGTAAAATTGTATCAGCTTTGGTATAAGCATGAAAGATGAGTACTCGTGCCAAAAAAGAGGTGTTTTTTCCCCTTTGCTATTACCTATTTTTTTCCTATTCACAGAATTATTTGACAAAGCAAATTATGAACTCAGGATAGCAGGAGGTGCCGTGAGGGACTTACTTAGTGGCTTGAAACCTGAAGATGTTGACTTTGCCACCACTGCCACACCTGTTCAGATGAAGGAGATGTTTGAGGCTCAAGGTATTCGTATGATTAACAACAAAGGAGAAAAACATGGAACCATCACTGCCAGGGTAAAACACCTTTACAGTGATTTTAAAGTCAAAGTATCTGGGTCTGGATGCAACGCCACAGTCATATGCCCCCTCACACATCAGTATATCCTGCTTAGGCATCACGAAGAGAGTTAGTGAAGAGGTTAGTCTGGACCCTGGAGGAATAGTCCAGCTCAAAGTGTACATCAGGCTTCCATAATCTGAGGCGTTCTGAATGTGTTGGACTGGGGATCCGTTTGTTTCCCATCCCCTATATCCAGTGGCAGTCTGGACCCCTCTGAATTAGGATAATTGGCAGAGATCATACCTGAAGCAGAATTCAAACGTTCAGCAATCATCTGGGCCAGACTGAACAAACAGGAATGGAGGTCTGGGCCTGACCGTGGCCTTCAAGACAGACAGATACTTCTGCTGGCCCGGTCAGCTGCAAAGGACGAGAGGCAAATAGTCTCCAAGGCATAGGACAGATATATGTATGTTTGCTTTTTCTCCATTATTTGTTTTCAGTTTGTTCAGTTGATTGCCAAAGTATCATTAGGGATGCCAGTTTGTAAAATAAAACAGGCTAAGCAGTAGCATTGCACTCCAAGTTTATTCCCATAAATATCCTAATTAAGTTCATTGATAATCCTTAATTCAAGAATTTGCATGCTAAAGGTACGGAAGGAAGAGAAAAATAAATACCGGGAATCCTCCTCATCAAGGTGCAATATAAGGTTGACTGTCAACAATGTGCTGGGCAGCCTACCCCAGTGACAAAGACAGCAGAAGTAATTTGTGCCATTGTTTCTGTGTTTCGCATTGCAACTAAATGCACCATGTGCCAGTGGAAGTGCTTTTTGGATAGCATTTCCACCTTGGTCCCAAATGGCTGTCAAACCTGAACTATCTCTGGAGGCCAAAATGATGAAATCAAGTCTGTCCTTCTTTGGGCACATCATGAAAAGGCAAAGATCCTATGGGAAAGACAATAATGCTGGGAAAGACTGAGGGCGGCAGGAAAAGAGGATGACCAAATGCGAGATGGATTGACTCCCTAAAGGAGACCATGAGTTTAGGTTTACAAGAGGGAGGCAGGGCTGTTGAAGACAGGACATTTGGGAGAGCTCTCATTTGTAGGGCACTGGGTAGCCATAACTGATAGCTCAGTGGTTCAGGAACCTGGCTGAAGAGTCAGAGCTTGAGAGTTCGATTTGCCACTGTGCCTCCTGGACTGGGACCAGGCCTGATAATCCATTGGGGCTTTTTCCAGTTCTGCAGTTCTAAGAGGACGATGTTTAGTTGGAGGCTACTTAGCAACATATAACAATAACAGATGTAGCTACTGCAGCTGTAACATTGAGTTAAGCCTGCATAGTGTCTTTTATATGGATCTATATGACCACATAGACTTTGTGTTTATAACCACTTAGATTGCATTGACACCATGTTAGTTTCCATCACTCATAACTTTACATGGAATTTTACTCTCCTTTTAACTGCTCACATTCTCTTGTAGCTTTAATGTAATGTTGCCTATTAATGCTGTAAGATGTCCCTCAATTTCCTGTTCTCAATACTTGAATATGTCTTAATTGTACTGGACTGTGTATTATCCCTCATTAAAGTAAACCACCTTGGGTCCTTTTCCAAGGAGAAAAGCGGGGTAAAAATACTCTAAAATGAATGAATGAATGAATGAATAGTTACTCCAAAGGATTCAGCCCTGTGTACTCATACTTTAAATACATTATCTGAAAAGAAAACAATTGATATGCTTAGATCAAGCAAAGGAAAGAATTTTCACTTATCTACCATTCCAAGAATTCTAAATGAATTCTGTAGATAATTCAATGGCTTTTAAGTGACTGTTTTTAAACTTTATGGTTGCTTCTTCCTTAGACAGTCAGCTATGCAATCATCTACTGTAATTATCACCATTTTTTACTACATTTTTAATAAACAAGTAATATGGTTGTAAGGTGGATTTTTGTTGTTGTCAGTGACACCAGAGTATTTTTTAACTGCTATTGCAGAAAAAATGGAAGTAGTCAGCCTTAGACTTTTCACACCTCCAGCATATCATATACTTTAATCAGTATATATGGAGTTAAGTATCATTGATGGATTGATTTATAAAAGTTTTATTTAGAATTTGCATGTATTAATAGGTTTGAGATTGTTCCAAAAAGATATTTCAACTTTGTAAAATGTACTGAAAGATTAAATCTGCTTAGGTCATTATTCAATTGATCTGAATAAATCAGACACTGCAAAGTTAAGTCTAAATCTGCAAGTAAGAAATAGAGTTTGCTAGCTGCTTTTTAGATGATTGACTTTAAAAGGAATGTCTAAAAGCTATTAAATACAGGTTTTCCATTTTTTTATTTGCTTTGGAGTGTGTTGAAGTTGGATATTATAAAAAGGATTCATTTCATAAGATGTCATAAGATATTATATGTTCTATTAATACCCAGCTTGTAAAATACAACATTTCACCCCAGGTGGTGACAGTAAGTGTCTCAAAAAACGGGAATACAGTCTGTGTTTGAGTACCACTGCTATCATCTCTAATGGTCATGATGACAGGGGAAAGTGACCCCTGTGTCCACTGTTTCTGGCTGGAGCCATGTTGAGGAGAGCTACTCCACAGTACAGTAATACCTCATAAGACGAATGCCCTTACAACAAAAAATTCATAGGATGAATGCAATTTCCAGGGATAGGAAAAAACCATAAGACATTTATTTTCTTTCCCATTTGCATTTGTTTTACGAGGGACCTTGGGGGTGAGTGAGGGGCTTGTTATGGCATGCACACAGTTTTCAAAGTGCTGCAGCTGAGGAGTCATTGGCTGCAGCAGCTCTTTGAAAATCACGCCCCCACCATAGTAAGCCTTCGCTATGGCAGGCTGGTGATATTCAAAGTGCTGCAGCCAAGAGAATCTGCTTCAATTCTCACAGTGCAAAAGGGGCTCTCAGACCACTTTTGCTCTGTCAGAATCAAAGGGATTTTTGCTCCGTCGGTGTAGCCAAGATTCCCTTGGCTACAGCACTTTGAAAACTGTGTGCCCACCGTAATGAGCCTCTCACCCACCCCCAAGCTCCCTGGCGGTGGCAGCAGCAGCAGCAGCGGACCCTCCACGAACCCGCCCACCCCAAGCTCCCTGGCGCTGGCTGCGGCATCACCTGCCCACCCACCCACCCACCCATTCTCAAGTTCCCTGGTGTTGGCGCCGGTGCTGGCCACCCACCCCCAAAGCTCCCCGGTGGTGGTTGTGGCAGTGCTCGCCTGCCCACCCCACCCCAAGGTCCCTGGCACGGGTGGCGATGCCAGTGGAGGGTCGCCCGCTCACCTGCCTGGAAGATCAGTGGTAGTGGCGGCGGCGGAGGAGGAGGCAACTGCACGGCCCGGGAGAGCCCAACCGCCCGAAAGGTTGGTAAGAGCCATAGCAGGGTTCCCGGGGGTGCTAGTGGGCTGGTGGCTGTCCCCTCAATGTTTCAGAAAGCATTCCCATAGGAATGCATTGAAAAACCTACTAATGTGTTCACTCCGGAATGGATAAATTGGTCTTCAGTGCATTCCTATGGGAAACTGCGCTTTGTAAGATGAATGATTTGTAAGACGAATAACATCGTAGAATGAATTAAAATGGTTTTACGAGGTATTACTGTACATATTTTGTCACAGCGATGATACCTTGGTCTCTATGCAGAGTCAAGAAGAAAGATACCGTATACACACACTGTCAGTGGGAAATAAGATATAAGGATACTGACAGCCAGGCTGTTGAGTGAAGGGGGATCTCAGGAGGCAGGGAAGGCAAGGAGCAGAAGACAGGCAGAGACCAGAGGCACACATGGGGGGGCGGGGGGAGAGGCAAGGGTTTAGTGAAGCTGTAGACAGAAAGCAAGAGGTTAACTAGAGAGTAGGAGAAATCTCTTCAGCTTGGTGCTGCGTATATAGGGAAGTTGTTCCTTGTTAACAAAAAAGAGTGTGAGTGAGTGGGTGGATAGGTGTTTGAGAGGGTGGGTGGGTTTAGCATACAAAGCGATGCAGTATAACAGTGTTTCCCAGCTGTAGGTTCCCAGACATTTTTGGACTACAACTCCTAGAAGCCTTCATAATTAGTCATGCTGGCCCATATTTCTGGGAGTTGCAGTCCAAGGACATCTGGGGACCCAAGATTGAGAACTACTATAGTATACAAATAATTTAGTTACTTTCAATATAAAAACTCTTTTATGTCTAAAGAAGTGGACTTGCCCCAGAAAGATCACATCAAAATATAGCAGTTAGTCTTCAAGGTGGCACCATATTTTTCTCTTGTTTTATTTTATCTGTCATGTTTTGCATAATATGCTAGTACAGACTAACATGGCTACCTCTCCTAATACTGCATATAAAAGTGCTGTTTTGAAGAAATGAATACATTACGTCATTCCCCTTTCCCCCCACAGCTCCATGAGCAGAATTTTGAAATAACAACACTTAGAATCGATTTGATCACGGATGGGAGGCATGCAGAGGTGCAGTTCACAACTGACTGGGGAAAAGATGCTGAGAGAAGAGATCTCACCGTCAATTCTATGTTCTTAGGTAGGCTATCCTTGCTTCCAGGAACTAGCATATAAAGTCTATTTTATATTTGATTTTGACGGCCCGCCTCGCTATTCCACATGGACCTTCCTCATCAGTGCCCATCTTGAGCACAGTCCATTCCTGGATATCATGTCTTGGCTTTGGTCTAAAAGCAGGCAGCACATCAGCATTGCTGAAACTCAGCAAGGTTATTATTATGTATTGGGTCCAGACATACAGCATGCTACAAAAGATTCCTTTATTCCACAAACGAGATACATGACAAACACACACATTCCATAAATACCCATAGCTCCACCCCCCAGTTCACCCCACCAAGCGTTTTCTCATTACCAGGTCCACCTGGCTTCAACTGCTGTAAGCCTTACTCTTAAAATAACCTATACACAATACCCTATACACTACAGTTACTGTCTGGACAGTGCCTTGCTAGGAAACCTCCCCAACAACAGTCAATGAAACAGCATTGAATGCATCGCAGAAAGGGCAGGCTTTTCGCCACATGGTGCCTCATATCCTGTTGTGTAGCTACACTGTCGTAACTACACCACAGGATTTTACTCGTCACATTTACATTGGACCCTTGTATAACAAATGGTTTGTATAACATAAAATCTCTACAACATAAAAAATTCCAGAGATAGGGCGAATCCGTACAACATAAAAATTGTCGCGATTAGGGATTACTCTGTTTTCAGTGCATTCCTATGGGAAATTTGTATAAAGGAAAATTTGCTCAACACAATTTCATTTGGAACGAATTAATTTCTTTATACAAGGTACCTGTATATGGATACTGAAAATAGCATAACCCATAGAGGCAAACTGTCAATATTTTAACATGATGAATAAAATATGTTAAGACAGGGCATTGTAATATTTTCCAAATCATTTCTGGAAAATATACATAGTATCAGATTAATCTAATTTTGGTGCACTAAGGACAAGCAAGTTCTAGCTTCCAAAATGAACTCTCCCATGCAAGAACCAGATGCATTTCTTCCTTTGGGAGGAGCTGCTATTTTCACAAGAAAAAGAAAAAGGTTTCACTTTTGTTTTTGCATGTGGGTGGGTGTGTTTGGTTCTGTTCTGTTCTCTTCATTAGGCCTCAAAGCACTGGCAGAAAATACAGAGCAACAAAAATGGTTCTGATTAAAGACATGTGAAAACATAAAAACAAATTTAGCTGCCACTAAGGATCCTTCCTTGGATGATTCTGCACATGAGCAGTCCGATTTTCTGGCCTAGAAAACATACCTGCTGTTTATAGTTGATGGACAACATGCTTTATACTATTTAGCGGTACCGTGACATAAGAGCAGCTAGACTTAAGAGCGAAAAACTGTTGGCACTTTTACTGCCACCTTACATCTTTTAGATATGGTCTGCTTGACTTACATTTTTTTTAATTTTTTAAACTTATTTTTAAAAAAATTTTAGATAGGTACCCCGATTTAAGAGTAGTTCGACTTAAGAGTATGCATTTGGAATGGATTAAATTCATAAGTCGAGGTACCACTGTATACTATACTTTATACTATTATACTATAAAGAACTTTTGCTTTATAGTACATGATCATCTTGCCAGAAGGAGCTTAGGCTTCCCAGTTACAGTGCAAAAAAATAAAAAAAATAAATGCATGCTTGGCACCATAAGATAACCTTTTAATTGAATCTATTCTGTTGGATATGTTTGATTTACAGGTTTGGATGGCACACTTTATGATTATTTCAATGGCTATGAGGATCTAAAGAACAAGAGGGTCAGATTTGTAGGGAATGCACAACAGAGAATACAAGAAGATTACTTAAGAATTCTACGATACTTCAGGTAACAGTTCCATGTGTTTAAATAATAAGAGCATGATCAGATAGCTAATGGATCATCTGCCATATACTTGGCTATAATATTCTTCCTTTATCTCTTCTTTGGTTTTGCTCATAGTAGAGGACTGTCAGGTGCAGACTATTAGCACATTGCCTAGGCCCTGATCATTTTGAACAAGGAGAACTGTCTACCTGTGGGGCTTCCACATTGTGTCTCCAGTGTCAAAACATGGCAATCAACCAACCAATGAGCGCTTGCAATTTGACCTTGAGAAATGCAGTTGCTGTTGGTACAGATCCTGAGATTTTTTTGTATTCATTTAGGTTTTATGGAAAGATATCAGAAAAGCCTGGTGTGCATGAGTCCCAAACTCTGGAAGCCATCAAAGAAAATGCAAAAGGTCTTGCTGGAATATCAGGCGAGAGGATTTGGGTTGAGCTGAAGAAGATTCTTGCAGGCAATCATGTTAATCACATCATTCACCTCATGTACGAACTAGATGTGGCTCTCTATATAGGTAAAGTACAATGAGTTTGCACTGCTCTGTAGGCCAAAACATGAGCAATAGGGAACATTGTGGCACATTTGGCAGTGAACACCTGCACCTTTGTTTGGAAATGAGCATAACTGTTCTGAAAGCATTGTAGCCCGTGCAGCACATCTCAGGGTGTTCTGGTAGTTGCTGAGGCATGGCACGGGGGTGGATCTTTGAACATCACTGTGATTTGCTGTTCTAAATAACTGTGTAACAGCACGGGTAAAACACGACTGAGAGTAGCTATGATTCCCAATGCTGGTGCAGTGAGACTGGTTGTGTTTTTGCACCTCTGTTGCCACTCCTGCAGTGATCTTAGTGAGCTTTGTTTATGCCTAGCATTTGTCTAGTCAAGGAGAGTGAATGTGTGACTGCAGATGTTTTGGGACCACCTTTGACTTGGGTCCACACACTGGGGCTGATGAACATATCACTGTCCCAACACTGTTTGGACAGTCACATGTTCACCATCACTGATTTAGTTGCAGAGTACATCTTCTGGTAGCTTTCTGATTTCTTGGTTAATCGTATTCTCATGTTACTTATTTTTTTATGTATCTTCTCAGGATTGCCTGTTAATGGGAGTTTACAGGAATTTGACATTGTCTGTAAAAATGTTGAGAAACTGTTTCCAAAACCAATGACCGTTCTAACATCACTGTTCAAGGTTCCAGATGACATAATGAAACTGGATTTAAGGCTGAAAATTTCAAGGGATGAAAAAAACCTTGGGCTCTTTCTGTTGAAGCACAGGAGAGATTTAGTCAAAGCTACTGACGCTGCAGATCCACTTAAACCATATCAAGAGTTCATTATAGATGTAAGTGTTACTCTGTATTGCTGTTTCACGTTATCTGTTCTACATATTTATTCCACAAGAAGCAGTTTTACATCATTGCCAGCTCCCCTTCAGCTTTCTGTTATAAGAGTTTCTCTATTTTGTTATTTGACTGAAAAAAATGAATTGGGGCCTTGAAGAGTCACATGGTTTTGACCTGTGTTGAAACATCAAGGTGGAGGGAAGGGCAACACCAAGCGGGTGAAATGTATTCAAGCTGTAATACTGTTAGGCGAGTTTATATATGGGCTTGAAAGATCATAGCTAAAGAGATGCCACCCATGGCAAGTGATCACTTTGGAGGGATGTGACAAGTTAGGTGCTGCATCATATTTACTTGTCCTCCATGTTGTTTATCATCATTACCTTCCATACTTTTCAAAGAAAAACTGTCTGGTAGTACTTGCACTTTCAAGGAGGCATCTCACTCCTGTGGTTTGTGAAGTGTGACTTGAAATTAGTGGATTTTAGGTATTGCTGTGTGATCTTTAACCCTTAGATCTCATGTTGTTGTTGTTGTTGTTGTCCCATGTGCTTGTGAAGTCAAGGGAGGCTGATAGAACATCCAAAATCTATGAGCTTCTGAAATACCAAGGGGAGGAGCATCTTCTGAAAGAAATGCAACAGTGGTCAGCCCCTACTTTTCCTGTGAGTGGCCATGATCTAAGAAGAACTGGGATTTCGTCTGGAAAAGAAATTGGTATAATCTTACAACAGCTACGGGATCAATGGAAAAAGAGTGGATACCGAATGGATAAGGAAGAACTCTTAAGCTATGTAAAGAAGATGTAAAAACAATTGGTGATTTAAAATGTAAAATAATTTAGTGAATTTTTTCCACATGTAATACTTTTTGCAGTCTATCCTATGGAACTATTGCTATCTTTTGTTTATTTTTGCAATTAAAATGTTCACAAGTAAATTTGTTTCCAAAATTGTTCAAAATATCTTCCTGTATACTTTGCCATGAAAATATCCTCATATCAAATTCATGATGGTTTCACTTGGAATTGCTGACTTCTATTTTATGTTGATGCCCAACCCCCATATAAAAGCATGTTTTATATTTTTAGTCAATACTAATACTCTGCATTAGGGAGTATAATTCTAAATCCTATACAAAAGAATTTAAGAACAGCCTTGCTGGAACAGGCCACAGCCCATCCAGCCCAGCATTCTGTCTCACACAGTGGCTCACCACTTGCTTCAGGGTATTCCCAAGCAGATGTCTTCACCTGCTTATGATTCCCTGCAAATGGCATTTAGAGATATCCTGCCTCTCTCTCCAACCTGGAGGTTGTCCTTAGGCATTCATAAAGATAGCCCTTGATACCCTTGTCCTCCATGAAGTTGTCTAATCCTTTCTTAAAGCAGTCAAGGCTAACAGCTGCCACCACTTCTTCTGGCAGGGAGTGATGCCCTTCAGTCACTATAATAGGGCCAAAAAGGTTGTACGCATCCACACAATTTTAAAACATTTCACATGTCATTTAACAGCTGCTGGGGAGAGGGGAGGCCTGAACAACCCAAACTATGACCTCCACTACTCCAGGTCTACTCTAGATCTTAATTTCAAACACTGCTCCATCGCACTCCTTTTCTAGCAGCTGCTTATATTAAATGGAAGCATCAACAGCGTTTTAAATCACTGGGATGGAGAGACAAGGTTTCCTAAAACCTTCAGTCAATACTTACATATATTTCAAAGTGTGTTTTTTTAACTAAAATAAAAATGTTAGATGTTTAAGTTATTTCAAAATGTGTAATATTCATGAGTTAAAGGAGGCAAACAGCATCCATTGTGGACATAGGAGCACTTCTTTCGCAAGCATCCCAATCAACTCTACATTCTTTGTGTATGATCTTCCCCATATGTTGTATTGCCTCACCTAAACTGCACTTTTTGGACATTTACAACCTGTATGTAGAGAAATAAAATATCGTGCTCGAAAGTGGCTTGGTGAAGCACAGCATTTGACAAGACTTGGAATCCAGTCTAAATAAGAAAAGTCACAATCTACAGATGTTCAACTTGTTATACTAGGGTTAGGTCAAGGTCCACCAATGCGTATACAATTTCCAGTTTTTCAGAATTCATCAGACATCTAGGTGACATTTAAAATGGGAAGAGGGGAATGGATGTGTAGAAACAGTTCAATTATTATTATTATTTTGCCAAACCTGGCCCATGTAGCTTGGTGTTCAACTCGTTTCCAAGACTGAGATTTCCAACTGAATGAGTGACTATCCTGGATGTGCATTTGCCAAAATACAACTAGTAATACAGATAGGGATTGGAATAAAGAGGACATTCAGAGGCTTATCAGTTACCTTAGGCAAAACATTGATTTTGGAATGACACAGAGCAGCTGTACAGAGAAATGGCAACCAGGCTGGAGGCCAAATCAAGAAAATTGCAGAAGCCAACTTCATTTTTTTTTAATCAGCTCAAATTTGGCTTTGTTTTGATGAGTTTTTTAAACTATTTTTTTGCAACAGAACATTGAGTTCCCACCCCAAAAAGGCAAACAAAGCAGCAATTACAAGCACAGCATGCTTTCTTACTGCAGCTCTCACAAAGCAGTTTGAAGTCGGATAAGAAATTGGCAGTAGATTAAAGTTTTCTCTACCTAGAAATAGCATTTCTAAATAGGGCTGCCATGCAAATCAAGATGTACTTACATATACAGTACATGATGGCAAGCAAAAAAATAAATAACTTTGTATCATTTGTTTGCATGTGAAATGAGAGGTTTTGCCTAGTGGTCTCTTGTGATCCTACCCAGGCCATTCTGGTCTACAACGATTGAAAGCAGACTTAATGTTCCAGGCCAAGATCCAGTTGGGTCCTTCTTTACACTGATGGAAGAAAGACATCAACAGATCTCAGAAGAAAGTATCTCCCACACACCACCCCTTTATGGCTGTATTTAAACAGTTATTTTCTTTAGTTCTTCTGCACCCCTTGGAAGATGGGTCTGTGGCATCGCTGCTTCTGAGATTTACAGGATGGTTTCTTCTATCATCACAAAACCCAAACTGTACCCTGTCCATGCTTGTTTAGAACTCAGGTGGAAATACTGAGTTCAGCGTTTTATTAACTACAACCACGAAGGTATAACTTGACTTTAAGCCCTGCTTGTGTTTCTCCATTCGTTTGGAGTAAGCCCTGGAAGACATACACACAGAAGAACTGGGACAACACCGAGAAGCATTAATGGATTTTATACAGGAATTATAAAGCATCTTCCACACAAAGAAGTCTTCATTGGGGGCACAACAGCTATTTGCACAACAGCAGGGTATATTGTCTTTGCAATTACTTGATATCACATTGGATCTGAAGTTAAAAGATGCCTGGTAATCTCAAACCCCATTAGAGAGACAGGGCCAGAAGGGGAAGCCACCGTCAACATTAAATGGAACTGGTGAAACATCTCACTTCATTATACTATACTTCCCTGCTCAATTATCATTACACATTAGTGCCACACACAAAAAGGTATGTTTCAAGCTCCATGTCACTGCAGCTAACTATGCTGCCTTCATTTGATGCAACCGGACAACAGAAACAATCAAGCATTGCTGTTATACAACCACTGTTTGTCTAAAAAGGGCCGGTATGAAAGCAGAGCAGGGATAAAGGATTTATTTGCGGCTTCCATCCCTTCACTTCTATGCACAGCAAGATCATGAACAGGTCTCGGCATGCTCGTGAAGATTTGTTCCACGGCCGGTGGTGAGCAGTCAGAGCCCATTCCCAATCTCTTGGACTAATACCCAGTCACTGGAACTAGTTACTAGAACGTTCATCACATAAAGAAGTTAGGATATGCCATTTTAACAGGAGTAGGTTAAGTCACATTATAAGCATTATATACAACAGTGAAAAATCCTCCCTACTATCCACACACAAACTTCTCATGCAGTCATGTCATTTAGCCATTCAGAACTGACGGAAGCTTCAGGAGTCCAGCTCCTTGAAAATGGAGGCCACAAGATACCATTCTTTTAGGAAAAAGGCTTACATCTTGAACCAGTTTAGCTAACCATCCCTATGCTGTACTTTCCCCACTGTGCTTTATATCAGAAGCACTGATATGGAGAAAATAAATTCCAAAATCTCCCTAAGATAATCACCTACTGTTTCTTATGTGCAAGAGGAAGTTTTGGCTAGTATTGCTTTTACATAGGTCAGTGGACAGATGGGTGTTGTAGTACAAAACAAAGAGCTGATTGCTTGATTGTGACCGGGATGATAATGATTAAATAACGTAGGACCACAGAGGTAGAAGACTTCAAGAAACAAACCTTGAATCACAGAGCCATTTGCTCCTGGCTATTTAACATATTAGAATGTTCCTCACACCCTTTCAGAACTAAAGCCATTCATTGCCTTCAAAAAGCTCACTAGGCAAGAGTTAATAGAAACCATGGCAGTAACGACTGGACACTTCTTTTGAAGACACTGCTCACTAAATATGTAAATACCAATCTAGTTTTCGTGAACCACCAAAACATTTTAGCAACGTTTTTAATTTCAACAACTTACCTAGCCACGTTTGAAAACGTTTTAGTAATTTATTATGAACAAATGAGGGAATGAAATGCTCCCATAAGCAAAAGTATATATCCCAGATATTTCAAGGAATTCTTCCATCTGCAGATGTTTCTTATCAAAGAGCATTCTGGGGAGGGGAGTCTTTGGGGCAGCCTTTTCTTTTAACAGATAGACAATGCTGTCCACCACCACCACCACCACCACCACCCCCATCCCCCTGCAAAACAACCAGCTTCTGTTAGTTTTTGCTCCACAGAGAAGTGACACCTGCATCCCAGCCTCAACCTACGTCGGATAACTAACGATACAGGCAAAGTGAATGCTACGGTCATTTACCAAATATTATGAGCGACCAAAACTGCCAAGGTTTCCAGAGCCTTCATCATGTCAAAAGGTGCATAATGTTTCCAATGATCGAAAGGATTAAGTGCATAACATCTGTAAATATGGTAGACTAAAATGTACTTGGTTTAGCAATGCAGAAAATCATATACTTTAACATGGTACAGAATGTAGGCTTAAATGAGTAACTCAGGTTCCATTAAAAAAAAGAAAGTCCACATTAGGCAAATGCCGTGAAAACCAGTAAACGGGAATAGAACACTTGTATAGGGATTTTCTACAAAGGAATTGCATATAATAGTTCTTTTAGCAGCAGACTTCAACATTTCCTCTTGCCAGCAAAAACCCTATGACAAGAGGGTCTTAACTCTTTCACACCAGCCATTACAGGAGGTTTAGGCCTCATTCTCATTTAAGGCGTCTTTAAACAAATGCTAATAACTGTAAGCTACTAGTTACAGTCAGAAACAGTAACTCTCATAAATTCACGACATTCTACAAGGGCTACAGCTTATGTCAATGCTTTTACACAAGTCAAATTACTTAGTCTCCATTCCTATTCTGTTGGTGCATTTCATCTCCTCAGTGATACTGGGCATCTTCATAAGCGATTACATGCCACCTGTATGTGTATGTCTGATTCCATATTTGACAGATAATGTAAAAATCATTTCCATTTCCCCAGTCTCTTATGTTCTTCTTCCAGCAGTCCAAATTAAAATATTACACACATCCAGAGCTTAGAAAACACCAGCAGTTTCTCTCACTAAACCTCAAATGTACTGATATTTTTAAATAATCAGACAGCAAATGCAGCATTCAACATATTCTTTGACACCAATGGCTTCCCGTTCATCTGAACTGAATTTAGCAGGTCACAGGCAAAGCAAGAGTGCTCTTTCTTGTCCAGTCTCATTCTCTTTCTCGGGAATCCTTGGCAGGAGGGCAGAACGGGTCAATCCCCAGAATTTTTGAGGCGACATATCCTTCTTGGTTGCAGTGAACTTCCATCCCATGTGGCTTCCACAGATCCTGCACTGGGCTATAGTCCATGCGTACCTAGAAGTTGATAAAAATCACATCCGTCCTTAACTGAGAAATATTTCATACCTTAAAAAGAAAACATCAGTTCAAATACCCATTCAGGTTGATAGCATTCAGATGAGCAGAAGTATCATATGTTAATAAGATTCACATGCATGGATCCTCACATAATATTATAAGTTCATATCAGAAGTGTGAGCTATAAAGAATTAATATTACAGCAACTTTCAGAGTACATTCATTAGATTTTACTCAAATGATTTAAATAGAAACTTGTTCAACATGTAAAGCTTTTATTTCCCCACTTGCCTTCATGGGGCCTTCAAAACAAGTAATAATCACTTCTGTGTTTGTACAGTGGTACCTTGTATAAAGGAATTAATTCATTCCAAACGAAATTATGTTAAGCAAATTTTCCTTTAT
Organism: Phrynocephalus versicolor; assembly: GCA_023846285.1. Lineage (NCBI taxonomy): Eukaryota > Metazoa > Chordata > Lepidosauria > Squamata > Agamidae > Phrynocephalus > Phrynocephalus versicolor. The sequence continues at coordinate 20,265,947 of JAHTLZ010000015.1, forward strand.
ACAAATTCCCATATGAATGCATTGAAAATGGAGTAATCCCATTTTTATGTTGTACGGATTTTCCCCATAGGTGATTATGTAAAGCACATTTCTCCTATCTCCAGAATTTTTTATGTTGTACAGATTTTATGTTATACAAGCTGTTTGTTATACAAGGGTCCACTGTATTTGGAAATAATGGCCACACTTGAGTGAACTACTCCTGCGTAAAGGTGATGGCATCAATAACATGAGTAGATTGCCAGTAATTAAAGAGTTTCTGGTTTTATCGCAGTGCTTCCTCAATTAGGAACTTTTTACTTACCAGCAATCTGCCCTTCATAGATGACATTACTGGTAACAGCGTTTTACCAGTAACTGCAGAATTCTTGCTTGAAGCTCAGGGGTTGCCTGCCTTGCTCCCAGTGAGAATGAATGTGCAGGAGGCGAGTCAGGTCAGTCCCAACATCATAGTAGTAAGTCTTTAATTAAGGGACATCTTTTCCCTGCCGTCAATGTTACTGCTCCAATTTCCTTAACAGATTTCGAGTCAATGTATTTTGTATCCTCTAAGGCTTTCATGGCAGGGATCTGATAGTTGTTATTTTGGGGGGGCTCTTTGGCTGTGTTCTGGAAAGTGTTTCTTCCTGATGTTTCGCCAGACTCTTTTGCTGGCATCTTCAGAGGACAAGGAGCTCAGGGAACTAGGAGTTCTCTCTGTGCTCTGGGGTATAGAGTGAGTGAGACTATGGGGTTTTCAAGTTGTGGGAAAGGGAAAAACTTCCAGAAGACGGCTAAACAGTCCGAAAAAATCACAACAGCTATCAGTATATTTTCTTGAAGGAGCATATGCTCTTCATACTAATTCACAAGCAAGGTTCCACAAATCAAAGAAATACTCAAATTGCAAGAAACGTTGCAATAAGTCTAGAATAAACTTCTTGAATCCTTTCTGGAATCAACACTTATGTAAGGGAATTCAAGTAAGTCACAGGGAACACTGACATGCTCAGAAACACATCAAGCACTTTGTTAATAAGCAGAAATATGCCACCATGACTTGCATGATTTCCCTATGTGAGCACAGATCAGGCTCTGGCCAAGACATGCAATAATGGAGGAGGCTGATGCCTTCCATCTGTCCCCCACCCCCCACCCCACCCCCACCAGCATTCTGGGAGCATGACTAACTTTTTTGCCCTTCCAGTTATTTCTGTTTATTCTCTGACTCCTGAGGGTTGTGCACACAAATTCCAACTATTGCTTTAATGAAAAGCAGACTTTGCAAAATGGTGTGCCAATGCTAGGACTAACAATGGGTTAACAAGATGTATATTACCCTGGAAACCAGCTGTGTTCAGTGGAAGATCTGCCACTCAGGTTCAGGTTGCAGGCTTTGTACACAGTAAGGGTCTCATGGACGTATCCGTGAGGATTCACATATGCAGCCATAGGCCCACACAGGGATAAACTAGAACAAAGAGTCAACTGTGAAAAGGGGGAAGGGTCCAAGAGCACTCATTACTTAATCAGAACTGGACTATGTTTATGTCTCATATCCCTGACTTCAACAAGCAATAGATGGCAATATTTAGTCTTTAGTGTCCAAGTTTTATCAAGGGTGGAAGAAAGAAACTCAGCAGCATGTGCCAAGTTGCATATGTGCTCTAAACATTGAGCGAAATACTGGTCAAGACAATAAGAGTGGAGAGGACAGCACCCCTCTCCACAAAAGCATCCGCTATCTGCTAAACCTTGTTCACACATGTTTGACTTATTGCTATTAAGATAGTCCTAAGCCAATTTTAGACTAGGAATGGAATGATTTAAGGGAAACAAAGTTAGTTCCTGTTTTAATGAAATCCATCTAATATCAAACATCAACAGCTCAACACCAGCATGCAAACACACATCATCATCATCATTCTAGAACAGTGATGGCAAACCTTTTAGAGACCGAGTGCCCAAACTGCAATTCAGAGCCCACTAATTTTTTTGTAAAGTGCCAATACAGTAATTTAACCTGTATACAGGTGGCTATGAAGGGACGATGTCGGGTGCCCACAGAAAGGGCTCTGAGTGCCACCTTTGGCACCCGTGCCATAGGTTTGCCATCACTGATCTAGAACTACAGAGCTGGAGGGGAGCAGTGCAGTTCCTGTCAAGGAGGCACAGTGCAGGATCTAACTCCCATCCCCTGGCTTTGGAGCTCAATAACTGAACCACTGAGCTATCTGGTAATACTCTAAAAATACAGCCACCTTTTGCTAAATGATACAGTGTAGTCTATTAGAAACTCACCTGAATATCTCATTTTTAGTTGTTATTTCTGTGTCTTGACAGTGCTTACAGCAAAGAGATGTACACTACAATGTAAACAAACAAACAAACAAACAGATAGATACATACACCCTTAAAGGAGGTTGAGACTACAGAGCATATGGGGTGGTACAGAAGGAGACCATCACCCCAATGATAAAAAAAAAATTCCTGATTGTTCAGGAAAAAAGGTATTGCTCTAAGGACTATAACAATAAACTGATACATACATACAGTAAATAGTAGCAAAAATAAGAAATTTTATCTTCTGATAGCAGAATGGCAAGATATAGCAACTGTGATTATTACCATGAAAAGGCTTTGAGTCCAATAGAAAGTAGGATTGAATATCTGATAAAATGTGAAGATGTTTTAAAAAAGACTTTTTTTCACACAGCATGCACACATTATCCAGTGATAATCAATGTTTGCTTCTTAACAGAGCCACACATCGTGCTTACTATTATTAGAGTAACATGTGCAGAAATCTACATTCATGAGTGTTTCTAAAATACTGAATTATAAATTTCTTCCCAAAAAGTAATTTCAAGCATATAATCAGAAAAGTAAATGCACAGGTTTCAAGACATTATCTTCATTTTTCACATAATTTCTCAGTCAAGGAACTATACAAGATAAGAGGATGGTTTGGGAAGAAGTTAATAGCTATATCACTCATGGGAAATAGATAGCAAGGTATGAACAGGTCAATTTGTGGATGATTTGAGACAGACTAGGATGCACTTCTTTCTTTAATCACCACAACCATTCATCTTAAAGTAAGGCTGGTAGACCAACCAGGAAGCATCAGGAGTGAATTTTTGCAGTCAATGACTGGGAGTTCAGTTCACTTCCTACATTAAATCAAGTTGTTAACTCATTATGTGTCGAGATAACCTCATTCTTTAATTCTATCTTTTACAATATTTACCTTCTTTTTGACTCTGATCAGTGATTTTTAGAGTTCAGTGAAAATGAAACAGCCCCTACAAGCCTGTACTTCCCATCACTGCATAATTTAGTCTTCAAAGAAGAAAAACTTTTGCTTTATTTTATATTAGATGCCTACTTAACAATTTGTTTTAAAAAGTTAAATTTGAACATTTGAACAGGACAGTGGATGTTATCATTTTCCTTTTAAGAAAGTCCTTTCTGAAGGATTAAGCTTTCACCTTTTTATGTTACTAAAATATTGGGAGAAAGTGAAGCTGTTCATTGCAGAAAATATGTAAGTAAGCTCTCTGGTTTGCAATCAGGAAAACAAGGAGAACATGCTGTAGAAAAGAGTTCCATGTTAATCTTGCACTAACAGTACTTTGGAATGAGGAATATTAGTGTGGACAAACAACATTGGCACAGCCATCTTGAAAGGCTACAGCAAAACCAAGAAAAGTGATTAAGCGCACTTTGGTGATATTACAGCACCCATGGACAATCCTATGCAGTAAGACCCATTGTTCAGTGGGAATATGATTGGAGTGCAAGTCTTAAGGAGGTTCAGTAGACTTACCTTGTTCATAATATCTAATTCACATCGCAGTCGCTGAACTGCACTGCCAATTTTGAGCAGTTGAATTCGCAATGCATCATCAATTGGCAGACAAGCGGCCACTCTGTACGAAAAATCTGAAAGAATAAAACACTTCCTTGTACCATACATATTTAAAAGAGGAAAGATCACTAAACCACACACACATTTTATTTCAAATGGACAATGATAATGTATAGTGATTACTAGCCATTACCACTGAATGAGGTCAACAGTCACACGCAGCACTAACTTTTTCAACTCAGCTCAAATAAATGGCCTGGCTAGATCTTCAATCTGCAGACATATGTGAACTGTTTTCTTGAAACACTACTCTCAGCTTCACAATAACACTGGGTCCTATGACTGCAATAGTGACATGTACACAGAAAACAATGATAAAACTTGCAAAAAGACCATGTTAAACAAGAAACAGCAATGGGGGTTAGGGTTGCCTTCCCTTACTCAATCCCCATTTTTTTTATCTGCAAAGTTTTTAACACATTTTTAAAGCTAGTCACAAAGAGGAAGGGTGGGTACAATAAAGCACATGTGATTCATCTCGTCTTCCAAGCCTCTTTCTGTCATAGAACCATGACATTTCATGGGCCAGAGCATACTGCATTAGTCAAATCTGATTTCCTACAACCAGTTGTAAATTATGGAACAGTATTGGTTATGAAATAAGGATAAGAGAAAACGTAAGATGCCAAGCAAACAGCAAGAAATAGTCGTTGATGACGGTACCTATTGGATTTGAAGGAAGTGATTCATCTTTGAGGTTTTCATCCCACTCGTGTAGTTGCATCTTGACTCGTTCCATCAAGGTTTCCTTGGGTTACAAGAAAAACCTAATTTAAACATAAGCACTTCTTTTTCTTTACAGAAAAGAATGAAAAATGACTACTGTATCAGAAAGGATGTCCAGGTTTATCAAAACTAAAGTTCAATGAATACTAATTCACCTGTTAAACGTGGCACCAAAATAGACTAATTTATGTAAGGAGAAACTCGAAATTAGTATAACTTAAATCCTTTGCAGCGATTGAAAGAATGTATGAAAGGAGACGTGAAGTAATTCTGCACTAACATATTTGGAATATGTCTGATAGGGGTATAATAATAATATTTACAATTACCCTTTCCAGGGTTCTCTAGCTATAGGGAACTCGTGGTTTATCCAGCGTGCCTCTTCTTCTGGGGCGCCCTGGGACTGTGGAGCTGGCTCTTTTTCTTATTTCACTTTTACAAAGGAGGAACCCAGAATTCTTTGTCTGTACATGTAGAGAAACCCACTGGGACCAACTCTTCAGGCATTATTCACTTTGTTTAGCAACTATGAGAAGTACTTTATCTCTGTTCCCCTCAACACCACACCCTCCATCACTGTCTTCCTCCTGCAAGAAGCAACCAGTCTGAAGGCCAGAAGGCACTGTACCCGTGAAGGCTTTTGATCATAAGACACCATGCAGAGGAACCTCTCCTTTTAAGATGCATCAGTGAGTACTGTATATGTCAGGAAAGCCATGACAGATGGCCAGGGATAGGGTTATACCACTTGTGTGTTGACTAAAAGCAGTGGTGAGCAGCACTCGAGCAGGGCTTGTGTGCTCCAACCAAATGGATGCCTGAGGCGGACAGGTTTACCTGCAGCACCCTATCTATGGAGGCATAAATTATGCCAGTTCAGTGAAGTGCAAAATTACATTAGCCACTTTTCTTAAAAAGAGAGAGAAATATGAGCTTTATGTAGTCTAAAACCTACAGCAAATGACTCACAATTTAGTAACCTCACTGAAATCAAATATACCATATTTTTCGCTCTATAAGATGCATCTGACCATTAAGACGCGCCTAGTTTTAAGAAGAGGAAAACAAGAAAAAATGTTTAGCCTGAAGTTTCATGGCAGAGGAATCCAGGCTGCAAAAGCGGAGGGGGGGGGGGGGGGGCTTGCAAACGATGTGATTGAAACTGTGGCATCCAAGCTGCAGAAGGGGAGGCGTGCAAATGATGTGATTGGGTCTGTGGAATCCAGGCTGCAAAAAGAGAGGCTTGCAAACGAGGTGATTAGAACAGTGCAATCCAAGCTGCAAAAGGGGAGGGTTGCAAACGAGGTTATTGGGACTAGGGAATCCAGGCTTCAGAAGGGGAGGGCAGAGGCTCCGTGGAGGAGACCTCTTTGCAAACAAGGTGATTTTTGACTGAGGAATCTTGGCTGCGGAAAGGGAGGTGTGGGGAGAGGCTCCCTGGAGGAAGCCTCTTTGCTAACTAGGAGACTGGAACAGCGGAGTCCTGGCTACAGCATGGGATGAGAGAGGCTCCGTGCAGGTAACTTCTCTCTAAATGAAAATCTGTGATATATATGTAGGGGGGACTACTGTGTTCACTCTATAAGGTGCACAGCCATTTCACCTTACTTTTGAGGGGGGAGTGTGTCTTACAGAGTGAAAAATATGGTACATATACTGCTTTGAAGCGGTGTGTGGCAGATACATATCCTTCGTGGGTGTGCACTGGAGACAGAAGAGTTGGAAATGGTTATTACAGTCTAAAGGACTGGAGCACACACAGAGACGCTTCTTTTAAAAATACAATTTCTTACCTAAGAGATGGAAAGAACATATAAATTATAAAAAACAGATTTTTTTTTTTAAAAAAAATACTTACAGCATCATATAATGAATACAGCCAAGGTGGCCAGGAAGTCAAACTTGCGCAGTGAAATTTGCGCTGCAACACAAAAGGTTTTTTGTTAATTGCTACTCTTACAGAGGCCAGAATAAGAGAGCAGTCCACTAGAGAACTATCAATATTTACAATATTTTAAGGCAGTTTCCCACCCCCAAATCCATCTACATGATATATCGGTTTCCTCCAGGATGTTACAATAAAGGAATAAAATACATCATTTGAACCTAATATGTGAGTAGAAAGAAATGTGCATATATCAATCATGAACTTAAATATCACATATTGAAAATGTTGAATAAAAGAAGATAGAAACAGATACTGTGTTAGGGTTGAGAGAAGTAACCTGGCACAAGTTAGGAACACAGAATACAGTAATACCTTGGCTTATGAGCATAATTCGTTCCAAAAATATGCTAGTCAACCGAAGCACTCTTATATCAAAGCAAATTTTCCCATAAGAAAAAATGGAAACTCATAGGATTCGTTCTTGAGTCCCACAGACCACATATGGCAGGGCTGTCCAACTCTGAATAGTCAGACGCCTACCCGCCGCTTCTGTAGGCCCCCTGCAGTCGACAGCAGCAGAGGGTCGGTCATGGGGGGCGGGGCCTGGGGTGATGGCAGGGGTGAGGATGGCGATGCGGGCAGCGGGGGGGTTGACGGGGTCAGTGGGCGGGGCCTGGGGGATGGTGGTGGCAGGGGATGAGGGCAATCTCAACGGGTGGGGACAAGGGTAATGGCGATGGTGGCAGGCGTGATGCAGGCGGCGGGGGTGGGGGTGCGGTGGCGGCTCCAGCGTCGGGTGGCAGCCATGGTGGTGGGCCCCAGGGCCACCCCTTGCCACTCGTTGTTGGCAGTGGCGGCGGCAGCGATCATCACATCCCCCTCACCTCCTCCATTCTCGGGATCCTCCCCACCCCCAACAGAGTTTGCTCCGGCTGCGGCAGGCAGGCAAGCAGGTGGGCTGGCTCGCTCCCTCGCCCGGCAACTATCTCCCAACGTCAACCTGCCAAGAGCGAGCCCCGGGCAGACAGGTGGGGAGGGAGGGAGAGGGAGGGAGAGGGAGGCTCCACTTGGGGGGGGGTGATCGAGCCTTGGTGCAGGAAACGGCTCCTGATTGAAGTTGACGCCAGGTAAGCCAACGGAGAGTGAGTGAGCGCCCGCCAGTCCCAGCCATGCAAAACTTCTTCCGCCCAGCAAGGCGGAGGAACAGACAACAAGAGCGTAAGAGCGTGCAAGCACACGCACACAAACACACCCACACTAGACTATTCAGGGTGACAGCGAGAAGACTATTCAGGGCGAGAAGCAGGAAGAGATAGGGGGAGCTGCATCAGGAGTAACAGCAGCAGCGCGCGAGCACACCCCGCTTCCCTGCCTCCCAGGGCTCGGTTGCGCCTCTTCCCCCCTGCTTGCTCCCTCCCAGTGGCCGCCTAGTAGTAGCAACCAGCAGACCGGCAGGGTAACTGGCGGGGCTGTGAGCAATTGGGGAAGGGGGGCAGGGACCAGGAAAAGAGGAGAGGAAGCGAGCTACGAATTCCGCGATTGCTCGCTCCCAGCCACACTGGAATTCTTACAAAAAGAAACCTCAGCGAGCCCCCTCCCCCAAAGTGTGTGATTGCATTTCTCCTGCCCGCCCTTTTTGGCCGCCCTCCGGTGCGGCTTTTCTTTCCTTCCGGCAAGAGGGAACAGGAGTGACTGCAAAAGGGCAGAGGTGGTCCTCCGGAGCCTGGCCACCCTCATGCCGGAACGGCCCTCCCGAGAAGGGCGGCAACCGGAGAGCTAGCCGCTGCTCAATTAGGGCGTTCTTGGGGGATCTGCAGAAGCAGGAAAGGAGCCTGCGGGATTCCAGACTCAGCATCGCTCATGTGTGCAACCCCAGGCCCCCTCCCCGTTCCTTCTGGTGCACGCCCCCACCACCGCGCACCCGAGATCGGAGAGAGCCCACACTGTGCTTGGCAGGTCGCTGGAGGCTTTTCTCTGCTGTGGCCCCACAAAATGGCCGAAAGGGCATATCTCCGCCACTTTCTCATACCTGGGCTACTGGGGCACAGCGGGCAGAGCCAAGGGTGATTGCTGCGGCGGTGGCGCGGGCAGGGTCAGTGGGTGGGGGCTGGGGTAGGGGCAGGGGCAAGGGTGATGGCGGTGGGGGTTGATGGCGATCGGGGCGGGGGTGATGCCGTTGGCGGGGGGCGCAGTGGCGCCTGCAGTGTCAGGGGGCGGCCATGGAGGTGGGCCCAGGGTTGCTTGCTGGGCCCGCCGCCAGCATTGGAACCACTGCCACCACAACTTGAAAGGGTGAGTGGGTGGGTGGGATCCCCCTCCTGCACAGGAGACCTGGCGGGCGACCCCTGAACGCGCCGGGGTCAACTGATCGCCCGTGGTCGACGTCTTGGACAGCCCTGACATAAGGTATCCACAAAATGCCAAAACTCACAAAACAAGTTGGATAGAAGTCCATGTCCACACCATGGTTTTAGGTACCTGGCTGCAAAATATGCTCTGCTTGGGACTAACAACAGGATTTTACTCTGTATTTTTACTGTGACAGTAATAAAGTGCAATATGTAGACATATACACACTTGACTAGCTGCCCCATGACTAGGAATATTTTGAAAAAATGAGAAAACAAATAAAATACAAATATAAAGAAAAAGTAAATACTAACCTAAAACTCCCCATTAAAAATGTTCCTGGCTGGTGCAAGGGACACCTCTATTCCTCTCCCCCACCCCACTCTGCTTTGGAGGCTGCCTGAGACGGAACGTTCCAGACAATCACCCACAATCCAGTGCAGGAAAGGAGGGAGAGAGCGCCACGATTGGCTCATTTGTGACCATGTGACCTGCTCCCATGCTTGTGTATCAAGATACTGCATGTTGATCAAGGCAAAATTTAGAAGTGTTTGCTTGTCTTGCAAAATGCTCTCAAACCAAGTTACACTTAAACCAAGTTATTATTGTATAATACAGCTAGATGTTTATATATTGACATATATTTTCTTTTGAAATAAAACAATTTGAGGAGCCGTATGTAATGGCTATATGGCTCATCAGCTTCTTTTGCTTCAATCAGAAATACTGAGCTACCAGGAATGACCCCCCCACATGCCAAGGAAGAGGCAAATGGACCATCAACGGAGACATGACAAGACTGCGACACTGGGTAATCTCTTTCCTTTTTATTTGATTCAATTGACTACACCCAGTGAACTTTTCAAAATTTTAGCCCAATCCCCAAATGAAATGCATGGGCCTTCTGCACAACCCCCCTCAGTTCGCTAACAAGGCAGGGGTCATTGGTCTCAATGAGCCACATTAAGAAGAGGTGTGAATGTATGTATATGAGCTGTGTCATATCTTTGGAAGGACTGGGGCAATAATAACACCTCCCTCCCTTCATTTCGAATGCAGCCTAAGAACTTCCAAGCTCTGAGCCTCAACTAAGAAACTGCCTGGCTTTTTCCATCTTGCCAAGGACCTTCCATCTCAGAAATAACTCTTGCCATGTTGTAACCTTTTGATACGGCTCTGAGGAAGGGGGTTTCACCCTCGAAATATTAGCAATGTTTTTGTTAATTTTCTAGTAGCCTAAAAGTATTACCTGTTCAACTTATATATTTCCTTACAGCAAAATAGATACCCAGGACTGGTGCTGCATTTTTCCGTTCTTTTCCCATCAGTGTTCATGGTGCTATGAATATAGGGAAGCTAGAGTATAAATACTTTTAAATATGTTTTTAGATTTAAACTTCTCAATAGAATCTCACTGAATCTTTTCTCCTATTCCTACAAAAAAAATCACCTCCTCTGAAAAAGTAGCCAAAGAGTAAATAAAATCAACTATAAGTTATTTAATATAAAATGTGCAGCTGACCACTGTGCTGTACTGATAAGCCACCCAAACAATCTACAACAACAGCAGGGGCCTGACAGACACCATCCTATTTCACACTTCATTCTTTTAAAAGGCCCACAAGGATGGGAATTCATGTTGATTTTTGAAATGTCACACACACACAATAAATAAATAAATAAATAAAAATAAGAAATAAAAAAACAATTAGCTTCTGACCTTTTGATATTTCTGCAGCCATTGATGTACTCGCTGATCCTGCCAGGCAGGAGGCTTGGAAGAAGGGAAGAGGTGGCATCTGCTGCGTGACTCCAGCTGCACTGCTGACATAGTTGAAGGCAGCACTCGTTCAGGAAGGATCTGTACTTTTGCCTGCTGGATCCTGATAAAATATATATATATACCATGTAAGTATGAAAATTACACCCTTTTGACTTCTATAAGCTGCATAAATAAATAAGCCATTTTAATACTCGGTTCTTCTAGCTAAATAAATAAGACCTCTAAAAAAGAGTGCTACATACAAAAATCTCCAGTCTGCATCTCATGTTTCATCTTATCAACACGCCTTTCGTTGGTTGCTTTCTCCACAAAACTAGTAAATCCTGAAGGTTCCTTCCTTAGAAATGCACGGATTAGTGCAAATTTGAACATCAGCTTACTATTTTAAAATGGGAAAGATATTAAAGCCAAATCACAGGTTTATTTACTTATTTATTTATCTATTATTTCTGTTTGTGTCCCTCCCATCTAGCTGAAGGCTATCCTGGGTGGTGAACAATTTAATATAAACGTAATACAATCATTAAAAGTAGCCTTAAATAATATAAACATTAACAAAAATGAATAGTGTAATAGCACGCTAAAACAAAAACAGAACAAAAGATGAAAAGCAAACAAAAAAAGACAGCCCTTATCTACATGGTACAGGAAGGCCAACCTTAAAAAAACAACAGCTCATTGATTAGTCACTTAAATATCTGTAGTGAGGAGCTAGGTGAATATTGACAGGTATTTTGTTCCATAGCTGTGGGCTGATAGCCAAGAAGGCCCAACTCCTTGTCACTGTCTTTTTGGCTTCGGCGTCAGCACCCCCAGATAACCCACCAGAGATGAACAAGTGTTCCGGGTATTACTTATCAGGAGGAGCTGTTCCAACAGACGGCAAGGCTCTAACCTAAACCATTTATGGCTTTGTGTGTTATCAATAAGGACTTGAAGTCAATGTGCAAATATATTGGGAGCCAGTGGAGTGTGGCCAGAACAGGGGTAATGCATTGGAACCTCTTTGTACCTGTTAAGAGTCTGGCCACAGAGTTCTGCACTAGCTGCAGTTTCCATATTAGCCACATAGGCAGCCCCACATAGAGAGTACTACAGTAGTCTTATCTTGTGACTACGACTGCATGTACCACTGTAGTAAGGGCCTCAATGTCAAGGAAGGCACAGAGTTGGGCAATCCACCACAGTTGTTAATGTGTGGAGTGGACCATGGACAACACCGGAGATTTCACAGCTGAAGTAAAACTTTTGGCATCACAGAATCTTATTTCTGAGCTCATAACATGCAGTGATATTTGGCAATAAACCTGCAACAGATTATATACAGCCAATGTCTTTTTGGCAGAAGAACAGTTCAGTATATGTAATCCACAAAGTGCTACTCAATTAGCTCTTGTTCAAAAATCAGAAGAAACCCAATGACACCCATGGGATGATGCAAATAAGCACACACACAAGTCTGGAAGAATGGCACCTGGACTTCTTTTTCTTGAGAGACTGAAATAGTTCGCTGCTCATCCAAACAGCTTCATCAGATTGATGAAGCTGTTTGGATGAGAAGCAAAACATTTCAATCTCTCAAGAAAAAGAAATCCAGTTGCCATGACTCAACTTCCAGATAAACTCATCTGGATGACTGAGAATCTTCACACACACACACACACACACACACACAGAAACGCTTCAGCTACTCTATAAACCTAGCAATGATGCCCTAATAATGAAGGCAGACTGGCCTGCAAACATTTAACTTGTTTGAAACTAATCTGCACTATGGTCAAATATTAAAATCTACTTAGGAACTCCAAAGTATTTGGATCACAGTAAAGGAAGATCATTGGGACTTCATGTCACTTTTGCATGCTTTTATAATTTTAGCTTTCAGTGAATTTAGAATTATATTTAGAGATATATTTAGATATGTAGCCTACCTATTCTGAAATGATAAATCATACCCACACCAGAGAAAAGTGAAAACAGGAAATAAGGCCCGGGGACAGTATTACACACAAAATCACTATATAAGCTTAATATCCTTGAATCAACTCATAACTTTTCCAAAACTGGTCCAAGAAAAATACAGGACTGAGTCTGTGAAGATTCTCAGTTATCCAGGTGAGGTTAACTGGAAGTTGAGTCATGGCAACTGGACTTGTTTTTGCTACTCATCCAAGCATTTACGCCATCTTCTGCCCTTTATTTATAACTCTGTCCCAGCTCTGTTTCTGTACAATTCACCACTCAAATTCCCCCTCCATGTCAGTATTAATAGAGTAACATCCTTCAGGACTAGTGCTGATGATACAAACCATCTGAAGGTCATCAAGACCAGCAGCCAAGGATTTAACAATTCCACCAAATAAACTTTGTAAACTAAATAGGGAAGCTAATTTCATCTCATAGTAGCTGAGGTACTTAGATACAGTGGTACCTCAAATTACGAAGTTAATCCGTTCCTTGCGATGCTTTGTATCTAGAAATTTTCGTAATTTGAAATTGAATGGGATGCAATGCACCCTGGGAATGGAAGCCTTCCACAAAATTTTCTCGGGGCATCCCACAGGATTTTTTTTTTTTTTGTATCTTAATGCTTTTGTGGAAGACCTCCATTCCCAGGGTGCATTGTACACAGGAGGGATTTCCCTTTATATTTTGATTTTTTCACAGTTAGGGGCATTCATAATTAGAGGTACCACTGTATTTCTATTCCTAATGCGCTATTAAAGAGCTTCTTCTAAAAACCCCTTAATGCAGGTGAAAGAACCATCTCAACAAAATGTTATTAAGCAATTAAACGTCTCAGTTCCATTGCTTTATTACTACATATTCAGTGAATTGAATTATTGCACATTCAATTGTTCAATTTTGCTTTGTACTTAGTACAAACTAGGATAAGTAACTGAACTCTTCCCTGATCTGTGAAAGTAGCTATTATCATGGGACTTCTTATTCGTTCTCTTTAAATTCTGTGTAGCACTAGAACTGAGACACCAGTGGAAGATATGTGGAACAAAAGGATGAATGGAACTTCTTTCATTTCTCTCATCTATGGCAGGAATGTAATGTGGTATAGATGTGGCATTAAATGATTCTCAGTTTATATTAAAAAAAAAACCTAACAATGTAAAGCACAACAATTTGTTGTTTCACCAGAAAAAAAAAACAATTTCTGTTTGACCTGACCGAGTCAGGGATTGCAGGGACTCATTAATGTTAGAACTGCAAAAAATCTTTTGCTTAAGTTTGCTCCATTAAATCTGAAGTCAATTTTAACCTTATTTTCTACACTAAATATTCTGTTACTGACTATTCATCATATTTCCCCAGTGCATGATTCATGTATTATCTATTCAATATTTTATTACTGTTCATTCTATTCCACTTCTGTGGCGTTTAGAGACAGATGCAGAATACATTTACTTCCACATTTTCCTAAATAAATGTGTACATGAAATCCCTTATGCACTAATATTATAAATACAGCAACACAATTTTTAGACCTGCAGAAGAAAAATAAATGCCCTGTCTGAAATTCATTCGTTCAGTACCTTTCAGTACCTTTCTATCCCCAAAAAAGGTTCCTGCTGTGATTTGTGTGTGTGTGCGTGTGTGTACACACATCTTCCAAGCCAGAGTGTGCCTACTTCCTGTGAGAATTGGAGTGGGGTGACTCTATTTACTAGCTAGGGAGGGACACATTTTTGTATGGTAAGCAACAGGATTTCAGCCATGTTTTAAGTAAGACTTATTTTATAATTTTAGGGATTTGCACTTATGTTAGCATACCACAGTTCACACAGACCAATATTTTCTTCACATGGCAGAAATATGGTCATACACTATAAACTCCCCTTCCATAACGTTTGGTATCTAGTGCAAGCACCAGCTATTCCCATCTACTTCTGGATTTGTGATGGTGAAATTAAAGTCCTAACCACTTGTGTTTTAGAAGCTTACAGACAGGATATTCCAAAATGGAAAGGTTTGCATAAATTCCCTGTCATGTATAGCTATTATCAATCTACAGAACAGGTTTCAGCACAGCAACTATGTAGATTTGTCCAGATAAGTTAAACCATGCTTTATAAGTATGGCTGGAAACTGGTTTATGCTGTTCCAAGTCCAGAAGGCTCATTAGAATCATCACCTGCAGCTTTTTGTCTTAAGTTGCCAACCGATCCTGATTTAACTTTTCCCTATCTTTGTTCTAACACATACCCTTGGTTGTAAACCAAATCAATTGTAGCACAAATGAATTATAAAGAAATGTCATATAAAAATAGTATTTGCTTATTACTAAATATAAAGTGTAAGTTCATTGGCTCTCTTAAGTGACCTTAAGAGAGCCAATGTGGTGCAATGGACAGAGGGATGGATTACAACCTAGGGGACCTGGGTTCAAATCCCTGTTTTGCCATGGAAGGTTACTTGGGCTAGGTTGGCAATGGTAAAACTGTTTCTCAAGTCTCTTGCCTACTTTGAAAGCACTATTGGGGCTACTATAAGTTCAATGTGACTTGACAGCATGGAGCAACAAGATGTTTTACTGTTGTAGCACAAGCTTATGAAATACAACTAAAATAGATTAAATTTGAGAATTTCATAATGATAATACTTTACAACATCCTATGTACAATAACAGCATAGCTTACTTATTTGCTTACCCATCTGCTTGGGTCCTCATTTCAAGTACTTTAAATCTTTGTCTTCCTATAGCTTTTACTTTAACTGTTTCAATTCCATACTCCTGCTCTTCTCGGTAGGCATAAATTTCAGCTGTTGTTCCAAAATGTGCTTCCCTTTCAAGTATATTGCTAAGGAGAACAAATATATCATCACATTATCTGCCTTACAGCTCATTTCAGACTTATGCAGTGTCATTAACAATCCATCAGCTTTCCCTATCCCCTTTTCTGATTAGTATACATTTGGGTTATAGATTCAGCATCCAGTCTTACACTAATAAAACATTACACATTTTAGGCTCAATACTATGAAAACATGAGCAATACAGCACTTACATGACAAAAACATACTAAAAGATAAAATTCTACCTTATCCATAAACTAATGTAAGACTATTATCATTGTGTTTTGAGGTTTTGGCAGTGGCCAAGAACAGGTTTCCATGACTGAAGCTAGCATATCACTTACACATTATAAACATGGCAACCTTTGTTAGCTCCTAGCTGGATGAACTACAATACAGTGGTACCTCGGATAACGCCTTTAATTCGTTCTCCGAGGTTAGTCATCCGAAAAAATTGTTATCCAAAACGCGGTTTCCCATAGGCAAAGGCCTTTCCCCCGAGACCTCTTTAAAAGGTGCACTTTCAAAGTGCACTCCTCCCCCTCCTCGCCCACCCCTGACACCGGCGCTGCCTCCCAACATCCTCCCCAGGGCACCCACCTCTCCTCCTTTGCCACCGCCGCTGCTGGGCACCCGGGCGGTGGGCAAACCCGGGCAAACCCGCCCGCCTCTGGCGCTTACTTTTCCCCACCCCCACCTCTCTTCCTTCACCGACACTGCCGTTGTGGGCACCCGGGCGGCAGGCGAGCTGGGAGCTTCTGGGGCTTCCTCCCCCCCCAGCTCTTTTCCTTCGCCGGCACCGCCGCCGTTGGGCATCCGGGCAGCAGGCAAAGCCGCATGGCTTCGCAGCTTCCGGCTTCCTCCTCCCATTCCCCCCCCCCCGGCCCCAACCGCCCAGCCTCGCCACCGCTCGTCACCCGGGCGCGCGCGGCTTCCCTCTCCCACCCCCACTCCCTCCCGGCCCCAACCGCCCAGCCTCACCACCGCTTGTCACCCGGGCAGTGGGCAAAGCCGTACGGCTTCACCCCTTCCTCCCCCCATCCCCCCGGCTCCCACCTCTGCCGTCTCTGCCACCGCTGGGAACCAGGAACTGGTGAATCAAGAATCTCCTGGAATGCTGGGCTGAGGGGATGGCTCCAGTTAGTCAGGGAAAGTGCCCCTGGTTAGGGCTGAGGGCTGTGGACTGTGTGTGTGGGGGGGGGGCTGGAAATGTCCAGTCGTTATCCGAAAAATTCGTTATCCAGGGCAGTCGTTATCTGAGGTACCACTGTACTCTCTACATGTGGCTGATAATTTTAAAAAAAACATTGAGAAACTTCAGCTGTGCCAAAATGTAGAGGAAATTGATTGCAACTACCTAAAAGGAGTGTAAGAATCTTCTAATACAGCAGTTTCACTGGCTACCAGTTTGTTTCAACTCAAAATGAATATATAAAGCCCTACGTGGCTTGAGTCAGCCTAGAACTGAGTTCTCTTGTATAGGCGTGTGCTTAAAAAGCTTTCGGGGACCCCACTCTGATAGTCCTACCGTGTCCAGAAGCATGTTTTCTGGGGAAATGGGTCTGCTTTCTCAGTGGCTACTTCCAGGCTCCAGAACTCAGGTACCTAGGCTGGCTTGGAAGGGACTTTTACTTGGATGGATGCTGTCCTGTATTGTCATTTTACTGTGGTGCCTTTAAATTTTGCCTCGCCCAAGTCATGTTTGTATTCATTTTATTTATTTGTACTATTTGTACTATTATGTGTTTGCACTATTTACTCCATGGGCTAGAGCGCTGAAACTGTCGGTTGCAAAGTTGGCAGCTCGGAGGTTTGAATCCGAGGTGCCACAGAGTGGAGTGATCTCTTGCTGTTAACCCTAGCTCCTGCCAACCTAGCAGTTCAAAAGCATGTAAATGCAAGTAGATAAATAGGCACTGCTGTAAAAACCGGGAAAGTGAACAGTGTTCTGTGTGCAGAAATGCATTTAGCCATGGTGGCCACAGGGCCACAGACTTGCACAACACTGGCTCTTTGGCTTGAAAACGGAGATGAACACTGCCCCTAAGGTCAGACACAACTAGCATGCATGTGCAGGGGGGAACCTTTACTTTTTTTTTTTATTCTAAGCCATTTTGGGTCTCATTTGTGTGTGTGTGTGGGGGGGAGAAACATAATAACTCAACAACAAAATAAAATTTATCAGGATTTTCTATTCATTTGAAAGGTGATTCTAAAAAGCCATGAATCAAGTGCACAAAACATATCCAACCCAGATTTTTGTGACCCTGATTTCATCCACTTTAGTTCTCAGGAAAGGGCTGTATAAAAACTGCTACCTCGTTCATTTCAGAGTTGTGCAAAAGTTTAAGAACTACATATCAAAGGGCTGTTTATAGCACCTCCAGATAAGGAAGGAAATAGGGCAACTCCTATTCAGGGGAACCACCACCCTGAGTTTCTGCAGTGCTGGAGCCCACAGTATTCTACTTACAGTTCTATTTACAGATAACAGTACGGATCCCACAAAACTGATTTAAGTGTGTACCTGTATGCAAGAACAGCAAAGGTTCTGTCTTTCTGTATTAAGTTCCGCACCATGCTAACCTCTTGGGGCTGGAAGAGCTGAAGAGGCAGTGTTTGTCCGGGAATCAACATTACCACAACATGTGGCAAGACTGGGATTGTTTGACAGCTGTCATCATCATGGACGGTCCTTCCATGGAATTCTTCCATATCTGAGCCTAAATACTTTCCAGAATTTAAAAAAAAAAGTGATTACTCAGTGAGAGAATTTTTGGTTGGTTTGCAATTCATAAACAAAACATATAGTCAACCATCCCAGGAACCAGGAGATAAATGCAAAGAACTGAGTCAATAATTCTTCTAATATTTCTCAGCAGAACAACTGGAATACCTCTATTACAGTAGAAACCCTCAAACACTAAAATCTGTTTGAGTCTTTCAATATTATTATTTCTTTATTAGGTAAGGCATTACAAGCAAGGAAAAAAGACATGAGGTACATCTTCATTAATTTACATAATATCTTAGAATTGAGGAAAGAGTACAGAGAAAGCAATGGCCTCACCAGGTGACAGCGGTACTAGATTTCACCTGAGGCAACCCACAATTTTACTGGGAGCTAGAAAGTTAGAAACCTTTGTTTCTCCATGTTAGAATCACATGGTAGTCAAAACTGTATCCTGCCTGTACGAGAACACAATCTTCTTAGGAAAATTACAAGAAACATATCATAGCTTCTTTTGTTTGTTTGTAACTTTACAGAAATCAAGAACAAATTAGATTCTTTCTTTGTCTAACTGGGAGAAGGGAGAAAATGTTCAATACCAGACCATATACAGAGCATTGGCTACTGCAAGTAACAATTTTGGGGGCTACCCCCATTTGACACCCGACAGTATGTCACTTAAAATGCCTTCTGCTTCTACCTCAAGTCATCTGAAATCTCATCTGAAATCATAACATAGAACAGAAATCCAGCAAGAACAAAGAAGGTGCTGAGGCAAGGAGGACATAGAACACACGTACCATGTGTGAAGTTGGTAGACTGGTGTCAAAATTAATGGTGTTTGGCTTTTCAGCCTCCTTGCTATCTTGATCTTCAACTTCCATTTCAACGTCATCCTCTTCTTCATCACTCTCGGCTAAGAAGTGAAAGGACAGAAAGGAAAAATAATTAAGCCATTTTAATATCACATAACATGTATCTTAAAAACAAGTTTCAAGTTTCTGTTGCACGTCTCATTCTTCATCTGCAAGAAGCTGCTCCAGGCCAACTCTGTTCTGACTTTTACTGTGCAGCTACGACCTGACCAGAGCTGGCTGGACAGCGCCCCATAGGCGATTCGGTTAAGCAATTTCCCCCTATCTCCGGACATCTTTTCCTTTAAGCGGATTTTCTGTCAAACAAACCACTTGTTATACGAGGGTCCACTTGTATAAAACACAAGTCAACAATTGTATCAACTAGCAACAATCACAACAATCCCAGTCAACACCTAAGAATACATCTTGGCTATTTATCAAATGGCAAGCAGGGCATGTGCATTTCCATTACCATTCCTATTTCTTGATGAAACCAGAGGAACTATTTCCCTATTCTATCTTCAACTGCCATATAAAGATGAAAGGAAGATCAAGAGCATAATGTTCTGTAGCTGGCACTATTACCTAAAGGTTTTATTTTGTTGTGATCATACTAATCCCTTAAATTAGCATTAAGTTAACAGTCAGCAAATAATGAATCCCAGTGTACAATTAATTTCAAACTAATATACTCATTGACCCATTAGGCTAACAGGGAACTTGCATCACAAAAATATACTCCACAATAAGTCAATTGCAGCTCTAATACATAGTGTGATGATACAACAGATTTGTGTCTTGAAACATGGGAGGCAATATTTTGAAATAAAGCTATAGCAGTGAGTCTAGGCTTATCTGCAGCACTGGAAGCAAGCCTCGGCCTTTAGTGGGAAATCATCACTTTAGTGCTGCTCCTCTTGCCAGCCCCTGCTAAAGAGAGTGCCTAGATGCCCTAAGCATATCCAATCTCGCTTGATTTTGGAAGCTAAGCAGAGTCGGCCCTGGTTAGTATTTGGATGGGCGACCACCAGGGAAGAGCAGGTGCTGTAGGCGCCTGGAGTAGGAACTGGCAAACCACTCCAGTATTCCTGCCAAGAAAACTCCATGGACATGGGGTCACGAAGGGTCGGTCACGACTGTAACGACACAACACGCTAAAGAGAGGCTCTGTGTGCTAATGGTGTTGCACAAATCCACCTTGCCTTGACACAACAGGAAGCTGTATTGACAAAACAAATGGCACAGTCTTCATACAAGAGATCACATCCAAATTAGCATGCAGCTGGGGTTCCGGCCCTTTTTGAGCAAAACAAGAAAAATATGGTCTTGATTATTTCTCTTTCTCCTCTGTCTCCCATAAAGGGGAACAGCACCAAAGGCTATTCATCTCCCTTTCCCTCCCCCTGTATTGAGCAAGGGTGGGGTGGATCCAATGGCCTTCCAGTATGATCTATATCCCTTCTCTGGCAGGAGATGCATCTGGATCCCTGTGCAGATCACCAATCAAAGCAGCCTTTTTATTCATTAATCTGTTCCATGGACAGCTACAGCTATCTGTAACTACAGCCCTCTATTAAAACTGGGAGACATGCTACAGAAATCGTGTTCTAATATGGTGCTAATACTGCTTTAACACAGCGCTATCATTTGCTGCTCAAATATTTCATCAACCTCCATCAGCTTTTACGATGCTTTCATGCACAGTGCCATTGGTAAGAGATTCTGTTTTCTGCATTTTATTCTCAATATTTTTATCTTTTCCTCAATACTTGATCAACTAGTGGTTGTAAATTTTTAAAATATGCTGCCACGTACAAGACTACGTTTCATCCTAAAGAATGCTTTATGGGACCTCTGTTTTGCTTTCTAACTTTCATTTATTTTTGCAAGAAATCAAACCAACAGCTCAATGGTGCTGCATTTTGGTGAAGGGAACCTAAAGCCTGTGAAGAATGATGACTCATTTTACTGCAGTGGCAAAATGGGGGGGGGGGAGAATGGGCTCAGGACGATCGCTTCTGTCATCTTCCTTCTCTGCAAGGCAAATGCAGATGGATGAAGACAACTTGGTTTACAGAACAAGCCAAAACTGTCTGAACCTCTGAGTCATTTTAAATGAAGAGAAATGCCAAATTTATTTATCTCTATTTGTATCATTTCTCTTTGAAAATGATACGGATTAAGAAATTTAAGTTATTCACAGCTTTATGGTACTGAAGGATACAAGAGTCAAGTCTTTTTTTAGTTTCATGCCGGTCCATGGGTGATTACCAATATCTGAAAAGGACGTGAGAGACTTGTATATCCAAAGACAGAGAACCCAATGCATGGGGAAAGGTCAAGATACCTCTCGCTGGTCAGTCCTCAATTTGGGTTCATGATCAATAATTGGTCAGATGCACTATCTGCAGAGAAAAATACAGAACTTTCGTGTGGAGATGTGATTTCTGATATTCTGTATAATCTACTGTATGTTGTATGATCTGTTGTATCCTGTGTAACCAAAATGTAGGTATTGAAGTTAATTAACACAAAGAGACACAGACTCCTTAAGGTAACTGGAGGTCAGCATCTCGTCATCTTAGGCCAGGCCTGCCCCAAGTCTGGCCCGGGGGCCAAATCTGGCCCGCCAGGCCGTTCTGAGTGGCCCGCGGCTGGCTGGCCTGCCCCTCCCTCCACCTCCTTCGCCCCATGTTTTTTTAAACAGTCTCCCTCTGCTTCCTTTGGTCCCCACCTTCATTCTTTCCTCCCTTCATTGTTCCCCACCTTCCTTCCTTCCTCTCTTGGTTTCCACCTCCCTCCCTCCCTCCCTTGGTCCCCACATCCCTCCCTCCCTTCCTTGTTCCCCACCTTCCTTCCTTCCTCTCTTGGTTTCCACCTCCCTCCCTTGGTCCCCGCCTTCCTTCCTGTGGGTGGGGTTGCAAGGGGTCGGGGTGGGGCTTATGGGTCAGGGGGTGGGGCTTGCAGTGGGGTGGCAGGGTCGGGGAGCAACCGGCCCCTGACACATTTTCAGCCACCAAATCTGACCCTCCTTACAAAAAGTTTGGGCACCCCGTCTTAGGTGAAAGCCCTTCTTAGGAAGTAATGAAGTAGAAGTCACAATGGCCTAAAACGTGACTAGATAAGGAAAGCCTTTGAAGATCGGCGTAGGCGAGAGGGGCTTTCTGGAGAAGTGAAGCAAGGTCATAGTGATCTGGTGGATGCTGGGCATCTTGAAGTGATGTAACCCAGCAAATATGAAGAAGGAATTTTGAAACACCCCTTTGGGGTGTAGAAAGAACACCAGAAGATATTAAAGATGATGTACAGGGGTGTTAAAGGAAGCTTGCTGATTGAGGAATGCATAGCCTGTGTGTGTGCGTGCGTGTGTGCGTGCGCGCCTTGCTTTGTATTTTATCTAGCTATAAGACAATATTTTGTGTGCTTAATAAAGTGCTGCCGCTCCTTAACACTTAGCCTAAGCATGCTTTTACTCCTTGCCTTGTGAGGCATTCAGTTTCCATCTTTACATTAGACAAGATCAAATGCAAAAAACAAAAACAAACAAACAAACAAACAAAAACACCGTAATGGACTAATGCACGTGTTTCAACAAACACAATGAACTTACAAAATGGAGAAAAAGCCATGTTCTCCTAGACAGCAACCCTAATCGTACTCTTTTATTTTAGAAAAAAAAAGATTAATCTTCTCAAACCTTCATAATATTATTTGGCTGTAATATTCCTGAGAATGCCAGAGTAATTGTAATAAGCTTTACCTGTCAATTAAGCTGAAAAAAATTGCAGAATTTTTTTTCAACAGCATCATGCAGTCTCCATCTCCATTTTCACTTTCATTTTACCTTTTTTATTCTACAAACTTCCTATTTTCCACAATATTCATTGTAAACCATCCTGTCTGCCATGACCAGACATCCTAAGACACATTTACCCCTCAACCTTTTTAACTTATACTTTTGAACAGAGGCTATGGTATCTTTCATTCTCAAACTGCATCCATCATAGTCTACCTATATGTTTACCTTGTTCTTTTTCTTAAACACATTCTGAGTGGTATTCTCTCTCTCGAAATTAAGCATTTCAATTAAATAATATATTACTGCAAACTGCATTTAGTGTAAGGGATCATCTTCCAACTCAGGTAAGAGTCACTCTGAATTCTAATCTGAAATTCAATGAAGATAATATTCCTGTTGGCATCATGGGACCATGTGGGTTGCCCAAGGCCAGACATGGTGGCTTTACTCATAGGAGGAACAGTGGAGAATCAAATATCCAGTCCTCGGCTCCTCAGCCAGATACTGAAACAGCACTGAGCTATCTAGCCAGTTAATAACAATCTTAGGATTATGCAACCTCACAGGCAGAAGAATTATTTGTTTATATATGTCATCACTCAGGACAGCCTTTTTAGAAAGTAAGCATTTCCAGCCTCTATCCAGAAGGACCTGAGTCTGTGGTATAAGAACTGTCACCACTGGAAATTGCTGAGGGCTATGGAACTGTTGCTGGGATGGCTTTATACAGTACCAAATTGCAGTGGGTGTTAAGTCATTCTGGCAGCAGTGGTTTTTGGTAACTGAAGATGCCCCTCACCATCCTGTGGCTCCCAATAGCTTCCTAATGATTAAAAAAACAGATGGGAGTCTTGGGGAGAAACTAGGGGGTCTCAAGGAATGCAGAAGCAACATGTGCATTTTCACAAATGTCTTTGACAGCGAGCTATTCTCAACAGCTTTGGAGTGTTCATTTATTTGGTGGTACATTCTTTAATACTATTATTGTCCATGCTGAAAGTACAACAAATGCTATGACTACAAACAAAAGCACATTCATTGAATATATAAGATAAAACAGCAGCTCCCCCATCTGTAAAGATAAAAAATTTACTTATCCGATGTCTGAAAATATTAAATGACACCAGAAATACATTGTTTACCATATATAAGCAGACCTGAGTATAAGCTGATGGCCTAATTTTACCCCCCCAAATACTGGGAAAACTTATTGACTTGAGTATAAGCTGATGGCATTTTTTCGTTATACTCGAGTATATATAGTATACCGGCTGAGCTCTAAAGGAGCTGGGGAGAGTAATTGGCAACGTGTGCTGGGAGTGTGGAGGCAGTTAGGGAATTAATACCATAGAGTAAGCACTGCCTAGATGCCCTAAGCACATCCAATCTCGCCTGATTTCGGAAGCTAAGCAGGGTCGGCCCTGGTTAATACTTGGATGGGAGACCACCAGGGAATACCAGGTGCTGTAGGCACCTGGAGTAGGAACTGGCAAACCACTCCAATATTCCTGCCAAGAAAACTCCATGGACACGGGGTCACAAAGAGTCAGTCACGACTATAATGACACAACACACACACACACATCCCCAGCTGCTTTAGAGCTTCATAACTAACTCCCCTTATCCCCAAATGATTCCAAATTTCAGGGGGTTCCCGAAAATCAGCTACTTAAGGTACCCCTGCTACTTTGGTGCCCAAAAAGTAAGTAATTTCTTAGTGCATGTTTTTTTAAAAAAAATATGCACTTGAAAATTATTTTTCAATAACTCAGGTGCTGAGTTATACTGCTCCAAAGGAGGTGCCCCTAGGACAGTGTTGGTGAACCTATGGCACAAGTGCCGAAGCTGGCACTTGGAGCCCATTCTGTGGGCACCCGATATTGCCCTTTCACAGCCACCTGTATTCAGGTTAAATTGCTGTATGGGCACTTTGCGAAAAATTAGTGGGTTTTGAATCGCAGTTTGGACACTCGTTAACGGAAAGGTTCGCCATCACTGCCCTAGGAAAAAACCTTCTCATTGGAATCATACAGGAAGCAGAAACAGCCTTATCTCCCGCCTGATCAGCTTTGGAGTAGGTGTTTTCCTCTGATTTCTGTTTTCTTTTTTCCCTTCCTGCAACCGCACTCCTTTTGTATCACATCTGTTGGACTGCAAGTTAACAAGCACAGAATCTTACTCTGAATTCTTTCACAGTGCCCAGTACATTTCTGCACTTTGAAGGGGATCAGTAATAATCAGAACTATCTCTTACACCCTTAATATAAGAGTTCTTCCTTAAGAAATGTTCTAATTCCTCCTAGACTCTCCTCAGTTCAGCCACCTGCCAGATCTCTTCCAAATATAAACTGTAAGATATATGGTAGCTCATAATAGATAAAATATATCCACTAGTTATGTCCCTTGTGTAGCCTCTGGTCCTCTAAGGGTCTTGTTAAAGGAGAAGATGTAAACATCAAGATAGCACAGTTATCAATTATTTGCCAAAGTACTGAACTCTAGTACCTTGTATAAAGGAATTAATTTGTTCCAAATGAAATTATGTTAAGCAAATTTTCCTTTATACAAAGTCCCATAGGAATGCATTGAAAACGGAGTAATCCCATTTTTATGTTGTACGGATTCTCCCCATAGGCGATTATGTTAAGCAAATTTCCTCTATCTCTGGAATTTTTTATGTTGTACAGATTTTATGTTATATAAGCTGTTTGTTATACAAGGGTCCACTGTAGTTGCAAAGACAGGTGCTGCAATCAAACTAGCCAATCAGGGCAAAAAAAAAAATCTGAGGCAATAACCACAAAAACAAAGACTTTTATAATGCCTTAAAAGACTATGAGGTTTTATTACGCAAAAGTATAGTTCACATACCCAACTACTGACGCTACAATCCACAAAAGCATATACTGATGCCAAATAAATCTTGTTAGCATTTAAGTTGCCAAAAGACTCTTTGCTATTTCAACCAAGACAACCATATCAGTCACCAGGTATGCTCAAGTTCAGTCTGGGTCATATAAATGCCTGAAAGCAAGTTAACCTAGGAACTACCTGCACCCCATGAAAAAGATAAGAAGTATTTCAGTGTACAAAGTAAGCATGATAAATTGAATGTTGATGATGTGTGATTCATGCAATAGCAACTCCAATTATCCCAAGCTATTACTATCTCTTGTTAATATGCCTTGCACTATCAGCTAACATATGACATATTAAAAGCACTTTCCACACCTATCTGTGCCATTTTACTAGTTGCACATAGCTTTCACTTTCTTTATTCTTTTAGAAAATGCACTCATTCTTTTGATTTAATGGGAGTATGTGATTAGTATTAAAGTTAAAACTACTTAACTACAAAGAAGAGGCAATACTAATCTCACATAAAAGTCCAAACATTTAAACTGTATGTAAAATTAACCTGGTAACATGCTTTTTCCACTGATTTACAACTACTCTGATAAGACGTCCCACATTTTCCTATGTACAAAATTCTGGTATACAATCTGCTTGCTTTAATTCTGTAAGCAAGTCGGAGACAACTTCTCTAAGGCAAGAAAGTGGAAAAAGTAATGAAGAGTGTCTAACAAAAGGATAGATGCTAGTACTGTATTAAAACAAACATGCACATGATGGGGGTTGGATTTATAGCGGTTGTCTCAAGACATCTTAAGTTAATATCTTTATTAGGCCATGGTAAAGGACAAAGGAGAATATCTGGAAGTTGAGTCATGGCAACTGGATTTCTTTTCTTGAGATTGAAACATTTTGCTACTCATCCAAGCAGCTTCGTCTGTCTGAGGAAAGTTAGTGGCAAGTCCTACAATTTATAGTTCTCCTTGGTTTCACATCACCCTGGTCTGAATAGCCTCATAAGCTGGACAATGGCCTGAATAGGTTCATAGGTGGGAAATGGTCCAAATAGGCTCATTAGGTGGACAATGGCCTGGGTTGTGTGGAAGTCCCACTTCTGCAACCCTTCCCAACGCTCATTAAGTATGGGCCATTAGCTATAGCCTTCCTGGTGGAGCCGTGAAGTGCTTCTGATTTGTCTTGGGACTGATTAAAGGGCAGCTTGATAAGTAGCAGGAAGATTGTGTCTGAGTCCCCCACCTGTTGAGAGGTCTTCAATACACACATGAATGGCTTCCCTGACCCCTCTCTTGAACCACATATCTTCTCTGTGTACATCCTCATCTGTGAATCAGTGCCCTTTGTCCTTCAAATGGAGGTACACTGCTGATTCTGGTCCTGAGCTGTTGTCCCTCCTATGTTGGGCCATCCTCCTGTTTAATGGCTGTTTAGTTTCTCCAAATGTAGAGGTCTGCACACTCCTCACTGCGCTGGACTGCATATACTATATTGCTCCTCTAACTTTCTTCAGACTGACAAAGCTGTTTGGATGAGTAGCAAAACGTTTCAATCTCTCAAGGAAAGAAGTCCAGTTGCCATGAGTCAACTTCCAGATAAACTTACCTGGATGACTGAGAATCTTCACAAAGACAAATTTGTACATAAATTTTTGAGTTATCCAGAATTCATCTCTGGATAACACCCCTGCCCCCTAAAAAGGAGATGGGAAAATGGTTGATACTCACAGAATGGCATGTAGATTGAATTCGTTTTCAGATGGAGTATGGGAAGTGGCTGCAGGTCTTCATACAGTACTGGGTTCTACCAATGCTATGATAACTGGGGGTTGCAACTAAAAATGTACGCACGATTATTGAGAAAACAATTTTTGAAATTGTTTTCGAAAATATGACACCCAGTTATTACTAATGGCTGTCTTCTTTTTAGACAAACCCTAGCAGGCAGGAAAAAAGTAGAAATGAAAACTATCCAGCTTGTATATTAATTAAATTGACACTGATTTTAATTTTTCTTATGGCTACCTTTGCTTAGAAGAATACTGAACTCAGTCATTTTACAAAAGGATCCAGTATTAATGAAAAATAATGTTGTTTCACCTAAAACTGGGAATTTAATTTCTGATGGCAGAAAGACCTGAAATTCAAGAAAAGGCTATCCAATTTAGTTTCTGGGTTTTTTTTTTTTTGGTTTTTTTTAAGAAATCAAGCACACAATCTAAAATGATTTCCATTGTAACACATTACCCAAATTATGGTTAAACAATTATTTTAAACATAAAAATTCATACGGGGTATTTTATTATCAGACTTCTATTTCCCTCACTTTTTCCTTTAATCATCATCATCAAACCACAGAACTGGAAGAGAACCTATGGGTCATCGAGACCAGTCATTGATAAAGGGGATGGTCTTGATGAATTCAACTCCATCCTGATGTGTAAACTGGTGAGCTACCTAGAATTCCCTCTTTAGTAATCCCCACTCAGTGGTAGTGGTGGTGAACCTTCAGCACTCCAGATGTTTTGGGCCACAACTCCCAGAATTCCAAGCTGATCAAAAAAGAAACAGATCAGTCTATCGCTTCTCTGTGAGCCTACATGTAGTTTTGTGCTGGTTATGCAGAAAGTACTATTCCCCCCCCCTCCCCCGGTGCTGCCAGCACAGAACGACAGCACTAAGCTGGCATAAGGACTTTTAAAAACTACTGTAGTTTGTAGCAAACTGTAGTTCTTTGACCACAAAGGCTGAACATCCCTTATTTCACGATCAATGTGGAAATGAATGTCCTGAGCAGTTTTGTGTTTGCTCAACCTATTTTGTGTATCGCTCAACCTATTTTGTGTATCGCTCAACCTATTCTATAGAGCTGCCTAGATGCCCTAAGCACCTCTGATCTCACCTGATTTCAGAAGCTAAGCAGGGTCAGGCCTGGCTAGTACTTGGATGGGAGACCAACAGGGAATACCAGGTGTTGTAGGCACCTGGAGTAGGAACTGGCAAGCCACTCCAGCAATCCAATCCTGCCAAGAAAACTCCATGGACATGGAGTCACAAAGTCGGTCATGACTGTAACGACACAACACACACACACAACGTATTCTACCATGCCTGTTCTGCTCCCTACCTACCACAGCACCAAACACCTGTTTCTTCCTGCCTCCAGAAAGACCTGTTTTCTTCCCTCAAGCAATACATTCCTCTCCTGTTCTTTCCCACCCTCACTTTTTCTTCAGCACCACACAATTGTCTTATTTCCTTTCCCCCTGCTTTAGCTGTGTCTCTAATTTACATAACTCAGGCTCCACCAGCATCCCAAACCCTACCCCTCTTTTTTTTAATCACTCTAGCTCCTTGCCCTTTGGTTGTCCACTCATCTTGTTCATCACAAAGTCCCACATGAACCCAAGGGCTGCCACTGGGTCGCC
Organism: Phrynocephalus versicolor; assembly: GCA_023846285.1. Lineage (NCBI taxonomy): Eukaryota > Metazoa > Chordata > Lepidosauria > Squamata > Agamidae > Phrynocephalus > Phrynocephalus versicolor. The sequence continues at coordinate 20,295,094 of JAHTLZ010000015.1, forward strand.
TGACAGCTCCTGGCCCAGCAGAAATCCCACTAGAGAAGCAATCCATATCTCCCATCCCGGGTAGGGTATGGCTTCTTGAGACAGAATTCCCGTTTGCCATGTTACTTCAAGAAAGGAAGCAGCTATTCAGAAGAAAATAATCCATCTTCCAGCTAAGGGGGCCTACCTTCTCTGCCTTTTATGGGGCTCAGAAACTCTTCTTCTGTCACCAGGTCTATCTTACTCGTCGTGACCCAGCCCACCTCTCCACCTCTGGATCCCTAAACTACCTTTCCCCCTTCCCCCCCCCAACCCCACAGGAGCTCCTGGGGTGTCGCAGACCCAGGTCTTCTCTCCCTTGGGAGCCCAAGGCGTGACATGTCCCTTCTCGTCCATTTCTTCTTCTTCTTCTTCCTCCTCCTCCTCCTCCCCCCGCCGCCACTATCCACCTCATCATCCTAACTTCCAAATACCGTACTGTATTCTACTTCGGCTACCACCACCACACCACCACCACCACCACCACCACCACCACCACCACCACCCTTCGGGAGGGGGGGCGCATAGGTAGCCCCGTCAAGACGTCCCTCTCGGCCTCCCTCCCAGGTGCCTCTCTGCCTTTGCCTCCCACCTCCTCCCGGCCGGGCTCTTCTCCTGACTCGCCTTCGGGACCTTTTCCCACCCACCCCCGGATCCCATCCCCAGCCTCTCTCTCTTCCCGGCCTCCCATCCCGAAGGCCGCCAGGCGCCCCGTTTTTCATGGCCGCGGAGATGGGGCGCCCGGGCAGGGGGGACACTCCCTCCCTTCGCCCAGGTCGTCTTTCCTCCTCCTCCTCCTCCTCCTCCTCTTATTCCCACCCCAATAATCCCGGCCACTTTTCCTTCCTCCTGCTTCTCCCGTTCTCTCTCTCTCTCTCTCTCTGTCTCCGCCCGCGAGAGGCACAGCCACCTTACCGGGAATGAGCTGCAAGTGGTTCCCCATGTTGTTCTCCTGTTCTCCGCCTCCTTCATCGGCGGCCATCGCTGTTTACCCGCAAAGGAGCCTGGGAAGGGCGGCCCCGGCGGCGGCGGCCACGGGAGGCGAAGGGAGGCGGCCCTTTCGGGAAGAGGCTCCGAGGCGGCTCCCGGGCAGCGCCCCCCAGCGGCCAGAGAGAGGCGCCGCCGTTTTCCCCTCAAAAGCTGCCGCTTATTAGTCGCTCTCGGGTTGCTCAGGCGGCTTGCAGGCTTTTGAGCCCGGAGGAGGAAGGCGACTGGTTTTCCATTCGGTCTTTCGTGGCTCTTTGCAATCCAACTCCACCTCCTCACCCTGCTCTGAACTGGTGTCTGTTTCGTTGTCTCTTGAGGAATTTTTACCACATGGCCATAATAAAACAACCCTGCCTTCAAAACCAATTACCCTCTTCCTCTCCCTCTCCTCCTATCCACCCTCACCCCAGCTCTGTCTGGTGTCCACGTAACGTTACATTAAAATATGAAAGAATCTTTGAGGTGCCACATGTTTTGTGTCTTTTGTTTTTCTTTGATTTTTGCCTGCAATTCTGTCTCTATAGGAGTTTACAATTCGGCTTACATGCAAATATGCCTACATACAACAGCCAATGAATATTTGATATGAAATATATATTTCATTACATATTATATTGCAGGCCTGCCCAACAGATAGACCGTGGGCTACTGGTAGCCCGTGAAGGGTTCAAAAGTAGCCCGCCGGCCATCAATAAAAAAAGTGAGGGGATAAGTTCTCCACCCCTCCCTCCCCCACTCCAAGGACCACCACTGCCCCAAGCAAAGTTCTGGGTATGTCAGCCCACTGTCTCAGCCAAGCGGGCCAGTTCAAGGGCCATGGTGCACTGAAATTTGTTCCCCCTAGAACGGATTAATTGGTTTTCAATGCATTCCTATGGGAAACCACTGCTCTACTTACAAAAGTTTTTACTTATGAGCATGTGCTCGGAACGGATAAAATTCGTAGGTAGAGGTTTTAGTGTCAGTAGCCTTCAGGCACTTTGGGGCGGAAAAAGTAGACCTTGCCTGTTCAAAGTTGAACAGCCCATTATATTGCACACCTCATTCTGCTGCTATATGTTGAAGAAGTGGACATGTCTACGAAACGTTACATTAAAATATGAAAGTTAGTCTTGAAGGTGTCACATGTTTTGTGTCTTTTATATCTTTTGTTTTATTTTTCTTTGATTTTTGCCTGGAATCTTTGCAACCCAGTGGCTACAAATATCAGTGTATTTACATCTGAAAACTTACTAACGAACAGCAGACACAGGCTCAGTTTCATTATTTCTTAAAATGTCCTTTCTTCTAGTCTAATGATTCTTTGTGAGTTTTTAGGTTGTTTGTGTTTTTATAACCCTGAACCATTAGCGTTACCCTCTAATTCACCAACCTTGGTATGCACCCCTAACTCCCCATTTTCAGCCTCCTTATGCAGGAGAGTTCTGTACTTGTTTGTTAGGTGTGGTGTGATTTTTTTTTTAAAAAATATGTTTATTATTTAAGAATAGCATGAAAGTTGAAATTTCCTCCCTTTTATTGCCATTTTCAATGGAACTGGAGCAATAGAACATCAGTTAGTTCCATCGGTCCATGTAAATTGTAAAATATAAATATTGCATAATTTGATCAACTTGATTTATCAAAGATCAGGGTATAAGAAATTCAGTGCCACCTTTGTTTTGTGTTGTAGCTTAAATGTAGCTTAAATAGATTCTATTTGATAAAAATGGTGCTGTGCTTGCCATCATGTCTTTGTGAAGCATAACTTATCTGAATGTCAACATTATCCATTATTCAGCTTATCATGACATCTTTAAAACAACAGCACTAAAACTTGGTTGAAATTATATAGTATAGGTTGGCAATTATATATATACTGTACTATGGGTATTTGTACACGACCCCTAAACTCCGCCGCAAATGGCTCCCAGCTCCGGAGCTTAAAATTGTTTCCCCACCAGCTTCAGAGTTTACAGATAATTAAGTGCGACCACACCCACCTAAGCGTGTCCCAGTGCACTTTTCAGGTACCTCCTCTTCGGAGGTGAAAATTCCTGATGCGGATATAGCGTAGTGACTGCCGGGCTTTCCTTGCTTCTGTTTGTTCTTTTTTTT
>JAHTLZ010000015.1:20298205-20309247 GCA_023846285.1 Phrynocephalus versicolor
TAGGATTTGTTTGATGTTACAGTGAGGCCAAGATGAACCCTTTTCTATGTGACTTTCTCGACCATGATTCATTACTTCCAGAGTCAACCTACTGAAGATCTTTGATTAAGCCACTGTGATCTTTAAAGCAAAGTAAAAGGGCAGAAATCATGATATAGACTTTTATGACAGTTTTCAAGGTGTGTATCACTGTTATTTATCTTATCTCTATCAATTTATATCATTTTACCTTGCTTAGCATGGCAAGGAAATATATTGTCAATCTGGTTAAAAATGCTTTACAACACGTTACTGAAGTTCAATCAAAAATATTATTCAGTGGAAAAATAATAGCTGTCATTCAAAAGACACAAGACTAAGACACTACAGCATTTCCAAATACAATAAATGATAGTGCTACAAAAAGCCAAAGCAAGATGAAAATTTATCTGCTCATTGTTCAGTTGCTCACAATCCAAAACCTACATATAAAAATGCTGTGGTTTGGTAGTCTAGGAAATTTTAAAAGTCATCATACTGTTCAGAGGGTGAACATTATGATACACTTCATGTTCTCGATTACTGTTTTAAGAGCATAATAAAGTAGACTATACAGGATAACACTGACCAGTAAACTGTTTATCTAACTGTGGTTGGCTTTACCTTAAATATGTGTCTCTTTCTCCCTCTTTATTTTTGATGACATTTCTCAGTCATTTGTCACTTGAAAGATATGCATAAAGTACAGTAATACCTCGGATAACAAATGTCTCTGTTAATGAAAAAGTTAGATAATGACATGGAATTTCCCAGAATAGGAATGTTTCTGTTAATGAAAAATCCCAATGGGGTGCCCCAGTTTACGGCTTTCAGGCACACCCCATGGCCTCATTCCTACAGAGCAAAGTGGTGGATCGGGTGGTGTATTGCCCGGTCCGCTGCCCGGGAAGGTTTGAATTTACTGCTCTGTTTGCTGCCAGAGAAGTTTGAACCTCCCCTGGCAGCAGACAGAGAAGGTTTGAACTCAAAAAAGTTTGAACTTCCTCAGCAGCAGACAGAGAAAGAATTTAAAACCTTCCCAGGTTGTGGATCGGGTGCTGCACTGCCCAGTCCACCAGGAAGGTCTGAACTGCCCCAGCAGCAGACAGAGTTTGAAGTTCAAATCTTCCCCAACAGCAGACAAGAAAGGTTTGAAATTGCGAATGTGTAAACATCCTGCTCTGTCTGCTGCCAGGGAAGTTCAAACCTTCCCGAGCAGCACTGCTTGGTTTCATTCTACCCCCCAGGTTTGTAGTGAGCAGCGGCAGGCGGGTGCCTTCTTTTTGGGAGTGGGTAAGGACATGCGTGGGGGGAGGGAGCTGAAAGATGCACCCAAAAGCTGAAGGCACCTGCGTCTTTATCCCCCAAGGCTTGTAGCGAGTGGCGGGGGGCGGATCATTACCCCAAAAAAAGGCACTCAGAAAGTGGGTGCCTTTTTGGGGGGGGAGTGGGTAAGGACCCACTCACCACACTTTGCTGCCACTATGGGGAGCAAAGTCTAGTGGCAGTGATGCTAGCTGTTTGAAGCATAACTGGCCAGCAGGAACAGCTGGCTCCGCTGCTGCCGCCCAACTTTGCTCCCCACAGTGGTAGTCTCATTTCTTAGCTGGGATCGGGCATCCCAAAGCTTCTCCACATTGCTGGGTTCAGCTTTGGTGTGCCTGATTCAACACTTCCTTTCCCCCACTGGGCACCACAGCAAGGGAAAGGAGGTAACTGTCAATTAATCCAACCTCCAGAACAGATTACTTGATTTCCCATTGATTTCAGTGGGGAACCGCGCTTCAACTAACCTATTTTTTGCTCAGTGAACTGGCCCGCAGAATGAATTAATTATGTTACCTGAGGTAATCCTTGTACTTTCCAAAATAATATCAATGAGAATAATCTATTAGGAGAAAAAAAATCTATCTGGATTTTACATGATAAACATATGTGGGGTTTTGTGTTTCTGTATCCACAATTCAAAACTGAATTGTGGAATATGAAGGAAATTGCTGCCCAATACTTTGTCCTTAGTGTCAGCAGGAAAAAAAAGATGCCAGACCTGACATAGAAAAAGGCACCCTGAATGTTGATAACAGAGGTTTGACCTTCAGGTCCCCACTGGTGTTAGCACAGAACAGGAGGGTTAGATGGCCTCCATGAACCTATCTCAGTATGTTATTTGTTCCACCCATAGTGCAGGCCATACCCTGGACCTGAATTTTTCCTCCATGTTGTCAGACTCCTATCTGAGTGTTGGGGACATTGTTCCCCAACCTGTGTCATGGTCAGATCACCATCTGCTAAAATTTTCCCTGTCGAATGCTGCCCTGCCTCGCGGGGAGCGTCGGCCCCTTGTCTGGGCCCGTCCCCGAAGGTTCCTGGACCCTGCTCGGTTCTTGGAGGCCTTTGGGGAGCTTACTGGTGGATTGGCTGACGATCTGTTTGAAATCCTTGTGGATAGGTGGTACGAGGGTGCCACTGGGGCAGTCGACCGGATTGCCGCCAAGCGCTTCCTCCGCTGCGGAGCTCACTCCTCACCGTGGTACACGGCTGAGTTGCAGGCGATGAAGCAAGAACGCAGGAAGCTTGAGTGCAGATGGAGAACAAATCAGACAGCAACGAACAAGCCTGCGCTTAAGCATCTGACCAGCCATTATGTTTACGCGATCAGGGATGCTAGAACAGCTCATGCCTCCCTGAGAATTGGAGAGGCCTCGAACCATCAGGCAGAGCTGTTCCAGGTGGTTCGAGACCTCTCCAATCCTGGTCAGCCCGGGCCTCCTCCTAGTGAGTTCACTAGTGAGCAATTCACAGCCTTTTTTAGATCTAAAATTGAGGCCATCCGCTCCGAACTGGACTCCAGTTGCACTAATCCCTCCTCCCTCATCTCGGGGGCCTCTCCCCCTCGTTCTCCTCATCTGGTTGAGTTTGGGCCTGTGTTGCCAGCGGAGGCCCCAAGAGTTATGGCTTATTGTCATCTGATGGCTTCCCCTTTCGACCCTTGCCCAGCTTGGCTTATTAAATCTGCCGGAGGGATCATGCCAGAGTGGGTTTCTTCCATTGCCACCACTTCCTTCAGGTAAGGAATTTTTCTTTCCCGCCTGAAGCAGATGGTGGTGAAGCCCACCTTAAAGAGGCCCGGCTTGGCATCGGACGGTTTGGCCAGCTATCTTCCGATCGCCATTGTTCCTTTCCTGGGCAAGGTAGTTGAGAGGGTGGCCACTATCTGGCTTCAGTTGTACCTGGAGGAATATTATATCCTGGATCCCCTCCAGTCCAGGTTCAGGCTGCTTCGGGGGACCAAGACTGCCCTGGTCGCTCTGCAAGATGACCTCCTCAGGGAGGCTGACAGGGGATGTTCCTCCCTAAGAACATAAGAACATAAGAAGAGCCATGCTGGATCAGGCCAAAGGCCCATCTAGTCCAGCTTCCTGTATCTCACAGCGGCCCCACCAGATGCGTTTGGGAGCGCATGAGACTAGATATCTGTCTCCTGATACCACTCCCCTGCATCTGGCCCTTGAAGTACCCTGGTTTCTCCATCATGGTTTGTAACCTGTGATGGACTTTTCCTCCAGGAATCTGTCCAATCCCCTTTTGAAGGCATCCAGGCCAGATGCCATCACCACATCCTGTGGCAGGGAGTTCCATAGACTTACAACGCGCTGGGTGAAAAAATATTTTCTTTTGTCAGTTCTTACTCTCCCAGCCCTCAATTTGAGTGTATGTCCCCTAGTTCTGGTATTTTGGGAGAGAGAGAAGAGCTTCCCTCTATCCACTTTACTCATACCCTGCATTATTTTGTATGTCTCAATCATATCCCCCCCTCAAGCGCCTTTTTCCCAGACTAAAGAGGCCCAAATGTTTTAGCCTTTCTTCACAAGGGAGGTGCCCCAGCCCAGTAAACATTTTAGTCGCTCTCTTCTGCACCTTTTCCAGTTCCACTATGTCTTTCTTGAGATGTGGTGACCAGAACTGTACACAATACTCCAGGTGGGGCCTTACTATTGTTTTGTATAATGGCATTATAATGTTGGCTGTTTTATTTTCAATCCCCTTTTTGATAATCCCTAGCATGGAATTGGCCTTCTTCACCACTGCCGCACATTGGGGAGACACCTTCATGGAGCTGTCCACCAACACACCAAGATCTCTTTCCTGATCCGTCACGGATAACTCAGAGCCCATGAGTTGATAGATGAAGTTTGGATTTTTTTGCCCCAATATGGATTACTTTACATTTGGTTACATTAAAACGCATTTGCCATTTCTCAGCCCATTCCCCCACTTTTGGAGAGATCCTTCTGGAGCTCTTCACAATCTTCTCTGGTTTTCACCACACGGAAAAGTTTTGTGTCATCTGCAAACTTGGCCACCTCACTGTCTCCAGGTCATTTATGAACAGATTGAAAAGCACCGGTCCCAGGACAGAGCCCTGGGGCACACCGCTTTTCACTTCTCTCCATTGTGAAAATTTCCCATTGACACCTACTCTTTGTTTCCGGGATCTCAACCAGTTCTCAGTCCATAAGAGGACCTGTCCTCTTATCCCCTGACTGTGCAATTTTCTCAGCAGCCTTTGGTGAGGGACTGTGTCAAAAGCCTTTTGAAAATCCAGATAGACTATATCCACCGGTTCACCCAAATCCACGTGCCTGTTGACCTTTTCAAAAAATTCTAAGAGGTTTGTCAGACAAGATTTACCCTTACAGAAGCCATGCTGATTTTCTCTCAGCAAGGTTTGTTCTTCTATGTGTTTTAAGATTTTCTCTTGGATGAGGCTTTCCACCATCTTCCCTGGGACAGATGTAAGGCTAACTGGCCTGTAGTTTCCCGGGTCGCCCCTCCTTCCTTTTTTAAAAATTGGTGTGACATCTGCCATCTTCCAGTCCTCCGGCACTGTGGCCATTTTAAGAGACAAGTTGCATATAACCATTAAGAGATCTGCAATTTCATTTCTCAGTTCCCTAATAACCCTTGGGTGGATGCCATCTGGGCCCGGTGACTTGTTAATCCTCAATTTATCAATTAGTCCTAAAACCTCCTCTCTTTTAACCTGTATTTGATTTAATTATTTGGTCAAGAGGGGCGGCTCAGGCAGCGGAATCCGCTCAAGGTCCTCTGTCGTGAAGACAGACGCAAAGAAGTCATTCAATTTCTCTGCAATGTCCAAGTCCTCCTTAACCTCCCCTTTTCCTCCCTCACCATCCAGAGGGCCAACTGGTTCTCTGGCAGGTTTTCTACTTCTGGACCGGTATAACATGGGAGAACCTAACCTCTTCCCAGGGCCAATTGACAACTCTGGACTTTTTGCAAATTCAGAAACTCAGATATTGAAAGAGTACCTTGTTGATGAAGTGGATTATGTTTTAGTTCCCACTGAAGCCTGGAATAAATTAGTAAATTGGTATGGGTGTGTAGAAGGGCAGAAGCCAATTGTGAGGAAAGTTGTAGAATATGGATTATTTGTGAAATATTATAAAGTCGAAGTATATCTTCGGGAACTGAAGCTCTGTCAAAACAATGATCCTAATAATCTCATAAGCTGTTATTTCAGCAAAGCGGATACCATTGATACTATTGGAAAAGAGATGCGGAAGCTGTTTAATATTCCTGATGGGAAGGAAATTAGGTTGTGGCGCAGATATATGAGTAATACCAGTATTTATGAGCAGTTAAGCAAACTTGACAGCACTATACAAGATGCAGGGCTCTACAAGAGACAGGTGGTGGTAATAGAGGTAAAGAATGAAGATGGTACTTGGCCCAGACAGTCTCCTGTGACAAAATTGGGCAGTGCAATCAGCATAAGTCTAGCTACCTCCTCAAAATTGACAGCAAGCCCTTGCTCCACAACAGTTGTCTCTTCAGACATTACAAATGGTGACTGCAATAACTCATATGGCTTGAACTCCAGTCATAGAATAGGAGTTTCAGATCAAATCCCAAGAGCAGGTTTAAGTGGAATAGATGTCTTAGAGCATGTGCAGAGTGCTTTTGTAGTAAAACAAGCTCAGACACAACAAGCTGAACAAAATGGTGAAAACAACACAGTTACAAAGCAAATGTCCATAGGAGAACTTGAGAGGGAATCTCAGCAATCTGAAATGGGAGGAAAAGACAACTTAGCTGACATAAAAGGGCCAGCAGCAGACTTTAGTCTAGAACAAACGCAAGATGACAGTTTGAAGGGATGTTTTGATTTAATGGAATCGAATACACACCCTTTAAGTCCTGAACTCTCTGAAAAGTTCATAAGAGAGGGGAGAATGATACAAGCTTGTGAAGAACTTCGTGTACCGGCAGATAACTCTAGACTGGAAAAATATTTTAAATTAAAAAAAGAAGAAGAAAAATTAGCACAGCTTGAAAAGAAACAAAATAAAGCAACCGCAGAAGGGCTGAAAGAAACTAAAATTCTGCAGGCATCAGTTATTGGTGAACTCCAGAATGAAATTTCACCTTTGAAAGGACTTTTAGAGATGAAGGAAAAGGGACTGGAGGAAAGGAGGAATGAATCTGATACATTTGTTTTCAAACTCCAGAAGAAATCAGCAGAACTAGATGTAATTACCACAGTGGAAAACATTAAAGAAAAAAATATATGTACAGTAATTTGGAAAAGCAATTGTCTGGTGCATCAGAAAGTAAAGAAGATTGCTTACAGCAACTTACATCAATGGAAGCAGAGCTTGGGGAAAAAGTATTAAATAATGAGCAACTTTGTCTGGATGGGAACAAAGTGGCACTGGGCAAGGAACAAATGATACAAGAAGAGAATAAGCTGGCTAATGAATTTAGAAAGCTGCAGGAACCTGAAAAGCAAATAGAAAACCGTGTAAAGAAGAAACCCTACTTGGAAGTAAAGAATGCTAATGACAGACCTGATTCGGTGGTTGCGAAAGACACCTGGGAAAAACAACTGCAGCCTGTGAACGTCGTGCTTCAGCGGATCCGAGAGGCCGAGAAGACGAAGGGAGCATCCAAGTGGCGACTAGGAAATCTAAAGATCAACTACCTGGGACACGACGTGGGACGAGGCGTGACCGGCCCCCTGCAGAGGAAGATCGACGCGATGGACCCGTGGCCAAGACAGACCAACAAAGAGAAGGTGAGATCTTTTTTGGGTCTTGCGGGATATCATAGGAGGCTTGGTCCAGATTTGAGCACCATTGCAATACCACTGACTGAACTGACAAAAATGAAGCACCCGTATGTCATGCAGTGGTCGCTTGAATACCAAGCTGCATTTGAGGGGACTCCAATGAACTGTACCAGGAGTGGTGTCAGAGAGTTGAATCCCACATTCCAAGAACCCAAGGAAAACTGGCATCAATTTACTGTGAACTGGACTTTGGATTTATGTGCCAGAGGAAGTGATCACCCGTGGCGTAGCCTCATCCAGCCGTTGCAGCAAGAGGCAGAAGACATTGATTGCATGGACAATGGTTAAATAATAATAATGTAATATTGTTATTTTATTACTGATGTAAGAGGAAGGTGTTGTTTTTTTAAAAAAAGTATGGAAATGTAATGTCATAAAATGTGGAAACCACATAACTTAATGTAAGTTAACTGTAAATGAAAAATGCAAGGTAATGTATAATTAGAGCTTACTATAAATCAAAATGTTTATGTGATATTTAGAAAATAAGTTAAAAAAATTGTATGTATGTTGGTAAGTAAAATAGCTTAATATGTAAAACAAATATATGTATTTATGCATCTTAACAGAGATTGATTCTAGGATGATCGATAAGGTATTTACAGGTATTTGAATTTGTGATGTTAACCAATGTTATAAGAGTATAGTCTATTTAAAATGTAATGATATAGAAAGAATTATTGCATTTAATGATATTATATGGTAAGAAAGTTGAACCTATTATAAAACAGTTTATAGATATGTATAGTTGAATATGATAAACAGAAGGATGTATGTATTAGTTAAATAGGCTCCAAAAGAGAATTTTAAGTGAGCAAACCGAAGTAAGTTTACTCCCTTAAAATTTCTTTATAAGGGGGGAGGTATTGTGACAAACCCTGCAGACAGGAGTGATGAATATGCAAATCATCAGCCAATCCCAGCAGGAGGGCAGGGAATGGTAGGATATAAAAAGGGTGGAGCCTAGGCAGTTAGAGTTGAGTAGAAGTGCAGTTAAGTTGAGAGTGAGTGCTGGGAGAACACTGCTCTCTGAGAGTTCTGTCAGGCAGGGAGGGCTACACTGTTTACTAGCTATTTAAGGCAGGGAGGCTTGTGGAGCTGATGAGATCTGTTACAGTATATGTTAAAGGCAACGCATACCAACCTCAGATATTGTTATAGTTATTATCTTCTCAATAAACTTCATCATTGTTTTATTATATATCTATGAGTCAGTCCCAATTCATGAGGCGACGAGTTTAAAAGGTGGCAGCATTACCAAGGAAATAAAAGGTGGCAGCAGTACCAACCCCATCACAATTCAGCCTCTGGAAAGGGGGATCGTCACAAACATATTTAAAGAAGCTTTTATTATTACCCTTTATATTGCTAGCCATGCGTTCCTCAAAATCTTTCTTTGCCTCCCTCATCATCTTCTTACATTTCTTTTGCCAGAGTTTGTGTTCCTTTTTATTTTCCTCATTTGGGGAGGATTTCCATTTACAGAAAGACCTCTCCTTGCGCTTTAGAGCCTCTCTAACTCCATTCGTTAACCATGTCGGTGTCCTCTTGGACTTAAATGAGCTCTTCTTTCTTTGTGGTATGCACTTGTGCTGGGCCTCTATTATTGTTGTTTTAAACAGGCTCCATGCACTCTGAAGAGATTGGATCCTTCTAACCTTCCCCTTCAATTTCTCTCTAACTAGTTTCCTCATCTGAGGGAAGTTTGCCCTTCGAAAATCAAGGGTTTTTATGTCTGATTTGGTTGACACTCTTCTTCCGACATGCATGGCAAAGGAAATTGCAGCATGGTCACTGTTCCCCAGAGGCTCAGTGACATTCACATCCCTGACCAGGTCCTGAGTATCACACAGTATTAGATCCAGAGTTGCCTGTTCTCGGGTGGGCTCCATGACAAGTTGCTCTAAGGCACAGTCATTCAGCAAGTCGAGAAACCCAGTTTCTCTTTCTTGCCCGGAGCTCGCATTGGCCCAGTCAATGTGGGGATAATTGAAGTCCCCCATGATTACTATCCTATCCCTCTTAGCCACCTCCATGATTTCTCTCCTCATTTCAAGGTCCCCCTCAAGTTTTTGATCTGGTGGACAATAGAATACTCCAACTATCACATCACTCTTGGGACCTGGTAGTTTAACCCAGAGTGATTCTATGTTGGAGTCAGACCCTCTGTCCATCTCCATTCTGCTGGATTTTACCCCTTCTTTGACATAGATGGCCACTCCTCCTCCAACCCACCCCTCTCTATCCCTTCTATAGATTTTATAGCCTGGGATTGCTGTATCCCACTGGTTCTCCACATTCCACCAGGTTTCTGTTATGGCTGTTATATAAATGTTATCCCTAGCTGCCAAATGTTCAAGTTCTCCCATCTTTGCTCGGAGGCTTCGAGCATTGGCGTAGAAGCACCTGTACAGTGGGTCCCGCAACAACAGCTGCTGCCTTGTTCTTTTCCCCTCACAGCTTTTATTTTCAGTAGACAAACTGTCACAGTCCATTATTCTCCCAGTGCTAATACCTGCTATGTCATCTCTATGTGATTCTCTACCCTCTCCAACCTCGTTCCCCGAGGATGAGGTGTTCCAAACCGGATGCCACTCAGCTCCTGTCGGCTTTCCCCCAGTTATCAGTTTAAAAGCTGCTCTGCTGCCTTTTTGAGGTTGAGTGCCAGCAATCTGGTCCCATCAAGATTCAAGTGCAACCCATCCGTCCTGAACAGGTTTGGCTTGTCCCAAAATGTTCTCCAGTTCCTGACAATTCTAAAGCCCTCCTCTCAACACCATCGCCTCATCCACGCATTGAGGCTTCTGAGTTCTGCCTGCCTTGCGGGTCCTGCACGAGGAACAGGTAGCACTTCTGAAAATGCTACCTTGGAAGCCCGGGACTTCAATCTTCTACCTAACAACCTGAATTTGGCTTCCAAGACTGACCGCTTGGCCTTCCCGACATCATTGGTACCAACGTGTACCATGACCACTGGCTCCTTCCCAGTTCTCTCTAACAAGCTATCTATATTTCTCGTGATGCCTGCAACCTTTGCACCTGGCAGGCAAGTGACCATACGGTTATCATGCTCGCCACAAATCCATCCCTCTGTATTTCTAATTATTGAATTCCCTAGTACAAGGAGCTTCTCTCCTGCAGCCTGCTCATCTACATGTACCTGATCTTGTATCTCATCAATAGTGATGAGGGAGAGATCCTCAGGTGGAACCAATTCTTCCTCGGTATGTGCCTCATGAGGTGTGCTGAGGGAAAGAGCCTCAAATTGATTGTGTAATATGAGACTCTCTGAGCGATCCCTTGTCCTTCTACTCCTTTGAGTCACATTCCTCCACACATCTAGCTCCTGGGTTGGGGAAGTGATTACATCCTCAGAAGTGTGCCCTGTCTCTTCTTGGACCTGGATAGTCCGTTCTGCTCTGTCCAAGAACCGCTCAAGCTCCTTAGTATGTTGCTGGTCCGATATGCGAGCCTCTAGCTGCTGGACCTTCTCTTCCAATAGCGCAACCAACTTGCACTTGCAGCAAATGTAGTTCTGCACGCGCTCTGTCAAGATGACAAACATGGCACAAGTACTGCAGGTAACTACAGTTACTCCCTCCACCTCTATTTTAACGAGTGCAATAAAATGTATTCAAAGTCTCAAAAATGTAAACTTACACTAATTTTTTTATCTAGTAAGACTATGTACTTCTTTTGTTTCAAGAACTAACAGTGTAGGGGCCGCTAAAGCACTTGCTAATGTGCGTAGGATCTCCTCAGGAGTAGCTTGGCTTGGGAACTCAAATATACCCAGAAGATTTTTTTTTTTTTAGTTTGCTGGGAGAAAGGGACTGAGAGGCTGCTGGGAGCAGCTATTTAAAGATAAAAC
>JAHTLZ010000015.1:20335743-20381320 GCA_023846285.1 Phrynocephalus versicolor
GGCCGCTGTGAGATACAGGAAGCTGGACTAGATGGGCCTTTGGCCTGATCCAGCATGGCTCTTCTTATGTTCTTATGTTCTCCTTACAGCCTTAAAGAAATAGACCTGTTCTCCAGCATCCACTCTGTCTCCTGGGTTGACGAAACTCTGTCTCCTGGGGTGTAAACTCACTCCTGCCTCTAACAGGCAGAAAATCCCTAGGACAAGGAAGGGAGAATCCTTCCTTGCACTCCACCCTCCCTGCATGCATCCACTCTGTCTCCACTCCGGGCTGACGGAATGAATGGCCAAGGGAGGCAAACTTTATCAGGAACATCAACTACCTGGAACTAACCAGGGATTCACAGAAATCTTTCTTTTCGATCAGCGTTGCGTCTGGCTGCCACCAATGATGCAACCAACATTATTATTATTATAATAGCGCTCACAGGGAAGGCAACTCAGTCTCTTGGGTAGGCAAAACTCTGGCCTCCAAAGTAGGCGGCTGAAAAATCCCTCCCTAAACTTCCCTGGTGCTCTGGCTCCGTGGCTTTGCTGCGTGTGTGGACTGTGTCTCCACTGGGTTGGTGGAACTTGGTGTCCTTTGTGGGCAAAACTCTGGCCTCCAAAGTAGGCGGCTGAAAAATCCCTCCCTAAACTTCCCTGGTGCTCTGGCTTCGTGGCTTTGCTGCCTGCGTGGACTGTGTCTCCACTGGGTTGGTGGAACTTGGTGTCCTTTGTAGGCAAAACTCTGGCGTACCAAAGGCTTTAAAATGTTGAAATCCCTTCACTAGAGAACTTCCTGCAACTCTGGCTTCCCCGCGTGAGCCACCTTTGCATTACTGTTCAGCAGGAAGTAGAGGACATCTAGACTCACTGGTACTGTGTAGGACGAAATGTTGCTGGTTGACAGACCACGATCCACAGAACTTCCCTGCCCCTGGCGCTGTGGCTTTGTGGCTTTGCTGCATGCGTGGACTGTGTCTCCCCTGGGTTGGTGGAACTAGGTCTCCTGAGTTGGCAAAACTGTGTGGCCTCCAAAGTAGGCGGCTGAAAGAATCCTTCCCTAAACTTCCTTGGTGCTCTGGCTTCGTGGCTTTGCTGCGTGCATGGACTGTGTCTCCCCTGGGTTGGTGGAACTGGGTCTCCTGGGTAGGAAAAACTGTGGCCTCAAAAGTAGGCGGCTGAAACAATCCCTCCCTCAAGTTCCTTGGCGCTCTGGCTTCGTGGCTTTCCTGCGTGGACTGTGTCTCCACTGGGTAGGCAAAACTCTGGCCTAGTGGCCGTAGGCGGCTGAAACAAATCCTCCCCAAGAAAAATTCCCTGGCGCTTTGGCTTCGTGTCTTTCCTGTGTGGACTGTGTCTCTCCACTGGGTTGGTGGTACTTGATCTCCTGGGTAGGCAAAACTCTGGCCTGGTCTCCAGGCTGTTCCCGAACAGCAGCAGCAGCATAGGTTGCTGCTGGTTCACCCTTATAATCCACCTCCTAATCTTCCTCACTCCGGCCTCGAAGAGGCAGGAAATCCCAAGGACAAGGAGGCACCAGGCTGTTCCCTACCCTATCCTACAAATAAGGAGGGTTGGAAAGTCACTCTGGCCTCCAAAGGCGGAAGAAACAATCCCTTCCCTGGCAATCTGGCTTTGTGGCTTCCTTGCGTGGACTCTGCCTCCTGGGCGGAACTCGGTCTCCTGCGTTGGGGGAGAACGTGGCCACTGAGCCCTGTTTGTAATTTGGAAATCAAACACAGCTGCCCACACAAAGAGTGGTGGACTGAACTCCAGGTTTTTTTGGAGGGCCTCCACTGGCTCCTGAATTTGTTCCTTGGGGATTCTGCCTGTCAGCTCCTTGGGATACTCCAGCTGGCGATGATTCCCCGAGAGGTTGAGGGGAACTGTATTGGGAATTGGGGGAGAAAGTGAGAGGAGGGGCACTCATCTGGATGAGTGTGTGTGTGGGGGGGAAGCATCTCTCATGCCTCTACCAGACTGAATCTCTGACTGCTAGTTGACCAGGGTGGCATTTGCTTGGCTTTACAAGGAGTGTCATTGGAGATGACTGGGGACATTGAGAGGAGAAGACCCTCATCCAGATTTGGGGGAGGAATGGAATACTGTGTCTCCTGCTGCCTCTGAGAGGTGGAGGGGAAATGGGATGGATAAAGGCTTCAAAACAAACAAACAAACAAAAAAGTATAACAGGCAGCCATACCAAGTAGGGTGGCCGGTTCAGTCAGCAGTTGAACAAGAGAAAAAGAGAATATTGCATTCTGTCCACTTTGTTTGCATTATTGCATAGGATGCAGTCTTATGCTATGATATATTTATTAAATATATTATTCATCGCCAGTTTAAAGTGTTTTCTGCCTGCTCTGGGTCATTGCGGGACGCCCCCATGCTCTGGGAAGTCAAATCACGCTAAATCGCGGTAGAAACGACAAACGACAAACGAAACGTCGAACCGAATTTTTTTTGAAAAATTTCGCGACAAACGGAAACGGAACGAAACGGACCTGTTCTGACAAACGAAAAACCGAAATGTCTTTTTTTCTGGTCGTGCCCATCTCTATTTTTAATCTCAGGGGAAGCTAGTACAAGCAGATTGAATACTGCCAGGGACTAAAAGAAAGACCAAGATGGATGGGAAAATAGCATGCAGAGAGGAGAGAGTTAACATAGGGCTTAGAGTGCAATGACTGGATTTTTAACCTGGATGAAGCTGCATTCTTACCCTAATTTCAAATGAACCAGGCATCTTCCAGCTAAAATCTGACCTTACATAACCAAACTGATGCTCAAAACATTTAGTACCATTAACTCCTTCTCCTCTTTTTTAGTTTTAATCAATAGCATGGAAGAAGCAGGGCTATTCTGAACATTTTCTTTTTATACTCTTTTCCTGCCAAAAATCATCCACCTGAAGCTATTTCTTTATTTCTTTTTTATTTATTGTATATATATATTATATATTTCTGTATCTATTTTAGAGTTTTTCCCCACATTTCTCCTTGGAAAAAGACCCAAGGGGGCTTACAGTATTGAAGGATAACATACAGTCCAGTACAACATGTTCAAGTACTGAGAACAGGGAACTGAGGGACATCTTACAGCATTAAAAGATTATATTAACGCAGACAAAAGTGAGACTAGAAAGAAAGAGCAAACAAATACCATACGAAAAAACACAAGCAGCACCAAAACTCATTCAAAGCATTTAGGAACAATAATCCATTTGAAACCTCACTCAGGCAGGCTTGCAGTCAGGGAAAACTTGCCTGAGGCTGGTCCACTTGCAGAAGGTTAGCGAAGGTGGGGCCAGGCTGGCCTCCTGTGGGAGTGAGTTCCAAAATCTGGGAGCCACAACAGAGAAGGTCCTCCTCTGTGTCCCCATCAAGAGCAACAGTGAAGGTGGCAGGACCAAGAGAAACGGCACTCCTTTCTTGCTGGAATTGATAATATACCGTAAATTACAATGTATATACATATATAAATATAATTTGCAATGACTTAGTTACCATTTTACCAAGTGACTTGTTTAATGCTTTTTAAAATTGTATACGCACATCTTGAAAGACTGGTTTAAATTTGGTGAGCCGCCTTGGCTCCTTTTGGGGAGAAAGGTGGAACAGAAATGTTTTAAATAAATAAAGAAAATAACTCTAACTATGTTTTGCCCTTGTTTCTTTTACCTGTGTAATAGCCAAGGAAGGACGAAGTGTTTCTGTTCCTTCTTCCGTGGCCCACTATTTATTTATTTATTCATTTATTTATTAACTCCAGTAACTACTCCCAAACTTCTCCTCTATGTTCACTGGGAGCCTGAGCCTGACTCCCAGATATAGCAGCTGGTAGTTCAAAATTTTAAAAGGAGAAATTCAGTCAGGGGATTAAAAGAGATGCTTTGTGTCATGTCTAATGTGACCTACATATATCAGGAGCAGCAGAGATAGCACAGCACTATGAAACTTCCATTTCTGCTGCCCCATTAAGAATGATGGAGAAAAAAGATCCCAAGGTGCTTTATCTCTTTTGGCTGGCAGCCATTTCCAAACGGCAGTCCCAGAATATTTGGGAGATGTGGTATTGATGGCAGAGCTTTTGACTCTTCTTAAGAAGAAGGTGATTTGGAAGGTCATCAGCAATGATATGTACAGAAAAGGGGAAATGACCTCTTATTCTCCAGTGCTTAACACTAATTTCCCAAACCCATTTAACACAAAAGATAAAAATGTAGCTTTAAATTGGAATACTGTATTTATGAATATGAGGGCATATGAAGCTGTTGCAAACATTTCTAAAATTTAATGTTCCAAGATGAATTTAAATGACATAACTTATTTCTACTCTGAAGTGTCCTGTTTCTTTCTTTCTTTCTTTCTTTCTTTCTTTCTTTTTGTAGCAGGGCATGGGAGCAAATCCATTTTTATACTGCTCCCAAATTGGTATCCAATGAACAGGACAAAATCTTCAAAAGGCAGAAAAGAAGGTACTAAGTGGTATTGAGAGTGTGGTGGGGAATGTAAGGAGCTTAAAAGGAATCCCACATCTGCTTCGAGCTCTTTGTTTTCTTCTATGATAAAATGTTGTGCATGAAAACTAGGGGGTACAAAATGAAACACTTATGTTGGAATTAGTAATTAGACTTAGCTATATCTGAGTGTGGATCAGGAGGGATATTTGTTTTCCCAGAATTGCTATTGTAAACTTTGGTGCTCCTGATGTCCTCAGCTTACAGCTTCTATCAACCCTAGTTAGCACAGCCAGTGGGAAATGTTGAGGGGAGTTGCAATTTCATCCTGACAGGTATAATGCATCACACTGTTAAGACCCCAGATGACTTCATGTGTCCCTGAACTGTGTTGATTCCAGATTCTTAAATGTTAAGATGTAACACCTAAGTCTTTTTAAAAAACCCTTTTTTACCCCAATTCCTATATTTTTATATTGTGTCTTTTAGTAGAAAAACCAGAGAGTATGTAGGCATGAAGAACCAGATGATGTTTAAGTAAGTAAGGGAAGATGGAATACACCACAGGTAAAGAAAGCAATGTTGAGGACTCCATGATTGGTCTTCTTTTCTATTCTGGTGGGAAAAATAATGATAATAAGAACCAAGCAAAATGTCTAAATTGTTTGGGTTTTTTTTTTGTTTTTTTGCTTTGCTTTTTTGCTTTGTTATCATGACAGTGAAGGGAAAGATAATCTAAAATAGGTTTTTGAAATGCTCTCATGGTAAACTATTTTAAAACTTTTTTTAAAAAATATGGCCTGACCAAAATTCATACTGAAATGAATAGCATGCAAAATGAGAAGTGACATTAGTCACATCAATGAATTGGTCTGTGGTCCACATGGCTTTGTCCTTCAGATGTGACTCAGTCTTTCATGGATTCTTAGTCAGTGGAAAGGGACAGAAATGCTGCTACATCATAGGGCCTTTTCACATGACCCCTAAGATCTGCTGGCCACTTAAACTTGGACCAGAGATCTTGGGGGCTCGTTGCTCTTCTTGTGTCCCCACCCCTCTGCACTTCCTTGCTCCTGTCTGCGTGAGGGGAGGGAGAAAAAAGAGAGGAAAAAATGCAGGCTCACCTCTGAAGCTGCCCGGAGGCTCATCATGGTCCTGATTCCTTCTCTTCTGTTTGTTTGTTTTTTGCCTCCCACCCCTTCTCTTAAAGAGCAGATACATGAAAAAGTGCGCTGGGACCCGCTTAGGTGGGTATGGTCGCACTTAATTTCCTGCAAACTCTGGAGCTGGTGGGGAAACAATTGTAAGCTCCAGAGCTGGCAGCCATTTGCAGCGGAGTTTAGGGGTCGTGTACAAATACCCATAGAGTAGCTGCCTCATGCCACAGCAGAGACTGTCCACCAGAAGAGAGTGTCATTTCAAGATTCACTTTCTCCCTTCATTCTCTGGGTGGAAAAACTCGGGCTTCTGTCCAAAGTAATAGTTTTCTGGGTGGCATTCTCAGGTAGAGAGCCAGCGATCTGTACAACTCATAGATGTATATGACTTTAAACAGAAGGTGTGTAGGAACATTCTTTGCCAGAAGTTGCAATGTTTTGCCAGGAACATTCTTTGCCAGAAGTTGTTGTACTGTTTTGTCTTAAAATATTCTAGCCTTGCATCTTGAATAATATTACAGTTTTTATCCTTGCCAGCTCCCACACTTGGCTGGAATCCGACATCACTCTCAGTAAAGCTATACTTCTATGCATAATGTTCTTGCTGAAATCTGTATCAGCAGCACTCAGTCCCGTGCTCAGGGTCCCTTGGGTTTTTGCTGCTCTTCTTCTCATTTGATATTTTCTGAAAGCATGCAGGGAAACATTGCTGACAAAATGTGTTACACTGAATTGGCAAAGCAAGTGGGGTTTGCAACTTGAAAATATCTGTGGTGACCAGTGGACCGTGGACTGCAAAGAACATCCATATCCATGCACAAACTTGAGAGAATTTTGTGGGATGAAAGAGTCACCCTAGAGGGGGAAAAGCAGCACCTAGCCCTCTGCATGGAGCTCAACATCTCAAACTTGGAGGATTTCTGCTGGAAGTGGTAGCAATGTTCTTAAATGTCCAATCTTGAATTGGATAAAAGAAATGTTTATTGTGTGTTTTATGTACATGCCTTTCTCCCAATAAGGGAGAAAAACATCCATAACACTTCACTCCCCTCTTATGCTCAAAAATACATATTTACATGGGAAGGAGAAAGGAAAAAAGACCTCTTTGGGTCTCCTTAACTGCCCTTTACCTCTTCTAACCCTTAATTTACCTTAGATTGCAGAGAGATGCTGTCTCCTCCTTCCCATCTCTCCCTTGTCCCTCCAGGGAGATATATTACCTTGTTCTCTAGACATCAAAGCCACATTTATGGCTCCCGGCAGGCCTAATGTTCCTACAGCTACGTTAGCAATGGGGAGTGACCTAGTCTGGGTCAGTTGAGAATTATTTGTAATGGTGGGACTCGATTCGATCACTCTCTTCATTCACATGGAAATCGTTCCTGCAGCCCCTGTACAAAAGGTAATGGTAAAGGTTTCCCCTGCACATGCATGCTAGTCGTGTCCGACTCTAGGGGCAGTGCTCACCTCCGTATTCAAGCAAACAAGCCAGTGTTGTGCAAGTCCATGGCCATGTGACTGGCATGGCAGCAAGGAAACTCTGTTTTCCTTCCCATTTTTTTATGGCAGTACCTATTTATCTACTTGCATTTACATGCTTTCGAACTGCTAGGTTGGCAGGAGCTGGGGTTAACAGCGGGAAATCACTGCGCTGCGTGGCACCCAGGATTTGAACCACTTAGCTGCCAACTTTTTAGCCGACAGTTTTCAGTGCTCTAGCCCACTGAGCCACCATGCCCCCCCCAGCCCCTGTAGTTGTGATTTAATCAACCACATACTAGCATGAGACCACTCTATTTTGGACCATTGGGTTGTAATGTGCCTTTCCCCTTCTTGCTTCCTGCCTTCTGCCTATTCTTTTGCAATACTTGTCAGCCAGTTGGGCAATGGTTTGCCTCTATTTGCTCACAGGTAGGCATTAATGCTGAATATTTTATGCACAAAATATTGCCGCTTCTTTTTCCAGCACTATCTCATGTTTCATTTTGCATTGCCTCATCATAGGCTTCTTAAAATTGTATGAAAAATTTAAGTAGTGGTTAAGCATTGACACCTACTATGTAATATAACAAAAGTAAGTTTCACTCTCACCACTGTTGCCTCCTCTGCCACCGTCACTTTCAGCTACCCCAGTAGTTGCTTTGAAGACATTGGATACACCTTAGTTTGGTATCTCAGCCATGACCATTTTGCTTTGGGTGACCCTGCTAGGAGTCCAGGCTCATGATGGAATCTGGCCTCCGGAAGGCATTGCTTCATTGATAGACTCCTCAAACCTCTTCACTGTGTTCAGGTATGCATCCAAGAAGAGGTCAATGTCTTACTTATCTAGTATGACTATGGGCTCTATCACATGCCCTTTTAAATGTTGATTAAATTTCAAGAGAAAGCATTTCCAAAAATCTTGTCCCCACAGTCACCGGGCTTTATTAAAAAAAACTGGTTATGCCCCCTTTAGCGAGTTTTCCAAGACCTACTGGAGAAGTTGGGGAATTTTTTGCTCAGGTAAAAAATGTGAGCCAGAAGTCCGTGGGAGCTCGCATATAATCTGGTTTTCTGCTCCCCCCTCACACCCTGACCAGCTTGTCCTGGGGCTCATTGGCACTTTTTAATTTTTTTAAATTTCCTCTCCCCCCCCCAGTGCTGATCAGCTGGCTTTTGAGCTGTTAGTGCTGTTTTGTAACTTTTTTCTAGTGCCACCTGCTGGCCCTGAGGCTGGTCTGCACTTTTTAAAAAATCCTTGTACGTGGGAACGGATATCCCAAATCTTCAGTCATGTGATCAAGAAAGAAGAAAAGTTGGACTTTCACAATATCTGGATCTTCCCCCAGGTGAGACAGCAGCCTATGTGTACTATACTGGTCCTTCAGGAGAGGGGAAGGGGCTGTAGAAACGCTCATATCTCTTCACACATTGTCAAGAAAGAATACTATGATCATTCTAAAAGCCATTCTGGAAATATTAGTAAAAATATGCTAGCCTAACAGTTACATTTGTGACATACTGCATACTTTATATTTTTAAAAGTCCTTAATTTGCAGATTTGTCTTTTTTTTAAAAAAAAAACACCTGATATTGCTCAATCATTGCTTATTTTGTTTGTTCTTATCATCAACAACAACAACTCCTTTTTCACTTACACCAGCCCTTTACAAGGTTTTCCAGGTAAAGAATGCTCAGGAGTGGTTTCCTGTTCCCTTCTTCTGGGGAACATCCTGGGAGGGACTGTGCAGCTTGCCCAAGGCCACACAGGTTTGGGTCTATTCAAAGGGTTGAGGAATCAAACTCTCAGCCTCTGGCTTTGTAGCCAAATACCTAAACTACTGAGCTATCCATCCAAATGATTTTTATAGTAGTAGCTAACTGTCAGGGTGCCTTCTCCCAATGAAAGCTGCCCATAATATCAACCTTCCCAGGCTAGGTATTTGTGGCGATTAACACGTGAGAGGCCTGAAAGGGGGGGAAAAAACTAGAAATAGGACCTTTTCTGCCATTGCCCCTCGCCTGCGGAATAACCTTCCACCAGACATCTGCCTGGACCCTTTTTGGCTGTTTTTTTAAAAAACTATTGAAAACCTTGCTGTTTAAGCAAACTTTTTCTCAAATTTAGCATAAATCTAGTGTTCACCCATTAAAACATGTTTTAGCTGATTTGCCCACCACTAATATTATAGGTATATGGAAATATATGTAATTTCATGTTATTTTAATTTTATTGTCATTATATTTACTGTATTTATGTTTATTTTATTTTGTTGTATGAATTATATGTATTTTTCGTGCATTGTGTTGTCTTGATTAATTGTTGCTAACTGTCCAGAGTGGCCTCGTTGCAACATGGGCAGTATAAAAATCCAATGAATAAATAAAATAAAATAATTTTTATTTAGTCACAACTAAATAAAAGTAATGTTTATTAACTTTTATTATTTAGTCATAACTAAATAAAAGTAATGTTTATTTAGTCATAGCTAAATAAAGGTTTATTTAGTCCTGTGGGTTAGATTTGCCTGGAATGAGGAAAGAGACCATCTACTTAGAACTATATCTGAGTAAGTACCATTGCTGTGCATGGATCTGAACCTGAGTGCAAGACCAACACTCTATCCAAAAGATTGCAAAATATGATAAAGCAAAACAATAAAGAACATTGAAAAGAGCTACAGTATATCTCTTTGTAGAAGACCAGAGCAATCATGCTTTGTGATAAGGGGCCTTATCACAACATTTGTTCTTGGTGCGCTCAATCCAGCCTTCTGCACAGAATGTTATTATAGCTTTATAAGAATCTCCTTCTTTCGAATATATCATGATTGAAACCCCTTAGGATCATCAGAAAGATATCACAAACGCCTGTTGTTCTTTGAGTTGGCAGTTGTATTCATGATTGATTGGTAGTAACTTCAGTACTGTTGTGTATAGTAAAAGGGAAGCTTTGTGGCATGCAGCAATCTGGAGACTATAAAAAAATGAATTGTTCATGTTTCACTGGCTTTGATATGGCCGCATTGTCTCCAAACGATATACGCAGCTCTTTTTTTCTCCTCAGTTAGTCATTATTCTGTCATTTGGGTTGCCTGCCAAGAGTATGCCTTCTAACCATATGTATGCTGTAAACCTCAAAAGCAGCTGTCGCCAAAGTGAGCCAGTTTAGGAAGAATATGAAAACAAATTATAGAAAAGTAGAGTAACTTCTGTTTAACATCTTTCCAAATATCCCCATTGACTGACCACTAGAACCATTAGCTTCTATAATCCCACTTGTTTGTGTGCACTCTCCCTCCGAACTTGTGGTCCGTCCTGGGTGTGACCTGAATTACAAACGTGGAGCTTTATATATTTCCCTGGCAAGCTATTGTAATTATAATCTTTAGTGTGTTCTTGTGGGGGATGTTCACGGCGTTCTTCCCCCAGTTGTACTTCTTGGCAGTTCAGTGCAAGCCGTTTCATTTGTATACTTCAGGTCTATTTGTGTCTGCACCTGCCTCATCAACGGTTACCGACAATGTTGCTCCGGTTGCCTTTTCAGTTCTATGACTTTGGCAGATTTATTGGATTCCGCTGTTACTGAAGGCTGCCAACTGGGAAAAAGTTTTCTATGGGAACAATCGGAGGCAAAAAATGTAACAAACAGGAGTGGGTTTTTTGAAGCCTCTTCCTTTACATCAGCCCTTCTCAACCATTTTTGGCCATGACTATAATGTGAGAGAAATATACTGTAGAAGCTGATTCAGGATTGTATAAGTACCATAATGAACCTTATAAGGTGGTGTGTGAAGAATTGTTTCCAATGTGTCTTCCTTCATATGTGCCAGGGTACCCCAGGGGGCATCTGGCCTCTGTTGTGAATGGTTGCTATGCGTGATAATAATCTAAGATCACCATCTCATAGGATTCCAAAACCATTTGATTCTCATTGGGGCACATCAATCATCATCATCATCATCATCATCATCATCATCATCATTGTAATCATCATCATCATCATCGTCATCATCTCTCACTCACTCACTCACACACACACACACACACACACTCACTCACTCACTCACTCTCTCTCTCTCTCTCTCACACACACACACACACACACACACATTTCGTGGGGAAAGAACAGGAAATTTTTGCTATATAAGCTACCTAGAGAATATGTGCTATTGCACCTTGCAAATACAATATGACCCCCATATCTTCTAATTCACTATCCATGGATTCAGTTATTTGCAGATGGCAGCGGTAGCTGTGTGGCACAAAGACACAGCAAAAGGTTGCCCTGCATGCACAGCATCCCTGCCAGTGGTCGTGGTGTCACGAGGTCCCTGCTGGCAGCAGCTTGGCACAAAAGGCTCTCCAGTACCCATGTATTGTGCACCAATGCAAGGTCCCTGCTGGCAGCCCCAGTGGCATGAAGGACCTGCTAGTGGCTGCACAGTGCCATCACTTTCACTACCAGCACCACTGTCACTGCTGCCCCCTCATCACTGCTGCTGCCACCCCTGGATAAGACCATTCACTCTTATCTGCAGATTTCAGTATCTGCCTGGGACCAATCCCCCACGGATACAGGGGTCTTACTGAAGTCCAAGACAATCTCCCCCACACCAGCAGCTTCCAGATAATCTGGGCAACATAACCACCAAACAGAATGGCCAGAGATGATAGAAGCTGTCAACTAAAGCCAGCTCAAGAGACATCACATTGAAGAAGGCTAGTTAATTAATGATAAAATATAAAGGTCTGTTAGTCCTGACTAGGTCAATTGAATTAGTGGTGTTTTAAAAAGTGACGGTTTATATAAGTCCTGATGAATCAATGAGTTGTCTCTATATGGAGCTACAAATTGAATTCCGTCCCCAAGGTTTCAGTGCATGGATTCAGATACTTAACTACCTCATTGATTTTAGCTCGACAATCCATATTTCAGCTGTTCTGCACCTATTAGTCAAGTTCACAATTTATACTCCTCAACACTGGAGTAGAATCAGTTTTATTAATAGTAAGTAAATAATAACAGGAAGGGCCACGAAATAATAGGTCTCTGTTACAGAGCATGTTATTAGCAGTGGCTTAAAGAAATTCCCAACTGATTCAAGGAAGAAGGAACACAACATGCAATATGAGAAGCATATAATAACTCTAAGTCTGTGAAGATTCAGTCACCCAGGTGAGATTATCTGGAAGCTGAGTCTTGATTGACAGTTATATAATTGAGAGAGATTCATCTTATAAATATTAGGGATGCTATGTCAAGGATAACTGGGATTTTTTCATGCAAAATCTGTTGTAGAACTGAACAAGCTAGAAATTCATTGCAGAAAATAAGGACAGTCCTGACAAAGTCTGAAACTTATCTATCAGTCTTATGTATTTAGTATACTTCTCTATGGAGTTGAAATTTGGACCCTTAATAGACACATTATGCAGGAAGCTGAAAGCATTTGAAATGTGGATGTACAGATGAATTCTGAAGATACTTTGGACAGCCAGAATCACTAATATGGCGGTATTACAGCATATCAATAAAAAGCTAGAAATTCTCAATATCATAAAGAGAAGAAAATTGAAATACTGTGTTTTGGCCACATAATGCGTACTAACAAGTACCATCTGCTGCAAGTTATCCTTCAAGGCAAAATAGATGGGAAGTATGGCCCAGAGTGAAGAATAATAATCTGCCAGAGCTTTTTATTCCCTCTGTGGTCTGCAACCTGGGCATGCTATTGGTTGAAGTTGTCCAAGAATTTACATGATCCCATCACATGGCTTGCCTCCATTTCCTTAAAGGGAAAAGAAAAATACATCACAATGAGAGAAGACAGAAACAAACGTTTTAAGGACCCCAACCCCCTGGTAGGTAATAATTTCAAATAATTATCACATTATCGCTGCATTGTTATGGATGTCCAGGGTGTTTTAATACCCAAGAAATCAATATTAGGCATCTGGGAGCCATTTTGGGTTAAAGGAAAAAAATACAGCGATCTGAGAAAAGACATAAATGCACGTTTTAAGGACCCCAACCTGCCCCCCGGTAGGTATTATCAGACAGTATAAATAATTATCACTGGGTTTTTATGTATGTCCAGGGTGTTTTGAAACATTTAAAAAAACAGCTCATTTCGTTACGCGTCACCATTAACGAAAACAAAACGTAACGAACACAATTTTCGTGGTTCTGTTCGTTTCGTTCCATTTTCATCACAATTTTCGTTTGTCATTTCATTATGTAACAAAATGAATAAAGAATAACGGAAGCGAAAAAATGTTCGGTTTGTGCCCATCTCTACAACCTACTTGTTTAGTATGACTGAACCTTGGCCAGTTTTTGCAACTGACTCAGAACATGTTACAATGAATAGTAACTTTGGCCCAGATGAACAGGTTTCCCTCAGCTATGAAGACATATAGCTTAGTGGACAACTTTGAGCTGGCTGTTAGCAAAGGACATTTGGATTGCTTTGGTGACTTGTTAAAAACAGCTTGTCTAAGTATTCCCTTGCTTGGAGTAAAAGATCTTTAAACATACTGTCTGTACAAGATGGAACCAATTAGAAAGAACTCATATTTTCGGCTGAGGCAATGGCCATTACATTAGAGGCAATCCATTTGATACAGTGCTAAGCCCAAATGGGTTCCAAAAACATGACTTTTTCAGCTGAAAGTGCTACTATATTTTCAATTTTTTTGGATAGACCTTCTGGAAATTCCATTAATTTATAAAAAATAGAGTGCCACTTTGCACATAGCTAGCAGGGCATTTGGAGTGGGTTATGTTAACTGATTTATACTTCCGCTTCCAGCCATACATAATGCAGCTTAGTATTCTGAAGAGGGGAAAAAAAGTAAAGTCTTTTAAAAAGCCTCATGCATTTGCAGAAGCTTTTAAGGCCACATGGATAGTAGTGTGAGGAAAGCGCATAACTCGGTCATCTAAACAGTGACATATGGGGTGGCTAATACAGTATGGGTTCAAGGTGGACTTTCCATGAAACTTAAAAACTTTATAAAACAAAATTTGGTGTATGATAACACATTGTGTTATTTTAGGCTTGTGAAGTAATCTGTCACTAAATTGCAATTATAGGCAATTATATAGGAAAAGTGAGGAGAAGAGGGAAAGAAAGACAGCAGAGGATGTGGAGAGAGAAAAAAGAGTTAGCAAGAGAGGTATGATTAATATAATTTCACCATGGAAAAAGTAATAGAGAGGAAACTGCCATTCTTAGAAGTCATGGTCATACACAAACCAGACCGCCAATTAGGACACAAGGACTACAGAAAACCCACCCACACAGATCAGTACCTACATCAAAATTTCAACCACCACCCGCAACAAAAAGTGGCATAATTAAAACTCTTGTAAACAGTGCAAACCAAAACTGTGAAGCTGAATTCCTCAACCTGAACTCAGCCACCTGAATTGGGCCCTACAGGTAAATGGCTATTCCAAGACTGAAAGCAAAAGAGTCATCAAACTGAAAAAAGAACACCAACTCGAAGAAGAAAAACAGCCTCCAACGAAGTATTTCTGCCATACATAAAAGGAGTCACAGACTGTATGGACAAAGTGTTGAAAAAACACAACCTAAAAACAGTACTTATACTCATCACAAAAATACAACAGATGCTATGATCAGCAAAGGACAAAATGAACCCACTTGCCACTGCAGGAATATACCGGATACCTTGTAGTTGTAGCCATGTATATATTGGGACCACAAAGCACAGCATCCAGAATAGAATCAAAGAACATGAAAGAAACTGCAGACTAAAACAACCAGAAAAATCAGCAGTAGATGAAGACACCCCGAAACAAACTGGACATGAAATCCTCTTCCAGGACACAGAAGTACTGGATAACACTTACAATCACTATGTCAGACTATACAGGGAAGCCATTGAAATCCACAAACATAAGCACAGTTTCAACACAAAGGAAGAAAGTCTAAAAATCAACAAAGTCTGGCTTCCCATACTGAAAACTACAGCCTACAAAAGGTGAAAGCTCAATGATTCCCACGCAGCCAGAAGCAAAAGTGAGCAGTTCATGCAATAGAACAGCTAACAACATCCATCAACCATAGACAAGGATCGCTGCCACCCCTATTTGCAGTGAAACTTCTTAATCCCTTCATCACAATACAATGACTAACACCTATTCTACTGCATAGGAGGTTTCCTCTTTCCCACAACCTTAAAAAACCCCACATTCTCACTCACTCTATACTCCAGAGCACAAAGCAAACTCCTACTTCCCTGAGCTCCTTACCCTCTGAAGATGCCAGCCACAGAGTCTGGTGAAACGTCAGGAAGAAAAATTTCTAGAACACAGCCAAACAGCCCAAAACACTCACAACAACTATCAGATCCCGGCTGTGAAAGCCTTCGAGAATACAAAGTATGATTGCTGTGTTGTCTGGTTGGATGGGTTCCACCTGAATCATAGCCACATCATGTGGTGGCAATTCAGTTCACCTGGATTCCCATGTTGAAAACAAAAGAAAAGGTATAAGACATACAGTACATCTCTGTTATACAGCAATATCAGTCTTATACCTTATACCTTAATGACTATGGTTCCTTCCCAACTGGAATTGAAATTTGTTGAGAAAATTAGAAGACTCCAAAATAACTTGAGGAAAGAAGAACTGGGGATTAGACCAGTTTAATTCTGTGGTGTAAACAGGGTAATTGTCCTTTAGGAGAGTGGACTAGATATCTCTAACATGAAGCGTAAGTAGTTCACCAGCCTAAAAATCTCAGGATTGCTTAGGATGAAGCCAGGACAATTAAAGTGGGATATAATTTTTGTTGCTGTGCAGTGCTAATAGAATCAGGTGACACTGGCCCTCACTGTTTAGGTAGGGTCAAAGCTTGAGAAAGCACTGTACTCAGAATGTCCATAGTTATATGTAGTTATGCTCTCTCTCTAGATCTCATAGATTTAAAATAGCAAAGTCACCTGCCAATCTTTGCAGCGCACATGCATCCTTCTGAGAGAATCATCTCATTTGCCTGGACCTCCAATGTCCCAATTTGTTTTTCTTCTCTGGAAACCAACCAGGGACTTTGGATGATGATGCCATCAGGGTGAACGTGGCATAAATTTACACCAACAGGATTTCAGCCACTGTTGAGTTAGGCATCTGGCTGCCAAGCCAGAAGTTGAGGGCTTTAAAACCTACTGGACATCCCAGGAGGTGACTCTTGACCTGCTTGAAAATCCTGGTGGTCGCAACTACAACTCTCCTGGTCTAGTAATGTTTCCACCTCTGAAAGAGGTATTTGTAATAGTCGTGCTTGAACAAGTGCTGCTGATAAAGGGTGGCCATATGAAATGAAGGACAGGGCTCCTATGATTATCCTGTGTAAATTAAAACGTCATGAGGTAGCTTGCACTCCAAGAAAATAAAGCATTCAAGAGTTTAATTAGCACCATTTAGTTATTAGGAATGATAACTGAGGGAAGGACAGTAATCAAATGACCACTTGCTGATGCAGCCATATTGGCACTTCTATACAATCAGTTAAAATTGTATTTTGGTCCTCCAATATGGAATGAGTTGACTAAGTCTTGCAACTTAGTGCAGTTCATTTCTTTCACACATGCTGTATTCAGGGGACACTATGATGATACACAAGCTAACCTGCACATTTTATACAACACACAATCCAAAAGACAAAAAGTACAGGAAGAAGACCTCCATAAAATATACAAGAAAAGTTCCACTGATGTTTCCGGGTACATGCTCAGAATGGAGCCATTGGATTCTGGATGTAACCCATGGCAGTCTCTTTATTCCTTATATTTCTGATAGACTAGTTCTAAAGGAATTCTGTACAGCCATTTTAGCTGGATTCAACCTTTACCTTTGGTTGACCAGGCAACAGGCAGGGGAGGGGGAGAGACATAGAAATGAGATGTCGTAGGATGTAATCTACACCAAGATCCAATTTGTCTTTAAAAAATGTGATTTACTCATGAAAACTGCATTCTGAAATAGGCATTATCTTTATCATCAAAATTTAAATACACAACAAACTCACCTTTGCTGAACAGTATCTATGGCAGATGGTGTAACTGCAACTGTTTGTGCCAATAAATCTTACTGGTGTATAAAAAAATGACATGACAAACATTTTTATTTCTGCGGGGCTTTTGAATGGTGAATGACTGAAAGATGTACAACCTATGCAATTGTCCTAGCTCTACTGGATAAAAATTCTGTCAGTGCCTGTTGTGATCATTTTCCCCATTGAGAACTGCAGTGCTTAAGGATATTATTCTTCTAACTGGAAAATCTGTGTATCTGTGGCAGTATACATTTTGTAACACCCCCATTATTCTGCTGGCAGTGAATTCCTATAGGCAGTAAATACTTTACAATACACTGTCAATGGGATAAACAACAAACATGTACTCTAGCACTTATCCTGTGTCACGCTAGAGAATAAAGCTCAAAGCTTCAGGGAATATGCCAAGTTAAAGGAAGGGGATTTGAGGTCACATGGTTTCAGCATCCATAAAGCAGCAGCACGCCTGGAATAGCAGATGGCAGGACTAATACTTGTGGTTTTCATTTTAATGGGTAAAGGAACAAGAGCAATTTGATATATCTGCTAAAGATAGAGCAACAACCCCACTGAAAGAAATCCTTCTTGGTGTCCAGCATTCCTGATCAATGTCTTATCTTACAAGCACAGACTGAAGGTCTGTCAACATTTTCCACTTGGCGGTCACATACTGGAGACACTTGCTGCTTTCTGAAGCTTTAAAAAATATTATTAGATATTCATTTAGGTAGGACGAATAACCTAATTCTGCAGGCATGAATGCGGTCTTAGCTGTAAGTAATGAGCCCCAGTGCTGCTCATCACTGAGCAGATATATTTTCAAGCTCTATTCCTTTCAAGGTTTTGGCAGACTATAAATGTTTAAGAAGGGTCAAACCTTCAGAAAGCCATGCATCCAGAGTGTCCACAAGAACTGTCAAAAGGACTTAGCTACCAATAATTCAGCAGGTGTAATTCATATAAGTAGTCAACCGTGTAAAGCAACTGCCTAAAACAGAACCATCCAATCATAGTTCTGTGTGGTAAGTCAGAGTGTAATCCTATGCTCGTCAACTCTGAAATAAATCCTGCTGAAGTTAATAGGCCTTAGTTCTTTCTAACTATGCACAGAACAGAAGCTCCACTTCTTTTATGCATTTTTGTTGCCATAACCTGCTAGGAAGAGGTAGAAAACAAGTGCTGCTGGGTAGATAAGAGCTGCAGTTTTGCCTTAATAGAAAAATAAAGGCAGAAGGGTTGCATAGGGAAAAAGATAAATAATTCACTTTGGGGGTCAAACCAGATGAATAATTTAGCAATTATTGAGAAATTTTGCTTCCTGAAGAGATGGAATATGCCTGTAATATTATAGCATATGCTTTTGTTTGCCTCCATGTCTTTTATTTAGTCTGCTGGGTGTTGAAAGGTAAATACAAGCTTATGGCTGCATAGTACAGTGAACTGGGTACCAGACTTTGGAGCCAGAGGTCAGGAGTTCAGTTCCCATTGTGCCTCTCTAGAGAAGAGCCAGCAGTGGGCAAGTTGCACAATCCCGTTGTTGTTGTTGCTGCTGTTGCTGCTGCTGCTGCTGCTGTATCTCAAATAGAGAAGTGGTTTCTGGGTACAGTGATTAAGAAAGCATTGTTCCAGTGTCAGCCATGAATATGTTCACGTACTGTGTATGTTTTATGACTTTGTACTTACACACAACTATTTCTCTTTTGACAATAAAAACTACCTCCAGATCAATGGAACCGCAATGGGCACTCACATAGCCCCACAATACGTGAACATATTCATGGCTGACCTGGAACAACACATTCTTAATCACTGTACCCAGAAACCACTTCTCTATTTAAGATACCTTGATGACATTGTTCTGCTCTGGACCCATGGAGAGGAATCCCTAAAAAAATCCACCAGGACTTCAATGGTTTTCACCCAAATATCAATCTCACCCTGTAACAATCCACACAACATGGGCATCTTAGTACCAGTCTGTACCAAAAACCAACTGACCAGTAAACCTATCTGCATTCTTCAATCTTCCATCCTGAACTCACAACAAAATCAATCGTATATAGCCAAGCCCTTAGATACGACTTCATCTGCTTTGACCCACAGGATAGAGACTCTAAACTCAATGATCTACAAAATGCTTTTCTTAGACTACAGCACCCACCTCGGATGGTTAAGGAACAAATCAACAAAGTAAGACGCATACCCAGAAGTAATCTGCTGCAAGACAGATCCAAAGGGCCAAAAGAAAGAACACCACTGGTTGTCACTTACAGTCCACAAGTGAGACCACTCATATGCATCTTAAATGATCTCCAGCCCATCCATAACAAGAACACACCACTCTACAAAGCTCTTGGTGGGAGACCCATACTTGCCTACAGACAATCTCCCAACCTCCAACAAATATTAATTCACACAAGATTAGAAAATAGCAACATGGACAATGGAACTAGACCTTGCCAGAAACCCTGATGCCAACTCTGCCCACACATCTACTCTGGCAACACAATCACAGGACCCAACAATGTCACATATAATATCAAGGGAAAATTTACCTGCTCCTCAACCAGTGTAATTTATGCCATCTTTTGCCAACAAAGCCCATCTGCACTCTACATTGGACAAACAAGACAATCTCTAAGAAAACGCATCAATCGACACAAGTTTAACATAAGAAACCACAATGCACAGAAATCTGTCTCAAACCATTCAGCTTACCAGGACACTCCTTGAAGGATTTGAAGGTCACTGTTTTGGAACAGAATCATTACAAATCCAGAATACAAAGAGAAACAGCTGAGATAAATTCATATGCATGATGGACACACACAAGAATGGATTAAACATAAGTCTGGATTTCTTGAGTCATTATCAAATTTAATATGACTATATTGCCACTTTTTTCATGGAAGTTTATCTCCAACCAGGACCCTAAGGTTAAAAGTCCCACTCTCTCACGCCTCTCTTCTACCCCCCTTCACCCCACTCTATATTGTTCTGGTTTCTGATTTTTGAGGAATTTACCTTAAAACCACATTTAACATTTCTACAGATCCTGGCCACAGAGCCATTAGCAATACTTTACATATCTATGACGCTTAGCCAAATCTTCCTTCCCACCATTTGTACAATTAATCAACTCTCCCTTCTTCACAGACCCATTAACAATACTTAACATATCTATGGTGGCCAAATCCTTCCACCACTTCTACATCTCATCTCTTCCCCCTCCCCTATTCACCAATGAATATCTGGTATGAAATGTATATCTCATCACATATTATATTATACACCTCATTCTGCTCCTATATGTCTGAAGAAGTGGACGTGAAGTCCACAAAATGTTACATTAAAATATGAAAGTCTTTAAGGTGCTACATGTTTTGTCTTTTGTTTTGTTTTATTTTTCTTTGATTTTTGCCTGCAATTCAAAGGGAAAGGATAACTTTTTTCTTCTCAAAGTGTGATTTCTCTGCATGGGATGTTTTCTCTCCCTGAAAAAAGCTCATGGAATTTTTTTGGACGTTTTGTAGTAAGCTTGTCTGGGATTATAATCATTCATGCAAAGAATTACATCTTTCCTGTGGAGGATTCATTTGGGAAAAGAAGAGGAAACATGAATAGGGGGTGGATTGCTTCAGTTCCTATGCAGAATGAGAAATCTTGCAAGCACTCATTATTTCTATATGATGGATTCAATAGCTGGATTATTATATTACATATCCAGCCATTTTCTCCAGCACCCAACTATGAAAGGCAACTCAGGACATTTCACAGGCCACAAATACCTGAGGGCTAGTCCTTTCTACAGGAAATCTGTCTTGTTTGGGTCCTGGTTCCATCTCATCTCCCACAACACATTAAGGGAGTGAGCAGATGGTTGAAGACTATGATGCATCTACCCTCTTCAGGGTTAATGGTCACCCTCAGAAAAAGAGGATCAATACTTTCAGTGGTGATGAAACTTTCTAAGGTCAGCTACTGGGCAGTGATAGTCATGAAAGTAAGTGAAACTGACAGAGCATCTTTCACAGACAATGGCAGAACTGAGTAGAGTTGCTGACAAAAAGACTTTTTGGACAAAATTAATTGAGTGTCAACACAAATTGGAAGTAATTTGAGGGCATGTAACAAGTACAATAAATGGTTTTTTCATTAAATATAATTATGGTGTTTGCATACATTTATGATAATTTTTGTATTTTTTAGGTTGGGCAGTGTTTTCATATTTAAGTCTGTGATCTGAAGGTCCAAATTTGCTTTCAGAAGGTCTCAGGTTTTTCCTTTGAACTTGGGATACACCAAGAGATTTATGTGTAGCAAAAGCAAAACCAGAGGATGTGTACTGTTTATTTCAATGTGAGCTTTCATGGATCACGATTAGAGATGGAAATGAACTGCTAGTTTCTCAGTTCAGCAAGATTCATTTCCAGGCTGAACAGCTGATCTGTAGTTTCAAATTCGTTTACTACAGTCATATGACCCAATTCAATAAAATAACAGGACAAAGAACAGGAACAGCAATAGTACAAAACATAAATGTCAGCACAGAAACTACAGTCTCCCAAAAGGTACGTATCGGTCAGCCTTCTGCTATCAACACGGCCCTTCTATGGACTGCAGCTAAGAAAAATTTAGCAACCTGAGTTGTTATATGAGAGTTCTGGTCTGCTAGACAATATGAAACCAACCACTTACCTGAGTTCCCTTGAAGTCTATGGATCAAGGGATAAATCAGATCCCTCCTGATTTTCTCATAGAAGTTGCAACGTAGAAGGATATGTGACAGGAACTCTGGGACCCCAGCTCCACACGGACAAAGTCGTTCTTGTCGGGGAATTCCCTGGAACCTGCCCTGAAGTAAAGCAGAGGAGAGAACATTAAATCTTCAATGCTTGGGGAGTTCTGAGAGTGGATAAGTACGATGCAGGTGTTCGATACACTGGGATAATGCCATATGCCTGTTGTGAACAAGTTCCATTCGCCATCGAGGACAGTTCTTGTCTTTCTATATCATGAAGTCACTGACGAAGAGCGTGCAAGGCCTGTTGTTGTCCTAATAGTAAGATGGAATCAAGGGACATTCCAATAGATCCCATTTTGCCTTGGCTTATACGCATCCACTTACTAGTATATGAGTCGGATAGCAAATAGTAAATATATCCCAGTTGTTCTGCCTGTAAGTGGATTCTCAATCAATATTTTAATGTCTGTATCCACGCTCTCGTCTCAACACGCTCAAAGCCTATTTTTAGATATAAAGCTGCCAGGCCAACACAGTTGGGAACACCTAGGATTCGATGTAAAAAGGTAGATTGTACCTTTTCTATCCCTGAGTTAAGAGCACTAATCCAAATAGGTATTCCATAAAGCAGTAGTGCCCTCATTTTTGCTTTAAAAACATGGGCAGCAGGGAGAATGTGATGGCCTCCATTGATATAGAAAAAACGGGTGATGACTGTAGCCTTGTTCTGTGCATACTCACTTTGGGCAGTCCAAGTGCAGTTATACGTGAAATTCAACCCTAGGTATTTAAATTCTCTTACCTGGTCCAAGGAATTGTTCTGAATTGACCAGCAGAATTTTTTTCCAGACCTTGGAGAATACCATAATTTTTGATTTTTATATATTTACATTTAGACTGTTCTTGTCACAATAATTTACAAAGGCTGCCAAAAGTCTTTTTAAACCCAGTTGAGTTTGGGATAAGACTACGGCATCGTCTGCGTATAATAATAGTGGAATCTGCTGATTACCAAGTGTAGGAAAATGGCCCTCTACCGTCCTTAGGTGTGCTTCTAGATCGTTAATGTACAGATTAAAGAGATGAGGAGCCAGCACACAGCCTTGCCTGACTCCCCGATTACTCTGAATCTCTTCTGTCAGTTCGCCTTGGTGGCCATAGCGAACATAGCAACTAGTATGGGAGTATACGTTTTGGATAAAAAATAACAATCTCTTATCTATTGAAGTATTTTTCAATTTATCCCATAATAGTTTTCTAGAAATTGAATCAAAGGTTCCCTTCAAGTCAAAAAAAAAAGCAGTGAACAGTCCGCTCCCCCCTCCACTTCTATATTTTTCAGCCAGGTGGGCCAGGGTCAGACACTGATCTAGTGTGTTCCTATTTGCATGGAAACCCTTTTGTTCTGCCCCTAGTATCTTTTGGGAATCCATCCATTTTGTCAATTTATCTGCCAGATGGCTTGTGTACAGCTTTCCTGTTATGGATAACAGGCTGATAGGGCAATAATTTTCTGGTAGGTGTGGCTTCCCTTTTTTATGGATCGGTACTACAACTGCTTTTGTCCAAGCTACAGGGATCATCCCAGTTTTATCTATCAGAGTAAACAGGGTTGATAAGGGCAGGGACCACCAGTCTGAGTATATTTTAAAAGTAGTTTAACGCCTCACCCTATTCAACAGGTGCCCAATTGGGAGCAGTGCCCCCATCCCTCCTCTTCCAGGTACTGTTGCTGATTTGATGGGGGGGGGGTTGCAGGGCACCAAACTGTGCATCAGTTGTTTAGCCAGGAAACAAACCACAACAAACCACCAAACCATTAGTTTGTGTCCATCTCTAATTACAATCCACTCGCTCAGGTCCATTTTCATGTTTGTTAATCCTGATGAAAAGTTAACATGGGTTCCTCACTGAAAATGGAGACATTTGTGTAGGTTTTTTTAAAAATAGCTGATTAACTGGGTAGGTTGAGATTTTCAGATAACTTTTAATACTTTTAAGACCACAGTGTTTCCTTCCCTCCTTCATTCTTTTCTCCTCACCTATCCGCACCCAACCCCACTTTTTCCTATTTTGAAATATTAATTTGTTTCTTATAATTGTGGGTGATATTTTGGACAGAGGATAAAAGGAGGCATCTTTTTTCCTTAGTTATTTTAAGTTTTGATTTATATATAATTGCATGGAGGGTTGTGGTTTTTTAAAAAATGTTTTTGATTCTACCAGGTAAAAGATTGTATGTGTATTTTTCCATCTATAAAACCTCTCCATATATAAGATGACTCCCACTTTTCCAACCCAAAATTACAGTTGCACAACTGCTCAGTTATCTCCTCAGTTTACTTCCATGTATAAGACTACCATCAATTTTTACTCTAACAATTTTAGACAAAAATATAGTCATATACATGGAAAAACATGGTTATGTTTGTTTTATTATTATATTTATGTCTCACCATGATGTCTCTTCTAATGAATTGATGTATGAAGTTCATAAAATGAACTTAAAATGAATGGTGAAAGTATCAGTATCAGCATTATTGTAAAATTAGATTTCTGGACCTTGATAAATTTACTGTGATATAATGAGATGTAAAGGATGGGATTCCTGCATGCAGGGGGGGAAATCTATCAAAATTTAAAGGTCTTAAAACAGATATAGAAGGAAAAATCAGGGCACCAACATAATGGCTATTTAAAAAAAGCTTCATAACTAAACAGTGGATTGGAGAGCTGAATGTCAGTAAAGCCTGGTCCTTCGAAAGGGATACCCTTAATGTCTACTTTGAATATGAGGTTTCTTAGATTACAAGCAAAAAGAAGTGGGGATCATTGTTATGATGGATATGCAAGTCATGAGATATTAAATAGCGACAACCTTTATTTTTCTGGGCTTTAAGCCCAGTTTGGAAGTATTTGTTATAGCTCAGTCACAGCTGCAGAAAGAGGGGCAGATCAAATCCAAAGACCAAATGCTTATTTCATTTTGATAAAAACCATTAAGCCTGAAATCACCTTGCCCTGGACTCTGTTCAGGAAACATCTTTCTAAGTGCTATCCGCATGTAACAGTCTTCTGATAAATTAATGTGACAACACAAGTTTTCTTACAAAAAATATTTACACTCTTAGATACACTTTACACCCAGGCCATTTATTACTTGAGTTCTAGAAGCAGGGTGGATTAACCATTAAGCACAATAAGCATATGCTTAGGGGCATCAAGGGAAGAGGGGGCACCACAGAAATTTTCTATAGCTGAATCTATCTGGTCCATGGGCCATATGGTGAAATACTACAAATGATGCAGCTGAACCAGACCATGCAAAAGCCCCCCCCCCCCACACACACACATTAAATGAAAAAAGTACATACACATATATGCAATAATAACAAGAGCACTGAGGGAGTGTAGACCTCTGCCAAGGGCTATGAAATCAAAGGGGAAAATCCCCCCACATAAATGGAAGCAGGGGAAACTTTGTATGCTGTCAGTTGTCCACTGAGGATGAGACTGTGCAGGGGCACTAGTAGCTCTCTCAGCGTCCAACGTGCTAGCAGGCAACAACACATTGTCACCACACATTGGAATGTGGCTGATCCTCAATGAGAATCACTATAAAATGGACAACAGACAAACCAGACTCCTGGGAATGTAGTTTTATTTCCAGAGGATCCTTTCCTAGTACCTTGTGCACAAGGGATGCCTGAACACAGGGACAACTTCCTGTATGGAATGTCCAGTCTTAAATACTTTTCTGCATACTGAAACAGATAAAGAACAAACTCAGGATTGGTTACAATTTGCCGCAGTGGAAAGCATGTGACTTCATTACATATATGTTCATTTTCCGTAACACAACCAAACTTAAAGATCAGTGATAGTTTCCCATCTGCATTAGCAAGATTAAAGGTCATTAATTTTGTTATGTATTGTTCTCTCTATCTTAATAGTGAGTTTCAAAAGCTGAATACAAAGGTGCAAAAGAAGATATTTTAAGATCTGAGATGTCTTAGCATGCGGTTTGACATTTGCTATACTCTTTTTGTGGTTTGGACACATCCTGTTGCCATTCGGTTTAGAAGCCCATGTCTGCACAGGTGGGGGTGCTTTGCAGAAATGCAGAAATCATGCTTTTAGGATACAGAGTTTACTTTATGGTTTTAGGATATCTATAAGCCAAAGGACAGAATGAAGAATTGAAGATAAACTCAAAACTTGAACCTTACTCTCACAACATGCACACTAATATTGTAACTTTGTGCCAGGATCTGGCCTACATAGCCTTGGTAACTGCAGGATCAGGGCCAGCCTGAGCAGTAGCTACAAGGCCACTCATGAGGCCCACCTAGAAACCTAGAGAGGCCTATTTAAGGAGTGGGTCTCCCTCCCAGATTTTGCCTCAGTAATGCAAGTGTCTTATGTTCTTGTGCTTTGGCTTGTGTGTTTAGCCTTATCTTGTTCCAGCATTGCCTGCCAGCCTTATTATTCCATCTCTGATACCCTGTGTGGTGGAGTGGGCCCTCATGCCCTTGCCAGGTGGCAAAAGGCCACCGAGTAGCTTCTGGACTCTGATAATTTGTAAGTAAGCTGATTTTTGCGGGTTTTTTTATAACACTGACAACAAATAATGTAATTAATATTTGTATGTGGTGCTGTGGTGGTGAGGATAACAGGAGTTTTTAAAGCACAAATGCACCAGATGTAAGCTGGCAATTAAATTGTATGCTTCTGCCTATGATATGTGTAACTGTGTTGACTGCTCCATAATAACTATTTTATAGTTTATTATTATTTATATTTTGAATTACATATACTGTATATGGGGGAATTACATATACTGTTTATGGGGGGCACCAAAATTGTGCTTTGGCCTCTAAGGGTCTTAATACGACCATGGTTAGAAGCTGAAACAAAGCACTATGTTTAAAGGCAAGAAAGAACTCATCAACACATTCGGTAATCAACTTCTTCATTTTGGAGTTTTTGTTCATCTTCAAGAACAGCCATTTTGAAAATAACAGAAATATCACTTGCATCAGTTGCTCAAGCATAAGTTCCTCCCTTCTATAGGAAGGTGATGGGGGAGCACCAACCTTGGATCTTTCAAATGCTAGGCACTCCCCATCTCAGGTCCTGTTATCTGTCTATGTTCCTTAGAAGCAACTTGAAACAGGCAATTAGAACAATGGAGAATGGAGGCAGTTCGGCTAAAATAACTACTGAATGAGGCTGTTCATGAAACTTGTTCAGACTGGCTTCCTTGCTGTTAGGTTGAAGGTTACAGCTATACAATAATGTGAACATTAAAACCACTATTAGACAGGTTGTGTGTAGACATGGGCACGACTCGGCAAAATTTCCGTTTCCGTTTCCGTTTGTCATTTCCATTACGTAACGAAACGACAAACGAAAATTGAGCTGGAAATTGAACGAAACGAAACGACCCATGAAAATTGTGGTCGTTAGTTTCGTTTCCGTTACTGGCTGCGCGCAATGAAATGAGCTGTTTTTTAAATGTTAAAAAATGCCCTGGACATCCATAAAAATGCAGCGATAATTATTTATACTGTCTGATAATACCTACCAGGGGGGTGGGGGGTCCTTAAAACGTGCATTTATGTCTTTTCTCAGATTGCTTTATTTTTTTTTTCCTTTAAGGGGAGTTGGGGACATTGACCCAAAATGGCTCCCAGATGCCTAATATTGATTTCTTGGGTATTAAAATGCCCTGGACATCCATTAAAATGCAGCAATAATGTGAGAATTATTTGAAATTATTACCTACCAGGGGGTTGGGGTCCTTAAAATGTTTGGTTTTGTCTTCTCCCATCGCAATAAGGATGACAAAATGGATGTCGCCAGCCACTCCAGCCACAACATGGAGGCAAGCCATGTGATGGGATCATGTAAATTCTTGGAAAACTTCAACCAATAGCATGCCCATGTTGCAGACTGGGCAGGTCTGGCAGCCACAGAGGGCATAAAAAGCTCTGGCAGCCCCCGGAAATGCTTTAAAATTGCGCAAAAAGCGAGTAGAAACGACAAACGAAAAAAAGAAAAACGAAACAAATTTTTGAAAAATTTCGCGACAAACGGAAACGACCCGCAATGGACCTGTCCCGAAAAACGACAACTCAAAACATAATTTTTTCTGGTCGTGCCCATCTCTAGTTGTGTGGCCTTTGAAGTATGTGTGAAGCAGAAATACAATGAGACAATTTGCAGCTGTGTGGTTAATACAAAGCATTACATGAGAGTATTAACTACAGTGGTACCTCTACTTACAAGCGGCTCTACTTATGAGCAATTGGACTTAAGAGCAGAAAAACATTGGCATTTTAAGTGCTGCCTTGCAAATTTTAAATGCGGTCTGCTCTACTTACATTTTTTTTTAAATTTTCATTTTTTTGCTACAGATGCTCTACTTATGAGTTGTTCGACTTATAAGCATGCATTCAGAATAGATTAAAACTCGTAAGCAGAGGTACAGCTGTATATACATTGATTGCATATGTTCAGAGTAATATTGAGGGGACACCAACATTCCCCCTTATGCTGTTGGAGTCTGGCCAATTTCACTTAATGGTCAGACTCTGAAGGAGTAGAGGCAGAAGCTGGGTACAACTTTCAAAGCAGGCTTTTCAACACTTTTGAATGATGATGAGGCTTGGCAGGTTCACTTGCTGAGTACTTAGCCCAGTGGACAAACCTCCAGGTGGCATTGCAGATCAAGGCATGCTCACAATCCAAGGAATCCACACAGATGTTAAAACTGCTTGCTTTGGCTGCAAATGCAACACAGGTTGCCAACAATGGGTTGTTTTAGGATCCATCAAGTTGGCTTCTGGGTATCAACCGAAGTAAAGTTAGGGCTGCTGCTGACATTTGCTTCCCTAGCTTCCCAGGGCCATTGCTCACTCATGTTGGTTCCTCTACACCAGTGATGGGGAACCTTTTAGAGACCGAGTGCCCAAACTGTGATTCAAAACCCACTAATTTTTTTTGCAAAGTGCCAATACAGCAATTTAACCTGAATACAGATGTCTGTAAAAGGGTGATGTTGGGTGGCCATAGAACGGGCTCTGAGTGCCACCTTTGGCATCCATGCCATAGGCTCGCCAACACTGCTCCATGCACACGTCAGTCATTCAGCCAAGTCCACAAACAGATTCTTAGTGGCAGGAAAAAATCTCAATCACCAAGTCCATTTCTTTCCAAAAAGCAGTATGCACCCAGACCTCCTGGATTAGTTCCTGAGTAGACTGAGTTCTGATAACGGTATCTCCATAAGGATCAACCCCCTTACTATTGATGCCAGATCTCATGCACATGATCTAAGTGCCAAGATCAGAGAAATGCAAACAGTTAAGGGTACAGTTTCCAAAGACACATTACCAGTAAGCAGGGGATTCAATTATGTTAAAACAAGGATCTTTCCCTCTAGGTCCTAGTCCTAGTGCATAAGAGCCTGGAGGTTTAGTGTGT
Organism: Phrynocephalus versicolor; assembly: GCA_023846285.1. NCBI lineage: Eukaryota > Metazoa > Chordata > Lepidosauria > Squamata > Agamidae > Phrynocephalus > Phrynocephalus versicolor. Next base: position 20,365,148 of record JAHTLZ010000015.1, read on the forward strand.
CAATAAGTGTAGGAGGGAAGAGAGAGACCAACCCCAAATGCACCTGGACTGGCTATCTGTTCATTGAATTCATAAAAAATACTTGCACTGTGATGAATAAGTGCATTCCCATCTAAGATTTCCACAAGGGGCTCCCAGGTCCCAGTGGGATGTGTGTCCCTGGTTAATTGTTCTGCAGGTATCAAAGCAAACCGTGAGGAACTCCTTTCATTCATAAATAGATATATCAGAGGCTATCAGCCTAGCAGAAAGTGGGGCAGTCTTAGTTCCATATGCATACCCATTAGAGATGGGCACGACTCAGGAAAAATGGTTTTTCGTTTTTCATTTAGGGGTCTGTTTCGGCTCGTTTCCGTTTTCGTGAGCTAATTTTCAATTTTTTTTGTTTTCATTTCGTTTCGTAACGAAAACGAAAAACGAAAACGAAAATGAAAAATTTTTCATTTTTCCCCATTTAGTGCCATTAAATGCTTTTGCCGTAACGAAAAACGAAAATTGGCTCAAAATTAGTCATTTCGTTTCTGTTTTCGTTCCATTTTGGAGCCAATTTTCGTTTTTCGGTTCGTTGTGTAATGAAAACGAAAAACGAAAACGGAAACGAAAATTTCACTAAGTCGTGCCCATCTCTAATACCCATAAATCCACACTCGTGACTGGGTTCTGGCACTTTGGAGATGAAGTGGGAACCAGTTATCAGGTTCTAAACCTTGGGTAACGAGTGTCATGGCAAAATATGCTCCACGGGGAGAGTTACGACCTACTGTGCAGTTTGGGTCTAGGTGGGAACGGCTTCCAGCCACCCAGTGAACAAGTCTACAAACACAAGTTGTACTTGATGCCACACTTGGGCGTCTCAGTGAAGTCAACCTGCCATGCTTCCCCAGGATATTGGGCCTCTCTGAGATTCCATTTTGGAATTGATTTTCCTCCTTTTGGGTTATTCCCAAGCAAACAACACAACAAGATGCAACATTTTTACAAGCTGTGTGTAAACCCTTGTTAACATATGAGGATTTCAGGAATTTGTACTGAGTATGCGGAGGCAGGAGAGTGCTGTGATGTAATTGGGACACCACACGGGGAAACAACACTAGAGGAAGTGTTGGATTCTGCCACCTACCACCCACCACCTATTGAACAATTTCCTCTCAGGATTCAGAATGTCCAGAACACTGTAGAGAGGAGGGCATTCATTTTCAGACAATGTTGGGATAAGGTGTTGAGGGTCGGGGGGGGCACTGTGCTGCTAGGCACCTGATTCTGGTGATTCCTGCCCCCCTTTTGCTGTTGTGCTGCTTGTCTAGCGCACTTGTTGGACAAAGTGTTGCCTCTGGACAAGACAGTCATCTGTTTGATGCCCCTTACTAAGCTGCCTAGATGCCCTAAGTAACATAAGAACATAAGAAGAGCCATGCTGGATCACGCCAAAGGCCCATCTAGTCCAGCTTCCTGTATCTCACAGTGGCCCCACCAGATGCGTTTAGGAGCACATGAGACTAGATATCTGTCTCCTGATACCACTCCCCTGCATCTGGCCCTTGAAGTACCCTGGTTTTAAGCCTGGAAATTACACATCTCCATCCTGGTTTGTAACTTGTGATGGACTTTTCCTCCAGTAATCTGTCCAATAAATCCCCTTTTGAAGGCATCCAGGCCAGATGCCATCACAACATCCTGCGGCAGGGAGTTCCATAGACTAACAATGCGCTGGGTGAAAAAATATTTTCTTTTGTCTGTTCTTACTCTCCCAGCCCTCAATTTGAGTGTATGTCCCCTACTTCTGGTATTTTGGGAGAGGGAGAAGAGCTTCCCTCTATCCACTTTACTCATGCCCTGCATTATTTTGTACATCTCAATCATATCCCCCCCTCAGGCGCCTTTTCCAGACTAAAGAGCCCCAAATGTTTTAACCTTTCCTCATAAGGGAGGTGCCCCAGCACAGTAATCATTTTAGTCGCTCTCTTCTGCACCTTTTCCAGTTCCACTATGTCTTTCTTGAGATGCAGTGACCAGAATTGTACACAATACTCCAGGTGGTGCCTTACTATTGTTTTGTATAATGGCATTATTATGTTGGCTGTTTTATTTTCAATCCCCTTTTTGATAATCCCTAGCATGGAATTGGCCTTCTTCACCGCTGCCACACATTGGGGAGACACCTTCATGGAGCTGTCCACCAACACACCAAGATCTCTTTCCTGATCCGTCACGGATAACTCAGACCCCATGAGTTGATAGATAAAGTGTTGATTTTTTGCCCCAATATGCATTACTTTACATTTGGCTACATTAAAACACATTTGCCATTTCGTAGCCCATTCTCCCAGTTTGGAGAAATCCTTCTGGAGCTCTTCACAATCTTCTCTGGTTTTTACCACACGGAAAAGTTTTGTGTCATCTGCAAACTTGGCCACCTTACTGCTTATCCCTGTCTCCAGGTCATTTATGAACAGATTGAAAAGCACTGGTCCCAGGACAGATCCCTGGGGCACACCGCTTTTCACCTCTCTCCATTGTGAAATTTCCCATTGACACCTACTCTTTGTTTCCTGGATCTCAACCAGTTTTAAATCCGTAAGAGGACCTGCCCTTTTATCCCCTGACTGTGCAATTTTCTGTGCAGCATTTGGTGAGGGACTGTGTCAAAAGCCTTTTGAAAATCCAAATAGACTATATCCACCGGTTCACCCAAATCCACATGCCTGTTGACCTTTTCAAAAAATTCTAAAAGATTTGTCAGACAAGACTTACCCTTGCAGAAGCCATGCTGATTTTCTCTCAGCAAGGTTTGTTCTTCTATGTGTTTTAAGATTTTCTCTTGGATGAGGCTTTCCACCATCTTCCCTGGGACAGATGTAAGGCTAACTGGTCTGTAGTTTCCTGGGTGCCCCCTCCTTCCTTTTTAAAAAATTGGTGTGACATCTGCTATCCAGTCCCCCGGCACTGTGGCCGTTTTAAGAGACAAGTTGCATATTACCATTAAGAGATCTGCAATTTCATTTCTCAGTTCCCTAATAATCCTTGGGTGGATGCCATCTGGGCCCGGTGACTTGTTAATCTTCAATTTATCAATTAGTCCCAAAACCTCCTCTCTTTTAACCTGTATTTGATTTAATTCTTTAGTCAAGAGGGGCCGTTCAGGCAGTGGAATCCGCTCAAGGTCTTCTGTCGTGAAGACAGACGCCAAGAACTCATTTAATTTCTCTGCAATTTCCAAGTCCTCCTTAATCTCCCCTTTTCCTCCCTCACCATCCAGAGGGCCAACTGGTTCTCTGGCAGGTTTTCTACTTCTAACATATTTAAAGAAGCTTTTATTATTACCCTTTATATTGCTAGCCATGCGTTCCTCAAAATCTTTCTTTGCCTCCCTTTTCATCTTCTTGCATTTCTTTTGCCAGAGTTTGTGTTCCTTTTTATTTTCCTCATTTGGGGAGGATTTCCATTTACAGAAAGACCTCTCATTGCGCTTTAGAGCCTCTCTAACTCCACTCGTTAACCATGCCGGTGCCCTCTTGGACTTAAATGAGCTCTTCTTTGTTTGTGGTATGCACTTGTGCTGGGCCTCTGTTACCGTTGTTTTAAACAGGTTCCATGCACTCTGAAGAGATTGGATTCTTCCAAGCTGCCCCTTCAATTTCTTTCTAACTAGTTTCCTCATCTGAGGGAAGTTTGCCCTTCGAAAATAAAGGGTTTTTATGTCTGATTTGCTTGACACTCTTCCTCCAACATGCATGGCAAAGGAGACTGCAGCATGGTCACTGTTCCCCAGAGGCTCAGTGACATTCACATCCCTGACCAGGTCCTGAGTATCACACAGTATTAGATCCAGAGTTGCCTGTTCTCGGGTGGGCTCCATGACAAGTTGCTCATCCGATCTCGCCTGATTTCGGAAGCTAAGCAGGGTTGGCCCTGGTTATTACTTGGATGGGAGACCACCAGGGAATAACAGGTGCTGTAGGTGCCTGGAGTAGGAACTGGCAAACCACTCCAGTATTCCTGCCAAGAAAACTCCATGGACGTGGAGTCACGAAGGGCCGGTCACAACTGTAATGACACACACACACACACACACACACACACACACACACACACACACACACTGAACTACAGCAACTTCTGAGGGGAGGAGTAAAGCCGACATAAAACAGTCCAGAAGGGGGCCCATCTTCAGAGGTTACAGAATGAATGTGGGATACCCGGGTATAAGCTATCCTGAGAATAAGCCGAGGGCTTAATTTTACTCCAAAAAACTGGGAAAACTTATTGACTCAAGTATAAGCTGAGGGTGGTTTTTTATACTTGAGTATATATGGTATACCGGCTGAGCCCTAAAGAGGCTGGGGTAGTAATTGGCAATGTTTGCTCAGAGTGTGGAGCCAATAAGGGAGTTAATACCATAGAGTAAATTCCCTGATTGCCTCTAAAGTCCCTGCACAGTTGCCAATACTACTCTTAGCCCCTTTAGAGCTTCATAACTCAGCCCCCTTACCCCCAAATGTTTCCAAATTTCAGGGGGTTTCCTAAAATCTCTTTCTGAAGATACCCCTGCTACTTTGGAGTCCCAAGGTAAGTAAATTATGATTGCATATTTTAAAAATATTTTTCAAGTGTGTATTTTAAAAAATGCATTCAAAAATTACTTACATCCGGGACACCAAAGTAGCAGGGGTACCTTCAGAAAGCAATTTTAGGGAATCCACTGAAATTTGGAAACATTTTGGGGTAAGGAGGCTGAGTTATGTAGCTCCAAAAAGGGTGCCCCTAAACCTTCTCTTTAGAATCATTTGGGAAGGCAAATCGCTTGCCCGATCAGGAGTTACCCTTCACTGCCCTCCTCAAGCTGTCTGAGTATATGTAAACTGTCAGTGAAAATGGTGACTTGCTTTCCATTGGCAAGAGCAGTGGCAGTGATTAGTGCTTCCAGCTCCGTGGCTTGGGTGTAGCAATGTGAAGAAAGGAGGAGGAAGACAAGTGACTGCTTTCCATCTACCACAGCAAACCCTGTAAGGTGCTGGCAATCCTGTACGAAGGAGGAACCATCTGTTCATAGAACTAAATACGAGTTGTTCAGTGGCTCAGAGGAAAGATCTGGCCATATGCCCCCTACATCAGCCAAAACCTGGAGGCAATCATGTTCTAGGGAATTCACGGCGATGGAAAGAAGGGTCACTGAGTTCAGGTAGCTGGAGCAGAGTAAAATTACAGAAGGAGAGAGACATCTTGCACAAGGTGAGTGAATGTAGCCCAGGCAGGAAGCTTTTGTTCTACCAGGCTGGCAACCGAATGGGGGGAGTGAACATACAGGGATGACCAGGAAGCCATCTTCGAAGCTTCCACAAGAGAGCAGTTGCAGTGTCTGCATGGAGACATGGGGGACAGCTGGCTGCAGTTGGGTCTAAAAGATATAATCAACGAGGAGGTGTTCTGGTCCCACTCGCTGTGCTAGCACCCCCAAAGCGATGCGAGAAATTTCATGGACAAAAAGATAAAAGGTGGGGTGTGGTCAGGAAGGACAAGAGCAGCTGCATCAGCAAGTGCTTGGTGGAGAGACTGCCAAGCTTCCTGGTGTTCTGGAGCCCATGACCAGGGAACAGAAGTAGCAGTTAGCAAGTTCATACAGAGGCTTAGATAAGATAGCAAAAATAGGGATCCAGATACAACCATATCTAATTAGACCAAGAAAGGAGCAAAGCTCTGCAACATTGGTGGGAGGGTTGAGATCCTGAAGGGCAGAAATGTGGGAAGGATGAAGGTACCCCCCTCTCTTTTTTTTAGTTCATATGTGCAGGCTATTCTATTCAGACAAACATAATATTTTATAAAATATAGAGTACAGATATTTTAAAAAGTTTTAGAATATATTAAATGTAAGGAATAAATATTTAGAAGTTCACCAATTTATCCGGTAAAATTACTCTTGTTGGCATTAGGTTGGGGATGGTCTTACTTTTGTGCCTATATCCTGCCATGGCTCTCAATCATTCCATACATCTTACCACTATACAGTCACTTGGTAGTTTTTTTTAAAAAAACTGGGAAAATGCTATGTGCCATCATGTCACTGCTGATGTGTGGTGCCTATATGAGTTAATAACCTCTCAATGTTCTATCATTAACAGCTCTGCACAGATCTTGGAAACCAACAACATCAACTATTACATTGTTTTCTCTTTCTCCTATCTCCACCTCCTAGCAATATTATCTTTTTTGTAAGTTCTGCTCAGGTGTTGCAAATTATCATCTGTGGATTACTTAGAGTCTTCTCATCTCAAGTTGAGTATTCCTCTTTTCCTAATCCCCCCCCCCAACTTTCCCAGCTATGTTGTCTTTTCTAGGCACATCTCTATTCTCAATATATGTGCAAAGTAGGATAGCCTCAAATTATTCATTCTTGCTGAAGTTGGTAGTTGCCTTTCTGGTGGTCAATTGTATCTGTAAGGCTCACATCCAGTGCAACATTTCAGATGTGTTGATTTTTGTCTTTTTTCACTGCCAATGTAATATAGATAATTCTGACTTTAGTTTCCAGTGACAAAGTTTGCTAACAACCAGCTCCCTCTTTTTTATTTCAAAAGGTGAGGGGGCATATTTTGGAAAACATGCAGACAACATGTACATCGAGCAAGGATTTGGAATTTGGAAGATAGTGTGTTTATGTTTCTCCATTTATTTATTTTATTTATTTTATTTATTTATACAGCTTATATGCCGCCCACTACCCAAAGGTCTCTGGGCAGAGAACATAGGGGCCATCTGGCTGCAGTTGGGTCTAGAAGAGATAATTAATGGGGAGGTTTATGTGTTCCACCCACTCACACTTTTGCTTCACCATGTCATTCAGTCCAAATCTGCTCTTCAAAATAATTTGGCTCCAATAGATTGCAGCTACATCTCATCTTTTATTATTTCTGTTCTCTCCCAGCAGGCACAGTAGAGATTATGTCTGGGATGTTCAAGCACCGGTTAATTTCTACACAAGAAGAAAATCCCTCTTAGAATTTGTGCGTAGTGCATATACTTGAAACTTCTGTCCAAGTCTGAGTTCTGTGTTCCTAAACTGGATTACAAACTTGGTTTAGTATCAAGAGGCAGTTAACTTTGTAAAATGTCAGGTCAGTGGTTCAGAGGCTGCTGAGCAGAGGGACGTACCCACTAAATGTTCAGTGCAATGTTCAGATGTTATTTGGAATCTGGGGGAAATCCCTGCTCAAATTACCATATTTTTCTGTGTATAAAGCACTCTGAAGTGTAAGATGACCCTCACTTTTTCTAAACTCAAATTATAGAAAAAGGAGAAAGAGGAGCCACCTGGGACGGATGAGAAAGAGGAACCACTGCTGCTGCCACCTGCCAAGTAAATGTTAAATAAATAAATAAATAAATAAATAAATAAATAAATAAAAGAAAGCAATGGGCAGCTCTTTCAAGAGAAAAGGAAAGGTCGTGCTAGTTGTCAGTAAATGTTAGGAATGGAGAGAGTGGGGGCAGGGAGAGACAGAGAGAGATTTGCTACCAGAATTCTCTGTTGAATTCTATGGGCAAGAGTCATGGGTATGTCAATGCATGGCCAATGCGTGGCCAATGATGGGGGCAATGGTGAGCCTATGGTTTAGGTGCAATCCCGTAGAAATATCTGGTAGATCCATGAGGGTCCATGCATTGGATCCATGTTTTGGGGCCACTGTGGCGGGTAGACCCATGATTCCTGTTATTCAATTTGTGGGCAGAGATGGTGCTTACGATGAGAGATTGGTTTGGGGGAGATCCTCTAGAAAAATCAGGTAGATCCATGAGCATTGAACTGATGTTTTTGTTCCATCATGGAGCCATGCACTGATGGACTCATGATTTTGGTGCACCTATGATGGGACAGTGTTTTTAGTATGATTCAATGTAAAAATCATGTGAAATCATGTGGATCCGTGCCACGGAGCAATGTTTTTGTGCCACTGCACAGCCAGGGATTATTATTGTGCATTGTTTGGACATTAATGATATGCATGATTCGATGAATTGGTATCTCATGCAAAAATCATATAAAATCAGGAGGATCCATTCTTGATTTCAAAGATCTACCTTTTATTTTATTCCCTTCTTTCTCATACATACACAGAATCTCCTCATGCAGTTATATATCTATTGCTTTTAACACCACGTTCTTTTTCTCATTGCTGCTCAAACCCACATTTTACCAGGTTTATTCTCTGTTGTTATGCATACATTCTACATTTCATTCTCTTTCATGCAGAGGGATGCAAGCCAATGTACTTCATCCAAGGTGCATGCCATATTTCCTTGCATATAGATACCTGCCTCAATTACACACCCACACAGTCATTGATGCTGATGCTTCCCCACTACATACAGGAAACAGGGTGTGTCTGTTACCCTTCTCCTGTATACACGTGCAGAACAAATTTTCCATTTCACATATCACCACATAGCTCTATCTAGGAAAATAAACACTTGAGAAGATAGAGGGGACAACAAGGGACAGCACAGTTGTGAAACTGAAATCCTTCAAGTGGGTCAGTGGGTGGGGCTTGCAAGGGGTTAGTGGGTAGGGCTTGCAGTGGGGGGCAGGGGCAGGGGGCAGCCCCCCCCATTCTCAGCCACCAAATCTGACCCTCCTTATAAGAAGTTTGGACACCCCTGCTTTAGAAGCTTGGAATGCATTTCAATCTGCAGATGGGGGTGGTAGGGGGGAAGGAAATGTCCACAGACATGGAAGGTACCAGTTTTTCCCAGACATTGGAACAGTTGTTTTAAAGATTAATTAGGCTAATATTGTAATTTTTGCTCCTAGGGCTGAATGCAATTAGAATGGTGACTTAATTTAAATGGGTCCTAATGAATTAAAATCAGAAGTTAAGATTAAGTGTTTTAATTAGGCACAGAAAGAGTCTGAGAGGCCAGGATAAGAAGCTATGGTGAAGTGCAACAGGAGAAGAATAAAAAAGGAAGATATGGGTGAATGAAAGAGCAGAAAGTAGACAAATCACCTTAAAGCAAAACAAAGTGTTCTGCTTATATACTTCCCCATACCACTTCAGGCAGTCCCTGGGCAGTTTACAGTTTTAATTACAGTATGCAGGCTACACATTGCCCACCCCCACCCCCACAAGCTGGATACTCATTTTACTGACCTCGGAAGAAGGAGGGGATATATTTTCTTATATTGCATGCCTTGGTTTTGCATTTCCTTGGGAAACGTGCCCAAATGTCAATGGTAATTCAGGTGTGAAATAGGAGGGATGCTAAGGGTGACCAGATCTGATTGTCTTCAGGGCATTTTCAATTTGAAGGTTGAGGGACCAACATATCTTGCTGGGGATGCGGGTGGGAAAACGGAAGAGAGATGTAAATAGGTAACCTACAAAGCCTGACTGAACAGTGTCCAGAGAGACAGAGAGAGAGAGAGAGAGAGAAGAAAAAGAACAATTAAAACACAACATGTCATTAAGAGGAAATGGTGTCAATTGTACTAACATAATACCATTCTGCTGACTCCATTTTCTCTAGTTCAATTTATAATATTCATCTTTCATTTAACTAATTAAAAACTTCCCTCTAATATAAACTAAATTAGTTTTGAGGGGATTGGCTTCTCCTAAGTCAGGGGTGCCCAAACTTTTTATAAGGGGGGCCAGATTTGGTGGCTGAGAATGTGTCAGGGGCCGGTTGCTCCCCGACCCTGCCACCCCACTGCAAGCCCCACCCACTGACCCATAAGCCCCACCCACTGACCCCTTGCAACCCCACACGCAGGAAGGAAGGCACACCCCCCCAAGTTCCCCAGTGGTGGCAATGGCTTGCCCGCCAGCCCACCCCAAAGTTTCTTGGCGGTAGCAGAGGTCCGCTAGCCTGCCCACCCCCACACTTTCCCCTGCGGTGCCGGTGGCGGCAGACCTCCCGTCCGCCCAAGCTTCCCAGTGGTGTCAGTGTTGGCAGAATATTTTTTTAAATAAAACATGGGGCGAAGGAGGGGGAGGGAGGGGCGAGCCAGCCAGCCATGGGCCACTCAGAATGGCCTGACAGGCTGGATTTGGCCCCCGGGCCGGACTTTGGGCAGGCCTGTCCTAAGTAATATTAACTAAGCAACTTTTCACATTGAAAATCCAGGCTCTGAGAGGATTTGAACCAAGAGTCATGACATCAGGTTCTAAGGAACTTGTGCAGGTCCTAAAATGAACTCAGGCTTGTGAGCTAGTTCTTAGAAAAATAGTCATGCAAACAAATGAGCTTGGTTTATGAATGAATGACCCAAAGGAAGCATAGATTTATGAAAACCCATCTGTATGAGCCAAAGTGATACAAATTGTTAGGCTTCAAAGCACAGAAAATGGAAGTTTGTTTTCCTCATTTACCCTTTTTTCTTCCAAGGACACACCAACCCCTTCCTTTCCTACATGAATGCTTATTTCGAAGATTGTCACTGTTCAGTTTTTCTGAGCTCATCTTTCTATGCCCATTTCCGTCTTCTGTCATGTTGCCAATGGCAAAGCTAGCCTCAGGCGCTCTGCACAGGTGTTCTGGATCTCTCTCTCTCTTTAAAACAATGATATGGAAGTTGCTAAAATTAGGTCTTAAAGAAGTCTACAGTAAACATCCAAACCCAAGCCCTTGTCAGCTTAATGAGTCTATTCAGAACAGGGAGGCATGGAACCAAAGTGAAGGATTAATTGGAGGCCTTTCACCAAGTTTCCTTAGACTGATGAAGCTGCTTGAATGAGTAGCGAAACATTTCAGTCTCACAAGAAAAAGAAATCCATTTGCCATGACTCAGCTTTCAGATAACCTCGCCTGGATGACTGAGAATCTTCACAGACAAAGACAGTTGAGCATTTTCCTCTGGCAATGGCACAGCTAGGGCTAGACTTTGGAAGTCAAATGTAGGACCACCCTGCCCAGGGTACTCCTTCCTCTGGGACTACTCAGAGAGTCACCAGTGATAGAACAGGAGGAAGCAGACCTGGCATCAGTACGTGGGCTAGTCTTAACCTGGTTTTTGTAGCAGCTTTTGTTCATATTCTTCAAGGCCTTTTATTAATTGGGGTAACTGGTCAGACTTGTACATAGGTATGCTTTCTGTTCTGGAATGAAATTATGCTTATTGCCAAGTAAATATATGTAGAAAAAAAGACATTAGAAGCAAACTATTTTGTTTCTGTATCATGGTGATCATGGCATGATTTAAGGGAACTTAAAATGTGATATGCATTTTGGGTGCTTCAATAAGACCACATAACCATAACTAGATATCAGAAAGCAACCTGAAAATGACATCAGAAAAGCAACTTCAGGATTTCTTTCCTTCATTCTCCTATATAAAGTGATTCATAAACAGAGATCTGCACAAACTGCCAGGTTTGGTTCAGAACTAAGTCCAACTGTTTTGATAAAACACCTTACCATGCACTGTAGAGACTGCTGCAAGGGTGTATTTTTTGTGCTACATGTCTTTATGCATATTTTAAAGGATGTGGCTTTAAAAATCTTTGCCATAATTGGAAGAAATTTAAAGTCACATTTACCACCAGAGAACTTAAAAGCTGCCAAGTTTTATAAGGAAAGGATTGTATATTTTTGTGAAAAAGATCCTTTCAGTTCAGACAAGATGTGATAGAGAAGGGTTTAATCTCTCTATTGTCTATGTACAGTGCTGATGTAAAAGTAACGTACAGCATAGGGATTTTTCTCAGTAACAAACCTCAAGGGTAGTCCTAAACATTTAATGAGGGTATAGTGATTGACATCTCTTTTTCTCCCATCATGGCTTTCTTTGAATATGAGAAAGAGCAAAAGTTTTCAATCAAGGAATCTTTCACACAGAACTTTTCTTAAAATACTGGTATCTGCATTTATGTTATCCATATGTCCCCACCATCCATAAACATATTCCTCTTTTCTCAATTCATTTAGTACTTTCTCCCATGATTTTCCACTTCTTCATAAGCATCTAAAAGTATTGCCATGGACTTGGGTGAAGTTTATGCATCAACATCTTCATGGTCAGAAGTCCTATAATGCTGTTCACAAACAAGCAAACAAGCAAGCATTTAATAATAACAATGATGATGATGATGATGATGAATTTCTGCAAGATGTCTTTTAGATGATCCAAGAATTTTCCAAGGTTTTTATTTGTAAGAGATGCTGATTCTGAAAAAGAACAGAATTTGCATTTGCCGTTGATATCTGTAGTGAGAGGCTCTCCGTTTGAATTTGTTACCATTCTTCTATTCCAGAACAAGAGGCACAACCAAAAGCTCACTTTAAAAAGATTTCTTCAACTTTCTTTTTAAAAGTTTCTTAAAGAATGCTGTGTTCTTATAGAGAATAGAAATGGGGTTTTGAACATAGCTTTAGAGTTAGACATAAGCTCTGGTAAATATCATAGAATCACAGAATATTAAATTTGTAAGGAACCTACAAGGCCTTCAAATTCAACCCCCTGCTCAATGAAGGAAGATTATATGTATCAAGAAATACAGAAATGACAGAAAGAATGGTGATGGAGAAATGATCCTTTTATATTAATATAATTTATTAAATTTTCATTGAAAACAAAGCATCTCACTTTAAAGAAACATAAATTTAACTGAAAATATTCAAGATAGTCCTGACCTCTGAGGAGGTGATGCAGACTTGAAAAGCTCCTATCAGCTTCTATCAAAAATCTGAAAGCATTCATTTCTGTTCCTTGCACTATCCTGTTTCCACTTCTGACTTGCTTCTTTTAAGAAAAGTACAAAATAGCTTCTTTACCAAATGTTTGTGAAAATTACACACACTGGTTGAAATCCAGTAGCAAGTTGCAACTGAAGAGGCCCTAACTAAATCAGCAGGCTTTTGATGAATTGCTTCTCTATAAATCCCATTATTACTTCCTTTGGCCTACACTAGAATCTTCAAGATCTTGGCAGCTGCAGTGCCTGAAACCTGTTTTATGGCTTTCGAGATACGGTGGTATTAAGGCAGAAGCAATTGTTAAAGCTCACAGAACCTCTTCCAAATTATAGTGATACCCCACCTACCCCTGGTGATTTATTTTTTCCTAGTGCTTTCAGAGCAGCTTTCACTTCAGTTTGCAGAACTGCAGGTTCTTCATAATGGGACTCTTTTCAAAGGAGTGTTTGTCATCCTTTCATACTTTTTATATTCAATGGGTCTTCAGTATATTGTTTTCATCTTCTTATTTTCTCCTGGCCAACTAGTTTGCTTCCTTGTTGGTCATTCAGTATTCCTAATCTAACCTTGAATGTTCCTTTGATTTCTTGGATTTTCTGGGAGACATTGCTGTTGTTTTAAAAAGTCTTTATACAGTACTTATAACGTCCGCAAAACTTTTTCTAAGAGGGAAAAATATTTTGCCTTTGGTGTGCACACCTAGATGGAGTGACATGCTTTGTGGAACCAGGATTCATGTATTTTTTTTAAAAAAGGACAGTACTGTGTTTTACTATTCAATGTGGAATCTGCCACAAGAAAATAAAGCTTTTACCAATGAAGTGGGGATGCACTGCTTTGAGGGTGCCCCCCAACAACTGATTAATAATAGCCATAATATGGCTTCCATTTGCTTAAAAAACAGGTGCAACAACTAAATGTAATTTCTTCCTTCACTGACAGGAAGACTGCCTTGTTATTCTATGCTTCTGCTTGGTGCTGGTTTAGTAATTTCTGTGTATTGCCCTAAGGCAAAGGACAGATGCCTGAATTCCTCCTAGCCTTTTCTTTCCAGCTACAGAGGCTATGCTTTTAAAATCTCATGCTTCAAAATACAGATGCAGACTCCAGTCTTAATGAGTACACCTTGCTCAATCCATGGATGGTACCAAATGAGATAAGAGAAAAGAAAAGAAGCATGAAATGAAATGACAAGCAATTATGAAATCATGGTTACAGCTAATGAAGAACCAGCAATTTTCCTTCTCAATTTTTGCAGTATGTAAAAACTGTATGTGGTGTCAACTGCCAATTTCCCAAACACATGAGCTGCAGAATACTTAATTATAAATCTGAAGTATTCATATACTCACTTTTCAATGTAGAGTTCTATAAATGGTGTTCATAATGAAACTGTAGAACATTTAAAACATCCAGAAACAGCTCAATTCTGAGGTTTTAACCAGAATTGTTTTTCTTATCAATTTCATGAACAGCATTTTCAACTTTCATTGGCCATAAAGGCACACTGCCAACAGTTTTTGAAACCTGGTAAGTTAGGTGTCGTCAAACACTGATTATGTCTCCCCAAACCTCTGTGGCCGCTGTCAGATCAGGAAAGAGGTCTTGGTGTGCTGGTGGACAGCTCAATGAAAGTGTTTACCCAGTGTGTGGCAGTGGCAAAGAAGGCCAATTCCATGCTAGGAATCATCAAAAAGGAGATTGAAAATAAAACAGCCAACATTATAATGCCATTGTACAAAACGATAGTAAGGCTGCACTTGAAGTATTATCTACAGTTCTGGTCACCGCATCTCAAAAAAGACTAGTAGAACTAGAAAAGGTGCAGAAGAGAGTGACTAAAATGATTACTGAGCTGGGGCACCCCCCTTATGAGGAAAGGCTACAGCATTTGGGGATCTTTAGTTAGGAAAAAAAGGTACTTGGGGGTATATGATTGAGACATACAAAATAATGCGGGGCATGAGTAAAGTGGACACAGTGATACTCTTCTCCCTATCACAAAATACCAGAACTAGGGGACATCTACTCCAATTGAGGGTTGGGGAGTGAGAACAGACAAAAGAAAATATGTTTTTACCCAGTGTGTTGTTAGTCTGTGGAACATCTGGCCTGGATGCCTTCAAAAGGGGGATTGGACAGATTTCTGGAGGAAAAGTCCATCACAGGTTACAAACCATGATGGAGATGTGTAATCTCCAGGCTTAAATAGAGGGTACTTCAAAGGTCAGATGCAGGGGAGTGGTATCAGGAGACAGATACAGTATCTAGTCTTGTGTGCTCCCAGATGCATTTGGCAGGGCCACTGTGAGATACAGGAAACTGTACTAGATGGGCACTTAGCCTGATCCAGCATGGCTCTTCTTGTGTTCTTATGTTCTTATGAAGCAGACAGTTGAAGAAGAGGAGCATGCATTGCCAGATTGTGTAAAAAATAGTACAGAGCCAGTATTATTGGAGGTTAAGGTATAATAGCCTTGATGGTGTTACCACCATTCAGCTTAGTTTTTAGTACTTTTGTAACCCTTTGAATATATTCTTTACTGACCACATTTTTCACTTGCCCATGCTTGATATTATCTAATTGCGGTACCCCAGATATTTATTGGCTTCATAACGATGATACTTAATGGCTTGTTCATTTGGCATTTCAATTCATTCTCTCTCAGTGATTTTTCCTTTTCTCAGTGCCACTGTGACATATTTGTTTAGTCCAAACCCAATAATAACATCAGAACTGAAAATTCAGGCTGTGTTGGTCAGTGAGTGTATTTCGGTTTCTGATTTTCCATTCAACTTTAAGTCATCCATATACAATAGATGAGAAAATTTCCCTGAATGTTTAGCAGTTTGGTACCCTAAATTTGTCTTCTGCAAAATTATTGAGAGAGGAATCAGGGCAATAGCAAATAGCAGAGGTGACCAAGAGTCACCTTGAAAAATCCCTCATTTAATGCTAACCAATCCGTAGCTTTCGTCCCTGACAAACAATTCTGTTTTCCAGTCTTCATCATATTTTCAATTACATATCCCGATGACATCCATGCACTTAATAATCCAACTATGCAGTACTGAGTCAAAGGCTTTTTTATAGTCAATCCAAGTCATATATAAATTACTTTTCCGGGTTTTACAATACTCTAGGATCATTTTTATCAATGAGTAACTGATCTTTTGTGCCTCTGCTTCCCCACTTGTTCCCTTTCTGCTCTACTGACGTGATGTTATTTGCTTCCAAATAATCCTGGACTCTATCAGCTATGATGCCTGTTAGCAATTTATACATAGTTGGTAAACACATTATTGGCCTGTAATTTTCAGGTATTGCTACTTTTGTTGGATCCTTTTGAATCAAATAGGTTTTGCCAGTTGTTAACCACTCATCATCATCATCATCATCATCATCATCATCATCATCATCATCATCATCATCATTATTATTATTATTATTATTATTATTATTATTATTATTATTATTATTAT
>JAHTLZ010000015.1:20394973-20404995 GCA_023846285.1 Phrynocephalus versicolor
CATCTGGCGTCTCTGGCTGACCCAGTATACCCCCCCTTATATCTGCCAAGAAACGCTTTCCCCCCCCTCAAAGTTGAAATAACACGTTTTATTAATATAGGTATTGAGATTCTTGGTTAAAAACATTTTTTTTACCCACTCTTTTAGAGGAACCAGGTTCAACTTATGTACTTGTTTGCTAAAGTTGAATAGTTTTTAGGCGGACATTTTGAAACCGCTGTATCGAAAAGCTGATATGGCAATGCTTCCCTTTCAGCAGATTCGGAATGTTCCATAGTACTAATGATAATAGCAGCTATTGAAAAAACTTTTCCAACAAACAAACAATAAGAGTCTTATTCAATTCCTTTTCGTTGTAACTTTATTGTGATAACCTCTTTATGCAATAATACAACTTACAACAGTAATACTGAACTAGGAAAACTAAAAATAATCTCCAACCATGACCAATAGCTGCAGTGGTACATTCCAAGATTGTTCGTAATGGTCAGTCCTGAGTCATGAACTTTTCACCTTTTGCTGGCCATCAGGCTCCAAACAATAGACCCCCGCTATCTGCCGGCAGGTGCTGGCCTACTTGGAGCCTACCAATTACAAACTCCACCCATTTTCCTCCAGGAACAATGGCCCACTCATTGCACTAGATAGAATATGTTTCAATTCCTGTCCTTCACCCAACGTTGCTGGGTAGAACTGATAAATCTGGAGGTACTTTGCATGAGCTCTGCAAGTTGCACAGGTAACTGTTCATGCTAAATAAAAGTATTCATAAACAAATGCATTGTACAATTTATTAGTATTCCTTGCAATAGGACAAATGCATCTTTTTTAAACACAACCCCAGGTACAGTACTGCAGTAACTTAAGTTAGCAATGTTAAAGGCAAGATAAACATACTCCTAGGCACCTGGCAAGTGAACTCTACGTTGACCCTTAATCCTATTGGTTAAAATTAGTTTCATTTTCCAGAGAAATGTGCAGGATCCCTAGGCCAAACCTTATAAAAACCCCTCAAGTTTTCCCAGCCACCCGTGGAGAGTTAGGAGTTACTTAGAGAGGAGTTGTCCAATTGAAAACTTATTGTTCAGCTCAGAAGAATTCAAGGCCTGTGATTTTGAGATGGAGGGAGGTAGGGGCCGTTACTGGACGGAGGCGGAGGTGTCCAGTCTGCTGGATTTTTTTATTGAGAACGAAATGGGCCCAGTCCTGTTTCATCTGCACCCCAGAAGGAACCAGCAGGCTTTCAGACAGGCAGCCAGAGAGTTGGCAAGGCTTAACTATGCCAGAAATCCGACTCAAATAAGATCTAAATTTAAAACGATAAGGCAGAACTTCAATAGGGCCCTTTTTTATTTTGGAGAAGATGCTGAGGAGGGTCAGCAATCTGCATTTTGGAATCAACTACTCCAACTCTGGATTCAGGCTGGAAGGCCCGATCCTCGTCATCTTTTTCCTTTGGGTAAGTCATATCAGCTTTCTTTTATAAACATTTCTATTTTAGGCTTAATTACGATGTGTTAAAATACCAAAAAAGTGTTATATGACAACTGTTTGTGGCACATATTGCATGCTTTTAAGGCAAACTTCGATGTTACTGTGCTGAAATGCAGATTTAGCATACATTTAAGCATTTAAAACCATTTATACGATTATTTGCTCACAATACCTAGCAGTTATGAGATTAAAAGCTATTTCAATTAAAATTATTGCCCTCCAGTAAATGTTCTGCAGTACAATAAAAGGAAGACCAAAGGTTTACAAATCATATCTTGAATTAACAGTTCTGGCAAGGATATCTTAGACTTCAATAAAGCATGCATGCACTGATCTAACATTCTTCAAATGTGTAACAGCAGCGCGGTTTGCACTAAAAAACATTTTTCCACTTATGTCTCAATAGGAGCTGGACCAGGAAGGAGGCTTGGCAACAGGGGCGGTGATCTCAGGCCTCAAAGGCAGGCAAACAGAAGGGACGCGTTGGAGCAGCAGCCCAATGACTCTGATGAAGACCAGGACCAGGCCATGGCTCAGGATTTCCAACCACCAGTGGAGCAAGAGGGTCCACGCCATGCAAATCAAGCTGCAGGTCGAGAAGAACAGCCAGTGCAGAATGTTCCAGGCAACGTGCAGGAACAACAGGTGGAGCATGAAGGTGTGTAAAAGTCATTTGTTGGCTTCACTGAGGTGTGTACACATACCAGCATGTTCTTCAACAATACATACCTATAATTTTCTTATTTTCAGAGTTACAAGAGGATCAACCAGTGGACATTATGCTGCAACCAGTTACCCGCGCTGAACATCAAAACTGGGTGGCTGCTCTTCAACAGGCGGTGGAGAGAATAGCCGCTCTAGAAGAAATTGTGCTCCCAGGAAACAGAGGAGGAGCACCAGCCAGGCGAAGGCGCCGTAGGCGATGAACACTTTCTATTACTATGGCCATTTGTTCCTTGAAGCAAGTGTTAAAGGTCTAATTTTGTGCCAAGCACCGTCCCGGTGTTTATCTTTTTTTACTTCACAGTAACTGTACAACCAATATAAAAATGTCTTATTTATAAAGAAGCTCCTAAGAAAATATTAGGACAACTTCCTTTGCATTTTCTCTATTTCTTGTTTGTGCAATTTAAACAATTTTGCCACACAGTAATTTATTTAATGATGCACTTTAAATGTTGTTCTTGTTATAGTAAAAACTCACAAAATTTACTTCAATCATATGTGTGCTTGTATGGGTTTGTTTTAAAACCCATTAATTAACATAGTATTACATTATTATAAAGGTTTTTGTTTTCAAAGACATACTTTACATGTGGTACTGGTGTTTACTTCTTTAAATTTAAAAGTTTACTTTTAAGGACTCCAAATATAAGTAAAGTGCACTAACCTATACTTCACCTATTGAGTTGATAGAAATAAAAAGTTTGTTAAGAAATCATCTCTGTTTCTGTTACTTCTTTTGTCTGGGTATGGTTATTCTGGGTGAGTGAAGTGGGAGAATACCCAGTGATTTAAAATAACCTAGAAATGTTTTCCTTACAGAGCATAGAACTGTAGGGTAAACATTAGAAAAAGGCATAATAATTCCTTTTAGAAAACCCACCTAAAAGTTTATATTTGCTTGATTAGTGGTGTACAGCTGTTTTTGGGTTTATGTGTAACTGAACTTGCTCTAAATGTAAAGCACTTCAGCAGTCTTCCATTAAAAATCCGGGTTTGGGTATTCTATCCCTACTTCCAACTATGGCCTGTTATTTTATTTCCTCTAAGTAGAAGACGGAATAATCTAGGGTGAAAATATTTTCTTCTTGATACGTTTCCTCTTTGGTGGGGTTAGCTTTCTGGACTCAATGTTCTCAGTAGCACTTTCCTGCTTAACAATCAGGTACGGTGACACAGGGAAGTCAGGTTCTACAGCACCCTGTTTTTGAGTACTAGTTTTTGGGCTACTTTTGTGGGCCTGCAGCATTTTTTTCCCTGGTTTACTTTCCTGAACTGTTGCTCCATTTTTTGGTTTTCCAAGGTAAACATGGGCAGCTGCAGACCTAGAGGGCAGGAGTGATACTGAACATTCATTATCAGAATCCAACTCGGAAGCAGTACCTGACCCTGTGGTCCCAGTTGAATCTCTATCAAAATCACTGGTTTCTCCATTTTCATTGTTTGAGGAACCAGTGGACAGCATGATTTTAGAGTGGTGTTTAGTGTGCTGGCCTTTACGGGTGGCATCTCCTTCCATGTCAACCTTGTCTTTTGTCCCTGAAGATGTTAAAAATTGGGTTAGTCTAGCAAGAGAATCTGAAGCCACCCTTAGATTATCAATAACCTGTTTCTGGAACATCATATCCTGGTGGTTCCAAGCATTTAGTGTAGACTCTTTCCTGTCATCCGATGCCTTAACCCAGTCCACAAATCCAGTCAGTGTGTTGTCCAGCCGTGCTGCTGCTGTAGATCTCTGTTTCCTTTTCCTTAGTAATGCAAGCCTGGTAGCAGGATCAAGAGTTGCCTCATAGTTTGTTGTTTCCACTGGGTCTGAAGGTAATAAGGAGAAATAAAAAGAATTTTTAAGCAGTGTCTAAAATAATGGTAATGTAAAAATCACTATTGTTTAATGCATAAAGGAGTATCCAACCACATAATAAATCACTCACTATCATCCAACAGTCTATTACCATTTAAAATTATTGTTGTTATAAACTCCTTCATTTTACTGCATGAAATGAAATAGTCATGTTCACAGAGTAAACAGTTGTTTGCATCAGAATTTAAAGTAATTTATTTTTAACACGTCAGTGTTTTATTAGTTCTCAAAACGTTTACTTCTGGAAAGTTAATCACATGCACAGCAGTACTTAATATAGGTAGTTTTTTCTTGGTAGGTGTAATTTCTCCTATTCAGATATGACTATACCTTTTTTTCCACGCCGTTCAGTTAATATTGCTTGTGGACTCTGGGATGAAGAACAGCCAGATGTGGATGGTTCACAACCATCTGTAGACTGTGAGTCTGAAAATGAAATAATTTTTTTAAACGGCAGTAGTTCACATTATTGATGTTTACCTTACAGTACAATGTGCTGTAAGGTAAACATTTATCTGATATTCCAAATAATCAGACCACTGGTCGTTTGCAAAACATGGCCTTCCTGCATAACTTTCAAAGTCTACCTTACCCATTGCTGATGCTTCAGAAGCCACGTAGCTGTGGTTCATGCCTTCACTTTCTTCGAAGAGGGACTGTGATCCGGCATTATCGCTAACACCATGCATTGCCTCCGTGGTTGCTGCATGTGAGAAGAGGAATTTAAGTTCTGATATTTCCCTCGCGTTGCAAGACAGGAAAAGGCAAAGGACCGGAAGCAGTCTTTAGTTTCCGGAGCACATAAAGGTTAAGGTTCCATGGTTGGTTAATGGTGATGCATGTCCCGCCCCTCCTTTTTTTTTTGCCCGAATCAATAAAAGGTTTAATTTCTGTTA
Organism: Phrynocephalus versicolor; assembly: GCA_023846285.1. Taxonomy (NCBI): domain Eukaryota; kingdom Metazoa; phylum Chordata; class Lepidosauria; order Squamata; family Agamidae; genus Phrynocephalus; species Phrynocephalus versicolor. Next base: position 20,399,948 of record JAHTLZ010000015.1, read on the forward strand.
AAATAAAATGATTGCCCTCCAGTCAGAACCGCAACACGTACAAACGGTTGCATATCATTTCACCTAAGCAAACGGCATTTTTAATAAACAAATAAGTGTACTCAAGTCTCAGTGCACCTATTCAAAGCCTACAAAATTCTTTTTTAAATATATTTTTCAAATCAGAATTTAAAAAATGCTTTGAGATTTCTTCTGTTAATATCTCAACTGTTAATCGATGCATCGAATATCTCGTTGAAGCGGAGATACAATATATCCTTTGTTCAATACATAACGGACACTTTTAATTACATAAATAATCTCGGTAATAATCAAGAGCTACCGATACATCGATGCAGTGCTGCAATTTTCTTTAAATAAAACACGCAATCACTATATGAGAGGGAAATTAAACGCATCCGCCCGTTATTCATAGAGGTTTAAAACTCATCCCGTTCCTTCGTTGTGTCGGTTTATCGAAATACACAACGTGTTCCATAAACAAATGACTATACTCTTGAATAGCAGTAGAGTTACTGTTATTAACATTATATTTTTCAATTTAAAACAATAAATGCGCCGTATTGTACGTAATAAATTTAAAGGTACATAGTAAATGCTTACCAGTGCTCCCGCTGGACTCGCTCTCGGTTGTCCGCAAGGGGTGAATTGAGGTGTCCGTTCGAAAAATATTTGCCATTTCTTCGTACCAAATAAATTTTGCACGCCCCGCTCCAGAAGTACTGTTTTGAATTACAGCCTGTTTATACAGTTTCCGAAGCGATTTGCATTTAGTTCTACATTCCGTGCCTGATCTAAAAAATCCAATTTTTCGTAGTTCTTTCGAAATCACCTCATAGATTTCAATATTCCTTTTGAGGGAAGACAAGGCATATTTTATCTCGGCCTCACCCCAAACCTTAATTAAGGCTGAGGTCTCCTCGTTTCCCCAAATAACCCCTCTCTTAATTTTGGAATGAACAGAACTGGCTGTGCAAATCTCTGAATTGTCCTCCGAATCCATCCCTATAGCTCCCTTTTGGAATTTTTTCCTAGGACAAGCCTCCTGTTTGAATGGACACCAGCAACTAAAATCACTTGCCTGAATGCTAACTTCCTTCCCTTGCACCTTTTGGCTCCCTTTATTAGCATTTAAACAGAAAGGTGATCTCAATTTGGGAGGAGGCTGTGTGATTGATTACTAAGGGGCCCCTCTCCTGTATCTCAGCTGGCTAGGATGTGGTGCAGAAATGTTTCATTAGCTATAGTTTTGTCTATACCAAGTACTGTTGACTGTTTCCAAGGAAGTATGTTATTTGCAGGTATATAAGCCATAGCATAGCAAGTAAATTTTCCCATCTCGTCCCTTTTGGCATCATGAAGGTCTGCGAATGAGAACTGACCTAATGTATTACTGCAAAGTATGTAATTGACACTGTGTTATGATGTTAGTTATGACTTTAAACTGCAGACCACAGTAGCTGTTAGAGATTTTTTTTGCAGGCTACGAGGGAGGATTGTGAGGATGGTGAAAATGTGATCAATTTTTTCCCAATTATGCACGGCTGCTGTTACTAAACAAACTCTGAATCTACTAGTTGCACTTGTGAGCAGAATAGTATTTTAATAAGTATAATAATGGTACGGTTAACTCAGAAACAATCATGTTTACTGTACTGTACCTAAGTTTTAGCTTGGAAGGGGCCTCCTTTCTTGTTTCTAAGCTTCCAGAACTGTTTTTTTAGAGAACCTTTTACCAAGAGCATGTAATACAGGCTGCATTGCCTAGAAAGTTTGATTTTAGCAGGTATATTTTACGTAGCATGATTAATTATTTTAAAAGTATGATACTGATATAATCATAAAGCTCCTATGATTACAGGAATCTGATTTTTTAAAGTGCAATGATTGTTATTCACACTGTTTTCTGTAGAGAGGAACCCATTGCTTTCATGTATCATCCAGAATCCAATTATCATCATTTTAGAAAACAAGCTTTTAAAAGTAAAGGATTTGAGTGGTGGTAACCCAAAGGAATTAATGGTATTGTTCGGTAAGTGTAATGAAGAATGCACTTTAAAACCAAGAAATTGATAGTAATGCATTAGTTACTTATTTCTCCCTCAAAAGTTAACAGCAAAGGATTAAAAATATGCTCTTAGTTTCCTTATGTGGCTAAAGGCAACACGTAGAGTTTATTTTTGCCTTTCCTTCAGAGCCATTAGGCCATAAAATGCTTGTAGAGGGAACTGTAATATGATACATCCTGCTTAAGTCAACTCTCTGGCAGCAGTACTCTGCATATCAAGAGAGAGGTGTTATAAGCACAACAGCGGAATGTTGTTTTCTTAAAAGCGGGGGCCTCTCTGAAAGGCATGTGTTCTAAAGTAATTCATCTGACAGACAACAGGGCAGACAAACTCTAAGGCAAGGCATTATTTGTTTTTGGATGGCATGCTATGAATGTAGTCCAGTGCCTTGGTTTTTAGCAAGGTATATTAGTGATCATTGTATGATCTTGAAGCAAATACCTCTGACAGGCATTCTTTAGCATAGCCGGTGTAGTATTTAGCTGAACCAACTGGTGTTTTGCACTTAAGTTAAAGGAAAATAATGCAAATTAAATAGAAGCATTTATTGACGGAAGGAATTAAACCGGAAGCACCCATACTGTAAACCCACACAATTCTACTCCAAATGAAAGTCTAAAAGAAAATAGTAAAGTACAGTAGATGAACTTGTTATTTTGCGCCCATGTCACTTCACATGGGTAAACAGGTACTCCGCAATAGCATTCCGAACGGCCTCAGCCTCTGCACGTGCAGTTCCAGACCTTTGGTAGTCATTTATTTCACAATCATCCTGTGGTTCAGGTGGGGGTATTGGATGTTGATCATCATCAAGTATGTCATGGTTTTCACGTTCACATATATTGTGTAGAATAACAGCGGAGGCAATAATTGAATTCACGTTCTCTATGTGAGCCTCAATCCTAACAGACAAACGTCTAAATCTGGCCTTCAACCACCCAAATGCTCTCTCCACGACGCATCTTGAGCGATTAAAAACCTTATTGAAGTGGTGCTCCCTGTCATTTCTAGTAACAGCAAAGGGCTTCATTAGCCACTTACACAATGGATAGGCACCATCACCTAATATAATGGGTGGTATTGACACCCCTGCATAGTGGAACATAGGACTGCCAGGTATTAGGGTGCCTTCCTCCATCCGACTAAAAAACATAGATGATCTGAACACATGGGCATCATGATTAACACCTGAATGACCAGTCAACATAGAGAAAAAAATTCCCTCTCCGTCGCAAGCAGCCTGAAGCAATACAGAATGAAATGATTTCCTGTTAAAGTAAGCCGGCCCCTGCAATTTTGGGGGGCTTATCGGAATGTGCGTTCCGTCGATACAACCTATAGCATGTGGGAACCCGAAGATTTTCATAGATGATGTCATCTGTAGAAACGGAAAAAAAACATAAAGAATCACTATTTTGCTAAACCGTAAGGGCGCTGGTACAGAATTCAAGAAAAGACAGGGATGACCGAAAGCAGCTTACCTTATTGAACTCTGGCAGACGGACCTCTTCCTTAAGAAGAACGTGTTCCATTGCAAGGCAAACCTCGATTGCAATGCTTGCAACAGTTGAACTTCCTTTCTGGAATACTAGAGCGATGGTTCTGTAGCAAGAACGGCTTGCCAAAAAGTAAACGCCGATTGCCACTCTCTCTTCCACTGGGACAGCTGAGCGCATAACTGTGTCCCTGCGCATCAGAAACGGACGAAGCTTATCGGCCACCCAAAAAAGTGTTCTTCTAGTCATACGGAAGTTTTCTAACCACTGGCGATCGTCCCAAAGCTGAAGAACCGTGTCGTGAAACCACTGAGAACGTCCTGGGTAACACCAGAAAAGCTTCTCTCGAGGCGAGCTTTTTATCCAAGCCGAAGTAACCCATATCAAAGCGTTGCATGCCCTCAATGCCTCGCCAAAAAGCACTCGGCGTCGGAAAACTCGTCTTCCCTTTTTCAGAAATAACAAAGCTACAGTGTTCAACAAAGTATTGACATTATGCAACACAGCAATAATGTATGGACTATACCTATGGAGTTTCTGCAGGCTGGCTGAAGAACGCGATGGAGGCATGATACCGGCAGAATGGCAGAAAGAAGGCGGAAGAGGCTTGGTGTATACTCTAGGGATTAAGGGGGGGGTGACTCCAGTGTCCTGGAGGACCTTTGAAATAAGAAGTACAATCGTTGTGCGATGGCCCACCTAGTGACCATGATGGGGAACAACAGTTTTAGGAGGCCGCCAATGGAAATTATAATATAAATAATAATTAGAAAGCAAAGGATCACACATTTACCGCGCTTCGCCGAAACTGACAGCCAAGCATCGATGCATCGATACACCGGTCTCCTTTTTTTTAAAAAAATCAAGGAGCGCGGGAAACGGGCAAAGAACATCAGTGTTTGGATGCGAATGGAGCTCGTGAGGTCATTCTCTATTCGAACGGAAAAGCAGCCCGCGTGAGTACAGGGAAAAAGGGGTGGGGGCGAAGGGAGACCACGTGATCGCCTTCGAATTCAAAGCGAAGGCAATCACGCTGCGAAGCGAGGAGCCTCGTGAAGTGACGGCCATGATTTCTCTCCTCATTTCAAGGTCCCCCTCAAGTTTTTGATCTGGTGGACGATAGAATACTCCAACTATCACATCACTCCTGGGACCTGGTAGTTTAACCCACAGTGATTCTATGGTGGAGTCAGACCCATTCTGCTGGATTTTACCCCTTCTTTGACATAGATGGCCACTCCTCCTCCAACCCGCCCCTCTCTATCCCTTCTATAGAGTTTATAGCCTGGGATTGCTGTATCCCACTGGTTCTCTACATTCCACCAGGTTTCTGTTATGGTTATTATATCTATGTTATCCCTAGCTGCCAAATGTTCAAGTTCTCCCATCTTTGCTCGGAGGCTTCGAGCATTGGCGTAGAAGCACCTGTACAGTGGGTCCTGCAACAACAGCTGCTGCCTTGTTCTTTCCCCTCACAGCTTTT
>JAHTLZ010000015.1:20409240-20435841 GCA_023846285.1 Phrynocephalus versicolor
GAACTGACTTGACAGCATGGAGTTATTAAGGGACAGCGTTGGTTAAACTATCTGCTTGCAGTTAGAAAAGAGGAAAAGGTTAAGAAAATTATGGGTTGTGTTGAGTCTGTAGAAACATAATTATAGAGTTTCAAGACATGATGTTAAGTTACAAAAAATCTAGCCCTAACCCTTTCAGTCTCGAAAGCATTGGCTGCTTGACACAATAAAGGCACTCATGGCACCTTGGGCGGGTTTGGGGGTAGCTGTACTTTGGCTAATACCTAACATTTAGTACTATGCTACTATAGGTTCTCCTACCATATGTCTGAAGAAGTGGACGTGTCCACAAAAGCTTACATTAAAATAGAATAGTTAGTCTTTAAGGTGCTGCATGTTTTTTGTCTTTTATTTCATTTTGATTTTTGTATGGTAGTACTATGAAGAGGCTGCTAGGTTTTACAGGTAAGGCACCAGAGAGCTGACAATGACTAGTCGGTGAGTATGTAATTCACTAGAGAGAGTTGTTCGTCACAAGGCACAAGGGCATTCACCTGGAATTGTTCTGCTTTTAGGCATGGAATTTCCCTCAGTGTTTTCAGTTAAGCAAAAAACAAACACAAAAACCCACACAAAAATCACACACACACACACACACACACACACACACACACACACACACACACCTATTTCCACATCTAGCTGTCCAGATCCAAATTTGGCCACTGCATGCCATTCAGAGGGTTATTTTTTAAACTGCATTTTCAAAGTAGTTCACAATTTAACCTATTCTGTCATTTAATTTAGGGGGAAAGGCAATAAATACTGTATATACTCAAATATAAGCCTAGTTTTTCAGCCCTTATTTTGGGGTGGAAAAAGGGGTCCTCAGCTTATATTTGGGTCAATACTTTTAGCTACTGAGGCAAGTTTGGGTCGGTGGCTAAAAGTCATTTTAAACATTGTGTGCCGCTTCTCATGAACCCCCCCCCATGTTTAAAATGACTTTTTAAAAAGTCATTTTAAAACAATGTTTAAAATGACTTTTAGCCACCAACTCAAGCACTTACCACGGTGGCTAAAAGTCATTTTAAACATCACACACACACCCAGCTCACAAAGGAGGAGTTGCCAGGCCCTGCTGCATTTCCCACCCTAGGCTTATACTTGAGTCAATAAATTTTCCCAGTTTTGGGGGTTTAAATTAGGGGGACTTATACTCGGGTCAACTTATACTTGAGTATATATGGGTAACTGGTCATGTTTAACCTTGAGAAAAGGAGACTAATAGAAGATATAAAAGCATTTTTAAAATACTTGAAAGGCTGACCTACAGAGGAGGGGCAGGATGTGTTCTTGATCATCCCAGAATGCAGAACAGGCAACAATGGGCTCAAGTCACAGGAAGTCAGATTTTGTTTGACTAGCGGGAAAAACTGCCTTACTGTTAGAGCAGTACACATGGGACCAACTACCTCGAGAAGTGGCAAGCACTCCAAAACTGGAGGTATTCAAGAAAAATATAGACAACCACCTGGCAGATATCTTTTGATTTGTATTCCTGCATTCAGTGGGGGTGGGGTGATTTAGTGGCCCTGTAGGCCCCTTCCAATTCATGATTCTATGATAAATGAATTCATAAATTGTGTGAAGTTTGTGTATATACTTCCCTAACACATACAAGTCTTGACATTGTGACATTGTGACCAGACTTTGGAGGAAAGTTCAACTCTAATCCACACGACACCTAGACAACAGAAGCAACAGTAGTTTGCTTTCTCTCTTCAGTTGAAACTGCTTCTGTGGCGCAGGTGCAACAAACACGCAAGTGCCCTTATTCTCCACCTAAGGCAGGCATGTCCAAAGTCAGGCCCGGGGGCCAAATGCAGCCCATTTTCAAATTTTGAGCGGCTCACCGGCTCAGCCTTTCACACATCCCCACCAGCTGGCCTCTGCCCATACCAGATGGTGGCATCAGCTTGCAGTTTTACAGTTTGCCTGCCCTACCTGCCTCTGTCCAACCCCAGCCACCTACCTACCCAACCTATCTGCCCCTAGCTCCGTTGCTGCAGCATCCTCTCTGCCTCCTTGCATGTTATAGAGATTTGTCCAAAGTCCATTCCAGGGACCAAATGTGGCTGAATGGTCGGCCCCCACACATTTTCACCTCAACAAATCTGGCCCTCCTTGCAAAAAGTTTGGACACCCCTGACCTAATAGTTGGGAAGCATCTGTCTCGCCAAGGCCATTTTTGTAGTTCCTAAAGCAAAAGCACTGTCAAATGTTCACAAACTATTCCAGAATCTCACATAACAGGGTTTCCCCTTCCAATCTTTAAATCATGCCCTTACACACAGCCAATGTATAGATTTTTGTACAAAACAACAACAGAGGTTTTCCTTTGAAGGGTTTGGTGTGGCTTTCTTGGGGACAGAAAACAAGGCCCCCAGATCCCCAAAGCTGTCTCTGTCTCTGCTCCTTTGCTTCTTTCCTTGATCTTCTGTTTCAACACAGACTGCAGTCTCTTGCAATGCAATCCCTTCAATAATGTGTTCTGCATAGGAGTTGAATCCAGGCTTCAGTCATACTTAAGGAAGACATATTGAAATTAATTGGATTTCAGGCTCTTATTAGGGATTCTAAAAAGTTCCTGGCCTAGTCTTTAGAATAGAGTTTTCTTGCTACTGAGATATAAATTGTTTTTTGTTTGTTTTTTGAGGGAAAAATTATGCATTGTTTTGTACTATCTCTAGTAGAAAAGATTGAGACAAAGTGCATAGAGTATGGTAGGAGAATCAAGTTTGAGAGTCTACTTCTTTTTCCATTCCCATTTGAAAACTTTAATGATCAAGTCCAGCTCATACTTCCAGAACAAATATTCTAGAAGGTAGTAGAATAGAGCTGGGGGATCTGAGGCACTGTAATGATTTCCCATTCCTGTCAGCCTGATCCTGGCAACCAATGGTGAATAGAGATGGGCACGACTTAGCGGTATTTCTGTTTCCGTTTCCGTTACTCGGTTCCGTTACTCTACGGAAACAGTAACGGGAATTACTCCGCCAGACTTCGAGCTCGAACCGACGAACAAACAATTTGGTCTGATTTGTCGTGCTCGTTACTTGCATCGCGCGATCGCGCGCGATGCCAAGCGGCACAGAAAAAAAGTTTTTAAAAGTTAAAAAACCCGGTTCCTGGCCAAAAAGCAGGCGGAAATATGCCTGCCGTGCCTCAGGGCACCTACCAGAGGGGTGGTTTCTGGAGGTCCCCGGCCTCCCCCCCACTCCCTCCTGGGCTGCTCTGGTGGGACTCGCCGCAGGCTCGCAGCAGCAACAAGCCGCACGGCACAAGTCTCGCCGCCGGCTCAAGCGGCACGGACGGCACAGGAAAAAACTTTTAAACTCTCCCCCCACCCATTCCCGCACGGCACGAGTCTCGCCGCCGGCTCAAGCAGCACGGATGGCACAGGAAAATGTCAAGATATGTAAAAATTGATAAAACATATGTTATGTATATTTAACAGAATGTGTAAAGAGAATTGTAAAATGGAGGCAGTTAGATTCTGCAATGTCATGATGGTAATCCACAAGTGTTAGAGATAAGTAATCACAGGCATGTTAAGTGATGAAGTGCAGGTGGAACTGATTGTAACATCATGATTTGTAATGGTTAGATCAGATTGCATCAGATTGTTAATTAGTGATTGCATCAGATCTTATGAGTGCTGATTTGTATAAAAGGCACTAGCTTACCATTTGTATTTGGGGACTGTTATGGTGAGAACAGTTTACCCCCCACTCTGTTTGTCTGTATATAATGCTTGGTTGTTATGCTGTGTATATTTTGCTGTATATATGAATATATGAGTTTTACTCTATTCATTGTCATTGTTTTCTTGTTAGCCTAACTCTGCAACCCTTTATATCAATACTGACATTTTATCTACGTTACTGCTGCACTGCTCAGTGGCAAACACATTTAATTATATATTATATATGTAACTGCCCATTCAGTAGTATAGTCTGCTGACCGAAAAAACTTTTAAACTCTCCCCCCACCCATTCCCGCACGGCACGAGTCTCGCCGCCGGCTCAAGCAGCACGGATAGCACAGGAAAAAACTTTTAAACTCTCCCCCCACCCATTCCCGCATGGCATGAGTCTCGCCGCCGGCTCAAGCAGCACGGACGGCACAGGAAAAAACTTTTAAACTCTCCCCCCACCCATTCCCGGGCCAGAAAGCAGGCGGAAAATGCCTGCCGTGCCTCAGGGCACCTACCAGGGGGGGGGTTTCTGGTCTGGAGGGGGGGTCCCAGCCTCCCCCCCTACGTCCTGGGATGCTCTGGTCTGGCGGGACTCGCCACAGGCTCGCCCGCCGCAAAAAGCCCAGTCTCGCCGCCGGCCGCCAAAGCGCAAGCAAGCAACACGGGCGGCACAGGAAAAAACTTTTTTAAACTCTCCCGGGTCTCCCCCCCACCCATTCCCGGGCCAAAAAGCAGGCAGAAAAATGCCTGCTTGACTAAGGGCGCAGGGCACCTACCGGGGGGATTGTTTCTGGAGGGGTGGTCCCGCCTCCCCCCCATCCTGGGCAGCCGGACTCGAGTTGCCATGCCATGCGGTGCGGGCGGGGGATCCAAAATGGGGCGGCGAACGCAATATTGTTTTTGAAATCGTGGTCCAAAAACATACAAGCACAACAGAAACACGCGGAAATTTATAAACTGCCAGATTTTTCACAGTAGCAGTGGGTTTTTTCTTGCAACAAAATGTCTCTCCTCTCCTCCTCTGTCCTCCATTTATTTTATTTTATTTTATTTTATTTACACCTGTGCAGTGCGCAATGATGGGCTGGCCCAGTGGCCTGGCCAGCCATGTGGGAGGGGACGACCATGCAAATTTTTGGAGCCATCCCACCAATCGCATGGCCACTTGGCCACTGAGACTTCTGGGATGTGCCAAAAAGCCCCCTAAAACCTGCCCTAGCCCCCTAACCCCCTAACCCTAATCCTTGACTCCTTACCCATACATCACAGACTGTCTTCTTAGTGGGTCAGAGAGGCACCCAGAGGTGCAACCCAATAGCCCACCGTAACCTTACCCGTCAGTAGCCTAACCCTAGCCCTTGCACTAAGCCACCTTAGCCCATAGCCAGATCTACTTGCATTGCACTACACACGCAAGTACGATTCCCTTCTTTGTGGGACATGGCAGGTGCGACACGCTCGTACCAGGGGATCAGGTACTTGAGCGGGTCTCTGCCTGCAAATGGTATGCATATCCATATGGTTATGCATGCCATTTTGCAGCAGCAGCAGGTGAGGAGGGGAGACCCCCATGTTGAGGGGTCTCTTGGAGCCTGCTGCTGCTGTCCCTTCCTAGTGGGTGAGGATAGGAGGCACCCACGGGTGCCTCCAGGAGCCCACTTTCCCTTTATAGCGGGCCGGCGGAGGCACCCACCCCACAGAGGTGCCTCCAGGAGCCCGCTACCCCCCAAAAAAAACAGTATAACGATAACGAAAAAATGAAAAAATGAACCGACTAATTTTTGCGAATTTTCGCGAAAAACGGAAACAAGCCGACACAGGCTGCCTCCGACACACGACAACTCGAAAACGTCATTTTCCCGAGTCGTGCCCATCTCTAATGGTGAAGTATAAAAGGAATTATAGCCTGTCAACAGCTGAAGGATCATTTTAGAGATGCGAAAGCCCAGAAAAAACTCTGGAAAATTTTGGTGGGGGGAAACAGTTTTTTCTTTTTCTTTTTCCTGAAACCATTTTGTTTCCCCCCCCCAAAAAAAAATGAAAAATAAAAAAAAGAAAAAGAAAAAATGATTATGTAATGTTTTGTTTTAACATGATGAATAAAATATTTTAAGACAGGGTGTTCAAATATTTTCCAAATCATTTCTAAAAAATATGCATAGTATCAGATTATTCTAATTTCTGTGCGCTGAGGGCAAGCAAGTCCTAGGTTACAAACTGAACTCTGCAATTCTTCCTTTAGGAGATGCTGCTATTGTCACAAGAAACAGAAAAAGGTTTGACTTTTGTTTTTGCATGTGGATGGGTGTGTTTGGTTCTGTTCTGTCCTCTTCACTAGGGTGCAAAGAACTGGAAGAAAATACAGAGCAACAAAAATGATTCTGATTTCATGCCCATTCATTGAAACTTAGTCTCACTCCCTTCTATACAGTTCCCCTCTTCTATTCTGTTTATCAGAATGAGTTCTTTTTAAAAAAATACTGTGGAGAGGAAATATGAATAATTGTAAATTCTGGATTTTTAAGCATTGTTTTGTAGAGGTTTTTTTCCACATAAACTAGTAAGCAGTTCAGGAGATTGTTACTCCATTTGTTACTTACAATTACAAATAAATATTATTTAAAAAGTAAATTCTATTTGAATAGTTGTTTTAATATGCTATATTTTAATATGCTAGTTGTGATAATTTTATGCCAAGTCAAATTGTCCATAGTCATATTTTATGTTCCTAAAGGAACAGAATGACTTTGAAGCTGTAAAAGAGAGGAGTACTAATATAGCAGGGGGGGGATAGGTTTTTTTCCGAGCTTCAAAATTTCCTGAAATTTTACATCTCTAAATATGATGTAAAAAGTACTACAAATAATAGTGGCACAGATAAAATTCTAGGTGCTGTTAGAACAATTCTGAAGAGGAAGTTTCATCAGATCTTTCCATTGATCTTCCCATAATACAGAGATGAGTGACCCTGCTCTGAGCAACTTGACAAGATATACATTTTGTCTTTAAGGTAATACATTACATTGTGAGTATCTTTGAACATGGCCATTGTTTTTGTATTGCTTTTATTCCAGTCACTGGATTTCCCCGAGGACTACAAATCATTCTTATTTTCTTGGCAACAGAACAGTTCATATTGTGCTGCTTATTACAGCATAGTAACATAATTTATAGTGCAATCTACCAAGGGCCAGCACTGATGGGAATCAAGCTGAAATAATGTGCCAGTGCTTAAAGGAGTCTTATTTATGACTCAGAACAAAATACTTTTCTAGGAAGTCCCAGGTGAACTCTCAATTGTATGATTCAAAGCTCGTGATCTTTTTTTAAAAAATATTTTTATTAAATTTTAAGCTACATACAAACAACATAAGGAAATAAAAAAAACTACAATAAACAATATAAGTGTACCCCCATCCCACGGGACCATCCATGCATTCTTCTTTGTTGCTCCATCTTCTATTATTCTAATAATCTTCTTAAAGTTCTCTTCTCCAGAATTGTCGTAAGATATTCGTGGACTCTTTCCCTTTTCCTTCGACTAATACATAATCTATAAATTTACCCCAGATATCATAGAAAATGTCTTTTTTCATTTCTCCTCGTTTGACCTTTAAACTGCAAGACAATTTATCATTTATAGCTATATCCCAAAGTTCATTATACCAGTCTTCCATCTTGAGTTCTAGTTTTGACTTCCAATTTTTTGCTATGATTAATCTAGCAGCAGTCATAAGATTTGCTATTAGTTCTTTTGTTGTAACATCATAATCTTTGCTTATGATCTGAGATTTTTCTGCCCTAAAAATGGTTTGCCGACTGATTTTTCTGAGAGAATCTTCACATCAAGGGAAGTTCTAAATGCTTGTTTTCTTAGTGCTGCATTGCTTCCATCATATTCATTGTCTCCCTATCTTTGTTTTTTATCCATCTTTCAAGGAAGGAGAATGGCTAGTGAATTACATGGGTGTCTTTAGTTGCCATCCTGTGACTTTGGGGTACAAGTTATCACACACCATTGAACACCTTTAATTCAATCAACAAACTGAGTGCCTTTAATTAAATCAACAAATTGATATCATTGAATGAAAAGGCATGCAGAAGAAGCATGATGAAACTGTAATTGGCAGATGGATCAAGAAATGAACTGAAAATAGATTTCCTCTAGCACAATTTGCATGTAATAAGTAACTACTGCTTGTTTAATTAAGTTTATTTGGAGTTATGCACCTGGAAAAATAATTCAAAGAGTGCGCAATAAATGTCTTCCTGGATCAGACCCGAGATCTACCAGATATAGCATTCTATTCCACAGAGCCAAATCAAATACTTAAGTGAACTCCACAAGTAGGACAAACCAAAAAGCACATCCCTATGTGTTCTCAGCAATGTTGGATTGGGGAGGCATTCTTTCTCCTTTAGGATTGTCATACAAATTCTTCATAATGGAAGAAAGTCTTCATTTGGAAGGGCCACTAAAGGCCAATCCACATACAAACATTTATTTCAAATGTATTTGAAAGTCTGTTTGTGTCCCTCTGTGTCTGTGACTATATAGTGTTCACAAAATGTGACTCACTTGTTCAGATCCTATTCCATAAATTATGCTGTGTATGGATGATGTCATGCACTGCAGAATCTTTCAGAAGTAAAACATTTCCAATTCCCCACTCATTAGAATGACAGTAGGAGCCCTGGAATGGAGAAGGGAAGCGCCCAGTTACCAAAAATTGCCTTTGCTGGTAAAGTAATCCTGGCTGTTTTTAAGTACTGTAACTAAAAAATCTGTTTTGTTCCTCAGACCCCAATATGTTCCTGACAACAAAAGGGATTCTTCAGGATATTTAGGGCCTTCAGGGGGAAATTGGAAGTGTTTTATTTTCCTTCTCCCACAAAACAAACACACAAACAAACAAAATTGCTGATGATGTCACCTACCTTACATAACTGATGGAACATGATTTCAGCCAATGTCTGTTTTCTTTCTTGTTATGACTATCCGGGAGTTGAGCCATGGCAACTGGACTTCTTTTCTTGTGGGATCAAATCATTTTGCTATTCACCCGACTATAACCTTAAAATAGAAAGAACGGAAGAACCTGGTCAATCCACACATGCCTGGCATGTCTGAAAAGCTTAAAAGGATTTTTGGCACATACCACTTACCCGTTCACTTCAAACTCATAAGCACTCTAAGGCAGAGACCCATCCACCTCAGGGATCCGGCACCAAAACACAAGAGCTGGATGATTTTGAAGATCAGAACTGTGTGCTATATGTCACAATTGAAATTAGGAATGGGTAAGTTTTGAGGGTTTGGGCACTTCTAAAAATATGTATTCCTACCCCACCCCTAAACCGGCAGCCCGAGAGGCTGGTAGAAGAGGCCTCCCCTTCCCCTCATTGCACTGAGGCAAAGGCCAGTCTCTTGCTTTGTGGGTTGTGTTAGTGACAGTGGTTCTCTATGTGTGCAGAAATTTGTTTTCTTCCACTCTCCCCCATGACCTGGCGGGGGGTGTCCAGGAGCAGCATGTTGGCTACAGACACAGTTGTAGGGCCCACATGCAGCCCCATATTCTCTGTGATTTCGCCACTCCTTCCTTAAGGTAAAGGTAAAGGTAAACCCCCCCCCACATGCGTGCTAGTTGTGTCCGACTCTAGGGGCGGTGCTTATCTCCGTATTCAAGCCGGAAGAGCCAGTGTTGTGCAAGTCCATGGCCATGTGGCCGGCATGGCGGCAAGGAAACATTGTTTTTACCTTCCTGCCTTTTACGGCGGTACCTATTTATCTACTTGCATTTTACATGCTTTCGAACTGCTAGGTTGGCAGGAGCTGGGGTGAACAGCAGGAGCTCGCTCCACTGCGTGGCACCCAGGATTCGAACTGCCGAGCTGCTGACTTTGAAGTCAACAGTTTTCGGAGCCTTAGTCCACTGAGCCACCACGCCCCTTCCTTGGGTTAGTTCAAAAGATCTGGACAACAGATGCTTCCGAAAGACTGCCCTAAGCTGTCCTGCTACCACCAGGAGCAGTGAATGATTCTCTTCTGTCACTAGTATTGGTGATATGGAACTGCTCTTCTGTTTGCCTTTTCTAGATAGAATGATAGGAGCATTCTTTGCCGGAGGCTGCAAAATCTTGGTATCCATCTCTGTTTGTCATGGCTGTATTTGGAGAACCACAAAGCTTCCAAAGAAGTCTTTATAAACATATGGCACATCTCATAAGAGTCACAATTCTTCTAAGATGGGTAATGGCATCTAGGTTATATGGCTTCAGCTGTTGAAGATTGTACCTATTTTATGCACAGAAACAACATCCATGTTCAGAGATAGCATTACCTTCAGGCTACAGGGATGAAAAATGCCACATACTTGAAGAAGAAATGGAAAAAGAAGTTGTGAAAATTATTGTGGCCTTCTTTTAAGCCGGGGGTCTGCAACCCGCGGCACCGGAGCCGCATGCGGCTCTTTGGAACATTTGCCGCGGCTCCAGGAGGGTTCAGAAATTTCAACACAAAGGCGCCGAATCTCGCAAGGACAGCCCGTCCCACAAGGCGGCGCGAAGCCAAGCACAGCCACACTCTCAGCGCGCTCCCTCTTCGTCAGAGCGAGAGAGAGAGGGAGGCGTGGTGGAAAGTGCCCCACCGAACGGCAGCCTTTTTTCTTTTTTCTAACTTCAAGAAAACCTCCCAGATCTGGATTGTTGCCTCCCCCCCCCCAGAAAAAAAGACAGGAGGAGAAAACCCCCCTTCCCCTTCCTTTCTTGCTTGGGTGTTTGGTGGGAGGGGGAAGAAGCGACGTGTGTGTTGTGTGTGTGTGCAACGTGGAGGAAGAGAAAACCCTCCTTCCTTCCCCCCTTCCCCTTCCTTTCTTGCTTGGGTGTTTGTTGGGGGGGGGAGAAGTGACGTGTGTGTGTTGTGTGTGTGTGGTGGGGGGGCAGCGTTTAGACGGGAGGGTTCAATGTGGAGGAAGAGAAAACCCTCCTTCCTTCCCCCCTTCCCCTTGCAAGAATTGCACATGTGCAGTTGGCATCTCTCTCTCTCTCTCTCTCCTTTTGCTTCGCTACAGCCCCCCCCCCCAAAAAAACTATGGCTTTGCACTAACTTGCCGGGATGAAGCTCCAAAAACGCCGGGGAGCGGGCGCATGCGCGGCGTGTCTCCGCGAAAGAGAGAGAGAGATTAGAAATTCCCCTCCTCTCCCTCCTGTACTATTTTTGGAAGATTTTTAAAAACTGCCCCCCCCAAAAAAAGTGGAAGCGGTGTGGGCATGACGCACTCGGGCTGCGCTTCCCTCCTCCATGGAGGGTGGGGGCGAGAGGAGGAGAAGGAGGAGGGAGAGATGGAGTGTGTGTGGGGGGAGAGTCAGACCATGGCTGCAGGATCTGGTAAGAAGGCAGCGAGGACGGAATGGGAACCTCAAGAAAGGTGGCGTGGGGAGGGGGCCACGGCTAGTCTTCTCTCTCCCCACCACCCCCCGCTGCCACCGCCGCCGCCCTGCTTCCTTGCCCGGTGCTGTCAGTTCTGGCCCAACAAGCAAGGGGTTGGTGGCAGCGGGAGCGGGGAGGGGGGAGCGGCAGCGGCAGGGGGAGAGGTGAGAAGCAACGGAGGAAGTCGGCTTTTCTTTTTCCTGCGCGAGATCAACTTGGCAGTCGAGGGATGGGGCGTGACAGCTAGTTCGAGCCCGCCCCCCGCCCGAGGAGGGGTCTCTCTTATTAGACTTCCAGCGGCTCCCTCCTGGAGTCAGCCGGTTTCGACGGCAGGGTGGGGGCGCCGGGCTCAAGTTGTTCAGGGCCGCCTGGGGAGGCCAACGGCGCGCCACCTGGCTCGAGAAGCTGAGCCGAGCCGAGCCGAGCGCCTGTGTGCCTGCCTGCTTGTCTCGCTCGCTCTCGCTCTCGCTCTCTCCGAAAGCCCGCCAGCAGCTGCCTTCCGCTCCATTCCAACACACAGAATGTGCCTCCTGCGCGCCCACCCACCCCCCAGCCCGGCCCTCCCCGAGGCTGGCGGACATGCAGCCGACCCAGTTGTGCGTGCGGGAGAACTTGAGGCAGGTGCGCGCCTCGATGGAAACCCTCGGGGACAGGGTGGCAGGGTGGGGGGAGGCGGTGGCGGCTCAGGCTCGCCCGCTTGCTCGCTCTCCTGGCGCCTGAAGTGCCGAAGAATCAACTTTCATTGACTTCCTTCTCAGAAGCCCTTCAGGGGTGCCCGGAGGAGCCGCAGCCGCCAGCGCTCCTTCCCACCCCACCCGAGCCCGGCGCCGGGGCGCAGCGTGTCCAAGGAGCGCGCAAGGGAGTGTGTTGCTTGCGAGCGCCCAAAAAGCCAGGAGCGAGGGGAGGGGAAAATATATTTGCAGTGTTATATTTGTTTTAAATGTCGCAATGGTTTTGCGGCTCCCAGTTTTTTTCCCCCGTCAGAAACGGGTCCAAGTGGCTCTTTATGTCTTAAAGGTTGCAGACCCCTGTTTTAAGCTATAGTACTGTCTAGCTAGATCTAGACAGTATTTATCTATTTGTTATTGAATTTATATCTAGCTGTATAATTGAAGCCCTCATAAAAACCTTGAAAAGCTCCATGTGATGTAGCAAGGCAACAGTTACATACAGTAAATGTAAACAAAGTGGAATCATTTATCATCCAGTGTGTCAAGAACAAAAAAGGAAAGATGTCCTGGGAATAATCGTTTCATGACTGATGTGGTCTGTTGTCTAAACTACATAATTCAAAATGAATGATACAATTAAATACAATGTGTGGAAAAAACAAATAAAACCAAACCAAACCCTTTTGGTAATTAACATTAATACTTTCTCAGTTATATAAAACATAAAAAAAATCCTGATGATAGTCTCTTAAAGGAGCCTTACCAAGGAACTGTGTATATAGTTTTAGAAATCAAAATGGCTTAGATGAGCAAATAAATTACAGTAGGGCTCCAGTATTCACTGGGGATTCGTTCCAAGCCTTCCCATGGATAATGAAAATTGTGCATAAGAGAGAACGCAAGAATGTTCCCCAAAACTGCTGTTGCTTTTACAGCCGCTGTTTTGCAACAATAGCTTGCTTTACAGTTGCTGTTTGTGACGTTAGCTTGCTTTACGGCTGCTGTTTTATGACAGTAGCTTGCTTTACAGCTGCTCTTTGTGACAGTTGCTTGCTTTGCGGCTGCTGAATTATTTATTTATTTTTCCTCTGCCTGCCAACCATGGAAAACTGAATCAGTGGATAATGAATCAGTGGATACGGGGGTCCTACTGTATTTCATGAAAGTTGGGTAAAGCATGCCTGTATCTCACATTTTACTTTTATGGCAAAACTGCTGTGGCCGGTATAAGAATTGAATATCACATGAATGGATAAGTGCAGTTCTTTTTCAGGAACATAACTTTGTTTCACCAAATTCACCTAAGCAAACAGGTGAAGAAGCAAAGCTGTAAGAGAGTCAACAGCTCCCAAATGATGGATGGGGTAGCAGCAATTAAGAAGCAGAAGAGAAAATGGCAATTTGGGAAAACTGTAATACCAGCACAAAGTGAACGTGTAATTTATCTCTTGGTTAGTCAATAAAGTTGAGCTTATAGGTAGATGAGAGGCCAGATTACAGAGACGCCAATAGAACTGGAATGTAGTCTATTGGTATTTGGTGAAAATTCTAATGTCAGGATAATCCCCAGTACAAAAGATACAAAGTAGATAGTGTTATACAGTATTGTAATATGTTTCTTTTATCCGGAATGGTGAACTCCTGAGTTTCACACTGCTCATTTAACACAGTATAATATGTGTTTTCATTTAGAACACTACAACATGTTAAAGGACAAGAAGATGCACATGAATTTCCTTGGAGATATCGATTTTTTTATTTTATTTTTTAAACATGTATGTAACAAGCAATTATCGAACCAGCTCAACTGTCTGATACTGATATTTTTCTCCAGTTTATTTCTCTAGTGACTCTGGCACCTTGGTGGGTGTTGGACACAGAGTTGCTTAACGTCCTTTATGACTGATGGGCATTTAAACCTGGGTCTCTCTAGTCCTACTTCAATATACTATAATACAAATAATTGCCAGTAATCAATGACAGTGATGCCTCCTAAGACTAATTTAATTCGTGCCATGGGTCAATTTGTTTTACAAAAAAAATCATTTTAAGAGGCACAGATTCCCACAGGAATGCATTGAAAACCAATTAATCAATTCTGGAGGAATGGGTTACATTGGTTTTCACTGCATTCCTATGCAAAGATTGTCCCACCCACCCCCCTCGATCAACTGGCAGCCTTCTCTGTAGCCCGACCGACTAGAGGGCGGAATGAACAGCCTTTTGATTCCAGTTGATTGAGGGGGTTTACTCCCAATCCAGCAAAAGGGAGAAGCTTCTCCCTCCTTTGCTGGGTTGGGGCAGGGGGAAATCTTCCCCCCTTTTGCTAGCTGCCCCAACTTTGGGGGGGGGAGAGCAGGCAATGGGTGACTTGCCCACTCATCCCCTTCCTGCATTGGGGCAGCCACACCTCCTTCACCTGAGTCTCTCCGCCTAGCCGTTCTTCATCACCTGCTTGCAGAAGGTCGTTCAGGGCCAAGCTGAGCACATGTGCTGGGCAGGTGGGAGGGAGCCAGTGTGCTGCTTTGGTCCCAAGCTGGAGCTGGTGCTTGCCTCCTTGGAGAAGCTGCCCTGCTCGCCTTGACCACACCCAGAAGAGCCTCTCCGGGAGACCCAGGGAGCAAGTGGTGGGACTGCCAAGCAGGCGGGTGGGAGTGCTCAGGCTGGCATGAGCGGGGACTCTGCATGCCTTCTCCAGGACCCTTGGATGAGATAAGAGGGCCCAGGGCCAGGGGTAAGTGACTGAGTGAGCGGAGCCTTGCTCAGAAGGGCTGCTTTCTTCAGGAGGCTCACGAACACCTCGGGCTGAGGAGGGAGTGGAGGAGAGAGCGCTGGAGGTGTGCGAGAAATGTGAGTGTTCCTGGAGGTGCTTCCAAGCAGTGCAGCTGCTGAGGGAGATGCGCTCTTGGCCGGCAGACGGAGAGATTGAGAGAGGGATGTGCAGATCGATGCTGGTTGACGGCCCGGGGGTGGCCAAAGGGTGCTGGGCAGCAGACAAAGGAGCAGTGCACCATCCTCCCGACCAAGAGAAGAGCCTGCCATGAGCTTGCCTAGGAAGCGAGGCACACTTTTGTGATGCTCAGGCACAGGGCTGGCCAGCATCGCTCCTGTCCTGTGCCCTGCTACCCTCTCAACAAAGTTGGGCACGACCCACTGGCAATCGGCTCTGTCTCTGGTAGGGAAAGAGTGATTGGCGGTGTGTGTGTGTGTGTGTGTGTGTGTGTGTGTGTGTGTGTGTGCCTTTTTGTTGTGGGCGCACAAAATTCAAATGCCTGCCCCATAAGATGGATATTCAGCAAGATATGCAGTAGGCAAACCATCGTCTTACAAAAAATGTCTATACCCAGAAATTTCATTCATCTGCAAATAATTTGTCTTACAGGGCATTCTTCTTGCAAGGTACCACTGTATTTGACATCAGGTGGAGCCTGATTTAGGGCTTCCCTTTCCAGGGCTTTCTACCTACAAAGCACACAAATATGGTAATGATTCCATTGTGCTGGGAGCACTCTGGGAATGCACAGTTTGCCCAAGGCCAGATCATTTTCCTGATCTCTGGCTGCACAGCCAGGTACCAGCCCACTGAGCTACCCAAACCAATTTCTGATGGCATATGCCTCCTCTTCCAACTCCACATTGAGTTGGAAGAGTTTTGTTTTTGTTGTACCTGGATGTGTGTGTGTGTGTGTGTGTGCATGTGCGTGTGCGTACATTGGTATTCATTTCTACTAATTAACACATTTTTGTGCAGTTTCCCAATTACCTAGGGCAGGTTTGTGTACTTTTTTTCTGGAGATCAGCAGTTTTAGTCGTGTACATTTTCCAAATGGATTTGTGGAATCTTTTTCTTTTCTTTTCTTCACCCGGTTGCCAAAGGAAAATGGCTGCTCTTTCGAGTTGTAAAATGGAGAGATGCAAGCAGAACAGATTCCCTTTTCATCCTAAACTACACAGTGCCAGGGACTATATCATAACTTTCCTTCACGTGGCAGAATCATTCCATGAGCATACTGGATCTCTCAAGTGTCTTAGCAGGTTGTTTGATTAGGGCTGATAACATGCTGACCCCCACAGCTGCTCTTGCATCACCTGCCTTTCCTGTACTGCTGCTTGTTTAGGTTAAGGCAATCAATATTTTAGAAGACTTTTTTAAAAAAAGCCTAAGGAAATAAAGCAGTTAGTGGAATTTCTTTGCAGCAGATACCTGAGCAGGTTAAGGCACCATCCATAATGGCTCTAGGAAATGGAGCAATCAGCAGCATTCCTCTCCCTAGTGATGATTTAAAATTGAAATGCCATCTTAGTTTTATCTTCTGTGTCTTGCCGTGTAATGGTGTGAAAAAAACCTCCTCCCTTGACGTTTTTGGATGGTGACTAAAATGTCTTGATCCTCTGAGTGAGCGGAAATTCTGACAGTCTTACTTTGGAAATTAATGGAATGACGGCCGATACCAACCAATAATTGCGTAGCGATGTGAGAAGGATTTGTTCTTTCTTCTAGTTATTTAGAAAAAGCAAAAACCCTCCAGACCTGGCAGATAGCTCATTTGGGGGGGGGGGGTGTTCAGGTCTGATGAAATTCTGCTGTCCTCCCATGCACTAACATGGAGGATGTGGCTGAAGGCAAAAGACCCCTTACTATCAAATGCATGCGGATTTTAAACCTGCACACACACTTGGTGCAAAAAATAAATTGGATGTTTCCCTATTGAGTCCATGGGCAAGAAATACAGGTCAGCTACCTCTAGGTTTATAAAAATCAAGTCCATTATCATACGGCACATACTTTATCTATGAATATACACCTTTTTTTTTTACAGAAAGTCACTGCAAATTCCACTATCAGAATGTGAAAGTGTGATCCTGATTGTCTCATCACTATTCAGTCATAATGGCTGAAGTCTAGGTGTCTCAGCTGCCAAACTCACATGTTCTTTGATTCCCGAGTTTGCCCCATGCTCAAACCATTTTGTGGAATAAATACTTTGTTTTTCCTATAGTTATGTACTCAGAGGTAGTCCCACTGAGTCCAAATTTAGAGCACAAGTATGACCTCTGATCTCTTAGTTCTCTAACCTCACCTAAATCATCAGTTCATCAGATAAACTTTAGTAAGGCCTGAGGTTAGTTCAGCCTGTCAGCTACTGATTTAGATTAATGACTCTCCTAGAAGTCTTATATAGATTTACAAGCTTCCCAAGTAAAATGAAGAAATTCTATTATTGCTGCAACAATTCCAGACCACTCCAGAACTTGTTAATTCTATTTATTTATATCATCTCTTCATTCAGTATGAAAAACACAACATCCAAAAACATTACAAACATGTGACTTAAGAAGTCAAAAGCACATTGTTTTATCTTTCCAAATCATCTTTACAGCTATGAACGAAACTGCAGGAAAAAATAGCTAAATATTTAAAAAGTGAACTTAACTTGAATACAAAAGTTAGAAATGCTGAAATACAGAAGCTAATATAGTCAAAATATAATAGAGCATAAGTACATAGGAACACTGGAGCATAAGTATAATAAAATATCAAAATAGATTTTTAAAGTTACATTCTGAGATACAGTAGCATCTTCACCAAGAGTACAGGCTCTTTCAAGACAAAAGGGGCTTATAGCCCAGCAAGACAGAGAATACATTTCTAGAATATTCCATTTGAAATATAATTTTCCATGAAAGTTCCATGAACTGTCCATATAATGCTCCATGAAAGACATTAAAAGGTATTGAAACTTTAAAAAATAAAAATATACTAAATTAAATGCATTACTTAGTTCTTATATTATTAGCATGGAGAAAGGTTTTTTTCTAAAAGAGAAAAAGCTTTCTAATTTTTCATCAGTGTTATTCCCATGACTATCACTTGGCCAATTTCAGTTCATCTGCTGCCCCTCAACACGGGTGGATGTGTGTCTTGTGAAATGTTCTTATAAACATGTTAGACATTTCTTGTTTATATATTATTGAGCTTCTGAGTTGGACAAAACATCGTAAGGCAGAGAGTTGTCTTTTCTGGGGACAAGCATTGTCCTTGAGTAACTGTCTAGTAGTAGCTGAGACTGCCAAGGTACAAGCCATCTAAGTTAGCTGAACCGTAAAGTTGCCTCCACCTTTGGAGTAACTTCCCTAACACCATATTTGGGCAACACGATACATTAAGAATGCCAACTTCCTGCTTTTTACATTCAGTGCACCTTTCCTGGGAACTCGTTCAAAAGAACTATACAATCATAATTAACAATAGTTCAATTAACTTTCTTGTGGTTTTCCTGTCACATATTTCCATCAAAAATCCCTGCTTATTGCCAAAAAAACAAAAACAAAAAAAAACTGGAAGCAAATTTGGGTATTCCAATTACATGAATAGGATAAAGAAGTTTGGAATATTGCAATTAATGATAAGTTGACTTGTGAAATTAAGTTCAAAAAAGGAGAGTTGAAGATTAATAGATTTAATGAGATGTGGGATGAATTTATAAATGCTGTATTGGGTAAAGGGAAAGGGAGAATGCCAAACCAAGATTATATGTATTTTTGGAAGAGATAGGGAGACAATTAAAGAATGGAAAGAATGTAAGATATAAGTAAGGGGGTGGGTAAGATATATTGATCCGCAGGGTGAAAGGGAGCATTGGTTGTATTTTGTTGTTGCTTTGTTGTTTCTTGTTTTAATAATACATTTTTTTAAAAAAAAACCTAATTGACAACCTAGTGACCAGAGGTACATGGGTCTACACCACTAACGTGACCCAGTTAAACAGCATTCCTTAAGCCATTACTGGGAGGAGCAGGGAGTCCAAACAAACTGTATAGCTTTTGGATATGTTATTTGCAGCTCCACAAGACTTCATGGAACAGCAAATAGTAATTGAGGAACGTGAGCCACAGCATGGATGTCTTCAGGTTTGTAGCCTCTGCGATGCAAAAGTCACGGACAATCACACACTCCAGATTAAATGTACGATCATCAGTAGGCATCCTTGGCAAAGAGAGATCTGCAGCATATCCAAGAGGGATTTGACACCAGAGGTTTTTCCAGCAGTATGTTTCTTTTTCTTCTCACTCTAAATTTAGATTGTCATGCCCCACTGTTCCGTCTAAAAGAACAATGACCTGGATTCTATATGAAGTGTAGTGTAATGGACAGAGTGTCAGGCTATGACTTAGATAATCTGATTTCAAATGATTTCTATACCACCCACCTAACTACAGGCTACTCTGGGCAGTTTACAGCAATAAAGACTGTATAAAGTAAAGTAAGGTAAAGTAAATAAATAAGAATGACACAATATGAAACAACCAAATCAAAAGTGGCAGACAGTATAAAATAATATAAACAGATAAACAATATATATTAATAGACAATTCCTATTTTGGCCATGAAAACTCATGTGTGTAGGGGGGCATGTGTGTGTGTGCATGTTCAGGGGATGGGTGGGATGACTAGTAAACTAGTTCTTGAACATCTAACATATCTGAAAAACAAACCTAATAGGGCTGCAAGAAGTCAGGTGCAATTTAAATTAATTAATACACTGCAACAGCATGGAAGGGTGTGTGTGAATACAACTTCCAGATAATGGTGTGCCATGGAATGCTATGGACTGAATTACCTGGGCCAGGAGTAGCTGAATGTTATGTTACTCATTGAGAGGATAATAATCCATTACTTCCCAGCTCCAAGACAGGTATTTGAAGGCACCGTCTTTGTGTATGGCAAAGTCAATGGGAAGGTGTCAGAGGACACAGGGAAACCCTTTTAAAATGTTTTGCCTGTTTGTGTTCTTTTAAAGGGGGAAATAATGCTTACTGAGTATTCATATTGACTGTAATTGAGTTCCAGATATCTGGAACTCTATTTGGAATTTTAAAAAAATCAGATATCAGTATTCCAGATATCTAGAACTCTGATATCTTATTATTATTATTTTTAAAATTACAAATGCTAATCAAAAGGGCTGTTATTCTAAATCTGAACTCTGCATTCAAATTTTGGTGCTACTTTACATACCCACTAGAAATGACTGGCTTGTGTAAAAGTCTCCTGTCTATATTCTCTATGAAGAGACTATTCCTTTGTAGACTGTATCCATAACCACCATTAATATTAAACTTCTTAAGTATTATTAAATTGTTGACAAAATATTTCACTGTTCCCTATACTGGGTCTATACAGAGTAGACTCAATGTAAGTATGTAGGAGTTTATTCACATATAGTATGTAGCAGTTTATTCTCTGCATAGTGCCAGTACGATTGTGTGCGTGTTTTTTTCACTCCACACAGTAGCAATTTGTATATTCTGTACGCCTGCTTGCTTTTGGAATCTGTCTGTCTTTATAACGGGATGATGCCCCATACCAGCTTCCAACACAGGGCAAAGCTATCAGCGCTTTAATACAAATTAGCAGTCCACCTTTTAATAAATCTCTGTTACATGTCCAGCAAGTTGATAATTACAGTAATTAATTCCTAGAGCTCTGCATGCACTTTTGATCACAAAGTTGGCACTTGCATCAGCATGGGTTAAAAATAAATAAATTGACTGACCAAGCACAGCTGATTTGAAAGTGTACCACCAATAAACATGCTCGGGGTGGATGAAGTCTTAACTGACTTGAGTTATATCCCAAATTAGACTTACCTAAGAAGAATTTTCCATTTGATTTACATGTATGCAGATAGCCCAAGTATGCAAGAAATGAGACTGAAAATGGAACATACTTTTAATCTCACATCACAGATAAGGTATACTCTGACCAGCTGTGGCTATATTGCAGGTTTTACTATCTGCTTATATGAAGCAGTGTTGCTAATATACTTCCCCCCATAGCACAGGAAACACTTTCTGGGCAATTTACAACATAATTATGCAGGCTACACATTGCCCTTGCTCCCAGTGATCTGTGTACTCAATTTAAGGATGGAAGACTGAATCATCCTTGAGCTTGCCACCTGAATCAATGAAGCAAACTTTAAAACCAAATACAGTGGACCCTCGTATAACAAACAGTTTGTATAACATAAAATCTGTACAACATAAAAAATTCCGAAGACAGGGAAAATTTGCTTAACAGAATCTCCTATGGGGAGAATCCATACACCATAAAAATGGTCGCGATTAGGGATTACTCTGTTTTCAATGCATTCCTATGGGAAATTTGTATAAAGGAAAATTTGCTTAACATAATTTCATTTGGAACGAACTAATTCCTTTATACAAGGTACCACTGTAATTGTATGGTTATCACAGAGTTTTTCATATTTGTAAACTGCTTAGTTGATAGTTGAATAATTAAAGATGTACTCCATGCCTGTCTCCTCTGTGATAGGGTGACAGCTTTTTTACAATTTGCCACATAGTTAAACAGGGAGCTTAAAAATGCAAACACACATTTTTTTATTCCATTGGAATTCCTGACATTGCAGACCTTGACATTTCATGAAATTACCTCACTCTTGTCAAAGTCACAACTGGACTCCTCTTGTCTTGTTAGAAAGCAGCTGAATGGCACAATAATTAAGCAAGTTCACAAACCGTCATGCTATTCATTATTAAAGCTATGACATTTTTAGTTTAGCACCACAGTGATATTTCAGAGTCAATCTTTGGTTGCTCTATGGTCACCTACAAGGTGGATTTTGAGTGTATTGCCATTTTATTATATTTTACTATTTCTGCTGTCAATGCCAAAAGTATTTCAGACACAATCCATTTTGTAAGGGAGTCAGGGCTTGTGTTCCTAAGCTTACAAGTTTGGGAGCATGATGGGGAAAACATCTAAATAGGGACAAGGAGAAAACTAGTAAGTAGCAGTTGGCTCACAAAATTTAAACCATCCTAGCGAAGCAATAAACAAACAAGCAAACAAAGGAGGTCAAACAAGACTGAATATAGGAAATGAATCTGTACTTGTTGGAATCCCAAGGAAGGGCTTAAGGAGAAATGAAATATGGCTTAGGTGACAAATACCCTAATCCCCTATAGTACCATATTTTCCATCTATAAGACGCCTCCATGTATAAGATGACCCCCCACTCTTCTAGCCCAAAATTACAGTTTCACAACCACAAAGTTCTCTCCTCAGCTTACTTCCATGTATAAAACAACCCTCAAGTTTTAGTCTAACAGTTTTAGACAAAAATATAGTCTTATACATGGAAAAATACTATACCATTTCATTGGTTCCCTAGCAACAATTGTAAGGTGAACCATCATTTATTGAAGCCTACTTTCCCACTGGTATCAATGTTACAATCAAGGTTTGATTCTCAGCCAATTCTCAAGCCCCAGTTTCACCCTCCTCTCCTCTCCCCATCCATCATCTCCCATATTGCTTGACCAATTCTGACTCTGCTATCCTCCATGTTATCCCATCCATGTTCTGTTATTTGGGTAGCTCTTAGCCATCTTTGGCCTTCCCCATTTTTCCAATGCTGCTTTATTTGCCATTCTCTTCCATTCCATTTATCCCATTCCATTCCATTTCTGTGTTATCACACCTGTGGACATGAGTGTGCTGGTGATAAAACTGAGTTTTGGACAGCAGTGGGTTAGCAGGGGAATGGTTCTAAAAGCAGGAGATCATAAAGTGAGCTGTCATGTTTTGAGCATCTTCAATAAGTCATGATGATAGAGGTGTACTCTGAATATGGGAGAGTCGTAGTAGGAAATTGTCAAATATAAAGTGCTTCACTGCTCCTTAATGATCCTCTTATATATGGACCCAAGACTGTATTATTAGACTTTACCTGTCACCATCACTGCTATTCCCTTTGTTGCTACCTTTTTCACTCATTCCAAAATATGGTGACATCAAGAGAGGGACATGAGTAGTTTCACTGATTCTCTTACCCCACCTACATCCTTCTTTTCCAGGGTTTCTGCCTCTGTCCCTTGAGAGCTAGTATGTGGGAATAACAGAATGATGGTTACAAGGAGCCCTGGAAAATATATAATGTGCAGAAGGTGGTTGAACATAAGATGTTGATCCTCTCCCTTAATCATGAAACAATTCCCACTGTAGCAAAAGGGCAAGCGATCAGTCAGCGACAGCAAAGAAAAAACAGTTGGGTCTTGGAATCACCCGTAGGTCTCTTACTGGGATGAGTTTTTTGAACGTTGGGAAACATCAATATGGTAGTCACTTGTATATTTATTGTCTCCATATGATTATAGTGAAAAATCCAATGCTGTATTCAAGCAGGAAGCTGCCTAGATGCCCTAAGCACATCCGATCTCGCCTGATTTTGGAAGCTAAGCAGGGTCGGCCCTGGTTAGTACTTGGATGGGAGACCACCAGGGAATACCAGGTGCTGTAGGCACCTGGAGTAGGAACTGGCAAGCCACTCCAGTATTCCTGCCAAGAAAACTCCATGGACATGGAGTCACAAAGAGTTGGTCACGACTGTAACGACATAACACACATTCCAGCAGAATGGCATAGCTATTACTTAGCTGTGTATGCTCCTTGAGCAGAAACTGTAAAGGATGATTGTGATGAGCTCCTGTACCTTAAAACATATGCTAGCCTAGTGAAAAACAGGGCGCAGAATGTTGTCACATTGCAAATAAGATGGGAATATAATGTGTAAATTTTTTAACCTTAGATTCCTAGAAAGAATAGACAGACTTGGGATTGTGGTTAGGAAAGAGATTTTGATCAGTGTAGAGAGTGAAACACTGAATGGGATGGAAATAATAAATATATCATTAGAGTTCAGCATTTTCTGTTTGCACATCCTCACTGTGCTAGCCTTTCAAATTAACTTCTGTTGCTTTTTGCTTATTTCCTTTTTTGTTTTTCTCTTTTTTTAAAGCTATGTATTTGAACTACATGGGGCTTGTATTGCACTGTGCCAAGATGAAGTGATGTAGGAAAAAAATAAAAGTATGAATAGTGATGCATAACATTGCAATATTGGTTAAGTATTCCTTTGGAGACTGTGTTACAGGTAGGCCTAAATGTTACCCTTTCAGATCTTGCAAATGTTGATTTATCTCCCAAAGGTTGGCATATGGAGTTCTAATGCCATCATAGCACCATGTGCTTTCCATTTCCCTGGTGAATGAATGTCTGTTTGCTTGCTGTGCTCGAGGTTACCTTTATTTCAGACAGGACTCAAAGTTGAAAAATGAGAAGCACCTATGCCGTTGTTTCTGGTCACCTCTCATCTTTACAAATCCGATTCTGAAGTGTATGTGTTTCCCCAGCGACAAGCAAACCTTGCAGACCAAATTGTAGTCTCCACAGCACTCTCTGCTGTCACTTTATGATACCTGCAGCTGGATGTTTCGAATTAAAACTGTTGCACAGAGCATTTAATAAATGAGAAACAGACCAAGATGACTCTTGGGGCGTTTCCATATCCTGGCTTTTTAGCCTTTCATCTTCAGTTTAAAATTTTCAATCAGATCAATGACAGAAATAAAAAAAAATGCTGCTTAGGAGCTTCCATAGACCCATAGACATGAGCTTTCCAAGTGTTTCATTGTGGTGTTCCACAATCTTACATAAATCCTGAATCTATGGTAGAGTAAATATTTCCTTAGGCATAAGCACCTCAGAGTCTGGATGTTGGTGTCTTTGTTATAGTCCTTGCAAGACTCACTGAACTGTGAAAACAATTCTTCTTCCAAAATTACTGAAGATTTTTGCTCTTCTTAATCCTGAACTTTGGCATCCCCAGGATTGCAACGTCAGTTTCACTGGGGCTTTTTCTTTTGGGCAAGTTGTCTTTTCACAATTTATTGTACACCGCCCAGAGTTCCTGAGGGAAAAGCAGGCAGTTAATAAGTACAAATATAAATAAGTAAATATAAACAGCCCAATGGAATTTCGCACAGTATTACAATCAGCTGCAGATCTCAGAAATAGCACCACGAGAGCTTCAAAAAGCTGCAATATGAGAAACAGCCTATACACGACATCAATATTTAATCTGTTATATAAGATGAGCCAATGTTTTTATAATTTTGATTGACAGTGCCTGGTATTTTTGCATAATAATACTAATGTGCTGTCAAGTTAATTCTGATGTATAGCAATCCTTTGAGGGTTTTACAATTAGTGGATACCCAGAAGTAGTTTACCACCCCCACCTTCTTGGGGGCACCCTGGGACTTTGTGCAGCTTGTTCAAGACCACACAGTGAGGCTCTACGTAAAAGAGGCATGGTGGGGAATTGAACTTCCAACCTCTGGCTCCACAGCTGGTTATCTAACCACTGAGCAATCCAGCCAGCTCAAAGAAACAAAACAGAAAGATAAAGATGTGAAGGCCCGGAAAATTCGGGGGGGGGGGAGTGTGTTTTTATTTTTTATTTTTTCTGAAGCCTTTTGGTTGTTTTTTTTACTGAAAAAAATGTAAAAATTGAAAAAAGAAAAATGATTATGGAATGTTTTATTTTAACATGATGAATAAAATATTTTAAGATATTTTAATATTAATATTTTAATATTTTCCAAATTATTTCTAAAAATATGGATTGCATTAGATTATTCTGTGCACTAAGCAAGTCGTAGGTTACAAACTGAACTCTCTAACTGAAGAACAAGATGCATTTATCCCTTTAGGAGTTGCTGCTATTGTCACAAGAAAAAGAAAAAAGGTTTCACTTTTGTTTTTGCATGTGGGTAGGTGTGTTTGGTTCTGATTAAATTTCATGCCCATTCAACGAAACTTAGTCCCACTCCCTTACATACATTTCCCCCCTCTTCAATTCTTTTTACAAGAATTGGATTTTTCTTTTATGTTTCTTTAATACTATGGAGAGGAAATATGAATGGTTAATTCTGGATTTTTAAACATAGTTTTGTGGAGGGTTTATTTTTTTGTTCCACATCAACTAGTAAAGAGTTCAGGAGATTGTTACTACATTTGTTACTTACAATTACAAATAAATAAAAGTAAATTGTGTTTATAATAATTGTTTGGGTACATTATATTATTATATGCTAGTTGTGATAATTTTATGCCAAGTCAAATTGACCATAGTCATATTTAATGTTCCAAAATGTTTTCCAAAAATTTCCGTGTTTTTTTAAAAGGAAAAAACTGTTTTCCCCCCCTAACCTTCAGAATTTTTACATCTCTAGATAAGATACAGAAAGATTTAAAAGTGGATGTGTCAAACCAATGTATCTGCAATACTTTGCCTGTCTTTCAGACATGGCACTACTCCCAGACATAGTACTACATTTTTAATATATACAGATGAAAGGAATGATGAATTTTGGGGTCCGTTGCCGGCGAGCTAGAGCACAATAGAATGCAATGAGCAGTTCTGAGTCTTCGGAGACGGGAAAGAAATTTATTGGTTGTCAACCAAGGGACCCCCGCTTGATACAAATTCGGGAGGGGAGTCCACCTAAGAAACCGAAGGGGATACATTTTATAGAGTTTTCAACCACTCTTTTTCCGAAACCACATCATACACATCTGTTACATACATCAAACACTAATTGACACTTTTGGTCATTTATTTCGTATTTCTGACACTACCTAAATGTTCTAATTGGTGTGGCGTTTGATCTGCCTTACACGGGCAAGGAGTGTATGGGAGTACCCAGCGTCCTTGGCCATTTGATAGTGATGGATGCCAGCTGCCCAGGGCAGCTCATGAGACAGATAAGACTTTCTTGGACGGCTTAGACACATGTTAACTGCTTGTGTGTAATCATCAAAGCTAGAAGGATAATTGGGTCCTTGAATCTTATTGCTTGCTCAGCGGAAGTCTCTTCTCCTGCTAGCC
>JAHTLZ010000015.1:20451613-20496535 GCA_023846285.1 Phrynocephalus versicolor
GTCTTTGTGACAGAGGCTCGTCTGTTGACCAGGGCTAGTTTCCAGATGTCAGGTAAGCGGGAGGTGTCATCACGTTTATTCATGTTGTTTGGGTGTTTCTCTATTTCAATGGCTTCCATGATTATACGACTGTTGAAGTGTTCAGTTTTGGAGATGAGTTTGGTTCTTTCAAAATCAATTTCATGACCTGTTGTTTTTATGTGCTGGAAGAGAGAGGAAGATCTTTCTTCTTTTTTGACTGCGTTCTTGTGTTCTGCGATGCGTGCGCTTATTCTCCTGTTTGTCTGTCCGATGTATGTGGCTGGGCAGACTTTGCATGGTATTTCGTAGACTCCTTGGTTTTCTAGCTCAATCTTGTCTTTGGGGTTTCTTAAAATGTTGGCTATTTTTTGGTCGGTGCAAAAGGCTGTCTTGATATTGTGTTTGTGGAGAATTTTGCTGATTTTGTCTGTGGTGCCTTTGATGTAAGGGAGGAGGGCAGTGCCGTTGTTCTCTTCTGTTTCTTGGTTCTTGGGGGGTGTTTCCTTTTGGATTAGTTTGGTGATTATATATATATATAATATCCACAAACCAAAAGTAATATAAAATATTCGGCAAGATAGCAGAATAAAATTGAAAAAAACAAAACAAAACCCTAATTAAAGGTCGCCAAAGGCCTCACAAAATAGCCAAGTCTTCAAGGCTTTTTTAAAGGCTGGCAGGTACTGTGCAAGGCGCAGCTCACTTGGGAGATGGTTCCAACGCAAGGGGCAAGCCACAGAGAAGGCTCAGTTGTCGGTAAACACTTTCCTAGCCTCTCTGGGCATGGCCACCCAGAGTGAGAGTGCCCGCGACATTCTAGTAGGTCAGGCTTCAGTTGATCTCTGGTAGATCCAGTGCACCAGGTATTTGTTGGGATATATTGATGGATTGTTGGGAGATTGGTGTATTATTTGGGTATTATGTGCTGCAGTCTGATTAAAGGAGGAGTCATAGACACAAAAGGTATATGAAAAATATACTTTATCTATATATTCTAAGGGGAAAAGGTAAACAGGCTGACCTATGAATATAATAAAACATTCATTAAATATCTGTACAGAAAAATATACAAAATAGAAAATTAGGGCAACAGCAGTTGTGATAAAGCTCATAAAAAGGGATAAGGAGCTATACACACATATATACTGCCTTGCTTGTTATAAATACAAAACAATAAAATACAATCTTAAATAGCAATAAGTCAGAAGTAAACCTGCAACTCTCTCTGTGCCTCTAAAACAACACCAGCATCACGCAGGTCAGGGCGTGGCTGAGGAGTGTGTGTGTATGAGGCTAGAACCATTACTTAAGTAGTAAGGTCTTAATGAGACATGCAAACTGCTGGGTCACGTTGAGGTTTGCTTTGCCATATGTTTGGATGTAGGCCTTGCTATGCCAACAGTATTCAGGTCCCAAGCCGTGGAAGGTTTTGTAAATCAAAACCAAGAGCTTGAATCTTATTCGGGACACAACGGGCAACCAATGCAAGTGAGCCAAGACCGGGGTGATGTGGTCATAACAACCCACACCAACCACCAGTCTGGCCACAGCATTTTGTACCCGTTGAAGTCTCCGAATAAGAGTCAAGGGCAACCCCACATAGAGAGCATTGCAAAAATCTATCCTTGAGATCACAAGTACCCGCACAACTGTTTTCAGGGACTCCCCATCCAGATATGGGTGAATCTGGGCAATCTGTTGAAGATGGAAAAAGGTGGTCCTGGAAACAGCAGAAAGGGCCGGATCAAGGACTACACCCAGATTCCTGACTCTATCCACCAGCAGGAGGGTAACACCCCCCAAACTGGGGAGAGGGCCACTGTATCCAGGCGAGGAGACCCTGAAGAACATAACCTCAGTCTTCTCTGGGTTGAGTCTGAGTCTGTTGGTCCTGGTCCATGACCACATCCAAGCACAAGTCAAGGGTCTATACTGCCTCCACCGCAGAGGTGGAAAAGGAGAGATAGAGCTGCGTATCACCAGCATATTGATGACAGCAGACTCTAAAACCCCTAATGACCTCAGCCAGCAGCCTCATATAGATGTTGAACAGTATGGGGGGGGGGAGTTCTCAGCCCTGGGGAACTCCACATGGGAGCATCCAAGAGGCCAACAGATCTCTCCTAAGCTGCACATGCTGGGGGTGTCCTCCCAGGAAGGACCAGAGCCAGCTAAGTGCTGTACCTCCAATCCCCACCTCAGAAAACCAGCCCAGCAGGATACCGTGGTCGACGGTATCAAAGGCCGCTGACAGATCCAGGAGGACCAACAAGGTAGAGCAACCCATCAGTCCCCCTGAAAAGGTAATCTTGCAGCGCGACCAAGGCAGTCTCAGTCCCCCAACCCGGCCTAAACCCAGACTCGAGTGGATCAAGGACATGTTCTTGCTCCAGGAATGACTGGAGCCGGACGGCGGCCACCTCTCAATTACCTTGCCCATGAAGGGAACATTGGCGATCAGACGGTAGTTGGCCGAATCATCCAGTGCCAAGCCAGGTTTCTTTAGAGTGGGCTTCACCACTGTCTCCTTCAGGTGAGAGGGAAAAATCCCTTCCCTGAAGGAGGCAGTGGAAATAATGGAAGCCCACTCTGGCATGCTCCTTCCGACAGATTTGATAAGCCAAGATGGGCAAGGGTCAAAGGGGGAGGCTGCAGGCCTACAATGAGCCAGTGCCTTGGAGGCCTCAACTGAAGAAACAGGCCCAAACTCAACCAGACGATGAGACCGAGGGGGTGCGGCACTTGGGATACTCGAGGAAGGACTAGAGCAACCGGAGTCTAGACCAATTCGGATGGCCTCTATCTTAGTTCTAAAAAAGGCTGCAAAAGGACTCACTAGCACCTGCTCTCCAGCTATGTATAGATTATGTGTAGAATTTGGGGGGGTGAGTTTCTCAAAATGCCCTATTTTCTTTCTAAATTTATCAGACAGTTCAAAAGTTCAAATCTTAGAGAAAATGGAACTAACATATTTGTCAATCTCTGTGTTTGAAAACTGGACTGTTAGGAATGCTAACAGGGGGAAATGTTTCTTTTGAAATATGGTAATGGTACTAAAGGAGAGATTTTCATATACCCTGGATTGCCAGAAAGATAAACAAGTGGGTCCTAGATCAAGTCAAGACTGTCCTACTTTGAGCACATCATGAGAAGAGCGGATTCTTTGGAAAAGACAATAATGCTGAGGAAGGTTGAAGGCAGGGGAGAAGATCAAATACGAGATGGACTGATTCCCTAAAAGAGACCATGGTCTTGAGTCGGCAAATGCTGAGCAGGATGGCTGAGGACCATTTTGAAGATCACTAATTCATAAGGTCATCATGGCAGTTGTTTCAGTTGTTCGCACTTTTGAAAAAGTTAAGGGTTGTACATAACAGATTCGACACAGGTCTTGTGCAAGTCAGCCAGAGTGACCCCTTGTTGCGCATCAAATCTGCTGTTAAAGAGGTGTGCTGAAGACCTTGACAGTACATTGTGATAGTGCTTGGAATTTTGAATGGTTATCTTTGAATGAGATATATTTGTTGGACCTTCCAGCGTACTGAGAGGAAG
Organism: Phrynocephalus versicolor; assembly: GCA_023846285.1. Taxonomy (NCBI): domain Eukaryota; kingdom Metazoa; phylum Chordata; class Lepidosauria; order Squamata; family Agamidae; genus Phrynocephalus; species Phrynocephalus versicolor. The sequence continues at coordinate 20,455,187 of JAHTLZ010000015.1, forward strand.
TAACTCACAGGAACAGCACCAGGGCCCATCAGTACCCATATTCTAGCAGTTGCATCTATCTCTTGTCCTTACAAGTGCAATTCAGCTAGTGCTTGTGTGAGCCTTCCACGTCTGGTATCCTACTCTTCATAAAGCGGATTGCAAAAGTTCACCATTCCTATTTATTCTGGGGATAGGATGTTGTAAGAATCTGAGTAGAGCAACTTAACCTTATTACTTTGAAGTGTCAGACATCTGTTGCACAAAACCTCAGTTGTATTTAGGCAAGGGTTGAACTAAACCCACAAGGAAAGGAAACAGGTTGGTTTTCTCATTGTCCTCTTCACATGGAAAGGGATACCCTCCATGTAAGGGAGCCTTAAACATGGAGACTCTCCACGTAAATAATGATTGTATGGGGAGATTTCAGATGTAGAGGATACTGTCCTCTGCAGACTATTGCTCTGCAATAGAAAGAATCATTTTCAGGTATTACGCCAAAATCCAAGTAGCATTCAAAAGGTTGTGGCACAGTGAGAATCCACATAAGTTCCACACATCTACACCTCACCTGGAAATAAGACAGCCCCTGGGTTCAACATGAAATATTGCGGCAAAACCTGTAAGGGTGTTCAGCTAAACATGCTCACAGTGCTGCTGTGACTCTGATTTCTGCCTTACCAGGGCCCAAGATTTGTCAAATGCATGGTTGAGAAATGTATAGATATGCAATACACCTTTTTAGTTCTAGAAAGAATTGTGCACATCTGCAGCTGTAATTTTAAAGGATTTGCTCCAGTCAACCATGTTGCTGAACTGGTAAAGTTCCAAGGAAAGGGTGTTTCCTTTCAGCTAGGTCAGCTACAGTTAAAAAAAGAACAGCTTATATGGGTGTCTAAAATTATAATAGCCTTTGTTGGCAGATTCCAAAGCAAGGGTGTATGGTACTTTTATTGGACCCCTAAAGAAAAGGATATAAAACCCTATTATGCAAATACGGATATGTTATTTTGAAGAAAACATATAAACTACTAGCAGACATTAGCAGCGTTGTGGAAGAATAAATGCATTTAATGGTTAAGGAGCTAGGAGACAAATGAACAAGGCAGTAGAACATAGTAGAAAAAATATATTACATATGTACACATGACAAAGAGCAATATACCATACCAATATACAAAGCAGAGCATAACAGAGGATGGGGAAAGCTGCCTCTCACCTTAGGCACTCCCAATTTACACTGGTTTGCTTGCTACCTTTATACACAAAGCAATATGGTGTAAGCCAATCACACACTACATGGGGTGAGATGATTTAGCTACACCACCTGTGTCTAATCATCCTGTACTTCCAGTACTGATGATTCTTTACACCTGTGACCTAGACCTAATAGACATTCTTGTCTAGCCTATGACATAGCATTTTACACAGAATCCATTTTGTAATCTGTTAAATATACTGTATATTACACACATTTTTGTCAAAACTAAAATCTTTGACAATAAACACAGGGCAACTTTCACCTCTGCATTAATCTTCATCATGGGTGTTAGACCACATTGTTGTCTTTCTCTCTTATGATTCTATGGAAGATGCCCTGAACAGTCAAGTAGGGCAATATCTACAACTACACGGACATGTAGCATCAATCAAGCAGGACTATGAATGAAATACAACTTCCTCCAACATTGGGTAATACTTGTAGCACTCTGTGATCTGCTTACCTACTGAGTAGTTCTGTCTGAGATGGGGCTTGCTACATTTCCGGCTGCCTCTTTTTTCAGAGAGAGGAAAAGGAACTAGGTGCTTCAATACAGGAGCATGTGGAGGGGTGGAATGACTGACAATCCAGTGCCTGACAGGTTTGGGGGCGGGGGAGAGTCTTATCTGCACTGCCAGACATGGAAATCGGAACCATGCTATCTCTGAGGTGAGTCTTCAGTGCCTATTTTGGAACTGCCTTGAACTTGAAAAGACAGTCTCCAAATAGGGATGGGCACAAAAAAAAAATGAAATGCTGATTTGTTGGTTTGTTACATAACAAAATGAACCGAACTGAACCAGGGAAGCAGAGTTTCGTTAATAACGAAATGAACAGGATTTTTAAAAGTTTAAAATGAACTGATTCATTTCTCTGTAAAACAGCTCCCCTGGGTACTAGAGGTACCAAATTTGGTGTGAACCTTCTTTGAACTCTCCCCCTTTAGCCTTCCAAATTTGGAGAGATTTGGGATCCAGGGAGATGAGTTATTCAACTTCAAAGGGATGCACACCAGAAAAAAATTGGAATTGCAATGTTATGTGCTTGAAAATAGTGATCCCAGGCAGTTAGCAGCATGGAAATTACAGTGGAGCCAGATTGTGTAGCCTTGGCAAACTGCATAATCCCAGAGTGCCCTGGGAAGAAGAGCATAGTAGGCCACTCTTGTGAACTTTGTACCTAGACAACCCTGAACAGGGTCACCATGACTCCAAATTGACTTAGCAGATAATCAGTAGAAATACCACCCATCCTCGTTTTTGGATTATGAGTAGGACTCATGTAGGTGGCAGTTATCATTAATGTACACCACACATCTGATTATTTGTCTGATTTGAATAGGTCCCAGATCACTGGATCTGATTAAGCTGACCTGAAGGCCAGATACTTTTTCCCTATCTTAATCAGTCCTCATCCTCATGGGTTCTAAATTAATAAGGGATTTTACACAGTAAAGATACCCCCTCTCTTCCTCCCCACTGATAACTTCCAAAAGAATGGCATGCCACTTTGTGAATGATACCTTGGAAGACAGATAAAATATGAAATGACTAATAGCCCAGTAGGTTTTAATTATTCCTTTCATAACCTACAAAATTAAATTCTGTGATGCTCAGGACATTATCGCTTATTAAATTTTGAAGGAACTCAGAAAAATTAACTTTTAATGAAACATTCCACGCTATGATAATTATTTTTGGTACTTTAATCATTTTTGAATCCTGTTGTGTACCCTGTTTTTCCCTTTCAAAGTCTGTGTGTGTGCATGCACTGACACTGAGTCTCTCTCTCTCTCTCTCTCTCTCTCTCTCTCTCTCTCTCTCTCACACACACACACACACACACACACACACACACAGACACCTATTTTTAAATGATGTTGACCAAACTTCACTAGAATCCATTGGCATCCACTATTATTGATTAAAAATACCATTGCTATGTTTCACTATTCACTGTTGATTGCGTATTTTGAATCTGGAGAAAAGTTTTTAAGGTGGATATCTTTTCCACAAATCTGTGTGCATTATATGGTGCTGTCAAGTCACATTTGACATAGGGTGACCTAATAATTCTATCTAGTTGACTGGACAGCTCAGTGGTCTAAGTATCTACCTACAGTGCCAGAGGTATGGAGTTTGATTCTCCGCTGTGCCTTCTGCAAACAATGACAGTTCAATTCCATTGCTCTGTCATTCTAAAGGCAAAGTGAAGCTCACCCTTGCAATGGGAGGTCCAACCGTGTGTGTGTCTCCTCCTTCACCAAGAAACACATAAGGTTTTGGTTCTCTACCTTTCGAGCTTGGGTGTCGGTAAAGGCGTGGGTGGCTGAATCAGGAGTGATATTGTGAATAGGTAAGAGGATATCTAAGATCTGGTAGATTCAAGCACCATCTGGTTCCCAGATACTTAGAGGCCTTAACATTCATATAATGTCCACATCACAGTGTTTTGGGCTGGTGTGCATGGTTTCCATCCCATTGACTCCAATGCATTGTCCAATTCAAATCAAATAAAGACAAACAGGAAGTTGAATGGGGAAAAAGTTACTGCTTTTTTATCCTTTCTATGATAAGCTTTGAATAAATTGTTATCTTTACCTTTGGTTTCTTTTTCCTCAGTGGTATTGTTGCTTTCCCCTCACAGACTTGGTGACTTCACATCCTGAATATGCTATCCTTATTGGTTAGCTGAGAATACAGTAGGCGTCCCCACTGAAATTATCATTTTGTATTTTGGCTGAAATCCTTTTTAAAAATGAAGGGACTGGAGAACAACACTTGACCTGATATATTGGGTCTTTTCATAAGTCATAATTTATGAAGCTGTCTATATAACCTCTGCATTGTCTCTCATACACACAGAGAAATCAAGTCACCACAAAGAAAGGTGTTTTGTCTACTGTCATTTGATGCACCCAGATGGGGAGATGGTAAGTGAAGGAATGGGTTTCAAACTCTACTTTTCCCCCCAGTAAAGGGCACATGCCTACATGATGTTCAGTTCAAAACATTATTTTTTTTCATTGATGTAGCTCCAGTGCTAGAGCGTATCAAGGAACATATCAAAATTATCTTCCACACAGTTGTCAAAGAAAATTGTTTATTACTCCATGTTGAGCCTTGTCACTCAAGCAATATCACGAATAGTCTCTGAATTGCATTCTGCTTTCTATCCTTGTGTGTATCAGCATCTCCTTGTGATAATTATCCTGACCAGTGTTCCTCTCCTGCAGTCACACAGTGGCTGTCCAAGACAGTTGATGTCCTTTTTCTTTGTTTTATGTTTTTTTTATTAAGATGGAAGAAGAAAATACTTGGATTCAGCTTGATGAGTTGACAAGAGTTTCACTGCTTCATTGTTCCCCAAAAGTGATTTTTTTTTCATTTGCTATTAATATGATAGTATTTTTCTTTTAGGATTACTAACACAAAGAGAATTTTTCATTGGAGTTGCTAGCATTGACCAGCTTTCTGGCAATGTTATATCGATTTGACTGGTGTAATAATATTTTTAACAGGAAAAATAGACTGTGTGTTTAATTTTTTCTAAGCTTCTAAAGCATGTTACCAAATGTCCTTCTTTATACAAGAATACAAAATGCATCTCAGTCATCTGACAAAGAAATATTGGAGATATTTTGATGAGATGTGATGTGCACACAGAACACTTTTCATTATACTTTGAAGGAAGTGGAAAATAATTAGTGAGGGTGTGAAGCCGTAGACATGACTAAAGCTTTAGGTATGGCTTGCAGATCATCCAAGCATTAGGTGTGTCTTGCTGACCCTTCATATTTCAGTGAGAGCAAGTAGGCCATGCAAAGGGGAAGAACCAATTTTAAGGAGAATAAATGCAGAGAAAAGGAAGGCAATGTAAAAACAGAAGGAAGAAAAACATATTAGCTGTTTTGAGTTTGAGAACAATGTTCAAAAGTTCCATAAAAAGGCAGAAGCGAAATGGGCAAATCTAAACCTAGGTGTCAGCAATCACTGATGACAGACTCAAGGACATGAGCTTGCGCATGTTCCATCCTGTACTGGGTCCAGGTGACACAACCCTAGAGGAGGATTGGAATGATATTGCAGGGTGAATGTATTTAAGCTACCATGTGGCAGAAGCCATTTCTCTTTTTCCCTATACATGCTACAATGTTACTTCTACTGATGCTGCCTCTATGCGCTTCTGTACTGAATGCTGTTCTGCTCTACATGCTGAGTTGGTGATACTTACTGCTTGGCTGTATATAGTATCTGTTATATCCAAGCTAAGCTATTTGGATACTGAAGGAGAAGTATTCCTGATGAGTGTGGCTGGAGAGCTTACGGACTATACATCCAGATGTACATGCTGTAAATAGATAGCTAGTTTTGGGGAGTGATAGTCCACTGTTAAGCGATACTTAGACAGATCATTAAGGCAGAGATTAAATAATCTGGGTGCCAGTATACAGGCTTGGCGAACTCCTTTCTCTGTCCTGATGGGGTATGACAGTTTACCGTCTGCCCCATATGTTACCCTAATTAAAGACTGCTACTAATAAAGGTTCCTAATGAGCTACCGGATCCTATAAACAGATAGCATAAGAAAAGGATCTAAGTCTCTGTCATTATTTTTGCTTTACTGAGGACTAGTATTACAAGCCCAGCTTTAATGCTCTGCACCAGCATGCAGTGTCCAGTAACCTCAGCTGGTATCCTACCAGATGAAGCATAATACAAGAACATGTTCTCCAACAGCACCATTTGAAAGTGTAATTGCTTTTTTTTTTTTTTTTTGAGATGACAGCACATGAAGTGATATTGGGGCTAAAACAGCTGAACTGCAGAAATCAAGTGCTGCTCTAATGTAGGAGCCCATTACAAACTTATGAGGTGTGAGCATTTTCCAACTAAACACATTGGGAACCCTAATGTATTTTCAAGTCTACAGTGTGTGAAATGACTGGCCCTCCTAAAGGCGATGAGGTGGGGAAGAAAGAGCTGTAATAGAAGTGGTGCATTCACAAACGTATGAGCTGTGGACTCTTCTCTGTGTTGAATGGTGAGACCACAAAGCCATTGGTGTCGCAACATTTAATACTTACGCGATGCCATCCATACTTCTCTGGCTCAACATGTTGACTAAACCACAGCCTGAGAACACAAATTGTAACAGAAAATGCCAGCTCTGGTGCCTCCAAATAACACTGAAGAGGGCAGAATACATTTTTCCATTTTTGAAATAGTAATCATTTTTATATTATTAAATTTTAAACATGTTTTGCCCTATAATAAACAATATAATTAATAATGATGTGCAATCAAGTCACTTTCAACTTTCAGGGTTTTTTTTATGTATGCAGCATTCAGAAGTGGTTTCCCATTTCCTTCTTCTAGGGGCACCTGAGATTATGCAGCTGGCCCAAGGCCACATTGATTGGCTCTTCTCCCAGGAGAGATACTGGGGGATTGAACTCCTGACTCACTGATCTATCAAGCCAGCAATCAGCCAGCCTTGCCGTAAGAAGACTTTCCCGCTGTTCTCACTCTTTGCTGAAGACAGATAAGGCTTCTTAATAAGACTTGTAAAGTGTTTTCAAACGTGTCCGATCAACAACATGTGAAGAAGGGAGATGCAAACCCAATCACCCTCTTGTGCCTTTAAGGAAAAGCTATAGGTCTATGAACATTCTCTGCCAGTTTCCCATGTGAGTGGGAATTCTGGAAAACCTGGGCTTGTTGCTTTTGTCCTGAAGAGAGCAAATGCAAATGATGCAGAGCTAGGGCCTTCTTGTCCAGCTGAGTAATCTACCTGAAGAAAGCCTATGGAGACTTCTGACCTGGTGGGACCTCAGGGCAGGACAGCATGCATCCAAAAGTTCAGTTATGAAGACATTCTTGTAGCATGGTTGAAGAACATGGTGTGTATCATCTCCTCTCCCCACATACCTTCATATTGCAGGTCAAAGTACTCCATAGTTTACAGGCCCTGGACTTTTAGGGCTGGAGACAGAAGTGCCTGTGCCTTTTGAAACTCTCTGATATACAGGGGAAAGAATTAGTCTGTTCCATGACCAGGGGGTAAAAGAGGGGGTTGATTCTCCTTGGATCCTCTTTTTAAATCATCTGGAACGGCCCCCTGAGATGTGCCTTGTGCCAATGGGGCTGCTCCCTCCTGGTGCCCGTATCCGTGCCCGGGTGTCTACCCCCTACCGTCTCCATGCTGGACCCCTGGACAACCTCCTCCTCCCATGTGGGGGGGTCACCATCACTCTTTTGTTTTGGTCACCCCACTCTGGCAACAACCTTCGGGTCTGTAAGTCATGCCCTCTCCTTTTTCGAAGCATCTACCCAAATATGCAAATTTACCCGGCATAGGCACTAGAGCTTTTAAAAATCTGAAAGGAGAAGATAGTCAAACTGACAGATTTTTCCCATTCGTGTTTAGAAGCTTTCACCCTGCAGAAGTTCATGCCCCAACATTTGCAAGACTGCCATGGATTTGTCCCCGTTCTCAACAGACCCAATGGTATGATGTGTGTGTGTGTGTGCGTGCGTGAATTTAGTTTTAGTGGAATGAGATCTGTTGGGAGCCCCTGGGATCTTATAGGTCATACTTCTATAAGAAATAATGTCAATCTGGAAAATTAACATATTTTGACATAACAAACATCTGAAGCTTTTTATGGCTTTACCGCTGGCATGACAATGAAAGGCATGAAAGGAGAAGTGATAACAGAAAAATAAAACCCATAAAGAGACTAAAAGACTATAAAGAGCTAAAAATCCACACAAGGAAGCAACCCAGAAAATTTGACATGATACCAAAAAAAGAAAAGAAAAACAGAACCTGGGCGATCTCACAGGTTTAATCCTATTGTACTGCATGCTTATTTACTTCTGTTTTCAAGCAGATCTTGTTGAGGAATAAATGAAAGGAGGACAAATCCTGCAAGAAGCCACCTATATGACATCAATGTCCGAATACACTGAAAGTGTACAGGGTCAACATAGGATGCAACAAAAGGGCACCACTGGCAAGTCCTACTGCAGAATGCTGCAATGCAGCTCTAGCCTAACTGCCCTCACACCAAGTTTTGAAAAGCAAGCACCCTTCTGCAGATAGAGAATGCATGCTTCCAAACACTACCCTCACACACTCAGGCATGCTGCTGGGTGAAGAGCCTAGCACAAAGAAATCTTGGCAGCTAGTTTAATTCTTTTGCTAGAGATTTGTATCCCTACCTGCGATGCTTTGTTGCAATAAAGGGTAAGGCACACAAAGCGCATTTCTCCAAATCATCTTGCTCTATTCAGAGCCTCAGTGTGCAGTCTTCTCAAGTACTGCAGACCTTTCAAAAGGAGAGAAGGAGAGAACACACATTGGGCCTGTTTTGCAAATGGAACGTTCACAGCTAGCTTCCAGGTTTTCCACAGTTATAAACCGAGAGTGATAAAGCTTGAGATTCGTTGCCAGCACCAGATCAAAAGTCTGGAGCATAACTCATGTCTGAGGCAGCAGCCTCAAGAGTGGCCTTCGCATGGAATCACACAAGCCTTGAGGACTTCCTTCCAAACAGCCAGGCAAAAGATCTATCTGGAATAGCGACAAATGTCTTGAACATCACTCAATAGTTTCTTGAACAGTACCCAAATTGGCAGGTGTCTCGTTCGCAGATTGTATTGCCTTTGTACTCATTTTACTTGACTCTGATCATTTAATGAATGTGCAGAGTTAATAATGTTAAATAACACATGAAATTAAAACGTGTGACATTTGAACATTTGGTTAAATCTTTGCTCGGTTCATTTCTATTGCTTATCATAATATTTGATTTTTGTACTGAATCTCTATATACTCACCCCCTTGCCTTGTGCTACTTAATAGGAGTACCAAGGACACAGCCCTAGAAAGCCATGGCATATCTCCCTCCAAAGGTGGAGGGGGAAGCCAGACATGGGAAGCGAAGTAATCCCCACTCTCTCTTGGATGTTTCCGAGACAGGGATGGGCACCATATAACAACGGCACACTGTTTTGTGGTTTCGTTAGCTAACAAAATGAAATGAAATGAAATGGGGAAGCAGTGTTTCATTACAAATGAAACAAAACACCATTTCCCCTCTAGAATGAAATGATTCATTATTAAGAAAATGGCAGGGGAGCTTCCTCAAGCACTTCCCTGAAAGCCCTTGAAATTTGGAATTGGAAGCTGATCGGACTAACAATAGCGCTGCCAATGCTTTCTATATGATTCCATTAGAAGGTTTTTTTTTAGGGCACCCCCTTTGGACCTTCATAACTCAGTTGTCTTACCCCCAAATGTTTCCAAACCTCAGGGGTTCTCTAGAATCGCTTTTTGAAGGTACCCCTACTACTTTGGTGCCCTATGGTAAATAATTTTGAGTGCATACTTTTTTAAAAAATATGCACTCAAAATTATTTTTAAAAACAGGCAATCAAAATTTAATTACCTTGGGGCTCCAAAGTAACAGGGGTACCTCCCCAAAGTGATTCTAGGGAACCCCCTGAAATCTGGAAAGATTTGGGGGTAAGGGGACTTAGCTATGAAGCTCTAAAGGGGCTGGGGGTAGTTAATTGGCAAAGTGTACTGGGAGCGTGGAGGCAATCGGGGAGTTTACTCTATGGTGTTAAAGGAACATAAAGGGAAAAAATACCTGCTCTGTTCAGCCTTTCACCCCTCCCCCACCTCACAGCTGGTACTTTTTGACAGGTTGGGGTATGTGGGGGGAGGGGTGACCCCCTCTCCAAACCCTGACCTATCAAAAAGCCCAGCTGGTAAGCAGGGATTGCAGGGAAGAAGGAAAAAAGCAGCAGTAAATTGAAGCTCTGTTTGAATTTACCTCTGCCTCCTTCCTTCTCCCATGCTCCCCCATCCTCACATGGAGGTTTTCTGGACAGGAAGGGCTGTGGGCAGTGGGGGCTTGCCCCATTCCCCACAGCACTCCCTGTCCTAAAAACACACACACGGGAGGAGTGGGTGGCAAGGGAGAAAGGAGCAGGCAATTTACTTCTGCCTGGCTGCTCCTTTCCTCCTACACCCCACATCCCAGCTGGGATTGAGTTGTCAAAATCAGCTGAGAGGCAGTGCAGAGAATGCTTTTGAGTTCACCACCACGCCAGCTAGAGTGCTTGTGTCTGGAAGCTGAGCCATGGCAACTGGACTTCTTTTTCTTGAGAGATAGAAACATTTTGCTGCTCAACTTCCAGATAAACTCACCTGGATGACTGAGAATCTTCACAGATAGAGTACTGTTGCCATGGGGGATTAAATTCATTTTGTTTTGTTTTGTAAGTAACAAACTTTTTTTTGAAATATTTCATTACTCACAATACAAAATGAAACATAGGGGGATGAAATGGAATGAAACGCAACACAGTTTTTCCGTTTCATGCCCATCCCTATTCAGAAGCTTTTGCTTCTGTGTAGGATGAGCTAATAATCAGTCGTGAGCAGATTTGGGAAGAGATTGGATTTACAGTCAACATGGGGGTCACAGAGGGAGACTCCCATTTCATTTTATTCCTCCCACCTTCAAGAAGTCTGAAAGTTTCAAGTCTAGTTGTGTTAAATAGTGAAGGAAGTGAAAGTACTATTTTGTATTTGTAAAAATTATGGCTGGTACCCAACATAGCCTTAAAATGGACAGTTGTGCCTCTGAAGTTTTGTGAATCCTCAGTAGTGCACCTTAAGCCAATTTTCATGGTGGGTGGTGTCAGGGGGAGCTCTGGTGGCCTTGCTAGGCCGTAGATAGCATAAGCCACACAGGTCTTTTCTCTGAAATAAAGAGCACAGGCTATCACAGATAATTCTGTCATACAAAATGGGGGGAGGGGGAGTAGACTGTTGTCCTAGAGTTGGTCCATGCAATTTCATTCCCATCGGCTTCAAAGGAAGGAGAATTGCCCAAGGGATATGCGAAAAGGGGAACAGAAAGCAAGTACTTACCTCTGCCCCTTTACTAATATAAGACAAGCAGAAGTCTGAATCAGGCAGGTCTCCTTTCTTCATATGTCTTTGTTCCCTCTGATACGATGTCCATGTCCATGAAAAAGGGGGGAGGGGAAACTACACCTGGATTCTCCTCTATGCAAAAATACGAAAACACAGAACACAAATCTCCTCCTATTTCAAACATCACCTTTTTAATTCTACACCTTTCAAACATACATCCAGACTGAGAGGTACTCCAAAATCTGGAAGTCACATGGAGAAGTAATGAAACCAAATGTGTGAAACAATGCTAAAAGCTCAAAGAAAGTACAAATAAACCGAAGTGACTGTGCACTGTGAAATGAGATGACACAACAAAAAACAAACAAAGGCAGTGCTGGGGGATATTTCTTATTCTGCTTTATCCAACTGCAAAGTTTTGAATGAGGTCCCTCACAATCAATTGAAACATCTGTGATGGGAAGGCTGGTACAGTAACCTCCCATCTAACATGGGGGTTAGGGACCCGACCCGACCCGACCCATGGTCAATGAAAATCCATGATATGCGGATACAGGTCGGGTTGGGCCTGGAAGGATGGTGTGTGATGTTTAAAATGTCTTTAAGCAAAGAAGCCAGCTTGGGCTCTGTTCCTTAAAGACATTTTAAACATTGCACACCACTTCTCCTGACCCCCCCCCCAGGGCACGGGGGAGCTGCGTGCAATGTTTAAAATGTCTTTATGCAACGGAGCCAAGCGCTTGGCTTTGTTTCTTAAAGATATTTTATATATTGTGCATTGCTGCTCCCGACCCCCTGGGGTGCAGGGGAGTGGTGCACGATGCCTCCATTTAGGCAAGCCCCAGGCCCCAGGAAAGTTTTTTCTCCCCCACCCCAGCGCCAATCAGCTGGAGCCTGGGGCTTGGTGAAGGGAGGGAAAGGTTTAAAAGGCCCAGGCTTTCAAAACATTTTTCCTCCCTCAAGCCCTTTCAGGGTACCACTGTACTGCGGTCCGGCGATATAGCAGGACTGCAGTATATGAACCATGAAAGGGCAGGGGACCACTGTATTTAGATTTATTTTCATATTGGAGGAGATTTAATCCCAAATGCAAATGTCTGAAAACTCTGATACTTGAGTTCAAAACTTACAAGTAATATTTAATCAATGTGATGACATAATGCTATAGCCTGCTTTAGGAAGAACACAATTGCCAAAATGCAGACCGGAAAGAAATGGTTCAAATTCGCCTTCAATGTGTGAATCTGTATTGGGCCCTATTTCAAAGGCCAGATGCAGGGGAGTGGTATCAGGAGACAGATATCTAGTCTCGTGTGCTCTCAGAGGCATTTGGTGGGGCCACTGTGAAATACAGGAAGCTGGACTAGATGGGCCTTTGGCCTGATCCAGCATGGCTCTTCCCATGTTCTTATGTTCTTATAGCTCATCTTAGCTTAACTCACAAGAGTGTTGTGAAAAATGTATCATGAGCAGTCACAACAGCCTTTGTGGTCATGTGAGAACACCTTTTATTGATATCCAGCAGTAAATTGTAACTAGAGGAGGTCCGCCAAATCAGTGGAAATTACGAAGGAGTTGTCTCACTAAATTCCCAATGGACCTTCTCAGGTTGTGACTTGCTTACTGGATTTTAGCCTTTGTGACAGGCCAACACACCAATAAAAGAGAGTGAGGTTGAAATGGCTTCATCACCATTGTTGTATGATTGACTAGGTGAATACAACAACATGTTCCAAAATCTGTAATCTGACTTGAAGTGAGAGGTTCTGCATATCCTTAAACTGTAGCTATCTTTGGCTCACACATTTATTCAGTTGAAGCTACATGGTGGAGGACTGATGCAAGTGGTCCAAACGTTAACACTTTGGAGAATAGCCCTAACCACCTATAACTGTGCAAGGTAAGCCGGTGTCAGCCTGGTTAATACTAGGATGGGATACCACTTGGGAACATCAGGAACCTCCAAAGAGAGCTAGGAGACAATTCTACTTGAAATCCTGGAGATCTGCTACCAATGAGAGTTGACCATAACTGGCTGTATGGTCCAATGGCTTGCCTCAATATAAAGCAATTTCTTACATTCCTAAATAGCACATTTTGTTTTTATTTAAAATACTTGGAAATGGACCTATACATCTGGAAAACACCATTTCACCCATAGTCTTCTGTTATGCCTCATGATATATAATCCCAAATCAGGCAAAAGGTCAGGAAATGAAACAAAACAAAAGAAAAGAAAAGACAAAAACACTTTAAATATTAACTATTACATTTTATGTAAGCTTTTGTAGACTGATGACAAAGGGGATTTAAAAGTTAAAATATAATAGCCTTTAAGGTTCTATGTTTTTGTCTTTTGTGTTGTGCTGTTTTGTTTCTTTGACATCTGCCCGATATGCTTGCACAGTTTAACACAGCTACCTCCTCCAAAACTACATCTCAAATGAGTTTCATTTTCCTTTTAATTTTTCCTTACATCATTTTTTACAGCTGAAGTGTTCCAATGATCAGTTAAGTACATATAACACTTGAAAAATTAATGTAACCCAGCAATTAATAATAGAGAGTATTTGGCATGCTCCAAATTAGATTTTATCTGAGTAATGCTGTCACATTACTACAGATTCCTCCACTCTATTGACTTATGATTTTGGTGAGTATTTCTTTTACCTAGTGACAATCTAATCTATTAGAGCCGCAGACTATAAGCCTTCCATTTTCTATAGAAGGCAATGTGGCAAGATGCTATCTATGAATACAATGTACCATGAAAGAGAAAAAGAATATTACTGTTATACCCACTGCACAATGATTTGTGTACGCAGAGGAAACAGAACCGGCACAATCCAACATTGTGATTTTAAATCCAACAAGCTGATTTTAAAGTCTGAGGTACCTTTCAAGACAACAGTACCTGCTCAGAACGTCGCTCAGCCTTTCTATACCACACAAACACAAAGAGAAAAGAAGTCAGTAAAAATAATGTAAAATTAATTCAAATTTCTAACTCTTTCCTTAATGGAGTGTTAAGGTTCACTGCATGGAATCAATCTATACCAAGCTGAAAATTCCAGCATATTGTGTGTTCTGTAAAATGGAGACAGGCAAAGTAGAGGAAATGAAAGGGAATTACTTAAATTATTAAGAATGATGAAACAGTTGGTAACAGTAATTAAACAATCTGCACTCCAGTGCACATTTCAAAAACATATGTAACAGCATTAGCAACTAAAGAGTTGTGAAGCAGTTTCTGAAAAACAGAAACAAAAACCTGTTTATGAGGTGAAAAACAAAAGATCTAAGTAACTCAAAGTAACTAATTTTCATTAAAGATATAGGGATGCGTGAGAATTTTATTCCTATTCTTTAATGAGAATTACAATGAAAAGAGGTTTGTTTGTTTTTTTAAAAAAATAGAATATTCATGTTTGCCATATTTAATGCCCTACCCTCAGTCTTACTCCATGATAGGGTTTGGAAATTCCTTCCTAAAAAAGATCCTGCACATGTGGGGTCAAGGTTGCCGGAATTTTTGTCACATATTGTTTTGTATTGTACCTTTTTTGAATAAATTAGGGGCAATCTCCCCCTTCTGCAAAAAATTCAAGGTTGCTTGGATAAGTGGCTAGTCATGCCATGCCTGTCAGATTGCAATATGTAGAAGGTCTACATTGTTTGCTGATCATTCTCTCTTTTTCTCAGGGGGTGGTGGCGTTTATTTGTTTATTTATCTTATATTCAATGTCTTTATGTACTTGTGTGACTACAATGTCTTTATGTACTTGTGTGACTTCCTCTATTGGTGACATCCTCTTCCTCTTCCTCCTCCTCCTCCTCCTCCCTCTTCTACAGGCCTAAATACAGTGGTATGTCTACTTACGAGTTTAATCCGTTCCGAATGCATGCTCATAAGTCAAACAACTCGTAAGTAGAGCAGCTGTATCTAAAACAAATAAATAAAAATAAATAAAAATGTTAAGTAAAGCAGATTGCATCTAAAATTTGTAAGGCAGCAGTTAAAATACCAACAGTTTTCCACTCTTAAGTCGAATTGCTCATAAGTCAAGCTGCTCGTAAGTAGAGACACCACTGTTTACTCCAATTTCAGCCAATCCCTATTTATATCTATCTTGCTTCCCTACCTTTGCTTATATGTATATATCCAGGGAATCTCCACCAGCAGTTAAGCACGTATAATAGGAGTTCTCCACAAGCATTTGCTCAGATGTGTGCTTCCATAGGACTGGTATTTTCCAAATTGTGTAGTTACTTTATAGAAGATTAATTGTTCATCCTGTTTATGTAAATAAGAGAGCCAAGATTCCTCTACATTCTTATCCATAAATTAAAAACAATGCTTTCCAGTGGTTAACCCCCATAAAAAGGAAATAGACCTTGACTTGAGCTAATGAGGCAGTTATGTTTGCTATAAGTATAATTTACTACAACTGCCTGAAGAGTCATCCATTCTTGTTTAGCTAAGTGACGATAAGAGAACTGAAAGTAAATTCCAGTCAACGCTCCTAGGTCACCTTTAAAAAGGGACGGACCATGAGGCAACATTGTCTCTGAAACAACTGTACATTTTAGGGTTGCTGGTAGCAGCATAGGCTGTTTGGTTTGATTTTCCAAGTGTGATATATAATGACTAGCAATTAAAGGGCACTATGTGCGGAAATGATGGTGCAAGAAGGTCATTGGAGTGTTCACAGAGGATGCCAAATGAATCATGAAAGGGCAGTACCTTTCTTCCAGAAGGTACTGTTCAGCAGTCTTTGAGCTCAGGTGGTACCATAGAACGCTGCCACTTAGACTGACAGAGCAGTTCAAATGGAACCTCCTGCCAAGCCTTATCGTTTTAAGCTTGTCGGAACTACCAGATGACAGCCTATTGTTTCAAACAAGCCAGCCAACAGTCACTGCAAGGAAAAAGCCCTAAAAGTAAATAGCACATTTTAATAACTGCAGAACCTTTGGCAACAGGAGTCTAGAATCTAGACAGTGAAATTATACCACTTATTGGGTTGGGCAGTGTTTTATATTCTTCTCTATATTCCTCAGGCCAGGGACAGCTCACTCTCTTGCTTCCCTACCACTATCCTCACTTTTGCTACTGAGGTCAGGCATCTAGTATTTATATATCATTTTGCAGCCACTGCACCACCCACTTCACAGAGTTGTAACTGTAAGATGAAGAGGACTTCTATTACTATTGAGATAGCTCTTTTTGCATCACAGATTTCTTTTCCCCATTGCTCTCTAAGCTTTACTGTACAGTACTAAGTAAAAAAATTCTTTTCCCCATTGCGCTCTCAGCTTTACTGTACAGTACTACGTAAAGGTAAAGATAATGTTCCTCCTGCGCATACGTGCTAGTCGTGTCCGACTCTAGGGGTGGTGCTTATCTCAGTTTTCAACCAAAGAACCAGAATTGTGCAAGTTTGCAGCCATGCAGCTGGCATGGCTAAGTACATTTCTGCACACTGTTTACCTTCCCACTTTTTACGGCGGTACCTATTTATCTACTTGCATTTATATGCTTTCAAACTGCTAGGTTGGCAGGAGCTTGGGTTAACAGTGGGAGCTCACTCCACTGTGTGGCACCCGGGATTCGAACCGCCGAGCTGCCAACTTTGTGGCCAACAGTTTGAGTACTGTAGCGCACTGAGCCACCCTGCCCCATACTAAGTATTGCTGCATTATGATTATACTGTTAGGAGTCTCTCTCTTTCTTTGTATATGTGTGTGTTTGTGTGACTGTGGATTGTTATACAAGCTTGAAGGAACTGCTTACACAACGAGGGCACTGTAAATAAATATAGTTCTACATATGCTTCTTAAATCATTGGCAATATTTTTTTTCTTTAACAGAGATCCAGAAATACACCCTGTAAATGGCACAGATTCAGAGATAGAACAGATTGGATTGTCTCTTGTTAAGCTACATGGTGGATGGCTCCAATCTATATGTCCATCATACAGGTACAAAGCAAGTCAAAGGCTTCCTTGTATCTTTAGCCCTAACCCATTTCAGGTAAGTACGAGACCCAGTGACCATAGTATATGTCAGGCCTGCCCAACAGGTAGACCGCGGGCTACTGGTAGCCGGCGAAAGGTTCAAAAGTAGCCCACCGGTCATCAATAAAAAAAAGGGAGGGGATATGTTCTCCACCCTGTCTCAGCTGAGCGGGGCAATTCAAGGGCCATGGCGCATTGAAATCTCTTCCCTCCAGAACAGATTAATTGATTTTCAGTGCATTCCTATGGGAAACCGCTGCTCTACTTACAAAAGTTTTTACTTATGAGCATGTGCTCAGAATGGATAAAATTCGTAAGTAGAGGTTTTAGTGTAGTTGAACAGCCCTGGTATATGTTATGTTGGGCTGTGACTTTGTGACTCCCGATTTTGTTCTCATTAACCATAAAACTCACTCAGTGGCCCTAGACCAGTTATTATCTTAGCATAAATAATCTCACAGGGTAAGCGAGGTGTGTCTGGCACCTTAGAAGTAATTGGAGAAAGGTGAGGATTTAACAAATATCAAACATTCTGAATGGTTCAAGAATGATAGAAATCTTTAAACCATTTCTGCCTATCATATAAGCAGTGCAAGTATGTACCATGCCAGGAGCTAGCAACCTCAGTAGGGCTGAAGGCCAGTTTCAGATTTGGTGGCATCTTGTGGGCTGCACTCCCAAAGGGATGGTGCCAGAAGTGAGGGGTATGACCAAAGAGAATGATACAAAAATGGGTGCAACTAGAACATTACCTTTTTAACTGAAAACGCTCCTACAATCTAGTAGACTTTAAAAAACTGAGGGCATGAGGCTCTCAGGGATATTGGGAGACTCTGAGAAAATAATCAAAATATAACTGCCTACATTCACTGAGAAGCACAAGATAATATGATTCCTATCCTAGAATATATGGAGATAATGGGATCAATCCAGCATTGGTACCAGCAAAAACAGACCCATTCAAATGAATAGGAATTGTCATTTATTTTCATCCATTAAAATTGCCTACTGTTTTTATTCCTTTGGTACCAGCAAAAACAGACCCATTCAAATGAATGGGAATTGTCATTTATTTTCATCCATTAAAATTGCCTACTGTTTTTATTCCTTTGAATATATGGGTCTTGGCACAAAGGAAAATCATGTGGATAATTAAGGACGGAGAATTCTCACTTTTAAAAACAACCTCTATACGGATTTTAAAATATTGGTAATGAAAATGGGAATACAAAATAATGTTTAAGCAAATTGATGTTTGTCAAAAGTAACTGAAACCATAGCTCATCTGCATGGATGAGGACAATTACTTTCCCATAACCTGGAACCTTCTGAGGGCTGTTCTGACAAAAGCACATAATTGAAAAGCTTGCATGCTTTTGTTCCTGACAAATAAATGGTCTTCCTTTAATAAACAGATGATATACAATTACAGTATATTCCTGTTGACTATCAGGTTGCGAGGAAACAGTGCCATATTAACTAGCCCCTTTCTAAAAGCTGTTACACAATGGATTGCTATAATCACAGTTCAGCCAATTATCCATGGACTACGTTTACTGTTGCAATGGAGCAAAATGTGAACCGTAGCTTCAGGATGTAGACATCATGTACTGTGTTCAGCATCCCCAATCAATCTGTCATGTGAATCATGGGGAGAAAGAATCTCCGGAACGGAGTAAGACTATAATTTTAACAGTTAATTTCCAGAGGAAAATTTCTAGCCCCAACAGTGGGTTTTAAAAATGGAACTAAAAAAAAACAGCTCTAGAACCACTGGAAGTTGAGCCATGGCTACTGGACTTCTTCAAAAAAGAAGTCCAGTAGCCATGACTCAACTTCCAGATAAACTGACCTGGATGACTGAGAATCTTCACAGACTCTAGAACCACTCTTTCAAACGTATCTTTACTGTTTAATTAATAGCTGTTTGTAGCACAAATAAGTTTTATCCAACAAATGTAGTACATTAACAGCGCTGCAATATTTTGGAACAGGTGCTGCTGAAATTGGTTGGAATTACGTGAAGTAATTTGTTGCAATATTTTGTGAACAAGGCCAAAGTCTTTTACATATGTTGTTTGTGGGTAGAATCTACCACATTGTCCTTGAGACAAAGTCTGTCCTGTTTTTCATTTCCAGAAGCATCCAGAAAGGACCCTGGATGGGCTATAAATGGAAAGCCTGCTCATGCACAAACTTTGCTGCATCTATTCATCTTACACTTGGGCAACCTGATGTCTTCAGACTAAGCTTAGTGATTTCTTCCAATCCAATTCCCTCCATATTTAAAAAACATGTTATTGCCAATTCTGGTTCTTTAAAAAAAAGATTATAGCTGTGGGTTGGGCTTTTTAGACTGTGATAGACAACAAGGAGGCATGAATATTAGAACTTCCCAACCTAAACCTAGAATCAGGACCCAATTTAGCAGAGGGCTGGACCCTGTGGCCCAAAGGACCCCTTCCAGTTCCACAGTTCTGTGATTATGTGAGTTCAGGACCCAGGTCAAAGCACATTGGCGCTGATTCCAAGCCAAAGTGAACTAATTTCCAAAGTTACAAATCAGGACCCAAACTAAATGCTCTAGGTGGTGCATATCCCTAGTATGCACTCTTTGGCGGTTACTTCACGTCCTTTATTCCGTGACTAGTTTTGTACTGTGACAGTGCTGGTTGCGAACACGTGGTTTTGTCCCTGTTTCAGTGTTCCCATGGTCATGATAACTTGTTTTGCGACAAGTGTTACCTCATGGTCTTGTACTGTGACAAACACTGAATTTGTCTAGCTTTCTTTTTCCTTTTTTTGGGGGGGGGGTTGATATTTTGCTTCTGAAAGGTCAGAAAAAAACAAAAACAAAACACGGACACAGTTTTCTGAGAGAAACGAATGTTTTGTTGCATGACAGTAGTTACTACATGGTGTCTTATCTCGGAAAAGAAAGCGGGAACAAAGAGTGACAAGGGAAAACCCTACCCCAGCACCAGGTACAATATTGTTGCACTTAGCGCCCGTTCTGGGGACATGGTCGAGACAAATTTCAGTAGTTGTGTGACGGACCTGAAGTAACAATTTTTGTACCATTCCTAAGCGCAACACTAACAGAGACAAAATGGATGTGAAGTAACTGCCTTTATTTAAGAGATGGTTGGTGAAATGAAGGCATGCATTCCTTGGAAAGGAAATATTTTTTTCTTATTAAAGAAGCCACCTGGTTTCAAGACAATCACATTCCTGTGGGCAAACCTTTTTGCATGAAGCGTTTTAGTGAACAGTGGGATAATTCTGTAGTTCGTATGCTATGATTTATAGAGCCCTGTCTCCCTCTCGGTCTGTCTCCTTTTCTATAAATGACAAATAGTATAGATGCTTGTCCCAGATTTTTTCCATCATGTAGAACAAGGATTATTTTAAGGACTCTGGAAGAGCAGACTAAGTGAACAGTTGTCAAGTATCAGCTAAAATCAAAAATAGAGACTGAAAAAATATCTGACTGCAAAATATGCTAATGCTATATGGTATAAATAAGCACATGACAAAACAAGTGGATGTAGCCCTTAATGAATCATGCAGGATTACTATTTGATGTCTGCAGTGTACCCCATGAAAATGTCTATTATTTAACTGGCATTGTCCCCCTGGAAGTATATAAAGAGGTGTTATCAAATAAAGAACAAATCAAGGCAATACAGAACCAAACGCTTCCAATACGTGGACACATATCCCCTACACCAGTGGTCCCCAACCCCCGGTCCGTGGACCGGTCGGCACCGGGCCGCCTGGGGAGGCCGGGGAGGCTCCTCCCCTTTTCCTCCGCCACCCTCCTCCTCCTCCTCTTCTCTCCCGCGGGCGGCCGGTGGAGGAGGAAGGCTGGAGGAGTGCAGGAGGAGCCGCCGCCGCCGCCTTTGCCTTCCTCCTCTGCCCGCCGGCAGCGGCGGCGCATCCTCCTCCTCCTCGCCCTCCACCACCACCAGCAGCAGCAGCAGCCACGGCGGCGGCGGCGCGTCCTCCTCCTCCACCCTCCTCCTCCTCGCCCTCCACTAGCAGCAGCAGCAGGAACCCCGTTTGCCCTGGGGGCCGGGCGCGGGGGGGGGCCGGCGGGGAGGAGGGGGCGTGCGCGGGAGGTGCTGGCGAGCCCCCCCACGTGCGCGCACCGCGGCCGGAGCGTGGGGGGACCCCTCAGTCGGAAGAGGAGGTGGGTGCCCCTCCTCCTCCTCCTCCCCCGGGGCGCGCACCCTTTGGCCCCTCCCTGCGGCCACGCTCCAGGGCGGAGCCCCCCCGCTGCCGCCGGACTGCGCCTGTGTTGGGGGCGGGAGGGGGGCGTCGCGGGCCGGCCCGGGTGTTTTCGCCGCCGCCACTCCCCGCCGCGGTCGCCCCGGCCCCGCTGCCGCGACCCCCTGCCGCAATTGCCCCCGCTGCTGCTGCTGCTCCTCCGGCGGCAGGAGGAGGAGGAGGAGGAGGCGCTACCGCCAGTCCCCAGCGGCCGCCTCGCCGCCTCCCCGGGAGAGTTTCGCGCCTGGCCGGAGCTCGGGCTCCCTGCCCAGCAGCAGGTGAGAGAGGCGGCGGCGGCGGCGGGAGGCGCTCGGGCTTCCCCTTCTCGTGTGTGTGTGTGTGTGTGTGTGTGTGTGTGTGTGCGCGCGCCATGTAAAATGTAGTTGAATCATTAAAAGGAAGTCGGCATGAAAACTTTATCGGAACTCTAATAAGAGGGCATTCAGGGACTCAGTCCTGGTTGTTAAAAGCCTTGGACCCAAGATTCGCAGAGCCTGGCGCTTCAGAGGTGGGATCACGCCCATCCTGATTCTTCCGGCTGTCTTCTGGGATTTGCAAAGATGCCCCCCTTGCAGCCTTGAGGTAGCCAGCCTGTGCACCCCCACCCCCACCCCCCACATACACACAATGGGCTTAATTGGCCCGTTTTGCCACAAACACATCCTTCAGAGGCAGCGTAATCCATTCCAGGCTGTCAAACAGCCACTGCGCCCCCGTCTGCACTGCCCATTTCCAAGGCAACCTCAGACTCGATCTCCCCGCCTGTTTGTTGGCGCCTGTTCTTCTTCCACCACCATTATCTTTCGGCCCATTCAAGCGAATTCTAAAAAGGAGCCGCCTTCGCCACTGCCTTAGGGCTTCGGCGGTTTGGTTCCCATTCATCGGCGGGGCCGCTGCCACGAGATGGACTGTCTCGAGCAGGTAGTCGAGGGCTGATTAAACTCATTAGCAGCCACAGATTGGCCTCGCCTGCTTTCCCCATCCGACGCACCGGCCAAAAAAAAAAAAAAAAGAAGTGTGTGTGTGTGTGTGTGTGTGTGTGTGTGTGTGTGTGTGTGTGTGTGTGTCGGGGGAGGGCTGAGGAAAGGACACTGGCCTCTCCGGGGTGGCGCGGGGGCGCGCGGGGGTGCCCCCCCCCCCCCCCCTCCCTCCCCCCATCCCCCGCCCCTGGGCCACGGAAAAATCATCAAATATTTTCTGGTCCGTGGGGACAAAAAGGTTGGGGAGCACTGCCCTACACAACAGATAAAATTGTGAAAAGTTTTCTGCACACATTTGAATCTGCAAATATTAAACCAGAAAAGTCAATACTAAACCTATGGACAACAAAAAATAACGGATATTGCCAAATGTATTAATCCCAAAGAGAGTCTTCCACCCGGATATGAATCTGACTGGACCATCTGTAAGTCACTTAATAGACTTCAAAGCAAAGTAGGAAGATAAAAAATAATCAAGTGAAATGGGACTCTTTGGACACAGGACAAATTTTCTGTGACTGGAGAAATTCAATCAATTTCTTCCCACTATGTGTACGAAGATCTAGCAAATGGCTGAGATAGTGCTGTTGAAATAGCCTAGCCGCTTCTGATTTTTAAAAAAAGTCTGGTTATTTTAACATTTTAATTTATTTTAATTTTACCTATACAGTATTTCTTATATGTCCATAATTATAAAATGTGCAATGCTCTGATAGAAAGAAAGAAAGAAAGAAAGAAAGAAAGAAAGAAAGAAAGAAAGAAAGAAAGAAAGAAAGAAAGAAAGAAAGAAAGAATGTAATGGTAAATTGTACATTTTTGTTACAGAATATTTTTTCTAACAAAAACATGAAAAGTCATGATGAATTAGTACCAAGAGGTTTGAAATGTGTGTTGAGGTTGATCATTTTGGCACAGTGCGATGTGTACACCTCATCTGTGTACCCTAATTCACTACTTCCTGGATCTACAACTTTCAAGCAAAGGCTTCCTGGAAGAATTTTTATTTAGCTGTCAGAAACAGACTGAACTATCATGATATATATATGAAGAGTTATTGCTTCGCTCTTGGATAAAGAATAATAAAAAAGAAGCCAGTATTTAGAGAAAGCTAGAGAAGAAAATCAATTTACTGGGGATTAAATAAAATATTCTAATCAAAGACATAAAATAAATTCATAACCAATGCAGCATTGGTTTAACTGTGCTTTAAACGTTGAATCAGAAACATTGAAAAAGTGGGGTTTTTTTGTTTTTTGATGTTTGAAAGGTTGTTTTTGGTTCATTTAAGAACAAACAATGTGGATTATTGAGGGTGATTTTTCTTACCTCCTGAATTCTTCCTCACTGTTTCTTTAATGACATCCATCAAATGTAATTGATATAAAAATATATCATTTTTAAAGTTTCCTTTTGCAATGCCTTCTCTGTTATGAATAGATTTTCATCCCAGGGTCTATCATTTTTTGCACTTATCATACCATTTTTAATGGAATACATTTCACATTTCACATTTCTGACAGAAAGCATTAGATGCATAGATCACTCCCTCCTGCTTTTCAGGCCAAGGAGGAAAAAAGAAAAGGGGGGGGGGAACCTTACATGTTGCAACAGGAGGCAAAATAAATGCAGTGCCAGTAAAAAAGAAAGCAGTGCTGTTGACTCTTAGACCTATTCACAGGCATTGTTCAGCACCCCGTTTTTCTGTTACCTTCAAATCTAAAATCTAAGCATTGAGAAAAGAAGCACGAGAATTATAGAGGGGGAAGGGGGGGAGAACGTGGGAATGAAAAAACAGCTGGCTATCACAAAAACGTTGGAGATATATTTGATATTTTTTATCAAGAACTAAGTGCTTATCTATAAATTCAGCGGATTTGCTGAACTCTTGTGATGCTTATGTTTGTTGTATACTGCAGCATTAACTGAGACAGCAGGGATGCGTCTCTAGTGCAGCTTCTAAGGAAAAATAAACAAGTAGGAAAGATCTCTAGTTCCTCTGCCCCTTCAAAATTCAGCTGGAAGAGACAAGAAGGAGTGGGTGGGTGGGCCAGGGCCACAACTAAAGAGCACATGGCTACATAAGAACATAAGAACAGCCATGCTGGAACAGGCCATAGCCCATCCAGTCCAGCCCTCTGTCTCACACAGTGGCTCACCATTTGCTTCAGGGTATTCCCAATCCCAAACAGATGTCTTTACCTGCTTATGATTCCCTGCAAATGTCATTGAGAGATATCCTGCTTATCTCTCCAACCCAGAGATTGTCTTTAGGCATCCATAATGATAGCCATTGATACCCTTGTTCTCCATGAACTTGTCTAATCCTTTCTTAAAGCTGTCAAGGCTGACAGCTGTCACCACTTATTCTGGCAGGGAGTTCCAGAGTCAAGTGATCCTCTGGGTGAAAAAGTACTTTCTCTTACTTGTTTGAGAGCTAGCACCCAAAAGTTTCATGGAGTGCCCCCTATTTCTAGTGTTGTGTGATAGGGAAAACAGCTTTTCCTTATCTACTTTGTCCACACTATGTATGATTGTAAACTTCAATCAGGTCAGCTCTTAGATGCCGTTCTTCCAGTTGGTGAATGAGAGTGGTGAAACGCAGTTGGGGCAGCACTACATTAAAAGGAGAAGGCCAGATATCAGGACACAAATGTCTACATTCACTTAATAAATAAATATTAAATCTATATTTTATATTAAATATGGGAACCAAAAATACGTTCTGTACTGCAAAAAATCAAGGAGTTGAGTCTTGGCAACTGCACTTCTTTTCTCGTAGAATCAAAATGTTTTGCTACATATCCAAATTGCTTCTTCAGTCTACTGCAAAGAAGTTTTTCTTGTTTCTTCTTCTTTTTATCATTTGGTATTCATAGAATCTCTAATAGTGGAATTTTTTTTTCATCACTAAAACAGAATGAGAGACATACCACGTGGCATGTATTAATATTTTAAAAGCAAAATAAGATTGCTATTGAAATATTAATGTGTGCAGTATAGTATGTATACCAATTTTGCTTTTTCATAGTGAAGAAAAAATTTGTTATTTTTAGGAACAAGAAGCAATGACAACATCATCACGACATTGCATCAAGTACAGTCATTTTTAACAATTTGGGGTGGAAAGGGCTGTTAGCTGTTGAATTGTGATGGGAAATGGATTGGCAGCCATAATCACTGCAACATTATTAGCATTTTAGATGTCATCTTTGGCTGGATATTTGAAAAGCTGGATGAAGAGATCGGAAGGGTTAAGAAAGACATGAGAAGTGATACTGGTAACAGCTTCTGCATGACATGTGGATTACAAATTCAACTCCCGGCTTCTCTGGATATGGCCAAGAAGGAAAGCTGCCCGGAACACTGGCGAGCAGATGCTCGGGAATGCATGGCAGAGTAAAAAGAATTTCCACTGAACTCAAAAGATCACTTCAAAATCACATCAAAATCCCTTTCTCATTTTTATTTTAAACAAAGAAACACACATGGATTTAAATAAGTACAAAATATAAATCAAATAAATTTTGTTTTCCTTCTCTCAACAAGTCTATGGACTTTTTTTTGGAAACTATAACACCAGTATTTCTTGATGATCCCCCTCTCAGTATATGAGTTTGCAAATTCTTTGCATTGCAGTGGAAACAGTACGGCTCTTAGCAATCACATCTCTAGCGTCTTTCATAACCTTTCCAGTCTCTGTGTCTGGCTTTAGACATTTGCACGACTCGGCGAAATCCTCGTTTCCGTTATGTAACGGAACGAAGAACGACAATTACTCCACCAGAACTTGAACTCGAACCGACTAAAGAAAAATTGGGTCTGATTTGTCGTGTTGTCGTTCCTGGCATCGCAGCGATCGCGCGATGCCAAGCAGCACAGAAAAAAAGTTTTTAAAAGTTAAAAAAAACCGATTCCCGGCCAAAAAGGCAGGCGAAAATATGCCTGCCTGAGTGAGGGCACCTACCAGAGGGGTGGTTTCTGGGGGGGGGAGGTCCCTGGCCTCCCCCCTCCTCTCCTGGGCTGTGCATCCTCGTCGTCTCGCCAACTCGCCATGCCATGCGGTGTGGGCGGGGGATCCAAAATGGGGCGACCGCAAGCAATATTTATTTTGAAATCGTGGTGGTCCAAAAACACACCAAAATACCACAGAAATATGCGAAAATAGCTATTTTAAAACTGCCTGAATTTTTACAGTAGCAGCAGTGGGTTTTTCTTGCAACAAAACATCTCCATTGATTTTATTTTTATTTTTTTACACCTGCACAGTGCGCAATGATGGGCTGGCCATGGGAGTGGACCATGCAAATTTTTGGAGCCATTCCACCAATTGCATGGCCACTTGGCCAGGTTTTGACTGAGACTTCTGGGATGTGCCATTCGGGCATAAAAAGCCCACTAACCGTAGACCGAGCCCGAACCCTAATCCTAACCCTAACCCATATGCCAGTACACTGTCCTTCTTAGTGGGTCAGAGAGGCACCCAGAGGTGCACCCCACAAACTCACCCTAACCTTACCCATAACCCTAAGCCTAGCCCTTGCGCTAACCCTAACCCTAAGCCAAATCTGTACTCGCATTGCACTATACACACGCAAGTACAGTTCCCTTCTTAGTGCACCACAGAGCGCCCAGATGCAATAGCAGCAGTGGGCCTGCAGTCTACAGAGAGGCACCCAAAAGAGGTGCCTCCACTCAACTTGGTATGCATATCCAATTGGCTATGCATGCCATTTTGTAGCGGGCCAGAGGAGGCACCCACCCACAGAGGTGCCTCCAGGAGCCTGCTTTCCCTTCATAGCGGGCCAGAGGAGGCACCCACCCCAGAGAGGTGCCTCCAGGAGCCCGCTCCCCCCAACCAGTACTAACGACAGACGAAAAACCAACAAACGAAATGACAAATTTTTGAAAAATTTCGCGAAAAACGGAAACGGGCCGAAACGGGCCGGCTCCGACACACGACAACTCGAAAACGTCATTTTCCCTGGTCGTGCCCATCTCTATCTGGCTTCTCAAAGATCTAGTGCATAACTTTTGACAAACACCCCTGATAATTGCTTTGTGTTTTGGTGAGATGTGTTTAACTGATTAAAAATAAAAAGGAGTCAGGTTCTGGGATGTTCAGTTGATTCAAAAGGGCCTACCACAGCTACAACTTACATTGGGTGAGTAAGCCTACTGCCTTGTGTCCTTTTGAGGGACCTCCATTTTAAATGGTAGGATGATACGCAGCTCTATCACTCCTTTTCCACCTCTCCAACTGGGGCTGTGCAGACCCTTGATTGCTGCCTGGAATGGACTGGGGCTAACAGGCTCAGAATCAACCCCGAGAAGACTGAGGTACTGTTCCTGGGGGGGGGGGGGATAATGGCTTACCCAGCTTGGATGGGACTCTCCTCCAGCTGGGTAATAGAGTGGGGAGTCTGGGTATTATACTGGATCCGGTGTTGTCCCTGGAGTCCCAGGTGGCAGCCGTATCCAGAACAGCATTCTAGCTTAGTCTAATTGCCCAGATATGCCCTTACCTGAGGATGGTTGTACAAGCGCTGGTCATCTCAAGGATAGACTACTGTAATGCTCTTTACATGGGACTTCCCTTAACCCTTGTTTGGCGACTGCAGTGGGTGCATAATGTGGCGGCCAGACTGGTGGTTGATATGGGCAGATATGACCACATCACTCCCATTCTGGCTCGCTTGCATTGGCTACCCATTGTCCCTTGAATAAGGTTCAAGGTATTGGTTTTGATTAACAAAACCCTCCATGGCTTGGGACCAGAATATCTGACAGAGCATGTCATCCTAAGGTCAACATTGGCCCGGTCCACCAGAACATGGGGATAAAACTCCTTGGGAGGCTCGAAAGGCCTCAGCCCGGAATCGTGCCTTTTCTGTGGCAGGCCCTACACTATGGAATCATCTTCCAAGTGAAGTTAGGATGGTGGAGCGCCTCTTGGCCTTCAAGAAGCTATTAAAAACTTGGCTGTTTAAGGCTGCCTTTGGCAATCAAGGAGGTTGATTTGTTTGGCTTCTTGTTTATCTGCCTGTGCTTTTGCCATCTTGCCCTCCTATTCTTGGTGTGTGTTTTTTAAAATTCACTTTACCTTTGTTTAGAATGGTTTGTATTGTCCACTGCCCTGAGCTCCCTTGGGAAATCCGGGTGGCATATAAATAAATAAATAAATAAATAAATAAATAAATAAATAAATAAATATTTGAATCAGTGGAACCTATGAGGGGGTTGACTGTCTAAGTCTCCATTGATTCAACCCCCCTGCTTGAGTGTCCTTTAAAATGTAATTGAAAATGTCCAAAGTGAAAATGTGAAAGATTTTTTTTAAAAAAAAATTCCTCTCCAGTGCCTCCTGGCTCTGGTTAAAAGAAAGCAGGCAACAGCTGGCAGAGTTCATAATAGGTTAGACTAATTCTCCTGAGAGCTAGGCTTAGCTGTTCATTAACTGTGTTCCATATCAGAGCTGAAATTCTTTATTTCTGTTTTACTTTCCAGCATTTTGTCAGCATTTTTGTTTTGCTTTTCAGCATTTCGACTTTCAGTACTTGGCATTCTGCACCTCACTTCGATATCAATTTCATTGTAATTTCATCAGCAGCATGCCCTGAATTTGTGGCTCCCACCTTGCCTTGAACTAGATTTTACTTTACACATAATAATGTTTTCTGTCTGACATTGCCCTTAATTGACCCTTATATTGTCCATTAAGTAGATTTGTCCACTTCACAAACATGCAAACGATTACTGTATACCTCCTGCCACTTAGTCCTTGTCTTTACAACATGCTCAAAAGTGGCAAATCTAATTGAAACAAACATTTCAAAATTCTTCCATTGAAGGCTTTTAAAGCTCTGACTGGGTAGATCAAAACAAATAAACAAAAACCAAGAGTTGGTATGGTGAGTTGGTATGCTAAAGATCTCAGTCTTTCACGACAAATTGTTTTGAGTCATGCCAATACATGTGCAATTGTTAAAATAATCAAAACTTTTGATGGCAATATCCGATGGCAGTGGTGGTTAACCTTCAACACTCCAGATGTTTTGGACCACATCTCCTAGAATTCCAAGCCTATACAGTTGTCCCCCGCCATTTCACATTTCTTATAATGCAGTCCCGGTATATCGCCGGACCACAACATATGGGCAAGAGCTCCTGGGGCTAGCTGTGTGGGCCTGCTTGGGGCCTCCTGCATTTACCCCAGGCATGGCACTGTCCTGAGCAAGCCTCCAATGGGCTTCTTGGGCCTGTCAGATGCTCCAGAAGTGGTTTCAGGTGAACTGGTTGTGACTTCTGAAAAACTGGAAGAGCCTTCCAGATTGCCCGAAACCACTTCTGGGGCCTCCAACAGGCTTGGGAAGCCCGTCAGAGGCCCATTTGGGGCAGTGCTAGGCCTAAGGTAAATGCAGGAGGTCCCAGACAGCCCCCACAGTCCCAGCCCGACCCAGCATCCACATATTCCAGATTTTCCTTTATCGTGAGTCGGGTCGGGTCCCTAACCCCTATGATAAGCAGAGGATTACTGTATTGCCAATGACAAAGGACTGAGGGAGTTGTGGTCCAAAATGTCTGGAGTGCCAAAAGTTCACCACCACTGTCCTATGCCATCTACGCCACAACTCCCACTTGACTTCTCTGATGTTTATGCAAAACCCAAAAATATTTCCTAAGTCAAAGTCTTCTTTCAGGATGTGAAGTCTCCATTTGCTTTAGTAAAACCTAGCAACTAAAAAGCAAAACAAACAAACAAAATCCCAAATAAATTAACAAACAAAAAAGAGCACAACATTACAACCCCTCCAAAGCCTCACAAAATGATTTTAAATCATTTCCTCTGAGAAACCCTAGCAGTGTTTGTCAACCTTAGCTCCCCAGATGTTCTTGGACTGCAACTCCCATAAATCTGACTAGCATGGCTAGTGGTGAAATATTCTGGGCGTTCTAATCCAAGAACATCTGGTGTTCAGAATTACTGTTTTATGGTAATAATTGGGAGAATAATACACATAGACCCTGAAACATTTTTAAAGGTGGAAGAAGAAGTTAGGCCTGGCAGGACAGCTCATGAACCATTCTGCTTGCTTGCTGGTGTACTTTTCCATCTATGGATTTAGTACACCAAACAAACAAATGAATGAATGAATAAATAATTTTTCATACTTTCTTTAGTATTGTTAAAATGAATAAAAATATTTTCAATTAAAGCATAAGAGCTGAAATGTATAGTTGTCATGTGACTGCATGAAGGAAATGACAAAGTAATAAATAAAATACTCATAAGATTAAAGCATAACATTGATTTATAATGTAAAGACTAGGGATGGGCAGGAAATGGAAAAATTGTGTTTCATTGCTCCGTTTCGTCCCCCCCCCGCATTTCATTTTTGTATCGTAAGTAACGAAATATGTAAAAAAAATCATTGCTTACAAAACAAAACAAAATGAATTCCCCCATGGCACCAGTGCTGTAGCTGGTGCTGTGGGGGATTCAAAAGCCTCATCTGCACTACCTCCCAGCTGATTTTGACAGCTCAATCCCAGCTGGGAGGTGGGAGGGTAGGAGGAAAGGAGCAGCCAGGCAAGAGTAAATTCCCTGCCTGACTGCTCCTTTCTCCCCTGACATCCCCTCCTCCCAGGGCAGTGTTTTGGACAGGGAGTGCTATGGCCTGTGCCCCCAACTGCCCACAGCCCTTCCTGTCCAGAAAACCTCCCTGGGAGGAAGGGGGAGCACAGGAGAATGAAGGAGACAGCAGTAAATTCAGAGCTTCACTTTACAGCTGCTTCCTTCCTTCTTCCTTGCTATCCCCACCTATCAGCTGGGGCTTTTTGACAGGTCAGGGTTTGGAAAGAGGACACCCCTCCCCCTACACCCTCCCAATCTGTCAAAAGCCCCAGCTGGTACACAGGGGAGGGGTGAGAGGCAGAAGGGAACAGGTTTTTCTCCCTTGCTGCTCTGTTCTGCCTTCCACCCCTCCCCTGCCTCCCAGATGGGGCTTTTTGACTGGTTGGAGTGTTTGGGGGAGGGGTGCCAACTCTCCAAACCCTGACCTGTCAAAAAGCCCCAGCTGGTAGGCAGGGGAGGGGTGAAAGGTAGAAAGGCGCATTGAGGGGGAAATAACCTACTCCGTTCTGCCTTTTGCCCCTCCCCTGCCTACCAGCTGGAACTTTTTGACAGGTTGGGTTGTGTGTGGGGATTTTAGGAAGCCCCCTGAAATCTGGAGAAATATGGGGATAAGGGGACTTAGCTGGGAGTGTGGAGGAAATTTGGAAGTTAATACCATAGAGCAAACTCCCTGATTTGCCTCCATGCGCCCAGCACACTCTGCCAATTAACTATACCCAGTCCTTTTAGAGCTTCATAACTAAGTCTCTTCTGGGGCCTCCAACAGGCTTGGGAAGCCAGTCAGAGGCCCATTCGGGGCAGCGCCAGGCCTAAGGTAAATGCAGGAGGTCCCAGACAGCTCCCACAGTCCCAACCTGACCCAGCACAAATCTTTCCAAATTTCAGGTGGTTCTCTAAAATTGCTTCAGGAAGGTAGCCCTGCTACTTTGGAGCCCCAAGATAAGCAAATTTTGATTGCAGTTTTTTAAAAAATAATTTCCGAGTGCATATTTTATAAAATATTTTATAAAATATGCACTCAAAAATTACTTAGCTTGGGGCACCAAAGTAGCAGAGGTACCTTCAGAAAACAATTTTAGGGAACCCCATGAAATCTGGACACATTTGGGATAAGGGAGATGAAGTATGAAGCTCCAGAGGGGGTGCCTCTAGGGAAAAATCTCTTCTAATGGGAAGCAGAGGCAGTGCTATTGCTTGCCCAATCAGCTTTCGATTCTAATTAGAAGGGTTTTTTCCCCTAGGGGCACCCCCTTTGGAGCTTCCTAACTCAGCTCCCTGACCCCCAAACCTTTCCAAATTTCATGGGGTAGGCTAGTATCGCTTTCTGGAGGTACCCCTCTCATTTCATCTAGAACGAATCATTTTGTTCTACAGGGAAAATGGTGTTTTGTTTCATTTGCAATGAAACACTGCTTCCCTGCTTCATTTCACTTTTGTTTTGTTTCATTAGCTAATGAAACGACAAAACAGCATTTTATTTTTCATTAGGTGCCCATCCCTAGTAAAGACCCCCTCCTTCTCCTAAGAGGGATCAACTGACTGAACGCAAATATGGCTGTAATGTTTCTTTACATTCTCTCCCTACTAGCATCACTAGCTGAAGAGAAAAAGTGATGGGATTGTTTCATAGACTGCTTAGATAAAATAAGGAAGAGGTGGGGATGAAACGAAATAGCTCACATGAGGACTAGCTAAATGCCAGAATGCAATGGGCAGGCAGGTGAAAAACTCATGGGATGTGATCAGAAGAATAGTTCAGACATCAAAGCCATTAAATATTGCTCTATCATTGCTTCTTTAATGCCTCTAAACCAGCCAGAACAGAACACAATGGCCCAGAACAGCAACGAAGATAGACCAACTAATTTAATGACATACTTTTGAGTAGAAGGAGACTCATGCAGAAACACCGGGGACAAGAACCAGGGCAGATAATTGATACTGTGCAAAAAAGACCAGAATGTCAACTTCTGAGTAGGCCAGTCAAACAAAATTTACCAATTTTACTAGAGCAGGCAGATGCAACTCTCCATAAAACGTCTCCAAAGCAGCACAGCAGTAGCCATTCAGGGCAGAAAATAGATGTTCCAGCCCGGAACTGTGGCTGCTTTTACATGATCCCTAAAATCTGCTGAAAAATGCTCGCAGATGCGGAGCATAAAATTGTTTTCCCACCAGCAGCAGACTTAAAAAAAAATAAAGTACAACCATGCCCACTTAAACGTGTCCCAGCGCATTTTACAAGTACCTGGTCTGGAGGAGGTAAAATCCTTGTTGCTGTTTTAAAGCATTGCATGCCTGGCCCTCCTCCGCTTTTTGATTGTTTTTGTTGGGTCCCCTCCCCCTTTTAACAGACAGGAATCCTAACAGGCTAGAACAATTAACTGCTGCCGGTGGCAGGCGGAGGTGAGCCTGCATTTTTTTCTCTCTCCCCTCACCACAGACATAAGCAATAGAATTAGAGTACGGGAGGGTGGGAACACAGGAAGCAGAACAAAAAACCACGTTGTGGGGATCTGCATTTAAGTTGCCGGGGGATTTTAGGGGTTGTGTAAAAGCAGCCAGAGACTTCCTATTAGGGCAGCCCAAGAAAAGTCACCCATGCCATCACAACAGGGCAGAAAACATCACCAAGAACTACGTTCCACTATCTATAGGTAGGAAAACAGTATTATGCAAATCCGCCTGACTGCTGATTCTTAATTGGGCAGCCTAATGAAATCCACCCATTCCATGTGCCTCATAAGGACTAGAGATGAGCATTAAATGGAAAAAATAATGTTTCATTTCGTGTCTGTAGTAGTTTTGTTTTGTTTCATTTGTAATGAGTTTTTAAAGTACTTTCATTATGTTATTTTTATGCACTTGAAAATACTTATCCCAGCCATGTTTTGGCACCAAAGTGGAAGGGGTACCTTCCTCAAGCAATTCTAGGTAACCCCCTGAAATTTGGCAAGGTTTGGGGTTCAGGGGCTGAGTTATGAAGCTCCAAAGGGGTTGTCCTGGGTGGGGGGAGGAATCTTTCTAT
The DNA here is from genome assembly GCA_023846285.1 of Phrynocephalus versicolor. Classification (NCBI taxonomy): domain Eukaryota; kingdom Metazoa; phylum Chordata; class Lepidosauria; order Squamata; family Agamidae; genus Phrynocephalus; species Phrynocephalus versicolor. The sequence goes on from JAHTLZ010000015.1 coordinate 20,489,311, forward strand.
TGGAATTGGAACTTCGGAAGCCAAGCCATGGATGAGCGTAGTGCTGTGCCAGCTTGGTTTCCAATTCCAATTAGAAAGATTTTTTTCCCCTAGGATCACCCCCTTTGGAGCCTCATAACTCAAGCTACACATGACCCACCTCCAGTGAGCTGGGTATTCAGTTTACTGACATCAGAAGGATGGAAGGTTGAGTCAGCTTTGAGCCAGCTGCCTGAGCCTGCCTTCAAGTTGTGAGCATAGTCTTCACTGCAAAACTGCAGTTTAACTACTTCACCATAAGGATCTTACCTTCCTATAAGCAATACATGATGTTATCATTGCATTGTTAGGAAAGTAATTATAAAGTAACAACCCTGTGGACATTCTAGAGACACATCAGAGGAGGAATGAAATGGGCATTTTGGTTATTGGAGCTTGACCTAAATCTCAGCACCGAACAAGCTCTCACTCCAATTTAACTGCACAAAATACATGAGAACATGCTAAGTTAGAAAAAGGGTGGTGACAGGGATGGAATGTTTTTAGTTTACACACTATTTTGCATTTAATCCATTAGTTCATCTGCACTACTGTATTATTTGTGTAGGAAGCTGAAATCATTACTGTACAAAGCTTTGGGGAAAGCCGTTTCTGTTTTTAAAATCAGCCTTTCCCTGCTCTGCTGCTATCAGTGGGTAAATCCAGTGGCACAAAAAAAAAGCTGGCACTGCATTGAAAAGCTGCACCATGTGCAATGCTAAGTAGTCCACAGTCCTTCTGCTTGCATAATCCTCAGAACACATTTTAAATGTCAGCATCAGCCATGTGTGTGCCCTGCATCATTCAGAATAACTCATCATTAATACACAACAGAGAACGGCACATGTGTATTCTAACCTCTCCACACCTTGACTTAATTTAGGGTGCATTTCCATTCTCGTTATTAAATGTAGGTTAGGTAAGATGGCAAGCGAACACAGTCTGAACATGATGTTGTGTGCTGTCTCACATAGCATTACAAAATGATCTATCCCATTATTTTACAGGGGCCCTGCTTTTTCTTCAACTGTTCAGGACAGTTTGCACTTGGTGAGAAGATGAAGTCCTTTCTTGTTTACTCCTCACAATCTGTGTGGCTCTCACACTCACAATGGGTTATGGACCTTCAATTATTTTTCATGTTGACAGGAACTGAAGTCCTCTTCAGCTTCTGTTATGGTTCTTTTTCGTCCTGTGCAAGTGCAAAGTGCTGTGAAATTAAAGGCATCAGGATCAACTACACCTGGCTGGCTGGCTGGGGGGGAAATGGAGACCTTGTAGTCCATCTTGTAATAGAGTTTTCAGGCTTGCTCATAATAAGGAGCTTTCAAAAAATAAACTCCAATGAGCTAACTATAACATCAGCCAAATGAGAGCAATGGGTCCTACATAAGTAGAGATTAAGTGGATCCATCCTTTCCAATTGGGTTACTCCAGGTGGGACTCACATTGGATTTTGTTGAATAGCCTCAGGTCAAACCTAAAAAGAGATTGAAAGGCAACAGAAAAGAAGTTGCCAGGAGAGGAAACAGCTGAAAGCCATAGGACAGTGGAAAGCTTGGGGAAAATCACAAGTCCATTGCCTTTAACAAAGTCAGTGTGAGGCAAGTATCTTATTTTATTAGATTTTTATGCTTCCCATCCAGTGCCATTCTGGGTGACTTGCAGAGATTAAAACAAAACAAAACATAAAAACACCCAGACCCCAATCTTACAGCTATCATCAAAATTAACCCAAAATATTCTCCAGTGGCAAAGGCAATCAGAGACAAATAAAAAATATACAATATAACAGGCAAGCATGAGGGGAAGGTATCTGGAAACACCTCTCTGAACAAGTACTGTATGTTTTGAGTGGCTTTCTGATTTGTATGATGGGTTGCCATCACCTGAGGCAAGTCTTGCACAACCCTTGAGCTCATCTAGAGAAGTGGCACAGGAGGGTGCTGGCAGAGTGGCCCACCCACCCATTGTTTATGCTGGGTGAGGAAGGCCAGGCTACTCCAGGCCACTCTTTGCCCTGCACCCACCATGCAGGTAGGGGGATATGAAGTAGGAAGGTGGAGGTCCCAAAGAACGGGCTCCGTGGTGTCTCTATGGGGAGTAGAGAAGAGGGTGGGGATGTCAAAAACCAATATGTTAACATTAATATTTTGAATTTGGTATAGAAGCATCCAAGCAATAAGAACAGGTGGTCCAGGACTGGAGAACTGTGGACATATGTTGATATACCTAAGACCAGCTTGGTCACTGTATTCTAAGCTCATAATAGCTTCCATACTGCCTTCAAGGGTAGCCCTCCATAGAAAGCATTATAGTAATCAATTAACAAGACTGCTAAAACATGAACCAGTGCTGTTAGCAATCACCTGTCCAGATAGGGATGCAGTTGGAAAAAAGCTGAGTTGTGCAATGATTGCTGATGATAGTATCTGATTGAGGACTGAGGGTATCGAACTCATGGAAGAGTGTTGCCTGATGGTTAGAAGTTTCATTAATGAGCCTGGTATTACAGGCTCTTTTGATAAGTTGAATGGCATTACAACCATCACCACCAACAACAACAACATCATGTACAATTAAATCAATTCCAATCTGTGGCAACCTTTCTCAGGTTCTTCATATAAACTTAAAGCACTTAGGAGTGCTTCGCCATTCCCTTCCTCTGGACCCTCTGTGGCACTGTGTCGCTTGCTCAAGTTCACATCAGCTGGGTTTTCTCCCAGGAGGCACTCTAAGATGTTGAGCCTCTGAACTCTGGCTCCACAGTCAGAGCTCAGTGGTTCAACTCATTGAGTTATCTAGGATTGCATATTTGAAGCACCCTCAAATTATTCCAGTAATATTTGCATCAAATTCAGTACATTACATCAAGTTCAGTACATTTTAATAGTGGGCATGAGATGAGTGCAGTACAACAGCTATGTTGAGAATGATGGGTTGGATAATCCAGGCTCCAAAATTCTATGTAAACATGAAATTCATTGGGTAAGGTTGCACCAGTTTCTTTCTCTCAGCTGAATTATTTTACAAATTTGTTTTGCAATTAAATGGGAGAAGAACAACAATGTATTACTAATTTGAGAAAGGTTGTGGTATTTGTATGGATCCTATATGCAACTCTTCAAAGGTAAGCTCTTCTACATTCAATGGAAATTGCTCTCAAATAAGTTAGCTTGGGTTTCTACTTAAGAAAATGAAATGTGGACATGGAGCTTGCAACAATAAACTCAGCAGTACTTTAATGAAAATATGCAATTTTAAAATGGAAAATGCATGTACTGTTTCTATAAACACTTGATTCAATTCCAGTTTTGTCTTGTTGCCATCAAGTGTAAGGATGTGTCACTGGAGACCAAGGCCAATACAATGCACACTCTTGCATTTCTGATTGCCCTGTATGGGTGTAAAAGCTGGAAAGTAAAGAATGCTGACCGGGGGTGGGGGTGGGGATATTTCTTTGGAATATGTTGCTGGAGGAGAGCTTTGTGGACACACTGGTCTGCTAGAAAGATAAACAAGGGAGTCCTAGATCAAATCAAGCCTGAATTATATCTGGGGCCAAAAATGATTAAACCGTGGCTGTCCTATTTGAGACACATCATAAGAAAGCATTACTGTCTCTGGAAGACAGTAATGCTGGGAAAGGTGGAAGGCAACAGGAAAATAGGAACACTGAGCATGAGATGGATTGATTCCCTAAAGGAAGACAAAGGTTTGGGCTGTCAATAACAGTGCTGTTGAGGAGAGGGCTGGAGATAGAGCCACCAAGGAGCAGGAAGTGACATATAACAACACCCTTATTAATTAAATTCAGCATGGTAAGAATCATTTGGTCAATTTGAAATATGTCAGAAACAGTGAAGCTGCGGTTACGTTTTGGAGTATAAACCTATTTCCCTTGATACTAATATGGTGCATTTCCATGTGGTGATGACTGAAAGGACAGCAGTGGTATTACTCTATAATATTTCTTCTTGAATAAGTTGCTGCTTCTAAAGAAAGGGATGTTTTAGGATTTCAAAATGATTTTGGGGCATTGGAGCATGCTTAACTGCTCACTCACGGGATTTCATGTTTATCCATCAGTGGCCCACACAGGTATCTCTTTAGGTAGCCATTGATTTATACATTGGGCCAGAGCTGTGAAGGGATCTGCAGCTATTCTTATGTGATGTTCTCACTGAGACTAAGGCACTTTTCAGATTTTGAGGGCCTTCACCCTTCAATCCAGCCTATAACTCTCAGAACACTGACTGGCTGTTCCCTTCGTCACAGAACTGTCTAATCATTTATGAACAATTGTGTTGTAACGTGGGTTTAGTGATTTCAGCAAGTGATTTCAGCTCTTGACATAGCAGGCTGGAGACAGCTTCTAGTGTAACAGCTCTTTATTCGGGGAGAGAACAAGACTGGGGACTGGGGAGAGGGAGCTACATTTATAGGCACCAGGACTGGCTAGGAAAAGATACATTTTGGAGGTAACAATTACAAGCAATCACAAAGCTGCCTTTTGGCGGGAACCAATAGGATTGAGGATCCAAATGCAGCAACTTGAATCAACCAATAGGCCTGTTCCCTTTGGAACAGGAAGGCAGTTACTTCAACAAGCAATTACAGATAACAGGAATACAGATCAATACACAACACCCCTCCCCCCCGGTGGGCAAGCACATGTAATCCTTTAGATATTGTGGGGCCCTGCGACTTCTAATTGATCTCCTGACTACGGGTGTTGCAGGGGCTTGAGCAGGCAGTGTCTGTGGTGGAGAGTCTACTGTAATAGCTTCGTCTGACACGGAAGGGGTTTCAGACAACTCAGTGTCCCTGATCTGTTCCTCGGCACCATGAGGACTTGCAGGAGCAGATTCATTTGCTGACACCACTGGTACCTGCATTTGTGGGGCATCTCCGCTCTGGTCTTGCAGCTGTGACTCATTAATGGGGGTAGTGTCACTCTCAGGCTGCAATTCTCCTACACCTGTACCAACTCTACTGGGCGCTCTGCGCCTCAGTTGGTCCACTTGCCTACGCCAGACCCTGCCATCTTCAATGGTCACGTAATAAGAGACTGGCCCAGAAACTCTGGTGATCACCCCTGGCACCCACAGGGGACCTCTGGCATAATTTCTCACCCAGACCAAATCTTCAGGAGCAAAATACCTTGTAGAGTCACTCTCTGCCTGTGGAGGTGCTCTAGCATTGCGGTTTGGCATTTTGTCTGGGTGGACATAGTCCAGCACCGTTACCAGCCTTCTACCTAGGAGCAGCTCTGCTGGCGACTTGCCCGTAGTAGTACACGGCGTCGCATGCTGCAAGAACAACATTCGGGCAATGCGCGTTGACCAGTCACCCTCCATCAAGTGTGCAATAGATCCTTTGGCTGTCTGCACCATGCGCTCAGCCTGCCCATTGGATGAGGGATGAAAGGGAGCTCATGTGACCCCTCTTATGAAATTATCAGCCAGGAATGCCCTGAATTCTTGGGATACAAAGGCTGCTCCATTGTCTGATACAATGGTCTCGGGCAACCCGTGGGTTGCGAACAGCTGTCTCAACACTTTGATTACTGCAGCTGACGAACCATAGCCACCTCTAACCATTTAGAATACGCATCAACGATAACCAAAAAAAACCTTTCCTTGGAATGGCCCAGCAAAATCTAAGTGCAGTCGGCTCCAGGGAGTCCAGGTCTGCTCCCACCAGTGGACTGGTGCTCTGGCCACTTCTGGGTGCACTTCCTGACATGCCTTGCACGTCCATACCCATTGTTCAACATCTTGGTCCATCCCAGGCCACCATACATAGCCCTGGGCCAGCAACTTCATCCTGACCATTCCCGGATGCCCCATGTGCAGTGTATCCAGAACCCTGTTTCTCAGTGGCACTGGGATGATCACCCTGTCTCCCCACAGAAGACAGCCCTTATACAGGGATAGCTCATGTTGCCTTGTTGCGCATGGTCTAAATTTTTCTTCATGCAGGCCACCTGGCCATCCCCTCCCCACCCAAGTGAGCACACGGGAGAGAGCGGTATCTTTCCTCATTCTCTCAGCTATTTCAGTGGCAGTTACAGCCCCCCCGCCGGAAGTGTTTCCAGCATCATCACTCTTTCCGCTGGGGCAGGATCCGCACCGCTCACACCAGGAAGGGGCAAGTGACTTAGTGCGGTGGTCCCCAACCCCCGGGCCGCGGACCGGTGCCGGTCCGTGGACGGGTCGGCACTGGGCTGCCTGGGGAGGCCGGGGAGGCTCCTCCCCTTTTCCTTCGCCGCCCTCCTCCTCCTCCTCTTCTCTCCCGCGGGTGGCCGGTGGAGGAGGAAGGCTGGAGGAGCGCAGGAGGAGCCGCCGCCACCGCCTTTGTCTTTGCCTCCCTCCTCTGCCCGCTGGTGGCGGCGGCACGTCCTCCTCCTCCTCCTCTGCCCTCCTCCTCCTCGCCCTCCACCACCACCACCACCAGCAGCAGGTACCCCGTTTGGCCCGCTTGCCCCTCCTCGCCTCCTCCCGGCCCCTCCCCCCTGCCCTGGGGGCCGGGCGTGCGGGGGGAGGAGGGGGCGCACGCGGGAGCCGCTGCTGAGCCCCCCCACGCGTGCGCACCGCCACCGCAGTGTGGGGGCCCCCTCGGTCGGAAGAGGAGGTGGGTGCCCCTCCTCCTCCTTCTCCCCCGGGGTGCGCGCCCTTTGGCCCCTCCCTACGGCCGCGCTCCACGGCGGAGCCCCCCGCTGCCGCCGCCGCCGGACCACACCTGTGTTGGGGGCGGGCGGGGGGTGTCACGGGCCGGCCCAGATGTTTTCGCCGACGCGGTCGCCCCCGCGACCCCCCGCCGCAATCGCCCCCGCTGCTGCTGCTGCTCCTCCGGCGGTGGCGGCGGGAGGAGGAGGAGGAGGAGGGGGAGGAGGAGTTTCGCGCCTGGCCGGAGCTCGGGCTCCCTGCCCAGCAGCAGGTGAGAGAGGCGGCGGCGGCGGGAGGTGCTCGGGCTCCCCCTTCTCGGTTCGGAGACCTGGCGGGAGGGGGGGCAAGTCTTGGTGGCGGGGGAGGGCGCGTGGGGCGCGAGGTGAGCTTTGCCCGCCTCCCTGAGAGGTGGCCAGGTGTGTGTGTGTGTGTGTGTGTGTGTGTGTGTGTGTGTTGGGGGAGGGCTGAGGAAAGGACACTGGCCTCTCCGGGGGGCGCGGGGGGGCGCGGGGACGCCACCCCCCCACCGGCCTCCC
>JAHTLZ010000015.1:20496545-20515555 GCA_023846285.1 Phrynocephalus versicolor
GGAGGCGGGGGCCCGCCTGCCCAGGAGCCCCGGGCTCCCCCCCACCCCGTCCGTGCACGCGGGGGGAGCGGCTGCCGCCGCCGCTCCCATGGCCCCCCCGCAAGGCACACGCTCCAAGCCTGATTGCTGGGGGTCTTTCCCAGCAATCAGAACATCATCAAAAATGGCAAGACCCCTGTCAGACCCCTTAACAGGTGCTCCATTAGTCCTTGAAAAATCCCTGGGGCCACACAAACTCCAAACTGTAATCTGTTTACTTGGAAAGCCCCTTTGTGTGTTACGATAGTCTGTGCTTCCGCAGATTGCAGAGTCACTGGCAGCTGCTGATAAGCTTGTGCCAGGTCAAGTTTGGCGAAATTTCCCCCCCAGCTAGTTTTGCCAGCAGCTGTGAGACAACTGAAATGGGGTATGAATTTCCCCTGAGTGCCTTGTTGATAGTACATTTGTAATCTGCACAAATTCTCACTTCTCCATTTGCCTTAAGGGGTGTGACGATAGGAGTCTCCCACTTAGAAGAGTCCACAGGTGAAAGAACTCCCTGTTTGACCAATTTGTCCAGTTCCGCCTCAATCTTGGGTGGCAGCGCAAATGGCACTCGCCTTGGCTTAAGTCGGATTGGGGCCACCCTGGGGTCCAGCTCAAAGTCAATTGGAGGCCCTTTATAACAACCCAGTTTTCCACTGAAGAGTTCGGCAAATTCCTGGCCTAACGCCTTGCTCAACTCTGGGGAAGTTTGGACTGGGTTGAGCCCTGATATACACAGTCCCAAGGCGGGAAACCAGTCAGTACCCAGGAGACTGGGGTGACTCCCCTTTGCAATCACCAATTTAAGCACGGCCTGTTTCTCCCGGAATTGTACCCTCACCGCACACATTCCTAGAATGTGGATGTGGCCAGCCGTGTATGATTGCAAGGTTGCTGGGAATGGTTCCAGAGAGGGGAACTTACCCCCAGGGAAGAGCCCCCTTGCAGTCTGGTCTGAGACAATGGTGAATCCAGATCCAGAATCCACCTCCATGTCGCATGGTTGACCTTCAATCTTCACTCTGTTGGATGTTTTACCTTGCGCCGGGAACTGCACAGTCTTTCCGTTGATCTCTGTGAGATAATTGCAGTCGTCCAGGAGATGAGTCGTGGTGGATGATCTGCGATGCATTGATCTAGGTGATCCCGTTGCTCCAGCTGCCACCGACCTGCAGGCTCTGGCGATGTGTCCTGACTTTCCACATGCCCTGCACGTAGCATCACGAAAACGGCAGCTTTTCCACTCATGGTTACCGCCACAGCCTGGGCAAAGCGCCTCGGCGATCTTTGGGCCGTGCATCAGCCTGATGCACCAACTCGACACCACGGACTGGGCTCTGGCTTGGACTAGCCTCTGGTTCATCCATGGCATGGGCAGCCTCTACCCGCAGCTTCGTGGCCTTGCAACTGGCATTGAGCTCTTCCTGCTCATAATTCTCTGTGGCGGTGGCCTCTTTCAAGGCGGAGGCAAGGGTGATATCTTCCTTTCCCACAATGCGCCTTCGGGCTTTTTTGCTGCTGAGTCCCCCAACAAATTGATCCAAGAGAGTGTCTTCAAGATTTGGGAAGCCACAGTGCTGAGCAAGCTCCCGGAGTCCTGCCAGGAATGCAGCCACAGATTCTCCGGCTTGCTGCTGACTTTTCTGAAACTCCAACCGCCAGGCCATCTTGGTTTTGGTAGGTGCCAAATGGCTTGTCAGCCGGGCGAAAATGTCTGTGAGTGGTGTCTCACTCAGCTTTGCTGGGGCAAGCAGTTCCTTGGCCAACTTGAAGGTCTCACGCCCACAGCAACTCAGGAACGTGGCCCTTCTTTTGCTGGCATCAGTGATTCCTTGAGCCACCAAGAAGAACTTGAAGCACTCAACATAGTCCTCCCAAGTGTGGGGCTCCGATGGCTGGAAGGGCTCCAATACCCATGGACTTTCCATTTTCCAGGTGGCAGGGTCGTCTTCTAAACCGGGTGGTGAGTCTTGTTCTCCACTGCGATCCGGACTCTGAATCAGCATGATAATCCTCTGCTTCTCAGCATTCCGGATCCCATCCTCGTTGCCAGTGTTGTAACGTGGGTTTAGTGATTTCAGCAAGTGATTTCAGCTCTTGACATAGCAGGCTGGAGACAGGTTCTAGTGTAACAGCTCTTTATTCGGGGAGAGAACAAGACTGGGGACTGGGGAGAGGGAGCTACATTTATAGGAACCAGGACTGGCTAGGAAAAGATACATTTTGGAGGGAACAATTACAAGCAATCACAAAGCTGCCTTTTGGCGGGAACCAATAGGATTGAGGATCCAAATGCAGCAACTTGAATCAACCAATAGGCCTGTTCCCTTTGGAACAGGAAGGCAGTTACTTCAACAGGCAATTACAGATAATAGGAATACAGATCAATACACAACAAATTGTATAACTACAAGGGACTAGCAACAGCCTTAACAAAGGGCGGCCGCAAGAAGGCTGCAGTTTACAGTCAAACTCAGTCCTTGTGAAGATGTTTTTCACTGCTCCCCTGGACAGATTTGCCAATGAGCAGCCACCCAAATGCCAAATGCTCCTGCTGAAAACCCACATGGCTTGAGGAAAGTCACGGATGTTGCTACTGTGGAAAGTGTGTCAGAGCCTTCTTAGCATCAGAGTGGAACGATGGGACAGCACTGAGATATTGTGGGTTGAGTTGTCCGATCAGCCTATTGAAGCAAGATTCCATTAGCTCCCTGATTGGTCCCTCTCTCTATGGAATGATTTCCTTCATTTTATCTGCTGCCCCAAGCAGCAAAACTGCATAATTCATTAGGATGCCAGGTAAAAGCATTCTGAGTTCATCCCTATGGATTCTCCTCTTTTTTCTGGAGGTAGCATCAATCAGGAGCAGAAAACTGTTTAGACTGGGTTAATAAACATAAAGTCAATAACGGATCTGTTTGAGTGAAGGATCTATGTGAGATTGTTCCCTGAGGGACATAACCTCTCAAGTGGGTGAGAATAGAATGCAGTCTTTTAACCTAGAGCCAAAAGGGACTACAGAATATCAAGGCACTATCTATTTAAGGCTATGACAACAGAAATATGTATTCTTTCAGCTGTGAGAATTTAAAGGAATAATTCATTTTTCTGCTCTTCCTGGCTACATTTGGATTATAAACTGCCTAAAGGTGACAGACTTATGCTATGTTTAAAAATAAATAAATACATATGCAAATATTTATTATCTTCTAGAAAACTGATTGCATGCATTTAGAACCTTTAAACGAGTATTTTACTAAATATTTTGAAAGTGTTGCTGTAAAGGAAAAAACACATGCATTCCATTCTCTTGCATAATTCTTTTGCATCATTTTTGCATGATTGAAGACATGACATAAATAGAAGAACCTGAAGAATTAAAGCATTAAGTGTCTGTGCAGCCTTGTTTTAAATTAAACAGATGGTACAAATGGTCCTGCGAAGTATATTTTATTGTTCAATTATTCTTATAGTTGGAAGTTTCCATTCCAAGAGTTTCCTTGCCAGTAAACAACAGTACACTCCTTTATACTTCTCACATTCTTCTATAATTTCCTCTGAGGTTGAGTATATGGGGATGAATGTGGGAAAATCTGTCAATCTGCTTATTTGTTCTCAAAGGATGGGCATCAATTTCCACCTCTTCTCATCTTGCACTGGGCTCTCAGGTTCAATATGAAGGTGTTTCTTTGCATGGTCTTGCATTATTGCAGCACAGCATCCAAAGACACAGTCAAGGTAAACTGAGGGATGCAAGCAACTGTGCCATTTGCAACAAGATAGGTAAGGACTAAGGAAGCAACAGGGTCACAGCTTGTAAACCTTCTTGTTTCAGAAACTCTTGGCCGCAAGAATACAAATATGGGACATCCTAATAATGTCTCAGAATGAGTTATTGAGACTGTAGGTGCCAGGACTATTCTGGTGAACATGAAGCTAATTCTGGCCTGTGCAGGGATGGAGTTTAATCGAAACTTCAAAACTTTGCAATACAGTGGTACCTTGTATAACGTAATTAATTCGTTCCAAATCAAATTACATTATACAAGTTTTCCGTTATACAAATTCTAATTTCCCATAGGAATGCATTGAAACTGGATTTAATCTGTTCCAATGCATTCCAATGGCGCTAGGTTTTTTTGGGCGAGGGTTTTTTTTTTTTTGAGGGGGTGGTGGTGGTGAGAGGGTGGTTTAGACGGGGGTAGAATAAATTTATGGAATTTACAGTAACATGCTACTTAAGAGCTAATGAGATCTTGACTGGCTAATGTCTGTGGACGGACCTCCTCCCTCCCATCCCCTTGATGCACATGCTAAACAGTATGATAGCTGGTGGGGTGGGAGAAAAGAATAGTTTTTTGGGGTGGAGGATTAGATTCATTTTAGTTTATTTTTTATTAATTGTTGGTGTTTTTACTTTTGTGTGCACAACGGGACCATTCCAGAATATTGTAACCAAAAGAACTAGGTTATGGGAAAGTTTATAAAATTAGCAACGTTGAATGTAAAAGGTCTGGGGTCATTTTCGAAGAGAAACAGAATTGAAGCGATGATCAAAAGGCACAAAATAGATATTGCTTTTTTGCAAGAAACTCACCAAACAAGAGATGGTATTAATAAATTAAAAATTCCAAATGTTGATATATATGAAAAAAGCTTTGGCACATCTAAAGCAAGAGGGGTTGCCATTATAATCTCAAGGAATTGTGAACGTGTTGTTGAAAATGTGGTAAAAGATTCAGAAGATAGATATATAATATTGCAAGTTCTAATGGGGAAAGATTGCTACACTTTGGTAAATCTGTATGCACCAAATGTTAACCAAGGCCGCTTTTACAATCTCCTTTGGGATCAGATTGAATTGGTTAAAAAGGGGTATTTAGTAATGGCAGGGGATTTTAATATGGTCTTAGATAAAATTAAAGATAAATCGGTCTGTAAAAAGGAAGAGTGGAGAACAAGACATACAACTCTAGCAAAGTTTATAAATACAACAGGATTGAAGGATGTCTGGAGAGAATTGAAAGGAGATGAAACAAAATACACCTTCTATTCACCAGTACACAAAACCTATTCTAGGATAGATTTTGTGTTTGTTTCACAAAGCCTAATACCCAAGGTAAATAATACCGAGATTGAGATCATAAAAACATCTGACCATGCTTTAATGTCGATCGATTTAGCAACAAATAAAAATTATAGAGAAGCTAAAAGGTGGAGAATGAATTTAAAAATATTTCAACATCCAGAAGTGCTGGAAAAGGTTAAAAAAGATTGGTTGGAAACTTGGGATATAAACGAAAAGGCAGGTAGCCAAACGCCAATCATATGGGACACCCTGAAAGCGGTAGCTAGAGGCCTTATCATAAAAGAAAATATTAAAACTAAAGAACAGGAAGAATTCAATAAAAGAAAATTAGAAAAATTAATAGCAGATTTAGAATCCCAATTCTTTCTTACTAAGGATAATAAGATATTGAGGTTGATTGAAGCAAGAAAAAAAGAGTTAGAAGATCTAGATTTGCAACAAATACAAAGGAATCTCCTGTATTTAAAAAGAAAATTTTTTGAATACAGCAATAAGAACTCAAAACTTTTAGCCAGATTAGCACAGAAAAGACAAGACAAGAATACAATAGGGATTATAAAAGACTCCTCAGGCAAGACATGCACACAAATGAAGGAAAAGTTAAAAGCTATACAAGAGTTTTATCAGTTGCCATATACTGCAAAAAATAAATCTAAGGAGGATATAGAAAGGTACATCACTAAGAATTTAAAGAGGGTCTTGAAACAGGAAGATATGATGGAAATGGAAAAGCCTATCACAGACCAAGAGATAAGCGAGGTAATAGACAAATTAAAGAATAATAAAACGCCCGGAGTGGACGCTCTGGGACCTGAATTTTACAAACTTTTTAAAGCAGTATTAATACCTAAATTAAAGAAGCTATATAATGAAATTTTGGATGGAGAACAAATTCCGAGATCTTGGACCCATTCTTTAACTATTTTAATTCCAAAGCCCAATAAAAATTTAATGGATATTGGGTCATACAGACCAATATCCTTATTAAATCAAGATGCCAAGATTTTCACAGCAATCCTGGCTAAAAGAATGAATAAATTTATAGCTAAATATATTAAAGAGGATCAATGTGGTTTTATTAAAGGTAGACAAATGGCAAATATTATTAGAAGGAATTTGAATGTTCTTTATGAAATGGGAAAGAGTACTACTAAAGCTGGGATGTTATCTCTAGATCTTTTTAAAACTTTTGATTGTGTTCAATGGCCCACATTAAAAATTTTGTTAAAAAAATGGGGATTTGGGAAATCCTTTTTGGGAGTAATAAATCAATTATATTCAAAGGGCACTTCCTCAATAATAGTTAACGATGGATTGACTGAACAAATCACCCTAGGCCGGGGAACTAGACAAGGGTGTCCTCTTTCTCCAGTCCTCTTTTGTATTGTTATAGAGCTCCTGGCAAATGCTATAAGGGATGATAAATCTATTAAAGGTATAGGGAAAGATGGGGCAACTAAAATCAGTTTATTCGCGGACGATGCTCTTTTGACTATTGTAAATCCAATAGAGAATATTCAGAGTAAAAACTCATTTAGAAGAATTTGGAGAAATAACAGGATTATGTGTAAACTGGCAAAAATCAGAGAGTTTATTGTTCAATTATGGAAAACATGACTTAAAGATGATTGAAAAATCCGGACTTAAACTGGGAAAAAGCATTAAATATCTAGGATTAGAACTCCATAAAGAATTTACTAAAACTAAAGAAAGAAATATTTCGAAATTAGAAGAAGAGATGAAAAACAAATTATTATCCTACTCTAAACTAAAATTATCATGGTTTGGTAGAATTGCATTGATAAAAATGAAAATACTTCCAAAAATTAACTTTATTTTTAAAATGCTACCGGTCCAGTTTTCAGAAAAGGAAATTAAAACTCTCCAAGACATGATAAATAGGTTTTGTAATGCAGGGAAAAAATCAAGAATAAATAAAAGTCTATGGTATAGATCTCAGAAAGAAGGAGGAATAGGTATAGCCAATATAAGAAATTACTATATAGCCAATCAACTCAGTTCTTTGGGGGAAATTCTTTTTAAACCACAGAAGCTAATATGGTGGGAGCAAGAGTCTTTGGATATAAAGGGGGAAATAAACACATTATTATTCACGGAAGTTAAAAACAAAGTAAAGATTGACAACCCCCTATTGAATAGTCTAATTTTTACATGGAGAACATATAGAAAAATCTTGTCTCCGAAGGGATCCCCACTGGCTTTAGTTACTGACTTGGAAAGCTTTCCAGTCAACTTGAAGCATTATCTGGAGTTATTTAAAATTAAGAAAATAGCTAGACTAAAGGATTGGATGCTCAAGATTAAAACAATTCAGGATATAAAAAATATTTTGCAACCCAGTGATTTAACATGGTTAAATTATATTCAACTAGGAAAATGGACGAAGAACTGGGAAAAAAGAAATAATCAAATCAGAGAATGCACAAAATTTGAACACTTCCTATTATCGCTTGAGTCTGAACAGGAAAATTCAGAGAAAGGAATAACACGTACAATATATAAAATACTAGGGGAATCATTAGAAATGAAGGAGTTAAATACCTTGAGAGAAGCCTGGAATCGAGATCTTAATGCACAGATAGAGAAAGAAGACTGGAAGAAAATTTGGAATATGAGAATTTTGAGATCATTATCGGTCAGGATAAAAGAAAACTACTTTAAATTGGTTTCTAGATGGTATTTAACCCCAGTTAGACTAAATAGAATGAATCCTGCTTACTCTAAGATATGTTGGAAATGTGATAAAGAGCTTGGTACTTACTTGCATCTTTGGTGGGAATGTGAAATAGTCCAAAGGTTCTGGAAAAAGTGTTTTTAGAGCTAAGTAATATGATTAAGATAGATATAGATTGTAATCCAGAGATAGCATTATTATCATCGTTAACAAGTAAAGATTATGATGTTACAACAAAGGAACTAATAGCAGATTTTATGACAGCTGCTAGATTAATCATAGCAAAAAATTGGAAGTCAAAACTAGAATTCAAGATGGAAGATTGGTATAATGAACTTTGGGATATAGCTATAAACGATAAACTGTCCTGCAGTTTAAAGGTTAAATGAGGAGAAATGAAAAAAGACATTTTCTACGATATCTGGGGTAAATTTCTCGATTATGTATTAGTTGAAGGAAAAGGGAAAGAGTCCACGAATATCTCACAACAATTCTGGAGAAGAGAACTTTAAGAAGATTACTAGAAGAATAGAAGATGGAGCAACGAATAAGAATGCATGGATGGGCCCGTGGGATGGGGGTGCACTTATATTGTTTGTTGTAGTTTTTTTATTCTCATTTTCTTATGTTGTTTGTATGTAGTTTAAAATTTAATAAAAAAAATTCAAAAAAAAAAAGAAAGAAACTGGATTTAATCCGTTCCAATGCATTCCAATGGCGCTAGGTTTTTTTGGGCGATGGGGGTGGGCGGGAATACCCCCCGCGCGAACCTCTTGCCGAGCCCCGGGGAATTCCCTCCCGCGCTCACCTCTTGCAGGAGCCCCGGAGGCAGGCAGGAGGGTGCACCGGCGGCGGCGGCAAGCGGAGGACTCCTGCGCAGGTGCCAGGTAAGGGCACCCCCTCCCTGGCTCGCCCCCCTCCGTGCCTGCCTCCCCTCTCCTCTTTCCCCGACCGCCCCCCGTCCTCTTCCCGGGCAGCCGCAGGTGGTGGACGGAGGTGGCCGCGGGGGGGAGGGGGGTGGATTTTTTTCCGTTGTACGGATTTTTCGTTGTACAAACCCTCCGTTATACGAGGGTCTACTGTAGTTGCAAAGATGCAAACCACCCAGAAACCAGCCTAGCTTGACACCATCTCCTTTAACTGCTCATAAGCCTTGATTCATCAGACTGGTAGGTTTATGAAAAGCAAGTCATATGAGCTTGGGACCCATGTGTCCCAAGTAGACATGGGCACGACTTAGCGGAATTCCCGTTTCCGTTTCCGGTCCTCGTTTCCGTTACGGAACGGAAACGGTAACGGGAATTAATCCGCCAGAACTCAAACTCGAACCGACCAAAGAATAATTGGGTCTGATTTGTCGTTGTCGTTCCTGGCATCGCGGCGATCCCGCGATGCCAAGCGGCACAGAAAAAAAGTTTTTAAAAGTAAAAAAAAACCCCGATTCCCGGCCCAAAAAGCAGGCGAAAATATGCCTGCCTGAGAGTGCACCTACCAGAGGGGTGGTTTCGGGGGGGGGTCCCCGGCCTCCCCCCTCTCCTCCTGTCCCTCCTGGGAAGCGCTCGTCGTCCTGCCAAAGTCGCACCTCGCCGGCTCGCCGCCATTCAAGTGGCACAGAAAAAAAAGTTTTTTAAAGTAAAAAAAACCCGATTCCTGGCCCAAAAAGCAGGCAAAAATATGCCTGCCTGAGAGGGCACCTACCAGAGGGGTGGTTTCTGGGGGGGGGTGTCCCCGGCGTCCCCCCCTCTCCTGTCCTGGGCTGCTCTGGGGGGGACTCGCAACGCAACAAGCCGGACTCGCCAAGTTGCCATGCCATGCGGTGCGGGCGGGGGATCAAAAATGGGGCGGTGACCGCAATATTTTTTTTGAAATCGTGGAGTGGTCCAAAAACACACAAGCACCACAGAAACATGCGAAAATTGCTATTTTAAAACTGCCAGAATTTTTACAGTAGCAGTGGGTTTATCTTGCAACAAAATGTCTCCTCTGTCCTCTCTCCATTGATTTTATTTTATTTTATTTTATTTTATTTTATTTTATTTACACCTGCGCAATGATGGGCTGCCCATGGGAGTGGACCATGCAATTTTTTGGAGCCATTCCACCAATCGCATGGCCACGGCCACTGAGACTTCTGGGATGTGCCAAAAAGCCCACTAACCCTGCCCTAGCCCTAACCCTAACCCTTACCCATACGCCACACTGGGCCACAGTACACTGTCCTCTTAGTGCGTCAGAGAGGCACCCAGATGTGCACCCCACTACCCCACCCTAACCTCACCCGTAACTAGCCTAACCCTAGCCCTTGCCAGATCTGTACTTGCATTGCACACGCAAGTACGCTTCCCTTCTTAGTGAGACACAGCGGATGCAGGGAGAATCCGCCAGCCGTCACTTGTGGCTCTGGCTGACTCCTGCAGCAGCATTTGTGTGCCATGCAAACCCTGCCCGCGAGTGCCTGTCTCTGACTGATGCAGGGAAGGCACCCCAAAAAGAGGGGTGCCTCTGCCAGTCTGCTGCTGCGTCTGCAACTTGGTATGCATATCCATATGGCTATGCATGCCCTTTTGTAGCAGCGCCAGCGGGTGAGGATAGGAGGCACCCAACCCACAGAGGTGCCTCCAGGAGCCCGCTTTCCCTATTAGCGAGCCAGAGGAGGCACCCACTCCACAGAGGTGCCCCCAGGAGCCCACTACCCCCCCTAAACCAGTATAACAACAGACGAAAAACCGAAAAACGAAATGACAAATTTTTGCGAAATTTCACGAAAAACGGAAACGAGCCGACACGGGCCGCCTCCGACACACGACAACTCGAAAACGTCATTTTCCCTAGTTGTGCCCATCTCTAGTCCCAAGATATATGAAAAAGCAAGAAACATATATGTTCCACTCCGGGCTCTTTGAAATACATATCCTATAAGCCCCAACTAGCAGAATAAAGATCAGAAGCAATGGGAATTGTAGTGCAGAATATCTGGAGCATATTAGATTGGTGAAATGTGCCAACAGCATTGCGGCAGCCTGGTTATGTGCCCTTATTCTGAAGTAAGTTTCATTGAAATTCAGTGAGACTTACTTTTGAGTTGACACACCTGGGATTTTACAGTTTTAGTCCTTAGCTTAGGAGAGACTTTTCCCGATACATACCCCCCTTATCTCATCCAATTTTTAAAGCCTGCACAGCTGAATTTTTAATTTTAAAATCAAATGCCATTACTGGTGGTAGGATAGACTTCCCAGACTGACCTTCCAGCACATTCATTCATAAAGGTCTTGTGTGAATTTTATGATGAAAGAAAAAGATCTGGCTTATAAACGAATTCAACACATGGGGTGGGGGAGCTGCCTCTTCTCTTGCTCACTTCTATAGCTACAGCTGCCTTTAGGCCTATATCCCAACAAGTTTTGTGCTTAATAGCAATCATTTTGAAAACGGCAGCTGTGCTGCTTACAAATAGCAAGCAATAGATTTTTGGCATTGCCAGAAAACATCAGCCATCCCCCCCGCCCGCCTCAATTGGAAATTGAAGGAAACTCTTGGGAGAAAGATGGTGACTGTTGAAGAGTCCACTTAACTTTAACTCAGGCTGTCATTTTGTGTGTGTCCCCCACCCCTTGTTGTTGTGCATTGTGTTATGTGAGTCCAATTTTTGGAGCTGCTGGAACTAAAGGTTCCTGAAAGAAATATGTTTCCCCGGGGGCTAAAACAGCTTTCAGGCCTGTCTTTGTGAAGGCGAAGAGCTCTACTTTCATTTAGTATTTATGAGATGGGGCATTCGTATTACCCAGCGACCGGGGGATGGTGTGCACTTAAGAACCTGAAAATGAGAAGCAGCTCATTATTTTTTAATATAAAGAGGATGATGGCATATTCCCTGGCAAAGTTTGCAATCAAAGATATTGGTCTTTCTGAAGAATGCTGTGCCCCACAAACTCCTCCACCTCCTAATTTAAGCGGCTAGTTAAACCAGATCCAGTTTTTACTCTTCAGCTTGTTTAGTGTTAAAATTAGAACTGCTTCCCCCCTTTTTTAAAAATCATACAAACTTAAACCATCTAATAGCACGTAACAAAACAAAACCTTAGAGAGAGAGAGAGAGAGAGAGAGAGAGATGGTGCTCTGCCTTCCCACTGGGACCATTTTGGAGCCATTATTTATTTCATTTATTTATTTAAAATATTCCTATTCCACATTTCTCCCCAAAAGGACCCATGATAATTTACATCACAAAACAGCATTTAAAAGCTAAAAATAAGAAATATAACATGATTAAAACGAATTAAACAAATACATTAACTACGTTCAATATTTAAAAAATTAATATCCATCCCACCTTGTATAGATGGGACCATTTTGGAGTTAAATCCATTTCTATCCCCCTTTGGAAAACCCATTGGTTCTTGCAAAGGTGTATGCCCCTGCTTCTTGATTAACACAAATCAATCAATTATTGTCATATATGTGTAAATATATTATTCTTACACATCAGCTAATCGAATTAGACCTTTTTATCAAAATTAACACAGACAGAAGGTTGCTTTTGAAACTCCTGAGCAGAACCGAAGAAAAAAAGAAATCTACTGTTTTGAATCATAATGCTTATGATGCAAATGAATCCGTGCAAGATTAGAAATACCCAGGATTTAATGGTTTCTGATGAAGAAGCCTGATCTAATATTAATAATTATGTATTGTGAGGATGATTCCAACATGGCAACCTGTCATGGGGTTTGTCTTTAATATCAGGCAATTCCTCCACTCATGAACCCATAACCAGTGGAGGCAGCAGGTCCAAACAAAACTCGTTATTAGAACTTTCTTTAAGAGTATGAACAATAACTTCCAAAGGTACAAACTGCTCCAACTCACCCAGCAACGTAATCTCATTTCACACTGGGTCTTCCAGTTCTAAAGTCATTCTGGGTAGGGAATGACTCCAAACCACTCGCGATCCGTTGGCCTCGTCGCTGGTGTCCTGTGCCCTGAGCATAGTGTGCCACAACACGGAAGTCAGGCCCACTCCACTGCTGGCTCCGACATGCCTCTCTTCTCCATTTCTCCAGGACACCCTTCTTCCAAAGACCCTTGATGCTTGGAAATATGTAGACCTTCCATTCTATTGAGTCTACCAGCTCCCTCATCCATGCCTCCACTTCCAGAATCCCTTTCCCACCTTTTCCTCCCCTTTTATTCTCCCCCTCTTCCTTCCACTCATCTTCTCCCTCCTGAGTCAAGAAGAAACTCTTCATTGGCTTCTCCTTCTCTCCTTTCTCCAACACTCATTTTTCTTTTCCCAAGTGGAGGAAAGAAATGAGGACACTCACATCACATTCTTCCATCTTAATGGGAGGGGTGGGCGGCTCAGTCTGTGTCAACCTTCTTCCCATTGCTCTGGTCTCACAAAACCCTTTATAAAGTTTTTTTAAAAAGAATATAGAGTTCTCAGAAGTGGTTTACTGTTCCCTTCTTTTAGGTATGTTCTGTGAATTATCACAATCACTATATGTCTGAAGAAGTGGACGTGTCCAAGAAATGTTACATTAAAATATGAAGGTGCCACATGTTTTGTGTCTTTTGTTTTGTTTTGTTTTTCTTTGATTTTTGCCCACAATCACAGTGAATACTTAGAGCCTGCACAGATGGGTTTATAGGTTGCTATTTGAATTTGGTGAGGCTTGATTTAAATCAAATGACACCATCCATGCATTCTAGCTCACCTCTTTTTTAGAGCTGACCTGCTCCTTTCTGGCACAGTGCTAGGGCTTCTGGGTTTTGGTGCATCATGTGAAGCCTGTGTGGGTACTTATTTTGCACCCAAATGGAGTTGTAGGTAGTGTTATCAAAGGTGATGTATTAGGTGAGTTGTGAGTTTTTAATGACAACAGGAAATTCCCCCCTCCTTTATTGCCACTTGATGTTAAAAAATATTTTCCTGTGGAGAAAGAATAAATATGAGAAGGAGAGACTCCTTAAAAGGCTTGGATCTCAAGAGCTGTACAGGGCAACCTGAGGACAGGATATTTTAGAGATGGCTCATTTATAGGGTCGCCATGAGTCAGAAGTGAATTGACAGAGCATAACAACTACAAAACAACATGAATGCAGTGCTAGCTTAGATAAATGAGATACGTTGGCAGTATTATGTGTACCATACTACTATGCTAGGCAAATGCGGTGCTGTTTTGCTATGCCATTCACATTTACACACACACAAAACGGGAATGGGAAAAAAGTCACTCATCCCTGGTGAATGATGGCCACCAGAAAAGGTGTGGAAATTGTCTATGTCAGAGCTCGTACCTCAAATTCATTGACAGATGACAGTATCTCTCCCTCTCATCTATTCTCTAGGCTACATGCTTGATTCTTTCAGTCTTTGGGTCATGTACAGTATTTCTTTTTGTTGTGTTTGTCAGTGTTGTAAAGCCCAGCTTCTCCAATTAAAAGGGTTATATATGAAGTGGAAGATCTCAGCCCAGCAACTTGAACATCAGCTAACAATCAAAACAGTGTACTGGTTGGATGAACAAATAGCAGCTTCTTGTGTTCTGTTCTTTGATGAGATTTGCAGAGCATCCTACTATTATTTGGGGGGCAGATCAGTATCTTTTGCACAATGGTCCAGCACAACACAGTTTCAATGAAAAATGAAGCCTCTTTCTCCACAGACGGTAATAATGCCACAGCTGTATTTGAAGGGGAAGATGATTTACAAGACAAACAAAAGGCCACTGTGCTTCATTAAGATATACACTGACTCTGTATTATGTGGAACACATCTGTGTTATATGGAATTTGACATCTCATGTCTTGGTGGATTAGACAGGTAGCACTTGCTATATATATCTTGCTGTCTTCTCATACTGCAGACAGTACAATATATAGTATCTTCTTTTCTTGTGCTTTAGAAATATTTTATTTGGCAGAAGTGTCAACAGGTATGACTATGTAAAGGACAAATTGTCGTGGAAAAGTTTTTATATTGCTGAAGGCCATTGTAAACATACAAAGAACGATCAAAACACTTTGCATCGTATTAGTATTTGGTGCCATAATACATATAAAATAGAACCCTTGTATTCAAAGGGGATTGGTTCCAGGCTATCCTGCGGATATTGAAATTCACGGATAAGAGCAAACACTCTTATCTGAGAGTGACAGTGGTGGTAAGGTGCTGGGGGCGAAACCCTGGACAGCCCCCCACCCCTGCTGGGCAGCACAGTGGACTGGGTGGCTCAAACATTGCACTAATACACCACCCGGTAAGCTTGAATGGCCGGGGGTGTCCTTGGCCATGTGAGCTTCCTGGGTGGCAGACCGGGCAATGCAGTAGCATGCCTTGGCAGAGAGGCATGGAGATCCCACTTAGCAGCCGCAGCAGCATAAACAACAGCTGTGGTGGTGGGCAGCAAAACTCACCCACTCTGCTCTTCTCCTGCCTTTTTGCTTGCTTGCTTGCTGGCCAGCCGGCCGGCCTAACTTCATAGAATCATAGAATCATAGAGTTGGAAGAGACCTGAAGGGCCATCTAGTCCAACCCCCTGCCATGCTGGAACCCCCATCACAATATTTCTGACATATGCCCATCCAGCCTCTGTTTAAAACCCTCCAAAGAAGGACACTCAACCACCCTCCGCGGCAGCATATTCCACTGCCGAATACATATATCATGAAGTTCTTCTTAATGTTCAAATGGAATCTCTTTTCCTGTAGTTTGAAACCATTGCCGTGAGTCCTAGTCTCTGAAGCCATGGAAAACAAACCTGTTCCCTCTTCAATATGGCATCCTTTCAAATATTTAAACATAGCTATCATATCCCCTCTCAGTCTTCTTTTTGAAAGGCTAAACATTCCCAGTTCCCTAAGCTGTTCCTCATAAGACATTAACTCCAGACCCTCAACCATCCTGGTAGCCCTCCTCTGCACCCACTCAAGGTTGTCAACATCCTTTTTAAATTGAGGCACACAGAACTGGACACAGTACTCCAGATGGGGTCTGACAAGAACAGAATAGAGTGGTACTATCACTTCCCTTGATCTAGACACTATGCTTCTGTTGATACAACCAAGAATCGCATTGGGTTTCCTGGCCGCCGCATCACACTGCTGACTCATGTTCAATTTATGGTCCACCAAGACTCCCAGATCCCTTTCACAGGTACTATCCTCCAGCCAAGTATCCCCCATCTTATATTTGTGCAATTCAATTTTTTTACCTAAATGTAGTACCCTACATTTCCCTCTGTTGAAATCCATTCCGTTAGCTTTGGCCCAGCTCTCTAGTCTGTCAAGGTCTTTTTGGATTTTCATCCTATCCTCTAGGGAATTAGCAGCCCCTCCCAATTTGGTATCGTCTGCAAATTTAATTAGCATACTCTCTATTCCTTCCTCCAAGTCATTAATAAAGATATTGAACAGCACTGGACCCAGAACAGAACCCTGGGGCACCCCACTGGTCACGTCTCTCCAAGCTGAAGAGAGGCCATTTATGGTCACCCTTTGGGTGTGATTAGTCAACCAATTACAAATCCACCTAATAGTAGCACTATCTATCCCACTTTCTACTAACTTCTTAGCAAGAATACCAAGGGGAACCTTATCGAAGGCCTTACTAAAGTCCAGATAAACAATATCCACAGCATTCCTCTCATCCACTAGGCCTGTAATTCTATCAAAGAAAGAGATCAAATTAGTCTGGCATGACTTGTTTTTAAGAAACCTGTGTTGACTTCTTGTAATGACAGCATTGTTTGTTAAATAATTGCAGACTGACTGTTTAATAATCTGCTCTAGGATCTTTCCAGGAATTGAAGTCAAGCTGATTGGGCGGTAATTATTTGGGTCCTCTTTTTTCCCCTTTTTGAAGATGGGGACAACATTAGCCCTCCTCCAGTCAATGGGGACTTCCCCTGTTCTCCAGGACTTCTCAAAGATTATTGCCAATGGTTCTGAAATTACTTCCGCCAGTTCTTTTAATATCCTTGGGTGTAATTCATCTGGCCCAGGAGACTTAAATTCATTTAATGTTTCCAGGTGTTCCTGTACCAGCTCTCTACCTATTCTATGTTGCAATTCCCATCCTACCTCATCTAGTCTTTGTCCCAGTGGATCTCTTTCTTCCTTTTTGGAGAAAACAGAGGCAAAGAAGGTGTTGAGTAGTTCTGCCTTTTCCTTGTCTCCTAGCTAGCACCTCTACCTCTCGCCTCCCTTTCCCCTTTATTCCCCTCCCAGCGGCGCCTCTCATGATAACTGGGGCCCCTGGCACCCTGCCTGTCTCAGGCCACTGATTCTGCTCACTCTTGCCCCTTCAGCTCCCAGCGCCTTCCTGGCTCTCACTCACTCACTCTTGGCTACCTGCTCTCTCCTGCCTGCAGCAACCGAAAGATGAGAGTGTGAGTGGGGTTTGTGCCCAGGTAGAAGGTTTCAGCGCCTGGAGTGGATGGTTTCACCGCCTGTAGTGGCGGCTGCTGTTGCTGCTGTGGCTGCCAAGGGGGATCTCCACACCTCTCCACCAAGGTACACTAGCTACTGCATCACCTGGTCTGCCACCCAGGAAGATCGAACCACCAGGGACACCTCTGGCCATTCAAGCTTACCAGCCAGGGCATCAGGTGGTGCAGCATATCTGCCACCTGGGAAGCTTAAATGGCTGCAAGCATCCCACTTCCACCCCACTGATCGCCAACAGTGGATAACTGAAGCCTCAGGTTCTGAATCAGTGGATACGGGGGTACTACTGTACTGTATTTTATTCCTATGTACAGACCTGTAGAAAAAGGCAGTTCAGGTTGTAGAATATCTTCCACTGTATAGAACCTAACACACTTTCAACGAACTGTCATAGGTTGGATTGTTTCAAGGAGCATAGACATTCTGACAAGCTATTTTAAAACACTGAAGATATATTTTGTATATATATCCAGAAGTTTAGTTTAAAAACTTCTTTTCTCTATAGCAGAATTTGCAGTTTGGCTTTAAAACCCAAATGGAAAATATTTAATTATTTGGTGTATGAATCACTGTTATAAGTAATTACAATTTGGCTCAGCCAGTTCCTTTTATTTTTGCTGTTTAACAGGTATCTACCCAAAGGGCAAAAAGGAAGAATATGGGAACTGCAAGACCAGTCAGCCTGACAGCAACCACAGGAAAATTCTTGAGGAAAATGTAAAGCAGTCACCCTGCAAGCAACTTGAAATTATTGCATTAAGAACTACAAGTCAACACAGATTTCTCAAGAACAAATCCTGCTAGACTAATGTTATCCCATTTTTTGATCAGGTAACCTCCATGAGAGATGGTGTGAATGCTGCAGATGTAATATGCATATCTTGACTTCAGCAAAGCATTTAACTAGCTGTGGGGTGGATAGAACAATTTTCTCTCTTCAGCATTGCCGGGGTTGAGGCACTAGATCCCTGTGTAATTCCAAATCAATGTATAACTTTTCTGCCCCTGCTAAAAAATTAAGTTGCTACAGGGAGAGGGGGGGAGGGGGGGAGGGAGAGAGAAAGAGAGTCTGGAAGTTTAGTCATGGCAACTAGACTTCTTTTTCTTGAGAGATTGAAACATTTCGTGCTCATCCAAACAGCTTCGCCAGTCTGAAGCCTTTTCCTAACATTCATCCATTAAAACATGATTTTAACTTATTTGCCCACCAATATCAGCACTTTTTATTTATTTATTTTATTTTATTTTATTTTATTTTATTTTATTTTAGAGTATTTTTACATCACATTTTATTTAGTTTATTTGCAGTGTACTGTATTCCTTAATTGTTGAAAATTGCCCACAGTGACCTCGCTGCCAGATAGGCGGTATAAAAATCCAATAAATAAATAAATAAATAAATAAATAAATAAATATAAAAGGGAGAATTATATGTTTAATACTGCCACCATTCATTAGTATAAGCAAAAATACCGTTGCTTGATCATCTAACCTGACAACAACAACTACTACTACTACTACTGCTGCTGCTGCTGCTGCTGCTACTACTATTACTACTACTACTACTACTACTTTATTTCTATGCCGCCTTTCTCCCCAAAGGGACCCAAGGAGGCTAACAACAATAATTCAATACAATACTATAAAAATAATACAATACAATACAATACAATACAATACAATACAATACAATACAATACAATACTATACTATACTATACTATACTATACTATACTATACTATACTATACTA
>JAHTLZ010000015.1:20515565-20532226 GCA_023846285.1 Phrynocephalus versicolor
TATACTATACTATACTATACTATACTATACTATACTATACTATACTAAAAACTTTAGTATTGATGTACTTTTTTTCTTAGACATACAACAATCTCATTTTTTTAAAAAAATCTGAAGTTCTGTTGCTAGTCACTGGCATGTTCCTGGGAAAGAGACGATGAAAAGAAAATGGCAGATAATATTCTGATGGCTGTGGTATGACAGAAATAATGTAGGGAGGAAACATATTCTGTATTGATGTCCCTCTATATCTACACAGCTTGAAAGGAAACAGAGGAAAAGAAATGAAGGACAGTCTGGTCTCTTCCACACATGTGCACCTTGATGACAGGAAATTGATGCAGAAATAGGAAGCTTAGATTCCTCAAGCATACATTTACCCAGTAGAGGAAAAAAGTACAAGACTGATTTTCACAGTTTGCATAACACAGATATTCAGCATTCTGGAGTTATTTTGCTTCATCAAAAATGTCTCTTATAATTTGGCTTGTAAATCAAGGGATCTTACTGTTGCAAAAAAAATAAATGGGGAAGGGAATGCTATAGTAACAATTCCTGGGACAGAAAGAATTCAGGACAAAGTAATTTGATAATTCCATCTTCACCCCTTTCCCAATGATATTTCTCCTGATATCATTCTGATATCATTCTGTGTGATCCTGTATTATTTTTTACTCCCTCCACTGAATCTTACACAGAACAGCAGCAGATTAAGCCTTTGAACAGATGGTCAGATCGGTAGATAAAAAGCACCACCACATTCTAGTCTCTGGAAGATATTGTACTCTTTAATCCGTTGAAATTTAAGTATATTTTCTAGATTTAAAAGGTTCAGTTATAGCCCTGGTTCCCAACTTTGGGTCCCAAGATATTCTTGGACTAAAAAGTCTTGAAGCCTTCACCACCACTAGCTGTGCTGGCCAGGATCTCTGGGAGTTTGGTTCTAAGAACATCTAGTGATCCACGGTTGACAATCATTGATTTAGAGCTTGGAGTTTGGGTGGCTGAGACTTTAATATAAGTTGATGTACGGAAAGTGGATATTTTCTTTATCTTAGTGACTCAGAATACTAGGCTGATGATCGGAGTGTGTAAATATTCTTCACTACTCTGTACTCTTAAGCAAAATATAAAAGTGCCTTTCAAAATATAAAGTATAGCAGTCTTAAAGGTCATAAACCAAATTCATAATGGTTTTTCCTTTTTTTCCCTTTTTTTTTTTTTTGAGATGTCTGAGTCACCTGAATCGGACCTCATATGGACCTTAGGTTTATGAAGGCTCAGTGTTTAAGCAGTCCCAAGTTAAGGTATCCTTCATCTGATTAGTCTTGGACCAAGTAAATGAGATGGCCACATTTTGTCTGTCATGAAAGGTAGGAAGTGTTGATTTTTTATTATGACTTTGTTTTATTTCTGGGAAAATATGAAGGATATGTGATGCTTCCAGTCTCTTCTACCAGGATTAACATGATTGGCCAAGGATATCCCTCAGTTTCACGGTGGCTCTGCTGGAGGGTATTTCATCTAACCATATCTCTTGAGCCACATCTGGCCTCCAATCTATATAATTTATTGACATAATCTATTTTAGTACTGTATTTTAGGTGCTGCCAGAATCTATATTTAGAGTAATTTCTGAAAGCTCTGAATACAGGAGATTGGAAAGAGACAATGTATGATGGACCTGGCAGATGTGAAGGAATCAGTAGCAGTTTTTTCTTGGACAAAAGACAGCAAACTCTTATTTTTTAAGCACTCATGAAACACAGTCTCTGAGATTCTATTTCTGCCCCCTGCTTAGCTAATAACAGGATGTTATTATATATATCCCCAGTGCTGGCTGCCCTGCACTGGCTCCAAGTTTGGTTGTGCATCAACTTCAAGGTTTAAACTATGACATAAAAGCCCTAAATGGTTTAAGAACTCGCTACTTGTCAGAGCGCCTTCTCCCAGTGAAAGCTGGCCATAATACTGGATCTCCCCCGGCTAGGCATGAATTGAGGCAATTAACACTGTGAGAGGCCCGAAAGGCAAAAATCAGAAATAGGGCCTTTTCTGCCACTGGCCATCACCTATGGAATAATCTTCTACCAGACATCTGCCTGGCCCCATCTTTGGTTGTTTTCAAAAAAATTATTGAAATCTTGGTTATTAAAGCAGGCATTCCCTCAAATGTAAATGTAGTGTTCAACCATTAAAATATGGTTTTAACTGATTTGCCTGCCATTTTGCGGTTCATATACTGTGGTCCTGGTATATTTCAGGACTGCAGTATATGAAGGTAAGGGCTCCTGGGGCAAGCTGTGTGAGCCTGCTTGGAGCCTCTTGCATTTTTCCCTGTCCTGGCACTGTCCTGGCTGAGCCTCCGATGGGCTCCTCAGGCCTGTCAGAGGCCCCAGAAGTGGTTTCCGGTGAAGAAGAAGAAGTGGCTTCTGAAAAAACGAAAGTGCCTTCCAGATCACCCAAAACTGCTTCTCTGGCCTGTCAGAGGCCCCAGAAGTGGTTTCTGATGAACCGGAAGTGCCTTCCAAAAAAAAAAAAAAAACCAAGAAACGGAAGGGCCTTCCAGATAACCTGAAACCACTTCTGAGGCCATTGGAGGACGTTGGAGGTCCCCGAAAACCGGAAGTGCATTCCTGAAACAACTTCTGAGTAGAGATGGGCACGACTAGGGAAAATGACGTTTTCGAGTTGTCGTGTGTCGGAGGCGGCCCGTGTCGGCTCGTTTCCGTTTTTCGTGAAATTTTGCAAAAATTTGTCATTTCGTTTTTCGGTTTTTCGTCTGTTGTTATACTGGTTTAGGGGGGGTAGTGGGCTCCTGGGGGCACCTCTGTGGAGTGGGTGCCTCCTCTGGCTCGCTAATAGGGAAAGCGGGCTCCTGGAGGCACCTCTGTGGGTTGGGTGCCTCCTATCCTCACCCGCTGGCGCTGCTACAAAAGGGCATGCATAGCCATATGGATATGCATACCAAGTTGCAGACGCAGCAGCAGACTGGCAGAGGCACCCCTCTTTTTGGGGTGCCTTCCCTGCATCAGTCAGAGACAGGCACTCGCGGGCAGGGTTTGCATGGCACACAAATGCTGCTGCAGGAGTCAGCCAGAGCCACAAGTGACGGACTGGCAGACTCTCCCTGCATCCGCTGTGTCTCACTAAGAAGGGAACCATACTTGTGTATCGTGCAATGCAAGTACAGATCTGGCTTAGGGGGACAGAGGGTTAGCGCAAGGGCTAGGGTTAGGCTAGTTACAGGTTAGGTTAGGGTGAGTATTGGGGTGCACCTCTGGGTGCCTCTCTGACCCACTAAGAGGACAGTGTACTGTGGTGTATGGGTAAGGGTTAGGGTTAGGGTTAGGGCTAGGGCAGGGTTAGTGGGTTTTTTGGCACATCCCAGAGGTCTCAGTGGCCAAGTGGCCATGTGATTGGTGGAATGGCTCCAAAAGTTTGCATGGTCCACTCCCATGGCCAGCCCATCATTGCGCAGGTGTAAAAAAAATTAAATAAAATAAAATAAAGTAAAATCAATGGAGAGAGGACAGAGAGGAGACATTTTGTTGCAAGAAAAACCCACTGCTACTGTAAAAATTCTGGCAGTTTTAAAATAGCAATTTTCGCATGTTTCTGTGGTGCTTGTGTGTGTTTTTGGACCACGATTTCAAAAAAAATATTGCGGTTGCCGCCCCATTTTCGATCCCCCGCCCGCACCGCATGGCATGGCGAGTCCGGCTTGTTGCTTGCGAGTCCCCACCAGAGCAGCCCAGGACAGGAGAGGGGGGAGGCTGGGGACACCCCCCCCCAGAAACCACCTCTCTGGTATTTTCGCCTGCTTTTTGGGCCAGGAATCGGGGTTTTTTTTACTTTAAAAAACTTTTTTTTTCTGTGCCGCTTGAATGGCGGTGAGCCGGTGAGGCAGTGACTTTGGCGGGACGACGAGCACAGCCCAGGAGGGACAGGAGGAGAGGGGGGAGGCCGGGGACCCCCCCTAGAAACCACCCCTCTGGTAGGTGCCCTGAGCCCTCACTAAGGCAGGCATATTTTCGCCTGCTTTTTGGCTGGGAATCGGGGGTTTTAAAACTTTTTTTCTGTGCCGCTTGAATTGCGGCGGCCGGCGGAGAGTCCGGCAGCCGGCTTGTTGCGAGCGACTGCGAGATGACGAGGATTTCCCCCACCAGAGCAGCCCAGGACAGGAGAGGGGGGAGGCTGGGGACCCACCCCCGAGAAACCACCCCTCTGGTAGGTGAACTCTCAGGCAGGCATATTTTCGCCTGCTTTTTGGCAGGGAATCAGGGTTTTTTTTTTTAAAAAAAACTTTTTCTGTGCCGCTTGCTTGCCATCGCGGGATCGCTGCGATGCCAGGAACGACAACGACAAATCAGACCCAATTATTCTTTAGTCGGTTCTAGTTCGAGTTCTGGCGGAGTAATTCCCGTTACCGTTTCCGTTCCGTAACGGAAACGAGGAACGGAAATGGAAACGGGAATTCCGCTAAGTCATGCCCATGTCTACTTCTGAGGCCTCCAACAGGTTCTGGGAGCCGATTTGAGGCCTGTTCAGGGCAGTGCCAGCCCTAAGGTAAGTGTATGAGGTCCCAGACAGCCATCCTAGTCCCAACCTGACCCAGCATCCACATATTGCAGATTTTCCTTTATTGCAGGTCAGGTCAGGTCCCTATCCTCTACAATAAGCAGGGGATTATTGTACTGAATTTTTATTTTATTTTATTGTGTGAATTGTATGGGTTTATTCTATGTTGTATTGTATTGATTGTTGTTAACAAATAAATTAAAACAAATAAAATAATATAATAATAACGGTGAGCTGCCAAGTCCATTCTTATGGTGACCCTTTTCAGGGTTATCTAGGTAGAGAATACTCAGAAGTGGCTTAACATTTCCTTCTTCTGGAGTCGTCCTGGGACTGTGCAGCTTGCTCATGGTCCACGTGGGCTGACTCTACTCACAAGGGGCATAGTTGGGAAATCAAACTTCCAGACTCTGGCTCTGCAGCCAGTTATCTAACTCACTGAGCTAACCAGCCAACAGGTCTCTGAGTCTGTACAGTTCTTCTCTGACTCAATAGGAGAGTTGGGGAATGAGGGAGACAGCTACCTGGTGAACACCGTGTATGATTTTATAAACTCCAATCAGGTCACCTCTTAGGCGCCGTCGTTCAAGAATGAAGAGGCCCAGCCGTTGCAACCTCAGATGGTAAGGAAGCTGTTCCAGTCCCCTAATCATTCTGGTTGCCCTCCTCTGCACTTTTTCCATTTCCATAATATCCTTCTGGAGGTATGGTGAGAACTGTACACAATACTCCAGATGGGGTCTCACCATAGATTTATAAAGAGGCCAAATGACACTTGCTGACTTATTTTCTATACCCTTCCTAATGATCCCTAGCATTCAGTTTGCTTTTTTCACTGCTGCAGCACACTGGGTTGACACCTTCATTGAGGTATCCACCAGGACACCAAGGTCCCTTTCCTGGTTTGTTACGGGGCGTTCTGACCCCATCAGATTATAAAGGTAATTTTGGTTTTTTGCCCCAACATGCATCACTCTGCACTTGATAATGTTGAAGCTCATTTGCCAGTGGTTTGCCCACTCCCCCGGTGTCAAGAGATCCCTCTGAGAGTTAAAGAATTAACAGGGTAACTATCTCCCACATGCTCCAACTGTCTTACAGAGACAGAATAGATGTGGGCAAACAGTATCTTTACAGATATGGCTTCCTTCCCTCTTTCATTTCCCACTCATAATTTCCTCTTCTACCTTGGGTAATAAGCAATCCCTCTGAGTTTCCTGAACAAAGAAGAGCAATTATGGCCTGTGATTAAAAACCCGCCACAACGTGATGTCTGTAAATCAAGATAAGGATGTAAGTGCAGCTCCCTTTTCTCTGTCCCCTTCGGGGGTCGAAGGCTTAGCTCTGGTTCAGTTTGTGGGGATATTTGCTTAGGATGTATTTTACTGCTGAATGTCTTGCAGGAGAGGAACTGAGGTAAGTCCTGGGCCTGTAAGCAAAGATAAGGACTGAATTACCAGGAAAGCTGGAT
This sequence comes from Phrynocephalus versicolor, assembly GCA_023846285.1. NCBI lineage: Eukaryota > Metazoa > Chordata > Lepidosauria > Squamata > Agamidae > Phrynocephalus > Phrynocephalus versicolor. The sequence goes on from JAHTLZ010000015.1 coordinate 20,521,618, forward strand.
TTAAAACTGGCCAGTTGTCAACTACAGATACTGTTTTTTTCTACAGAGCTTGTTTATTGATGGAATAACTATGATTGTTTTCAGGTATGCAGAAAAACAGGGATTATTAGCATCCCTGAATTTGAGATAAGGCAGTTTCTTAATGTTTAAGTGCGCAAATAAACAAAATGTTTTTAAAAGAAAAAGGTATAGAACCTAAGACAATATTTGTGTTTTCTGTTGATGTCTCCCTGTGGCATTTTTCAAAATTAGTAATTATGTTTCACTGGTAGCAATTAATAGCACAGTACCTCACTACTTTAACAAATTTAATGAACACATATTTTCATGCACAATATTTGGAAATTAATCTAAATCTTTAGTTAAATTAATCTTAGAAATCAATCAGTTATGCTGCCTTCTTCCACTTGGGAGATTCAAGACAGCTCACAATTAATTAAACCAGAATAATTATATAATATCAGAAACGTTGTGGGATATAAAAGCAAAAATCTACTAGTAAGTCACAACTAGAATAGGCACAGGGTAGATTTGGTGAGTCAGTTCTTCCATAAGTTCCAGTGATACAACAGACCTACTCTACTTAGAACTTACTACTGGATTTCCACCAATATTTTAAAACAATTAAAGAGATAATAGTACTTTAAAAGTGTGAGTTAAAACACTTAGCGTACATCTCTAAGATCAGTCGAACTGCATCCCTTAATAATACTTGTTTAGAAGGGCATGAATCAGAAAACTGGCAATTCATTTTGATTTGTGAGTAAGGTTGATGAAGCATAAATAACAAATTTATGATTTTTCTTATAAATCAAATTGATTTTTCAATTCACTTTGGCATTTAAAATTGTATAAAACAGCCCATAAGGAACCTATAGACAGAGGAATCTTCTTTAAAGGTTTGAAGGGAAACTTTCCTGGGGGTACCTCTTTGTGGGCTGTTTTATACAACCTATCTATACCATACTTGAAGGAATTAAAGAGGAGACTCCAGGTGGGAGGTGTGAAGTGGTTCTGAGAGGACTAGAGATCAATGAAGGACAGCATGATAAGTGGCAGATAGATTGTACCTAAATCTCCCACCCCTGTTGAGAGAGGGGTTGACAATACACACATGAATGGGTTCCCTCTGACCCCTCTCTCAAACCACCTATCTTCACTGTCTAATATGTGTATATCCTAATCTTTTAATTAGTGTATTTTCTCCTTCAGATAAAGGTACACCACTGATTCTGGTTCTGAGCTGCTGCCCTTCCTGTGCTGGGTCTTCCCCCTGTTTAGTGGCTGTTTGGTTTCTCCAGTGTGCAGCGCTCTAGCTTTGCACACGCCTCACTGCATTGGAAAGCATATACTATATTGCTCCTCTTGTGCTTTGGTGTCTGGTCTTGGATAAACTACTTGGATGAGTAGCGAAACATTTTAATCCCATGAGAAAAGAAGTCCAGTTGCCATGACTCAACTCCCACATAACTGAGCAAGTGATTTCAAAAACAGTGCTCACAATTTTTGCAGCAATTTCTCAGACGTTTTGGTGAAATTTAGTGAAATTTCTCAGAAGTTTGGAATAAAGTTCTTTTCCACTTCTTCTTTGAATGATTAAAATTAAATTCAAGAGACAGAACATTCAAGTATAGCATCAAAGGTATACTGGGAATTTGATTTTCTACCTACAGTCACATATGGCTATAGGCATACCAATTTTAAATTCCAAAGAGCAATAAACTGGTGAAGTGAAAAATATTCCTTTTGATATACAATTAAATAAATTTTATGGCTCTAGCTATTTGGCTCTCGCAGCTAATCAGAATTACGACACAGACAAAATATTCGTTTGTTCAAAAGACACTTCCCTTTAAAAGAGAAGGGTTAATTCTGACATGTCCATAATATTTCTCATTCTTAGATATGTGTGCACCAAGCTGCAGCCCCCAGCCAAACCCAGGGCAGCTTCACTGACAGCGGTGCAGCAGGAAGGGAGGGATGACAGCTGTCAGAGTGAAAGAGGAGCAGCTGCTGCCACCATTTCTGCCTCCCCCATGTCTCATGTGGTGTTGCTGGTGGTGGTGTGGTGTTGGCGACAGCAGTGGTGGCAGTGGCAGAGGTGTTTGCTGCTACTGCTAGTGCTCCTGCCCACCCATTCCATGCCCTGGCAGGGGACACGCTCTGCTCATGGCCCAGAAACCACACCCCTGCTACAGTGATCCACCTGTGGGAGATTCCCCTTCCCTCCCCAGATGGGAGGCACTAAGTGAGGCCCTTTCTTCACCACCCCTCCCTTGGTCGGTCCTACCCCCACCGCTGCCCCACGCACCTCGGTGGTAGGTGGGTGAGGGTGGCTCCTCAGCGCTGGCTGGCTCGGATGGAGGGAGGGTGTGCCTCATTGCTCTGCGGCCACCAGCCAGGAAGAGGCCTCGGTGGGCAACCTGCCAAATCACCATTCCTCCTCCACAGGCCGGGCCTGGCCTCCTTGCCCCCTGCCTGTCCTCTCACCTGCTCTTCTTCCTTTGCCGCCCTGTGTGCATACATACCGGTGTGCACACATACTCCCCGCTCCTGCAGGCAGATTGCTCTCCCCCTCACGTGCACCCTCTTTGGATTGCCATTGGGTGCAGTGCCAACCCGGGCAGCCAGTGGGAGTGGGCCAGAGCCAACTCTGCCAAAATGCACCTTGGGCACATTTGGAAAGGTGTGCACGATGAAAGCCTCCCTGACACCCACTGCCATCCAGAACATTTCCAGGAAAATAAATGTTCTGGGTAGACAGTGGGACAAAGGCTGGAAAATGGCAATGTCCCAGCCAAAACGGGACACTTGACAGGTATGGGATGGAGCGCTCCCATTGAGCCCATTTTGAAGACCAGCTCTATGATCATCATGGTGGGTGATTACTCTCTAGCACGTTTCTCATCTCTGTGGTCTCTGGTAGGTCCATTTACTCTCACTCTTTTATTCAATGAAAAGAATCAATTGTTCAAAGCAATTTTTTTAACAGCCAGGTCAGGAAGCCTCCGCTGGTGCTGCAGCTGGGGCTGGGACCTCCAGCAGGTCCAGAGGCCTCTGCAAGCACCGGAGGCTTCCCAAGAGCAGCATGGCATGGAGACCTGGGGTGGGGGACTTATCTTTGCATTTTACTTTCCAGCCTTGCAATTCCAGGCCTCCCAAGAGCATGTACCAGGACCCCAGTATGTATGGAGATGTACCAGGACCCCAGTATGTATATGCAAATATTTTTCACACATACATACCTATAAAAACTAGGTGCATCTTATGGTCCTGTGCATCTTATGGAGTGCAAAATGCTGTTAGTGTCAAATGCTGCTCCCACAAATACTCTTTCATTTCAGAAGTACATAGTCAGGTCAATTTGTTTGTGTTTTTGTATTCTACTGTCATTAGAACACATGTAGTCATTTCTAGCAATTCTTAGATAAACATGACCTATATACAAGCAAAACCACCACAAATAACTTCATAATTTCAGAGGAATTTCTATTTGAGGTAAATGATGTGTGTGTGGTGTGTTGAAAAATGCAGATGTTAATTTGAATACATATAGAATATTAATGAGATGCACTCACTCTGCTTATTGAATCAATCTCTGCAAATGAGTGCTTAAGATTAAAGTGACATTGGCTTTTTCATTATAAAGAAATGATCCGAAAGAAATACTGTCTTTTCTAACTTGGGGTCAATCCAATTCACTACAACCCAGATGTTAGATCTTTCACAAAGCCTTATTAAGCCAGTACAAAGGAGGCAGTTCAACAATGAAAGAATGGCCAAATATTCATCTAAAATAAACTGGAAATAGTGATACACAAAGCTATTTCTGAATTCTATACATCCTTTCATCATTCGGTAGTTGTTCTCCAAAAGGCAGCATAGTGAATATATATATACACCAATAATTACTTCTGAGAGTGTTCTTTCAGTGAATTCCTTTAAAGCTTTTGGCTGATCTAAGAGGGCCCTGTTAAATCATGGGTGAAACCAAAAATTGGAGCTGGGCAAAGAAAATTGCTAGTTATAGAGCATAAGAAGTACATAATCAAATCAAGAAATATTTGAGGTTCCAGTCTTCTTACTAGTATTTATATGCTTGAATTATCATATAGTTCACAAACAGAACACACATCATATACCTACCTACGATACTTCAAAATCATATATTCCTGTTGACTAATACCTGTGATTATACTTGTATGCTATAAAGGTTATTACAGACAAAAATGGTAGCCCTATGCTATAAACACCTACAAACTGAGATTTGAAGTGCCAATTAATGACAAAGAGATGGGCTCTGGGGAACTTACAGCTATTATTCTCTGTGAGTGTTTGAACTCCTACTGTGCAGCAAAAAGAATTTTGATCAGAAATTCAAAATTCTGTAACATACAGCTCATATGCCAGAAAGCCTATCAGACCCAGTAACTGGGAGTGAAAATCCCAACTGTGCCTCCAAGAAGTGAGGTCAGACAAGATGAACATGTGTGGCTGGTGGGATTACACGGCCTGCCACTTGTGCAATGTCCATCAAGGTGCACAATTCCATGGTACCATGATAAGTATGGACTGTTACACCAGAACATTTTGAGCACTTTATGCCCAGAAAACCCAGGGAACAGTTACCATGAGATGTAATCAACTTGCTAACACATAATTATCATTATATACTTATCTGGAAATAAGACAGCTGAACACTGTGGAATTTATTTCTGAATGCAGATGCATAAGAGCACTTTGATATTTACATATTTATTTCTTACATTTCTGTCCTGCCTTTCCACTAAAAATAGCACTCCAGGTGAGGACTTGGAAACTGAATGGCACTTGCTTTTCAAAAATGAAAAATACCAGGAAGTGTGTACCAGAAAATACAGCAAGAGGTGCTCTAAACTAAAGGAGATACAGAGAGGATTTCAGACAAATACTTTGGTGCACACTGTTAGGGCTGGATGTACGCTGGAATAAATTCATTTAGCCTCTTTCTTGAGTATTCAGATTACCAGACAGTCTTCATCTTTATCTACACATATGGCTGTTACATGCTGCCGTCCAGTTGGCCTATCAGACAGTGAAGTATTTAAGCACCAGCTGTTGCCCAAACTGCTGCTTTCTTTCAGAGGGCAAAATAATTAGCCGCCTTTGGCTTTGTTTTGAGTCTATCAGTAGGTTCAGACATCATAAACAAACAAAGTGCAAAGAAATCTGCCCCCGATTACTCCTTTTTCTTCAAAATAATACACAGCACTAAGAGAAACATTTAGTTGTCTGCTATGCTATAAAGGGAGCAAATATTTAATTAAAATTGTATGCTTCCATGCTTCCATTCCAACAAAGAATGTCCTGAATTCTGCTTCAAAAATAATTGCCAAAGGAAATTATTTACTCCCTGTTGCTTCTTTAGCAGTCTGAGCTAATAATTACAACAGGGAAATACAATTATTCACTACCTATGTTTTAAAATCCATATCATTTAATAATTACCAGGATGTGCACATACTTAATCATAAATACGTGAGGTATGTGCCCATCTGCACAGTACTTGAATCCTGCCTGGATCTAAAGGGAACAAACAGACTAAGCTGCTATTGTTTCACCTCAGAGCTGTGGCTCATCTCATGACCTACTAATCTGCTCCTGGAGGTTACAAAGAGTAATTTAGCCAAATAATGCAGTAATCAGTATGATATGTATGCCACTAAACTCGTATAGCTTTCACATGACGGGGGCTTTCTATTATTCACACACTACAAGCAAAGCTGGGAAGTTATACCAGCTGCCCTACATGACTACTGTGTACAGCAGCATGGTATGGCAGAATCTACATGGCTGAACCTTGGCACAAACATTAGCCATAATCCTGTTATTTAACATAATAAATTGCACTAGAGTAGGCCTATTAAATGAGTGGGATGTAGTGAATCAACATGTCTGTATTTTCTATTGATTCAGAAGTCTAGTACAACTGCAGCCTTCTGTGCTATAAGTTGCACTTGCAATAAGATCAATTGGATCAATGGAGTTTATGGTATCAGCAATCTCAAATCCCCATTGATTCCATGGGCTTACTCTGCTGCTATTTACTACACAAAGCAACAGAATTTTGGCCAGTATTATGCTTCCTTCTTCTGATTGTATAGGGGCATGGTGACTTTATCAATAATGCCTACAGACGACTATCTCTCAGTGAATTTTGAATTGCTGTATTGATCTTCTACAAAGATCACAGAATCATAAACTAAATGAATTGGAAGAGGCCTAAACTTTTATTGCATCCAACACCCTCCTCATTGCAGGAATCCAAATAATAGTAGATGGCTGTTCATTTTTTTCTTGAATGCCTACAGTGTTGTTTTGCTCACTACCTCCCAAGGAAATTGGTTCCATCGTTGTCATACTGCTCTAACAACTAAATCAAAACAAGACCATGGGTATACCTTCATAGGCTGCTAGTAGAAAAGCAGAGAGCACAAGCCCTCTTTTTCAAAGCAGGTATAAAAGTCCAAACATGGCAAGGGATGTAGTTTGCCAGGAGAGAGTTCTTAAAAGTTCACATGGCAAGATAGATGGCAGGCTTCTTCTTGGAAGGCACAGAACAGCATGGTCCGATGGGGCTGGACTTTTCAGGCCATTCAAACAAAGAGCTGCATAGTATGGGCACCTCCCTCTTGCTTAAAACCATCACCTCTCTATTGGCTGTTTTTTATTTTTCTACTAGCAGCCTATGACGGTATCACCCATAGTCTAGTTTTGCTTTTGCTGATTTCAAAGGCTGCACGGCTCTAAAACTGTTTTTTTCTCTAACAACTAAGAAGGTTTTCCTGATATTCAGCCTAAATCTCGCTTCCTGTAAATGAAACCATTATTCCACCTCCTGCATTCTGGGATTATTGAGAACAGATCCTGCCCTCCTCTGTATGAAAGCATTTAAAGGTGCTATTAAATTCCCCTCTGCCTTATTTTCCAGTCCCCTGATAATCCTTGTTGCCCTCCCATTAACTTGTTCCAATTTGTTTGCATCCTTCTTAATATGGTGTTCCGAACTGGAACACAGTACTCAAATGAGATCTAACCAATGGTGAGTAGAGGGAAAGCAGTAGTTCATGAGATATGAAGACTGTACTTCTGTTGATGCAGCCTAAAATAGCATTTGCCCTTTTTGCAGCCCTATCACAGTGTTGGCTCATATTCATTTTATGATCAACAACAATTCCAAAATCCTTCTCACTTGTAGTATAACTGAGTCATGTGTTCCCCCATCTTGTAACTGTGTATTTTGTTTTTTTATTAAGTATAGAAGTTTGCACTTATCCCTGTTAGATTTCATTCTGTCATTTTTCAGCCCAGCACTCAAGCCTATCAAGATCCTATTGGATTTTGTTCCCATCTTCCAAGGTATTAGCTGTTTTACCCATTCAAGGAGAACCACAAGTGCTCATCTCTGTTTATCCTTGGAAGGCTGGATTCTGTAGCAACCCAAGCAGGCCCTGCAGCACTTCAATGAGATTATCAGTCCCTGTTTGTCAAACTACATCATGCACAACAACCACAAAAGCAGCCACCAATACACATGTGCTTTGGGTTCTGCTATTTTCCCTGAGAAAACCATCCCCAAAACTTTCCATGTATCTGGGGTTGCTTCTATTATTTGTGCCTGTGTTAACTTGAAGTTGCTTTTATTAAAAATAAAATAATGCCCCCACCCTGACCATGGGTTATTTACTGCCTCCATGTTATGTGAAAAAGCCACCTTGAGGAAACTACTGCTTAAGTTTGCAGCATAGCCTGCTGGCACATGGATATACTGACTTATATTTGACTGCGATGTAAAGCTGCTGCCACTTTTTTTTCTTTTTTATTATCCCTTGAACATCCATCGCTGTGCATAGAATTCTCTCTTTCTCTCTCTTTCTCTTTTTGCTTCTATGAATTTCTGCTTTGGGTTAGCTAGTCTAACACTTGTCCTACTGATCTTTTAGTAGCATCAACCCATATAGTTTCAGTCTTTCTCTACCCCTTCTTCCAATCCAATGTTACCATTATCTTCTTCCTAGTGTTTTCCTGAAGATGTGGGGTCTACTTTTTGGGTCCGGAAATGCCGCTTTCCCCAGCCAACTGCATCTTCAGAGCATAGGCCAACAATTTGCATGTTCTTATTGACAGTGTCCTGCCATTGATTTTCAGGTGGTAAGCAGTTTTTGCGAAGGTGGAAGAGGCTGTTCCAAGGACATTCCATACCAGCAAATCTGGCTTTCTCACATCTTCTCTGTAGCTGATACCACACCTAGTTGCTATTGGGTAGTATCATATGTGATGTGGTTGAGTAGGGAGATACCCAATATCCAATAGAGCATGAAATGAAGATAGTAACAATCTGAAAATAGACGCCTTTACGCAGGTGGTTAAAGAGGTGGAACATAGAGTCATTAAAATGGAGAATTAGAAACTATGAAGGAAGAAAAAATAAGGACCAAGATAGACTAATGTTGATAGAAATTGATAGAGCATTGTACTTTCTGAGAATTCAAAATGTGGAAGAGCACAAAGGAGAAGACTTAGAGCAATTAATAACTGAAGAACTGGCCACGCAAACAGGATTAACTAAAGAAGAATTACAAGCTATAGATCTAATATACAGAGTAGGGAACACATACACAAGAAAGAACAAGCTACCAAAAGAAGTGCACATAAAGTTTATAAAGATTTCTTTTTAAAATTCCACTGACAATCTATTGGTGTCATGACGTGGGCCACCCATTTCCATTTTAACAGAGTTATTTGTTCTTTTACATCTGTTATGTGGCAACTCTCGTACAACAATACCAATAGAGCTGGATAAAGAGGCATTCATCATCATATTTATAGAGCTAGCTACTTAGAACTCTACTTAGGGACATTGGACAGTTTTGTTATCTTTCCTGTATATTTTAAATAAACAACATTAAATAATCCTTGCATTGTTTCTGTGTAATTTATGAAGGAAATTGGGAATGCAGGGAAGTTCTTGTTCAGAAAATCAAACAAATAAAATTTTCACCTGACTGTAATCAGGCCTAGAGATGGGCATGAATAAAAAAAAAATGGCATTTTGTTTGTCGTTTGTCGTTTGGAGGGTCCGTTTTGGTTCGTTTCCGTTTTTCGTGAATTTTTGCAAAAAAATCATTTTCGTTTTCATTTGTTTTGTTACCATTTCGTTACCATTTATTTCATTTTTGTGATTTTTTAAAGGATTTTAAGCAATTCACTCATATTGCAGTAACGGAAACGAAACGCATGACAAAATTTCCGGTGTTTCTGTTTGTTTCGTTTCATTTTAGAGACTAAATTTGTTTGTCGTTTTGTTATGTAACGAAACGAAAAAACAAAAACAGAAACGAAAAATTGTTGGTTTCGTGCCCATCTCTAATCAGGCCTCTCAAACCAAACAGCACTATATAACTTTCCATATGACGGATGACAGTCTTTAAAGCCTTGTTAGTTCCTTTGGCTGACTTAATAGGAATTACTGATTTTCTGAAGCCACCAGGTTGCTTATAGCTCTTCTGTTTCTAAAACGTGTAAGGCCTGGGCAATTGCACTTTCTTTCATGAGCAATGCAGTTATTCTATTCTGTCACACTGCTGCAGCTCTAATTTAATTGTGCATAGCTTGTGTTTAGAGACAGTGAGAGAACAAAATGTCAATCACACAAAAATGGAATATCTTCAGACTCCCCAAACATTCACTAGACATATTCACCCAGCGGGATGCTTTGAAATTACACAACATTCAGTTACAAAATATTATGTTTTCTATCCATACCAAAATAGCATCTGTTTGATATTTAACTCATGTTGAAAATGAACTCATAACAAACTGGGGTCCTCTGTTTACTTTTGTTTCCTTTGTTTGACTATAAGCTCAAGCATAGAAAATGAAATTAAATGGAAAGGATGTGGGTGCTCTTTAATTCAGTGCCTCTCCATGCTGGGGCAGTACAAGCAGAAGAGTACAGTGGTACCCATGTCTTGCGTGTGGTTTTCCATTTGGCATGTAGCTGGCTGTGCAATGATGAACTAAAGAAGCTTTGCTCAGACCCAGCATAAACCATTTTACTTCATAGAAAATTTGGGGATGCATATTCTACAGGATTCTCAGTCCTATACACAATATATATCCAGTACGGTATACAATGCCGGCAGAATAGCTCAGTACATTAGCTATCTGATTTCAGAGTCAGAGGTCGGGAGTTCAGTTCCCTACTTTGTACTCCCAGAAGAGCTAGCCTGTGTGAGCTTGGGTAACTCCCAGAATAAGGGAATGGCAAACCACTTCTCACTACTCTTTTCTTTGAAAACCTTGAAGAGGATAAACATAAAGAGGATGTGATGGCACATGATTATTATTATACAGACATACAGGTTCTCCTTTCATTAGACCATTGTGCTCAGCGCTTTGACATCAGTGTCATGGGGAAAGATAAAGCTGTGCCATTCCAGGGCCAAGATTATAGCTAATATACTATCTGGTTCTCTGGTCCTCATATTCCCCTATCCTCTAAGCATCTTCTCTATTTATTTATTTATTTATTTATTTATTTATTTATTTATTTATTTATTTATTTATT
>JAHTLZ010000015.1:20532236-20628954 GCA_023846285.1 Phrynocephalus versicolor
ATTTATTTATTTATTTATTTATTTATTTATTTATTTATTTATTTATTAGATTTTTATACCATGCCATCTGGTCCGAAGACTACTCTATGTGGTTTGCAGTAACAAACAGCATATAAATTATAAGTTAAAAATAACCAAACATAAAGAGCATTAAAAATACAAGTAAATTTAAAGATACAAGATACAAAATACAATGTTAATAACAATCTAGAATGAATAAAATTAAGCTAACAAAATAAGTAGAAGATCAATCACGAAACAGACAGACATAGCAAGAGGTGGAAGAGGACATTTTTCAGATTGAGACGATGCAAAGAGCAAGAGTCAGGGAAGCCTACTCTAAACCACCAAGTTTTTAACTGGCGTTTTAAGATTTTAAGTGTGGGAGCTGTAGATATCTCTATAGTGCATTGGAAGGTGGGTATGGATTTGTGCTGAAAATTTAAGATGGCTGTCTCAATTTTTCTTGAATGTCTTGAAAACTCGTGTGTTCCTACAATTGTCATAATGACAAAAGCAGGTTCTTTTCTTTCTTTGGCCTTTTCTTTCTGCCCAAACCCACAAACAAAATGAGGTTTGCCAGGCATAAACCTCAAGGAGAAGCCATGGTTCCATGTTGAAAACAAATGCTTGCTAGCTTAAACATTGATTTATTGGTGTCTTAGAATTAGGAACTATGATTTGTCGCTGGTTTGTATCACCAGCTGTTCATATTGAAACAGTAGCTTAAAAGTGCGTGAGTGAGGAACAGACAGAAAATATGAAAAACCAACTGTGGATTCTCAACTACAGCATGGCATATCTTTAGCAGAGAAGTCTGAGTACCTCACTAAATTATAAATCCCTGTACAGTAATACCTTGGATAAAGAATGCCTCGGATAACAAATTTTTCGGATAACAAATGGAAATTTCAGGTATAGGGCTGCCTCGGATAGCAAATGTTCCCTATGGGCTGCCTCGGATAAAAAATGTTTTATAATGCCTTGCAAAAAATGTGTATCCTGAATGCATTGCAGGATGCATAGTTTATGGAGGGGTGGAAAGAATCAGAGCGTTTTTTTTTTCATGGTGTTTTGGAGCTATTCTGGACATGTTTTGCTGAAGGATTCGGACCTTTCAAACTTGGTAAGATAGAGAGCTAGCTTTTATTAATCTTTGCACTGCTTTTCTTTGCATTTTTGGATGGAAGAGGCTGGTTTAGTCTTGCGGGTTTCATTTCTCCATGTTTACAGTCTTTTTTCATTGCTCTGCAGGCAAAAATGGGCTGGGTTTTTTCTTCCAGATTATGTTTGTTTGTTTGCATTTTCCCCCATTGCACTTTGGGTGGGAACACACTGAGGTGGTCTTGCTGGTTTCTCTTCTCCATATTTGCATTGCACTGCAGGGGGATGTTCTGGAGGGTGTTCCAGCACTGCAAGCCTTTAAAGTGCATTTTATAAAGAGTTCTGGGGGGGGGGACCAGCTTTTTTGTGTTTTTCGGATCTCCGGAACAGATTAATTGGTTTCCCATTCATTTCAATAGGAAACCACATTTCAGATAACAAATTTTTCAGATAACAAATTGCCTCTGAGGACAAATTAAATTTGTTATCAGAGGTACCACTGTATTTGGTAGGATGGAGGCATGAATTTAAGAGGTACCACATTTCTGTAATTAGTGTAGTTTGTTCAGTCATGTTCGGGATAATTCCCTTCTTAACAAACCATGACAAGTACATTCAATGATTTAACATTACATGTGAGTGTGGCCATTCTATACCAGTGATGCTTTCAGTGCAAGAGCACTATGGCTCTCTTATAGTGTTCATCAACCAACTGACTGCTAAGTATATGTACTTTTCATCTGAAATTGGCTGCATTTCCATGCTTTGATGTATTTAGATGTCAAAACTCACCTTGTAAAAAGAGGCTTCACTATAACTCAGAGCAATCTATCTGGTTTTACTGCCCATGCATTGCACTTTTATATAGCAAGAGATCTGTTAGATAGTAGTCTACCTGGCAATTTTAATATTGTAGCATTTGACATAGCCGCAACACTGTATTATTAATAGAACCCTCAAGGGCAATCCTTTTAATTTAAGAGCTTTCTACATTCCAAATTCATCATGCTAGCAGCAGGCAAAATGTGCAGTGTTATCATTCACTTTTCTGTGTAGAAGGACAGCTACTAATATGCTACTTAGATTCAAAAAGCAACCCCATTCGGAATTTCTTTATGTGCATGCTGTTCACAATTTACACTACTCAAGCTGAAGGCGAATTCAAAATCTGAACAAGTGTCTTCTTCCTATAGCCCAGCACTAGGCACCTTGTATTAAAGTGTGAAAAGCATGGATATAAAAAAAAATCATATGGAAATGAAAAGTATAATATATCATGACAGTGCCGGCTGCATTATCATCATTCGTAATTGACAAGTTTGAAGTCACTTGGCTTTACATCGCAAAGAAGGTTAAATGTACTCAGATTCCAGAAGATCAATAAGAAAAATTATGATACCATTTGAACTCCATTCCCTTCCCACACAACCATCATTTTATTTTGGTCCTAAATCCTAATACCCAAAGATACCCAGTTTATTGAGGTCATGTTCCCAAATCTGTTCTCAAATCCCTACATTCAGTTCTACCCAGATGGGTGATGTTAGGTTTGTTGGTTCCAATGGCTCTTGAACTGCTCTCTTTGCTACAATGGAAGGTCCCTATTAGACATGGGCACGACTTAGCGGAATTCCCATTTCCGTTACTCGTTTCCGTTATGGAACGGAAACAGTAACGGGAATTACTGCGCCAGAACTCGAATTCGAACTGACGAACGAATAATTGGGTCTGATTTGTCGTTGTCGTTCCTGGCATCGCGGCGATCCTGCGATGCCAAGTGGCACAGAAAAAAAGTTTTTAAAAGTTAAAAAAAACCCCGATTCCCGGCCAAAAAGCAGGTGAAAATATGCCTGCCTGAGTGAGGGCTCAGGGCACCTACCAGAGGGGTGGTTTCTGGGGGGGGGTCCCCGGCCTCCCCCCCTCTCCTCCTGTCCCTCCTGGGCTGTGCTGGGGGCAGGCATCCTTGTCGTCCCGCCAAAGTCACCGCCTCGCCAGCTCGCCGCCATTCAAGCGGCACAGAAAAAAAAAGTTTTTTAAAGTAAAAAAAAAACCCTGATTCCCGGCCCAAAAAGCAGGCGAAAATATGCCTGCCTGAGAGTGCACCTACCAGAGTGGTGGTTTCGGGAGGGGGGTCCCCGGCCTCCCCCCCTCTCCTGTCCTGGGCTGCTCCTTGCAAACAACAAGCTGGACTCGCCATGCCATGTGGTGCAGGCGGGGGATCGAAAATGGGGCAGCGACCGCAATATTTTTTTTGAAATCGTGGTCCAAAAACACACAAGCACCACACAGAAACATGCAAAAATTGCTATTTTGAAACTGCCAGAATTTTTACAGTAGCAGTGGGTTTTTCTTGCAACAAAATGTCTCCTCTCTCCTCTCTCCATTTATTTTATTTTATTTTATTTTATTTTATTTTATTTTTTTACACCTGCGCAATGATGGGCTGGCCATGGGAGTGGACCATGCAAATTTTTGGAGCCATTCCACCAATCGCATGGCCACTTGGCCACTGAGACTTCTGGGATGTGCCAAAAAGCCCACTAAACCCTGCCCTAGCCCTAACCCTAACCCTAACCCTTACCCATATGCCACACTGGGCCACAGTACACTGTCCTCTTAGTGGGTCAGAGAGGCACCCAGAGGTGCACCCCACTACCCCACCCTAACCTCACCAGTAACTAGCCTAACCCTAGCCCTTGTGCTAGCCCTGTCCCCTAAGCCAGATCTGTACTTGCATTGCATTACTACACAAGTACGCTTCCCTTCTTAGTGGGACACAGCGGATGCAGAGAGTCTGCCAGTTCGTCACTTGTGGCTCTGGCTGACTCCTGCAGGCTCGGCTCGGCAGCATGTGTGCCATGCAAACCATGCCCGTCAAGGCCTGACTGATGCAGGGAAGGCACCCAAAAAAGAGGGGTGCCTCTGCCAGTCTGCTGCTGCGTCTGCAACTTGGTATGCATATCCATATGGCTATGCATGCCCTTTTGCAGCAGGTGAGGAGAGGAGGCCCCCAAGCCATGGGGGGGGTCTCCAGGAGTCTGCTTTCCCTTCCTTCCTAGCGGGTGAGGAGAGGAGGCACCCCCCCCAAAAAAAGAGGTGCCTCCAGGAGCCCGCTTCCCTTCAGAGCGGGCCAGAGGAGGCACCCACCCCACAGAGGTGCCTCCAGGAGCCCACTACCCCCCAAACCAGTATAACGACAGACGAAAAAACGAAAAACGAAACAACTATTTTTTGCGAAGTTTCACGAAAAACGGAAACGAGCCGACACGGGCCGCCTCCGACACACGACAACTCGAAAACCTCATTTTCCCTAGTCATGCCCATCTCTAGTCCCTATTCTAATGAAGCACCACAACAAACTTTTCCTTAACGTCTATCCTGTAAAATGAAAGAGCTTGGGAAAATTTGGAAGAAATCTCAGAATCTCCAAGCCTGCTTTGCTGATGGCTGGGGAATTCTGGACGTTAGAACACAATGAGAGAAACTTACTGCTGTGTAGCTATGACTTCATGGACTCCAGCCCATTGCATAAGACACAAGTTGGCAACAGGCTGTGAAAGCTTATAGTAAATAAAGCAAGTGAGCCTTAAAGGTTGGTGGCATAAGACTATTTGTTATTGTAGGGAGCTGGGATTCTGGCAACTGTATTTTCCAAATCCCCCCTTCAACACCCCTTTTATTTTGCGTGCGTGCGTGCGGCGCGCGCGCGCACACACACACACACACATGAGCAAGACTTGTACTCACTATTGGTGAACAGAAATCCTTGGGTAAAATGAGAAGGCCCCCACAATTTGGGATCAGTGCATAGCACTGTGGTTGCTGTGCAGTTCAAATCTGAATCCTATCCAAGCATACAGGAGGTAGTTCAGTCAAATGGACTATTTTCCTCTCTGTATTTCCATGTTCAAAAGAGAAACTATACTTACTCAAGGTACAGCAGCTGCTAAATTACTGAAAAGCTCCCACTCACTCATACATCTCACATATTTGCCAAGGAAATCATGTTCTTCCCCCAGGAGTCAAGTTTGTCTCTTCATTTTTGCTTTACTTCCTTCAGTCTTTGTCAGCAGCCAGTAAAGAGCTTTCATTCTCATTACTTCTACCCTGTCAGACTCTTAGTCCTTTGCAACCAGCCCATTGGTTGGCGGTGGCCTATTTGCAGCAGGCAAAGTCCCCTCTTATCAAAGTGACCCTTTTTGTTTTGCTTAGGTCAGGAGGGCAACCATCCCCACAGGAAGATGGAAAGTTTCCTCATTAACTTTTGAGGCAGAAGGTAACATCAGCAGTAATGACAGACACAGAGATATCTGGCACAAGATGGTACTTATTGAGAGCTTAATACTGAGTATACTAGCTTAGCAAAGCATACCCTTCATGGAGCCAAAGGTTAATTGTTTTTTAATAAGAACACTTAGTAGAACATTGCAATAACTAGCAAAACATTTTCCTAGTTCACCCATGAGTGCTCAAATAAATGTTTAGAACAAGACATGGGCACAAAATGGAAAAATAGTGTTTCAGTTGGTTTTGTTTTGTGGCTCATTGCATTTCAAGAGGGGCCACGGCTTTAGGAGTAAAGTCACAGCCCCCGCTCCCCACAGCATGAGCTGTCAAAACCAGCTGGATGGTGGTGGCGAGAATAGGAGAGCAGAGCAGGGTTTTAAATGTGGTGCCACCTTCTCCGCTCTCCCGTTGCCACTACTGCCACCCAGCTGTTTTTTGACAGGTCAAGCTGTGGGGAGGGGCTGACCTGTCAAAAAATATCAGCTGGGTGGTGGTGGCGATGGCTGTGGCTGCAATGGGAGAGTGGCTGGTGGGAGGGCTAGTGTGCCCCCTCCCTGGACTAGGGGGAAAACAGCTTGCTAGCTCAATCTGGAAAACCAGGACCAAAGCTGCTGCCACCCCTCATTTGCCCACAGAGACCTGAGCAAAGGAGGGGTGGCGGCAGCTTTGATCCTGGCTTTCCAGTTCTGAGCCAGGTGAGGGCGGCCCTGGGTGCCAGAAGAGGAGTGGCAGCCTTCCTGCCTGGCTGCCAGAGCACCTACATAGGGCAGGTGAGCCACTGCGGTAGCAGCAGTAGCAGCAGGCCAGCCCCTCTGGGGCAGGAACCAAGCATGTTGCTTATGGAGAAGAGGCAAGGACAATGGCCGGAAGGGCCACCTTGACTTCTCCAGCAGAGTGCAAGGTAAGATGTCACCAGGATAGCTCTCCGCCAATGCAGCTGGGTCCCTTCCTGCCTGCTTCCCTCAGAGTTTGGGGGATGCGGGAAGACACCTTGCCATGCCCAGCCATGGAGGGCCCAGCCTGGCCTGGGGCACTGGGATCGCATTGGATCTTGGAAAGTGCAACTTGGGAAGAACTTTGCTCCTGCTCCCGCCGAGCGTCCAGCGAGGCTGCTTGGGCAAAGCCAGCCCCTCCTCTGTGTATGTGTGTGCACATGCCCCCTTCCATATCTCTTCCTATGTGTGCGTGTTTGGGTGTGTGTGCGCACCTGTGCCCATTGTGTGTGTGTGTGTGTGTGTTTGTGTGTGTGCTGGCTTGGCTTTTTAGAAGGGCCAGAGGAAATGGCAATGGCGGCAGGTCAGGAGGGAGAAAGAGAGACCACAATGGCCAGTTTGGCTGCAATTCTCCAGTTGCTGCCAGAGGCTCTGTGACTCCAGCTGCCATCACTGCCGCCACTGCTGCCGTCCTTTGCCTCCTCTTGCTGCTGTTTCTAGCCTCCAGTGCAGCCCAGGTGGAGGCAGAGAGAGAGAGAGAGAGAGAGAGAGAGAGAAGGGGCGACTGACGAGCTCGAATGAGTGGCGGTGGTGGGTGGGTGGAAGGAAGGAAGGAAGGAAGGAGGAAAGCAATCAAGCACAGATTACCCTTTCCTGGCTGAGAAGGGTAGAGCAGAGCAGGTTTTTCAATTTTATACCACAGCAGCAAGGCTGCTACACAAAATTAAAAACCCTGCTTGGCTCTCCGGTTCTCATCACCACCTCTCAACTGGTTTTGACAGCTTGAGATGTGAAAACCAGCTAGGTGGCAGAGGTGAGAACCAGAGATCAGAGTGGATCTTGCTGCAACCCCTTTCCTGAAGCGAAACCCGGCAGCTCCTCGGTTCGGTTTCGGAACAAAAAAAAAGCGGTTCATTTTGTTTCGTGATGACATGTGGTGTGCCGTTTCGTAATGTTACAAAATGATGAAACAGTGTGTCATTTTTGTGTGTCCATCTCTCTATTTAGAACGGTAAAGTTATGCCACACTTCTGACCAGTCTCTGTGATCTGTGTTCCTGACTAAATGTTTCTGTTATGTGCCACCAAGTCACATCTGGCTTATAGCAAACCCAATAGAAATGCAAAGCTAACTGAGATGTGTCAGGAGTGGTTTTACCACTTCCCTCTCCCCAATGACTTCCAATGTCTTGAGTGGTGATTAGAACCAATGTCTTGAGAATCCCTGTTTGTCAGCCTATCCATTACACCACAATGAGTACATTCATCAAACGCTTACGTGTGTTCAGGATTCTACCAGGACATTTAAGTTCAGTGTTTTGAACTTGATACTGTGCCAACACTGAGAATCGTCATACAGAAAGTTGTCAGTGAGGAAGCCGCCACTATATATAAAATGGTGACTTGGTTTGTCCTTAACAAGATGTTATGGGAACTTTTGTCCTTGTCATGTCAAGTATGTGAGAAAGAAAAAAGAGATGTGAAGGAAGGCATCTTTTTTTTCTCACATATGTGTCATGACCTCTTTCTAAAATCAGGCGAAGTATAGAACAGTGTTGGCAAACCTAAGGCATGGGTGCCAAAGATGGCACTCAGAGCCCTTTCTGTGGGCACCTGACATTGTCCCTTCACAGCCACCTGTATTCAGGTTAAATTGCTGTATTGGCACATAGCGAAAAATTAGTGGGTTTTGAATCACAGTTGGGGCACTCAGTCTATAAGGTTCGCCATCACTGGTATAGAATCTACTTTGACCCTACATTATGCAGTTTCAGATACACCTCCAAGAACCAGGCTATGTTATGTCACTCGCATTTTGAATTTGCAGTGTGTGTGTGTTTTGACACTTTCATGTGGGGTAGGACACATAAAGGCTAGAGTTGAAATATTCAGCCTCTTTAGTATAAGCCATAAAGAATAGTTCCCCATTAGAGCTTGTGTACTTGAAAGCTACTGGAATCTGTTGTACATTAGAGACAATGATGTTATGGGAAGCCTAGAACAGTTTTACTAAACAAAAAGCATGCTGACATTTTAGCCTACACTCCTATACACTTTTGAGCTTTTTGAGTAGAGCTAGGCATGAACCAGAAAACCCACTGCCAGCTCCACCAAAAAAGTTTGTTTTTTGGTTTCCCCCTCTTCCCCTCTCACTGTCCTGTTGCCTTCCTGGCTTCTCATGAAGCTTCTACCACCACTGCAACCATTCTGATAGGTGGAAGGTCCAGGTCCTTGAAACCAGGGCTGCTCCATGTGCACATGCATCCACCACTCAACAGAGTGGCAGGTGCCTGGGCAGAAGCAGCAGGTTCTGATAATTGCAAGGAACCAGCTTTGCTGGATCAGCCCAAAGACCCATCTAGTCCAGCTTCCCTTATCTCACAGTGGCCCCATCAAATGCATCTGGGAGTGCACAAGACTAGATATCTGTTTCCTGATACCACTCCCTTGCATCTGGCCCTTGAAGTACTCTGATTTTAAGACCGGAGATTACACATCTCCATCATGGTTTGTAACCTGTGATGGACTTTTCCTCCAGGAAAGCTGACAGGTAGACACATACACTCTCACAGCTGGCCCAGTTTAAGGAACTGGGTGAGCTGTTTCTGTGCAGGCACTCCCACTCAGCTGAATGATGGCCACAGGTGTACATGTAGCCGGCTGGGGCCTGCTGCCTGTCGGGATGGCAGTGGAGGAGGAGGAAGAGGCAGTGGTGACGGTGGCAGCTGCAGAGGAAGTGGTGGTCATGGCAGCATGAAACCACAGTAGGAAGCTGAATGGAGCAGTGGGAGGTGGAGGATGGGTGGGCATCCCATTTCTCCAAACAAAACGAAGTGCCAAAGGAGGGGGGGAATTGGTTCTTCATTTCAGCCAAACAAGTTCTGAACCACAAACTGAAACACAAACCAGCCCAGTAACTAAAAGTACCATAGACCTTGATTTTTTAAAATTCCCCTTCTGCATATTTTGTTCCCGTTCTTCTGTTTCCATGGGATAGTTATAACAACTTTAATACTTAGTTGAATGCCAGACAGCTTGAAAAGGCAAAAGATATCAAGCGTCCTTTGGGCCACACTGAGAGATTTCTAAACCTTCTCCAAAGGACTTTTAAATTTAAAAAGAAAACTGCTATGTGCATAGAAAATGTTCCTTTCGCTTTCTCCTATAAATGACAGTATGTTCGAGGTTACATACTGACTCTGTGACTGTGCTGTGCATATTTATAGTTAACGCAAACAACGCCTCCTTGATGCCAGTGTAAGCGGATTAGCCTGGATCTTACTTCAGCACTCTAAAAACCTTACTTTAAATATTAGTTGCTAGCAACAGACCAATCCAAAATATTAGCAGTTCAAAAAGCCATAGTTCCTCTTAAATTTGAGGAGAAGCAAAAACCCTAAATCCATTACGGATTAGGTCCACTGTTAACCAAAAACCTAACACATCAATCACTGAGTTGCCATTTTAATTTTCCTCCCAGTAGCCTAGAATATGAGAGTGTAGAATAGATAACACTCATTTATCAGCCCTTCAGTGCCTTAAGTCTACTGGCATTTTGACATGTAAAATGGTTTAGGCACAACCACAACAGATGATGACCTTTACCAAATAAACACTTCTTCTCAAACATTGTCTTCCATTGTACCTAGAGTGGTGTAGTATAGTGGATAGAGTGACAAACTCCCTGGGTTCAAATACCTTCTCAACCAAGGAAACCCACTGGAAGTGAGTGGTAAAATCATTCCTTAAATATAAGCACTCTCTTGGGGCCATGATAAATCAGTTCCAGTTTGACAGCACATAACACACACATACCTTCTCTCTTTTGTACGCTACTTCATCTGTAGTACAGATACACCTAGGAAATTATAATTGTTCCATATGTCCTGGAGGAAAGTTCTGGAAGGTGAAGAAGACTCATATTCATTTTCCTGTATGAGTTTTCCAACCATCCACATGCACACAGATGTATTTCCAACACAGGATAAGTGTCCTTGTCTGAAAGACTTCTTGCTCTCCTGTGAGCCTTTCCTCCATTGCTTCACAGGCCTCATCCTAAGTTTTTCTGCCTCTTGCAGAAGTGAGATGGCTGACAACCCAAGATAGTGCATTTTTAGTGAAAAGTCCCCCCAGGAACCTATTTGGGTTGCTACCATGTGCGGCTAAGCCATGTTAATTTAATATGCACATGGGACAGTCCACACTGACATATAAATATGGTGCTATATGGATCAATAATTGTATGGTTTGGATCGGGGGGGGGGAGACCTTGTCTACAAGTATTTCAACATAGAATGATCCATCCTCCCCTTTAAGGGCTGCCACTCCTTTCTGGGGCAGCAGTGGGGCATTCATTCTTTTTGGCATGCTTGTTGCTTAGCTTAAAGATAGCCACCTCCAGCAGCTTCTTCCATCATGGCTGCAGATTCCAAAGCAGAAGAGAGAAAGAGGAAGAACAAGGGAAGGGAAGGGAAGCAGGGAGTGGGGAGGTAGAAAACATAGCAGCACTGACAGAGGGAGAGAGGAGTTATGTGGGTGGAAATAACTTCCCCTAAGCATCTGCAGACAACCAGGGTAAGCATATAACTGACAGCTGTTTGGACTACAAGGGGTCATTTGCTGTTCAGATCAGGGAAAACACTAAACGGCACATTACTTCTCTCTCTGACCTCAAAAGACCCTTTTTTCCTGATTCTCTCCACCCCCAGCATGGCCAGTCTGAGCAGTCCCTATATGTACCCAGGAAAAGTAAGATTTTCCCCCTTGTACTGGCTCTAGGATGATGTGTTGGCATCGTAATGCATCTAGAAAATGTCATAGGACTTCCCCTCCCAATCAAAAATCATATTAAGGTATGGGGAAAGAGATGCTGCTTTACTGCATACTTGCTTTTGGGGATTCTCCCCTTCCTTTCTGTCCTGCCTTTTCTGCATAATAACGTGGTGACCTCAACCATTGCCTCAGTAGAGTGAACATCTTGCTAAGCATGTGCTGAGCATGCCAGCTGAATGCTGAGGATTGTTCATTCCCCCTTGATTTTAGTGCACCATTTCCCTTGTGGAACATGGTTTGCCCATTCCTTAAATATAGTAGAGATTTATACTGCCATATGCTTGGCCTGAAATCAGCTTTATGGCTGTTAAGAGCCTTAGATGTGACCCTGGGGGGGGGGGGAGAGAATTTATCTGGAATACACGGACACACCCTATAAACCTCACATTGGACTGACCAACAGAAAAAGCTGCAGTGGAGTGTCAGAACATCTGCCTTGTAACCTTTACATAGGGTAGTCGTTGAGACTGAGTGGTTTTAGGAGCTTTAGACTGAACTTTTGGAGGGAACTCCTGTTGGGCTCAAAAGAGTACAGCATGCTAGAGCATTTGAAGCAGACCTTCCATTTACACACAAAACTAGAAAAGAAAGGTTCAGGTCACACCCACAAATAATTGGCATTTGCACACCAAGTGAAAGGATCTGCTGTTTAAATCTGCCTTAAGAACATCCGTTTCTCTCTCTCTCTCTCCTGTCCTTAGGAAGTGCATGTTGTTCTTGTACAGTCATGTCAATACTGACTTGTGACCCTAAAAGGGCTTTTAAGGAGTGATTTTACTAGTTTCTCTCCTCTTGTGACTTTCCATGGCCAAGTGGAGCCCTCTATCCAATAGGACACACTGGGAATCCAGGAATGATATGGTTCTGGACAAACAGTTCTTTTTGATCTCTCTCCCAAAGCACACTAGACCTCAGGGCCACTGTGTCAAGGGAAGTGGCACGAGAGTCCTCTCCCCCACCTCCTTTGAAAATGGGGGAGGGGAGAGGAAGGAGTAAATCAAACTTCTCTCTCTCTCTCTCTCTCTCTCTCTCTCTCTCTTGCTCTTGGGCTCTCTTGCTCTCTCAGTTTTTCTCCTCGTATACTGTAAGTCAATCACTGAACTGCAACAGTGCATATCTTAAAACTTTTATTTTTAAATATTCAGAACATAAAAACAGTAGAAGAACGGGGTCCCTGCTCTACGCTGTCATTGCCAAACTGGCATGAAGACCTCACCTGGGGCACACAACCCACTGCTTTGGAATGACATAACTTATCACACATGCCTGAAACCAAGTAAAGGATTTAAATCATACCAAAACCCTAAAACCCTGACAGGGGCTTGAAAGGTGTGGGATAGGACTGCTTGTGTAGTCAGCTTCTGAGGGACTACAGACTTGGATATTTTTCATACTGGCTGATGTGAGGAAAGGTGTGTGTGTGTGTGTGTGTGTTGTGTCATTACAGTCATGACTGACTCTTCGTGACTCCATGTCCATGGCCTACAGTACCTGGTATTCCCTGGTGGTTGCCCATCCAAGTACTAACCAGGGCCGACCCTGCTTAGCTTCCAAAATCAAGTGAGATCGGATGTGCTTAGGGCATCTAGGCAGCTGTGAGGAAACATGGACCAGCTCAAAATGAATTCAGAGCAACAATGTTTTGCTGAGCCAGTGCCTCCTCTCCAGTAACGAGAGGAGGCACTGGCTCAGAGAAATCTGGTGACGGCTTGCCAGAGCTTTCACCACCATTAGATCTAAATTCCCTTAAAACCAGATCCCCTCTGAATTGTGTAATAAAGGAAATCTTATGTTTTTATTATCTGGGGGACTATGATACTGCAAAATTTCCATCCCTCCTTTTTTTAACCTTCCATAAATTATCATCCTTAAATTCTATTTGTGTAAGCTGTCCAGTTAGCCCTTACATATGCTGTTGTGCACCTGCACCTTCCACAAAATATCACAAAACCTTCATTATGCCAGTTCATATTTCATTCTGTTGTGCTAGTCATTCTGCTGATGCTTACACAATCACTAGTGCAGGAGGGGGTTGGTTTACAACTTTGTTCAGTCATAGCCAGTAGACCCCAGTGATGAGGGTTCCTAGCTGCATTTCAGTAATAACTAGAGAGCCACACATTCTCCACCACTGTTCTGTGAAATGCTGTCACTCCTGCTTGTATTTTTTTTGTGCTCGCCTAACGTTTCAAACAAACCTTTGCTCGTGCCCTACAAGAAAGCTGTGTATAATCTTGTTAACTAAGCTTGTTAGGGCTCCTCCGGAGGGAAACTTTTCCCAACCCCTCTTTCTTTCACTCATTATTGAAAGATAACACGTTTCCCAGGATTTGCATCAAAGCTTCTCCTGGGACAAACATACACATCTCTTTTCTTTAGAAAACCTTTTAAGAAATCCAGTTCTGTGCTGGAGTTTCTCTGCTTTGGGAGGGAATGCTTACTGAATGCTTCTGACATAAGGATATCACTGAAGACAACAGCTGCGAATAGAAAGGGTTAAACATGGTTCTTGGTAAAAAAAAACAACTTGATTCTTGACACAAAGCAATATTGTAATTACAATAAGCCATGGTTTTAGGTGGGACAGAAAGTTGGGGGAAATGCAAGAAAAGTGCTGATAATACCAGTGCAGGACTTGGTACTTTGAGAGCAGAGGCATTGGTTGCTAACATCTGTAAGCGCACTAAATATAAGCAGCTAGGATTCTGCAGAGATCACAAATCACCATACATAGGCCTTAAGCCAACTTATGCTGGAGTAGAAAGTGGGAAGGAGACACAGAGGTAAATGCAAGCTCTTGCTTCCAAATTTTATATGTTGGTCTAAAATGGTGGTCTACTCCGGGTTGCTCGGATGGATTTATTTGAATGAGCATAGGAAACTGTATGAGAATGAACCTGACAAAGCCAGGTTCAAATTCTTTTCTTTCTGTCCTTATGAAAAATGAATTGGTGAAAGATTTAATACAATCCTAGCTTTTAAAAAAATCTCCCTATTCTTCATTCCAGACAGTTAAATGGGACAAGGAGCTCATACTGGTGCACTGTTTCTGTCTCTGACATTATCCAAAATTTATGTTGGTATTAAGGAATTATTAGTTTTAATCTCTGGAGCAGCCAGCTAGTTAAAACCCCATCATGCTACTGCACCAATCTACAGCTAATTATTCACAAGTCATCAAGAGCTATACTGAATATTGGGGGGGGGGGGGACCTACTGGCAGAACACTTCTTCTGCTTCCAAAAATGACTCTGTTGCCCAGGCAAGGATCTTGGAGCATGACCACACACAAGAGTACCATGCATGTCTGTGGGGATTACATAAGATCCTAAGAACATAAGAAGAACCATGCTGGATCAGACCAGAGGCCCATCTAGTCCAGCTTCCTGTATCTCACGGTGGCCCCACCAGATGCGTCTGGAAGCGCACGGGACTAAGTATCTGTCTCCTGATACCATTTCCCTGCATCTGGTCCTTGAAGTACCCTGGTTTTGAGCCTGGAGATTACACATCTCAATCATGGTTTGTAACCTGTGATGAACTTTTCCTCCAGGCTCAGTCATCCAGATGAAGTGATCCAGGAATTGAGTCATGGCAACTGGACTTCTTCTGGAATCAAAACATTTCCCTAATCATCCAACAAGTGTCTGCTTACGGGAGAAGGGAGTGGACATACAGTGTGCATACTAGCCTTGACTTCTATAAAACATTTTGGATTAGAGGGGGAAACAATTATTTCAATTCAAATGGTACATGGACACTCAGACCTTTGACCTAAGAAATGCTAAATCTCAGTGACATTGGTCTGCTCTGCTTAGATGTTGTCTGTCTGCTGTGGTTTCATATGGGTAGTGTGTGTGGCAAAGATGTGGACTGAGTGGAGACTCTTTACATATAGAGCCAGCAGTGCTTAAATGTGACATCTGTACATTTTCTAGAATATTTCTTACAGTCGTCAGAAACTGTCAAATCCATGCATTAGCTTGGAAGTCACACAAGGTTCTGATGGAGCCTGCCAATCCTTTCAGCTTCCTTTTGTGCCTTTGTTCCACCTACATAATTAAAGATGTCAAGTACTTCAGAAAATGCTAACTAAGCTGATAGCTTAGACTGTACGCTCATACACACATCCATTATCCATAACTAGTTTTTTTAATCCTTATGGATTAAAATTGTTTTCCCCCTCTTGTCAGTCATTAAAATGGTGATAGTTTGAGTAGTCATCCTTTGGAAGAACTGACTATATCATTGTAGAGTATGTTCCTCAGTTTTATTAAACATGTTGGTAAAAATGGGGCAGAAACATACAAGTGAAAGGAAACATGAAGGTTCCAGGTTTCTAAACCCACATTCTGCCAACATTTGTTCTTTCTGAGATGTGTTTGTGACATACAGTTTGTTAGTTCATTGAAGATACAAAATTAGATCTCCTACAGAATGATTCAGAGGCTTCAGGAGAAGTGTCTTTTCATTTTTATTGAATTTCAGATAAGGTAAAGATAAAAAAGAGGGAGGGGAAAGGGGTTTACACACACATGTAGACCGTTTTTACCATTTCTATGCTCACTGTCGCTTTGATTCTTCTTGACGTTCCCCAGCCCTTCTTGCAATTACTTCTTCCTTTATTTCTAATAGTCATCTTACATATTGCTACCTAAATACAAGATCATCCCCAAGTTTTTAAAGTCTCTTCATGTGTAAGTATTGTCTAAGCATCCAAAATCCAAAGCCATATATCATTAGTTTTTCTTTTCTCTCTCTGATATAAAGTCCTGTAAAGGCTCTCTGATATAAAGTCCTGTAAAGGCTTCCAAGCTAATTTAAAGTCCATTAATACTTTGTCCTTTATAAGATCTGACAGTTGTGCCATTTCAGCCATGCCCAACACTTCCAGTAGCTATTCTATTGTTGGTGCTTGTTTCACTTTCATTACTGCACACAATCAAGTCTTGCTGCAGTTGTCATGCATCTTCTAAGTACATTATTACAGTACAGTGGACCCTTGCATAACAAACAGGTTGTATAACATATAATTTGTACAACATAAAGAATTCCAGAGATAGGGGAAATTTGCTTAGCATAATCGTCTACGGGGAAAATCCGTACAACATAAAAATGGGATCACTCTGTTTTCAATGCAGTCCTATAGGAATTTGTATAAAGGAAAATTTGCTTAACATAATTTCATTTGGAACGAATTAATTCCTTTATACAAGGTACCACTGTACTTTCTTCTCTTTTTCATCTGGTTAATATCTACTATTAGAGATGGGCACAAATCAAAAAAATGGTGTTTCGTTTGTCATTTGTCATTGAGAGGTCCATTTCGTTTTGTTTCCGTTTTTTGTGAAATGTTTGGAAAAAAAATGTTTTTGTGTTTTGTTTTTTCATTTTTCGTTTCTACCTGCTTTTTGCGTGATTTTTAAAGCATTTCCGTGTGTGGGCGTCCCCCAACACCCCAGACCAGAGGGAAAACACTAAAAAAATGATGCTGGCAGAGACACAGTATAGACTAGGTTCGCAGGGAGGCTGCAAAGGCAGCGGCGGGCGTTGCCCAGGGTGCAAGGCAGCTGCAGAGTGACTGCACTGCAGGGCAGGGGAGGGTACTCACTGAGAGGTATGCACACACACACACACAGGGAGGCTGCAGGACTGAAGCTAGAGTCGCAGAGACAGCAATCCCACCCTAACTCCCACTGGAGACTGCAAGGAGGACGGGGGCTGCTAGAGCTTTTTATGCCCTCTGTGGCTGCCAGACCTGCCCAGTCTGCAACCTGGGCATGCTATTGGTTGAACATGATCCCATCACATGGCTTGCCTCCATTTTGTGGTGGCGACATCCATTTTGTCATCCTTAAAGGGAAAAGAAAAATACATCGCGATGGGAGAAGACAAAAACAAACATTTTAAGGACCCCAACCCCCTGGTAGTTAATAATTTCAAATAATTATCACATTATCGCTGCATTTTTATGGATGTCCAGGGCGTTTTAATACCCAAGAAATCAATATTAGGCATCTGGGAGCCATTCTGGGTCGATGTCGCCTAATTCCCCTTAAAGGAAAAAAATACAGCGATCTGAGAAAAGACATAAATGCACATTTTAAGGACCCCACCCCCCGGTAGGTATTATCAGACAGTATAAATAATTATCGCTGCATTTTTATGGATGTCCAGGGCGTTTTTTAACATTAAAAACAGCTCATTTCATTGCACCTCGCCAGTAACAAAAATGAAACGTAACGAACACAATTTTTGTGGTTCTGTTCGTTTTGTTCCATTTTCATCACAATTTTCGTTAGTCGTTTCGTTACATAATGGAACGAATAATGAATAACGGAAACGGAAAAATGTTTGTTTTGTTCCCATCTCTATCTACTATACTCAACAAGAAAAGTTATGCAAATTAACTATCAAATAAGGAATATCAAATATACCTTGCAAGCCATGGAGAAAGCAGCTTCTGGTCCTCTGTATACTATTTCCATGCACTGACCCTGCACAATGCACTCAAAACTTCTAGAAATTGACTTAATGATAGTAAAGAGCAGTTCCTTTCTTCATTATGAAGGAAGATGGGCAAAGCGAGTCCCATTTTTCTGGAAGTGGACCAAAGGAACTGTTGCTTGCCAAGTAAGATGTATAATGGTGATTTTATTTTTATAAAGAAGGTTTATAAGATTGTGAATCAAATTGGCAAGCTAGGAATGGTGTGGAAGGACAGCTAGACCTATTTTCCCATTCCCTTTCAGAATGAATGGATGAAAATGATTGACAGCAGAATTAGGACTCAAAACACAACGGGAATGTTTTACCCAAGTAGTGATTGATTATCTCTTCATGTAAAATCATTTGAAAGACCTTCTGCACATCGCATAAGGTATTTCAGTTGAATTGGATTTGGCATGAATTAGGCCCACCTCACAGCATCCCAATGTACCAGTAATCCTTTTCAGGTCCATCAATCATTATTCTCTGCTTACCTGGATGCTTAGAGTTGTCAACTCTTTTCTCGTTTCATCTTCATTACTGCCTGGCATCTGGATGCCATAATATAGATATAATATGTACATTTTGAATTGAGCTGGTCAGTTTGACCTTATGTCAAAACATGTGCACAACAGACACTAACACAAGCAGTGTAGAATTCTCAGGGCTTGCACACAGAAAAATTACATAAGCAGAAGTCCATTTTTAATGACACCACTGCTTGTGCTATGGGTGCAATGAGTGACTCTCTGCAATTACAAGACGGCTTTTTACTCCATCAGCACTGGATAGGATGTCACCCTGCAGAGTTCCTGCAGAGGAAAAAAACAGTTTAAGTTGCTGATTTTGTTTTATAAGCTCGGGTGTTGAAAAAAGCCTTTAATGGAAAACATGCATATTTTATTTGAAACATCTTCTGCTTCTCAGTTCACCGAAGGGACAAGGAGGAAGTCCACGGCACATCTCACACCAACCCCAAGCTCTTCCAAGCCCTCAAAGGCAGTTGTTTGAAGGGTCAGCACGAGAAAGTGGGAGGTTGCAGACACCATGAACTCTGCTCTGTTCACAGAAGGAATGTCAAGTTCAAAATCATGGTTTTTAATATGTAAATGACTTGTGTGAATCTTCCTTTCACCTTAAGATGACAGTCCCAGAATGTTTACGTTATGGTACTGCATTTCCTAAACTACCAGCAGGAGACTCCATGGAGACTTATTTGAAGGAAGAACCTGCAGAACAACAACAAAAACCCTTGAGCAGCTGGCCAGTTCTTTTGATGGGCACCAGCTGCCAGTGTATGGTTTATATTTCTTTAATTAAAAACAGGATGCAGCCTTTTCTTGTTAGGAACATTTGGAAGTTTCTATTTATTTATGTCCTCAGTAATAAGCTAAGGAGTGTGTGTGCCCTTGTTTCTGCTATTTGGTTTTTATTTTTTTTTTAAGTTGAATAAATTATATCCCTCTACCATAGCAATATAAGCTAAAACGCTTTCTTTGCAGGATGGATCATATGAAATTGCAGAAAACAGAATTTCACTTTAGAGGCAGCTGGTAAAAGTTAAGGGAAAATCAATTACCAGTCACAGATGGCACACTTGTACTAAAACACTGTCTACAACAAAAACAAGTAAGACAACAGACATAATTGAACACCATGTGAGACAAAACAAATACCTTGGGTGTACACAGGAGCAATGTTCCTTCTAATTTTCCACCAGTGCTGGGCAGCATTCCAGCCACGACTGGAACCAAATGGGTATTAATACTAGCTGCAAGTGCATGGTGCCTATGCAATACTGCACAGCCATGCTCCCATGCAGCTTAGCAGAAACATTGCACAGGAGCAAGGGAGAGACCACAAATACTGATAGTCTGCTCACAGCACTATTTACCTGCTTTGGTGGTAGGAGTGGCTCTCTTTGGTTTCATGGTCTTAAACATAAGCCTCAGCCTTCTGCTGCCTTCTATATTTGTCAGTGGCCAACTACTCATGCAGAAGTGGGCTATTTTAGTATGTGTGCATCAGTTGGAAGGAGAAGAGAAAAATATCCAGATTTGCTTTAAGGGAATCCTACCAGACACTCAGTGACAAAGAAGGTGATAGGTAAAACTGTCCATGTACCATTATTTTGTGTGCAATGCTGCTTTCTGTCACACTAATATTCCATACAATAAACAATGCAATCAAGTCAACCACTGACTTGCCTTCCTTTGGGTTGTGCAGGGCAAAACTCCAACCAGGAAGCAGCCTCCAATGCATCATCTTTCCATCTCCCTGGTGCTGGCCAATCAGACAGGGAGGCAGGATGATGCCTGTCCTTGTATAGCTCCTGATTGGTCAGTGCCATGGAAAAGGAAAGATGATGTGCTGGAGATTGGAGTTTTGTCCCACGTGACCCAAAGGAAGGTACATCAGTGGTTGATTTCATTCCGGAGGGTAGGTCCCAGTTCTGAATGGCAGCTGTGCTGCCATGTTTCATTTCAGAACTGGACCCCTTCCAAAACGAAATCCCCATGTCTATGCATAACCTATTAAGGGAGGCTGACCAGTGGAGTGCATCTCTGTTGATCCTCCAGGATCTCTCAGGGCTCTTTGATATTAGACCATGGTAAGCTTCTGGACCAGCTAGTTTTATCTTGGCTCTCATCATTCCTCAACGTCTGTGTCTAGATGGTACATCTTTGGGATGCTGTTTCAACCCTGTGAATCTTATAACACAGAGCCCCACAGAGGTTGATCATCTTCCCAATACAATTTAGCATCTATATGAGGCTGTTGGGAGAGGTTACCAAGAGACTTGGAGTGCTATGTCATCACTATGTTGATGATCAGCAGCTCCATCTCACCTTCCCAGTGGTGGCTGCCTCTCTGTGCACTGCTCATCCTATGGTGGTGCAACAATCCACAACCTTCCTAATATGTAGAAAGCACATTAAAACCTTTCTCAGAGAGTCATTTCAGGATCTCCTTTCTTTGCTGCTGTTATTTTGTAAATTTTTCATTTATTTTTCTACATGTATTGATTTTTTTTCCATGGCTGCCATCTTGTACTTTCTGTGAATTTTCTTTTTTTAAAAAATCTAACTTCAGTGTGGGTGAGTGCAGGATGGATGTTTTATTTTTGTTTATGCTTATGCTTCTGTTGGAAATAACTCAGACCCATGGCATGCCAGTAGATGGAGTGATATAGAAATTTAAATAAAATAAATTTTGTTGGAACAGCGCAGTGCACAACATTGTCAACTTGAGTAGTAAATTTCACAGTTTTTGTTCATCTTATGTTGAACACTAGAAATGAAACACAGACCTCCCTCTGTGAAGATTCTCAGTCATCAACTCCCAGACAGACCTCCCTCCCAACTGACAAATATATATTGACTCAGAATGTAAAATAGTTTAACAGTTCATGTACTGTATTAATATTCATGCATTTCACTTTTGAAACTTTAAAGGTCAGAGCCAGTTGCTGTGGTTTTGTAAGAGATATTTCTAAAAAGAAATCAGAATACATTCTTAGAAGTATTAAGATTTCTACCAATGCAAAATAACACAACTAAATAGCTGGCAGAGTTTTTGTATCATGGATCTCATTCAGGAAGAAGAACCTTTGCTTTAAGACTAATGTTTTGTTGTTATATTTCTTGCAATCTCCTAAATTTGCAATATTCCTCCCATTGGCTTATTCGTTTCTTTGGCTGAAAGCAAAAAATCTTCAGGCCTGCTTTGGAAAGTCAGGCCATGCTCTCAGTGGAAACCTGGATGGATTAATCACCAACATTAGCAAATGGGCTCTGCCATTTTACTAATGAAACCTAGCAGCTCAGACCACAGGCTGAGGACCTGGAAAGGTCAGCAAAAATGCTTCTCCCTACACATTGCTTATCTGAAGGCTTATCTTATGCACTTCCATCAACTGTAAATACTGCACTGCAATAAGAGTGCGTTGGCCTCTCTATGTACTTGCGAGAGATCTCATTAAGCTCTCTGCTCTCCCGTAGCAACATCTTGTTTTCCCTCTGCTTACAAAACAAAACTTTCATTGGGCTGATACTTGTTTTAAAATAGTTTGTTTTAAAAGAGCTTTTAAAATAGTAAATCTCTATCCCAAGGAATCAGCACTGATGTAGTCCCATGTCTATCTACCATCAAGTTCTTACTAGTGAAGGATGACATCCTCATCAGGATCTGTCATAATATGTAGAATTGACAAAATGTATGTATTGGCAATGCCAAGCGGCACAGAAAAAAAGTTTTTAAAAGTTAAAAAGCCCGGTTCCCGGCCAAAAAGCAGGCGGAAATATGCCTGCCGTGCCTCAGGGCACCTACCAGAGGGGTGGTTTCTGGAGGTCCCCGCCCAGCCTCCCCCCCTCCTCCGTCCTGGGATGCTCTGGTGTGGTGGTGGGACTCGCCCGCCGCAAAAAGCCCAGTCTCGCCGCCGGCCGCCAAAGCGCAAGCAAGCGGCACGGACGGCGCAGGAAAAAACTTTTAAACTCTCCCCCCACCCATTCCCGGGCCAAAAAGCAGGCAGAAAATGCCTGTTTGACTAAGGGCACTCACTAGGGCACCTACCGGAGGGGGGGTTTCTGGTCTGGAGGGGGGGTCCCGCCTCCCCCCCGTCCTGGGCAGCCGGACTCGAGTCGCCTCGTCGCCATGCCATGCGGTGCGGGCGGGGGATCGAAAATGGGGCGGCGAATGCAATATTGTTTTTGAAATCGTGGTCCAAAAACACACAAGCACAACAGAAACACGCGGAAATGTATGAACTGCCAGATTTTTCACAGTAGCAGTGGGTTTTTTCTTGCAACAAAATGTCTCTCCTCTCCTCCTCTGTCCTCCATTGATTTTATTTTATTTTAATTTTTTTACACCTGCGCAGTGTGCAATGATGGGCTGGCCCAGTGGCCTGGCCAGCCATGTGGGAGGGGACGACCATGCAAATTTTTGGAGCCATCTCACCAATCGCATGGCCACTTGGCCACAGACTTCTGGGATGTGCCAAAAAGCCCCCTAAAACTTGCCCTAGCCCCCTAACCCGTTAACCCTAATCCTTGACTCCTTACCCATACGTCACAGACTGTCTTCTTAGTGGGTCAGAGAGGCACCCAGAGGTGCAACCCAATAGCCCACCATAACCTTACCCGTCATTAGCCTAACCCTAGCCCTTGGACTAAAGCCACCTTAGCCCATAGCCAGATGTACTTGCATTGCACTACACGCAAGTACGATTCCCTTCTTTGTGGGACATGGCAGGTGCGACATGCTCGTACCAAGGGATTAGGTACTTGAGCAGGTGTCACTGCTGGCACTGCCTGCAAATGGTATGCATATCCATATGGTTATGCATGCCATTTTGCAGCAGCAGCAGGTGAGGAGGGGAGACCCCCATGTTGAGGGGTCTCTTGGAGCCTGCTGCTGCTGTCCCTTCCTTTATAGCGGGCCGGCGGAGGCACCCACCCCACAGAGGTGCCTCCAGGAGCCCGCTACCCCCCCAAAAAAACCAGTATAACGATAACGAAAAAATGAAAAAACGAACCGACTAATTTTTGCGAATTTTCGCGAAAAACGGAAACGAGCCGACACGGGCTGCCTCCGACACACGACAACTCGAAAACGTCATTTTCCTGAGTCGTGCCCATCTCTATTATTTATTTTATGTAGCCTCAAGTCCCTGGCTAAGTCAGATGGTTTATCCAGGATTTTTGCTGTCTTTCCCTGCAGCTAGGAGGGATGCAGGGGTGGAAGACATCACTAGGGATGGGCATTTTGTTTCGGAACCAGTAGGTTACGAAATGAACCACACAAGCCCAGGTAATGCTCGGAACCATCTGATACATGCAGAGCCAATTGCTTTACCTTTCTGCCAACACAGAGCTGAGCTCCAATGAGGAAGCACACTGCAACATCATCTTTCCTCTATGGGTGCTGGCTAATCAGGAGGTGTGCAGGGACAGGCATTATCTCACCTCCATGTCTGATTGGCCAAAACCACGAAGGAGGAAAAAGGAGGAAAGATGAAGTTGCAGCAAGCTTCCTCATTGCAGTTTAACCTTGTGTGTGCCCAGAGAAAGGTAAAGCAATTGGCTCAATGCATATCAGATGGTTCCAAACATCACCTGGGTTCATGTGGTTCATTTTGTAACCTACTGAACATCACCCATAGGCACTGAAACACAGAGTCTCCAACCAACAGGTAGAGCATTGGCCTAGGCCCCACCATCTTCATCTGGTCTTTGTCTTGTAGCCCATATTGGTTACGATGTGGAAAACATTGATTGAATAAGGCCCCAAATACAGGTATTATGCATAGCAACCAAATTAGCAAAAGCTGGTCAGAGGTGAGAGTTAAGTAAAAATCACCTCAGGAGGCGGTAAGCTCTTCAACACTGGTGGCATTTGAAAGAAAGCTAGATAGCTACATGTCAAATATACTTATAGATCCCTTCCAGTTCCATGCCATGATGTCATGAACATGCATATTCTTTTGTGCAGCATTGCCTTTCATAGGTATTGAAATTGTATACCAGTTTCCCTTTGGGCTGCTGCTCAGTGTTTTTGGAGTTGAGGGCATTGTTTGCTTCAGAAACCCATAATTTTAGGATTCCAAAAGTAAAGCAAAACAAAGTGTACTGCTTATATACTGCCCCATAGTGCTTAAGCACTCTCTGGGTGATATACAATTTTTAATTGTGCAGGCTACACATTGCCTCCCCCAGCAAGATGGGTACTCGTTTTACCAACCTCAGAAGGATGGGAATCTGAGTCAACCATGAGCTGGCTATCTGGATTGAACCCCAAGTCTTGAGCACAGTTTTAGCTGCAGTACAGGCATTTAACCTCTGCACCATGAGGCTCATTAAAGCATTTGTGAACAAAACAGAGCTTCCTTTGGGACTGGTGGATGTGTGGCAAATGAGGAGTGGGCTAGTCAGTAAGAATGTGCATAGAGGATTTTTTAAAAAAAAATCTGTTTCATTTGAATTTCTTACAGAAACTCTTGTGTCTTCAGTTTTCTTGTTCTGTGCTCCTTATGAAAAGGATTGCTTCTCTTGGGTCATTTCAGCCCCCCCCCCCCACATTAGTATTTCTGACATTAGTTCAAAATAGGGATGGGCACAAAACAGAAAAAAATGTGTTTTGTTTCGTTCATTTTTGTCCCCACCCACATTTTGCTTCATTCTGTTTCATAAGATTTTTTTTTAAAAAAATTGTACAAAATGAAACAATAATGAAATGTTTCATTTCTCTGGGGGCTTGTATTCATCCTTCCTTTTCCTCCTTCTGGGCTCTGGGGGCTTCTGGGATCTGGCAGGGCTCCAACAGTGTTGCTAGGCAGCCCCACACCGGATCGTCGGTGGCACCAGGGGCAGGCGCCAAGAAGCCTCCCTGCCAACTCGCAAGGCAGCCCCATGCCACATTGGTGGTAGTGGCAGTGGCAGCAGTGGCGGGTGCTGAGAAGCCACCTCACCACCTTGCGAAGCCGCCCCGTGCTGGCGCTTACACTTAAAAAAAAAAATACTGCTTCTCCAGCTATGCTCCCCATTAGGAGGAGAAGAAACGGTTGATCTTTTAAACTATTTTTTTTATTTTTATTTATTATTATTATTATTATTATTTTGGCTACAGAAGCAAGTGCTGATGGTCACCATCAGTGCTTGCTTCTGCAGCGAAAAAAAAGTTTAAAAGCCCGGCCGCTTTTCCCGCTATGCTCCCCATTAGGGGGAGGAGAAGCGGTGGGTCTTTTAAAGTCTTTTAAAACTCTTTCCTGTGTGTGTCCTCGGTGGCAGCAGTGCTGGTCATGGGTGCAGGGCCTCCTGGTGGCCTTGTTGACCTTTTCCGGTGTGGCAGCAGTGGCACTGGTGGCGGCAGGGCCTCTCGCAGACTGCTTGCCCTCTCCAGCTGCGGTCTTCAGCAGCGGCAGCGGTGGCAATGAGCCCAGCGGGTAACAGCCAATTTTACAGACTGAACAAAACATTTCATTTTAACAAACAAACAAACAAACAAACAAAAAACTACAGTTTCATTTGATCTGTAAAAAAATGCTGCTTCATTGTTTCATTTTGGTTTATTTTGGTTCATTATGTAATGAAACAATGATACAGCATTTCATTTTTTGTTTTGTGCCCATCCCTAGTCCCAAATAAAAGCAGTAGAGATTGAACATGACAGCAACAGCAATGAGGCAAAGAGAGGGAGAGAAGAAAGTGGGCCGGATGGATACTCTAAGAATGTACACAGTGGCAGAGAGATGTGATATTTGTGTTGTTGTGCCCATCCTCATGGGGCTCTTCAAATGAACCAGTTTGTTTTGGAACAGGGGATCATACTGCTCTTTAAATAACCTTAAATAGATCCAGGGATGGCACATCAATGCAGCCCTGAATGTTTCTGACTCTGGCTTCATTCTGTCCTTGTCCATAGCTGTCTTGTCTGGAGTGATTTTTTCTCCTTAGTTTTCCTAAGTGGCATAGTGTTACATAAATGTTGCAGACAGAAGGACCCCAGCACCTATGTGATGCAGCACTGAAACCAAATGGTTTATTTTAAAAATAAAAATAAAATAAAAAGTGAATCGTTCAGACTGAAGGCCTAAATGCTGATTCTCTTATGGGACAGTATTCCATACCACCTCAAACACCTCTTCCCTGGTGGGGGGAAATAGCAATTAAAAAAACAATAATAGATTTGTTTTCTGGAATTTCTATTGGGGAGTCAGAGGTGTTCAGGATTACCGCTCAAGATCCCTTAAAATATAAATGAAAATAGGTCCTTTTTGGCCAAAAGAACACTTGAGGGATTTTGGGAATAGGGAAGTCCGGAGTGGCCTTGGGGGCTGTGCAAATAGAAGCACATGGAGTCTATGAACTGCTGGATGCCCAGCCCTGACTAAGACTTGAGATGGTTGGTAGTATTTTCATTCTACTTTCTTTTGGCCAAGGAATGTTTTGGAGCCATGTCACTGCTTCTGTTTTTATGATATGTAGTTTGTATTTCTAGTTACATTAGTTCCCTCCTTAAATTTAATGCACTGCATATATAAGCATTACTAGGAGAACTGTTTATTTAGCAAAGAGTTTCTGAAAGCTCTTCCCTAAATAATAGATGAAAAGTCAATCAAGGAAGCATGTTCCAAGAAAAGATTACTGTTCTCCAGAGTAATGGTTAATTTCAACAAAACATTTTGAGTCTGCAGTCCTATGCTCTGTTCCTTTCGAGCGAGGCTCAGCACAAATAAACAGAATTACACTATGGGATTGCAAACCTGTACATATTTAGCTTGAGACCCTATTAAACTCAATGGCTGAATTAACATAGTAAGTTCCAACTAAGAGTAGGGCCATTGAATCTGTGGATTTGGTGAATCAACTTCTCGATAAGTTTATGAACTCCATAAGAGTTCCGATCCGGAAGATGGGCGGGATATAAATACAATAAATAAATAAATAAATAAATAAATAAATATTTTATTTTACTTATTAGATTTTTATACTACCCATCAAGCAACAAAGGCTACTTTGGGTGGTTTACAAAAAATATAAGACACAATGACAACATCCAATAAATAAAAAGGAAATAAAGGGGAAAGGGAAGAAATCCCATTTTAAATAGCTATACATAAAGCATTGAAGGTCAGTATAATAATATTTAGTTTAAAACTTGATTTAATAAAAACAGGAAAACTAATATAAAAGATGTTAACATTGATGGGTAAACACTGTAGTGCCAGTACAAGCCAGGATCCTTCCCCCAAACCAATCTGGCCACTTACCAATGTTAGGATAGAGCGCATGGGCGATGTTATTCTAGCCATACCAATCATGGCAGGATCCCGTCTGGCTCTCTCCCACCTCCCCATGCAGCCAACCACTCAGCAGCGGGGGGACTCTGCATCCTGCCCCCCCCGCCATGAATACAAAGGGTTTGACTCTATTTATAACTATAGATTTTTCAACAATTTAATGAGTTTGGCACAATAGTCAATGCTGGATATTTAAAGGTTTTAGAGTTTTAGCCCGTATGTCTTTTTTAGTTGGTGAGCCCATGTTTTGTATTTTTCACAAATGTGGGTTCTCTAAATGTGTTAGATTAAAACTCCCATTATCCCAAGCTAGTACAAAGATAATGGCAGCTGAGATGAATCACATCCAGGCTGCAGACTATTCAATTATTCAAAATATTTAAAAAACACCCTCCACTTTATGAATGTGGTATACAGTTCAAAAAGTCAGAAAATGACCAGATAGTACTGCACAATATAATGCCCACATTGCCAGCAAGAAGAATGGATGCCAAGTTTTACATTGCAAACAGAAGCCAGAATGTTGACAACACCAATGTTTGCAAGTCAAGATTGTCTACAGGAAACCCTCTTCTACTCAATTATATTCACAAAGTTACATGGCCGACTCCTTTTTTGCCATCACTTAACCACTTCTCACCCAAATACTAGGCAA
Source organism: Phrynocephalus versicolor (assembly GCA_023846285.1). Lineage (NCBI taxonomy): Eukaryota > Metazoa > Chordata > Lepidosauria > Squamata > Agamidae > Phrynocephalus > Phrynocephalus versicolor. Next base: position 20,560,335 of record JAHTLZ010000015.1, read on the forward strand.
CTCTCAGGGCTGTTTTTACACAAGTGGAAATGGCAGTGAGCAGAGAAGGGTTTCCTGTAGACTATCTTGACTTCTGCCATCCATGTTGTTCATAATAGGACATTTTAGAGACCATTAACTCATATAGTCATTACACACCAGAACTGACTTGATGGCAAATTGTGTCTTTGAGTTTTTTCTTTATCATCAAACAATTGTATATTGATGTGATAGGTATAATAGGCACCAAAACTGTGCAAACCTCAAGTAAGACCATCCTCAGCATAATGCAAGACATAAAGCTCAGCCACGTTTCAAACTTTGGAACATTCATGCAGGTGGGGCAGTTTATAAGAAAGTAATTGTTTTGTCCATTTGAGAGGCCTTTTTAAAAGATCAGGATTTTGCCCTCTGCAACCTGGATATTTTCCACATTTTAAAAACAACAACAACCTAACAGTTGGAATTAACCATTCTCCTTCAAGATAGACAAGACTGGTATTTTCAATTTAGTTGATGTATTTTAAATAAGCAGACAAATATGTCACTTGTTTCTGCACGGGGGAGTAAACTGCTTTTACCTTTTAAAAATAATAGATCAGAAAGTGTTTCCCCAACTTCCCCAAATTTGTCATTTTGCAAGAACAGACAGTCTGCTACATCTGTGCCAAATCTGAGTTTCAAAGTGATAATGTTCTAATAAATTTTAGAATTGCATTGTAGAATCTTGTTTTGCTCTACCAGCATCAGATCATTGCTGCACTCTTGGGCGGCAATAAAACTGATACATACTGAGTTCAGATCTTGGTTAATCATTGAAACTGTTAATGTGCTGCCTGGGAGTAGACATTGGGTGGTCTGAAGCTTTGACACTCTTCCAAAATATGTTTCCTACAATTGAAAATGTAATACATTATACAATGTCTTCCAGCTGGTTCTACTAATAAGCCAAATGTGGCCTTAGCAGCAGCCAAAATACAGCTCTGAGGTTAGATAAAACACATGCTAAATTGTTTTAAATAACAATGTAGTTACTGCATTTCATTAGCCAGGTTTTAGTGCATATTTAAATAGCCTTATAACTGGTCAGATCCAGTTTGGGCAAGAGGACAGATGAGTGGATTAGGTCACGGGCTGGCAAACCTTTGGCACTCCAGATGTTTGGCACAGTTGTGGCAAACTTTTGGCACTGGACAGCTCCCACAGTCCTTTGCCATTGGCAATCTAGGCTTGGAATTCTGGGAGTTGTGGTCTAAAACATCTGGAGTGCTGAAGGTTCACCACCACTGGATTTGGAGGACCCAGAAAGCCTTGGCTAAAATCCCCATTTAGGCATAGAAACACAGTGGTAAAACCACTACTTATACAGTTCACACACATTGAAAACCCTACCAGAGTTACCATAAGTCAGGTGAGACTACATGGCACATAAGTCATGCAACCCAAAACTAGTTCTGATTCTACATCAGTATACTAGTAATTAACTTTAATAAAATATGAATATGAATATGAAATTATTAAAACAATATAGTGGTCCTTATGAGACACTAAAAGGTTGTCCTACAGGATATTGAACTCCGAGTTGTGGCAGTTGTTTCAACAAACTGCAGATAGTTGATAAAGTGTTCGACACATGACAGCCATGTGTTGAGAGCCAATCATAAATGTTGATTGATACATTTCACCACGGCAACCTTCATGATTCGTCTTGTTTATGAATAAATATCCGCTATGATTCTGTCCATTCTCCCCCCTCCCCACCCCGCCAAAAAGGCTAATTGACTTCACATGGCTTTATGACCTAGGAAACCTAGTCCTGATATTGAAATGTACCCTGACTAGAAAGAACAAATGAACAAATGAAAGACGTATTTGTTAATTATTTCTAAAAAGATGTTTTGATCCTTAGTTACAAAATGAGGTTGAATAGGGAAAGGGAACAACAGAATCAGGTTTAATTTCTTGTGGGAAAAGTGTTTGGGGAAAGGGTCTGAAAAATTTAATAAAGCTGGCTCCTCATGAATGTTCATACAAGGTGCAGGTGGCCAAGTCTTTGGACAAAGCACGTGAGCTTTCAGTAATGGAACTGAGGGACAGTTGCAAGGCTTATAATCACAGCTGGTATGACCTTCTCTCAACTCTATAAGTGACCCTGTATTCACTATGTGACCCCATTTTCACTATGTGTTTTCACTGAATACAATTTCAGATTCTACAAAAAAAATCCAACTCATTTTAGATTGCCAAAGGGTTGCTAAAAACTTTCAACAGAAAAGCCTCTTAAAAATCAATAGTCTAGAACTACAGCTCTTCTGGGAGACGAATTTGTTTTATTTATGTGTATTTAGAGTACATGCTTTATAGCATCTATTTGTTCATTTACTTCCAAGCTTTCATCTGGAGGAAGAAAAATAAAACATTTCTACATTTCTAATTTTAAAAATTGTACATAATGAATGTGAACATCTACAAAACTCCATTTGTGCATCTAAGCACTGGATGTCCCAAATGTATTTCCATCATAATAAATAGTGAATTTTCTTCTCTGAGCATCTGAGTTGAAAATACAGAATGAATTATTCAAATAATAACAAATAACTGATATCCAGTTTGGGTTCTGAGATTTGTTAAAATGGTCATGTTTTAATAGAAGCAAAATACAGTGCAAATATACAAGCCAGAGAAAAGCCTAAGTACAAAACAAAAAATGCCCTTAATTTTAAAGTAACAAATAATTTGGGACATACACAAAGTCGCTGAAAGCACTGCATAAAATAAGATTCTCATCTGACAAAGATGGATTTCATGGTTTTCATTTATTTGATTAATACTTATCTCTTTTTTTTTTGAAATACATTTTTATTAGAAAATTTTAATATACAAAAAAAGATCAGATTCAAAGCATTAGCGATACAAAATCAAACTATCACTAGAGTTTGGCTTCCCTCTGTTCTTCCCGTGGTTTTAACGTTATTCATCTCCTAGCCTTCCTTTCAAACAAACCCCTTTGTTTGAAAAATAAGTAGTAATCCTTCGAGTTCTACCCTAATCCGGTAAGAGTCTTTAATTCCTTACAATAAATCTCCATGTAGTTCTTAAATTTTTGCCAGTCTTTTTGGAACCTCTGGTTATCTTGATCCCTCAGTCTGCACGTCAGTCTGGACATCTCTGCAAAGTCCAATATTTTCGCCCTCCATTCATCCAAAGATGGTATATACGTTGTCTTCCAATTCTGTGCCAGGAGCATTCGTGCCGCTGCTGTTGCATATAAAAATAGAGTCCTATCTGCTCCTTTAATTTCATTGTCCACCAACCCTAACAGAAAAAATTCAGGTCGTTTTGGGAATGTGCATTTTAACATCTTTTTGAGTTCATCATATATCAGTGCCCAATACTCTTTCACTTTCTCACAGGTCCACCACATATGATAAAAATCACCTTGTTTCTCTTTACATTTCCAACAATAATCATCTTTCATCCTATACATCTTTGCTAATTTCGTTGGAGTAATATACCACCTATACATCATTTTCAACAGATTTTCTTTTATCAAAGTACATGCGGTGAATTTCATGTTCTTTTTCCACAATCTTTCCCACACTTCTAACTCAATATTATGACCCAAATCCATAGCCCATTTTACCATACATTCTTTGACTTGTTCATCTTTTAGGTTCAGCTCCAACAAAAAAATTATATAATCTGGTCAACAATTTCTTTTTTGGGCCCATAATTATGGTTTGGAACTTAGATTCCTTCTCTCCAAACCCAGACACCCTTCTATCTTTCTGAAAAATGTCATGTAGCTGATGGTACTGAAACCAGCCTGTTAACTTCTCTTTCAACAAATCATAAGACTTCAGTCTAGGACCTTTTTCTGAGAAAAATAACACATCCCCATATGTGATCCCCACTCCTTCTTTATCTTTCCTCTTAATCGCCAATGCTTCAATCGGGGATAACCACCTCGGGGTGTGTCTCTCTAAGAAAGGTTTCAGCCGTTCCCAGACCTGAAGCAGTGACTTTCTAATTACATGATTCATAAAACTTTTATGTACTTTCACTTTATCATACCAAAGATAAGCGTGCCAACCAAATCTATTATCATGTCCTTCTAAATCCAATAGATCCTCATCAATTAAAGTAATCCAATCTTTTATCCACCCGAGGCAGGCCACTTCATAATACAATCTCAGGTCTGGCATGGCAAATCCTCCCCTTTCCTTAGCATCTGTTAATAATTTAAATCTTATTCTAGGTCTTTTACCTTGCCAGACAAATTTAGACAATATCTTCTGCCATTTCTTAAAGTGGCCTATCCCTCTAATTATTGGGATCATTTGAAATAAAAATAACAACCTTGGTAGCACGTTCATCTTTATCACCGAAATTCTTCCCATCAACGACAAATTCAATCTATTCCATGTTTCCAAATCTCTCTTAATCGAGTTCCATACCATATTATAATTATCCTCAAAGAGATTTAAGTTCGTAAGAGATAAATTAATTCCCAAATATTTGACTTTTTTCACAACTGCAAGGGCGAACAGTTTTTCAAATTCTTCACAATCTTTCTTTGTTACATTTTTCAACAAGACCTTCGTCTTATTCTTATTCAGTTTGAAGCCGGCTAAATTACCAAATTCTTCAATTACCTTCATCACCTCAGTAATACTTTCTTTTGGATTCTCTAACGTCAAAACTAAATCATCAGCAAACGCTTTTAATTTATATTCCTTATCCCCCACACTTATACCTTTAATTGTCACCATGTCTCTCAGTTTAACTAGCAGTACTTCCAGTACAGTAATAAATAACAATGGGGACAATGGGCACCCTTGTCTTGTACCTTTCCCGATCAGGAATCTTTCTGTTATCACATTATTAATCAATAAACTTGCTTTCTGTTCCTTATATATTGCATTAACACCGTTCCAAAACTTTGTTCCCACTCCCATATGTTCCAAATTCTTCTTCATGAATTGCCAAGAAACATTGTCAAAGGCTTTTTCAGCATCGATAAATATCAAGGCGGCTTGTTTCTCCTTCCTGACTTCTAGATATTCTATTATATTGATTATGTTTCTCATATTATCTTTCATCTGTCTGCCAGGGAGAAACCCCGCTTGATCTTTGTGTAGTAATTCATTTAAAACCCTTTTTAATCTATTGGCCAAGACATCGGCAAATAATTTATAGTCTCCATTCAAAAGGGAAATGGGCCTGTAATTTCTGACATCTGTCGCATCTGAGTTCTCCTTTGGAATCAGTGTTATGTACGCCTCCTTCCAGGTATTAGGTATAACTCCTTTTTCTAAAACTTCATTCATGACCTCCACCATTATTGGTAACATTTCTTCTGACAGTTTTTTATAATATTTTGCAGTCAAACCATCTGGACCCGGTGATTTTCCAGTTTTCGCCCTCTCTATTGCACTTTGTACTTCATGTGGGGTAATTTTTTCACTCAATATCGACAATTGGTTTGTTGAGATTTTTTTCAATCCATTCTTTCTTAAATATCTGTCAATCTGCTCCGGATCCTCTTTTTTCTTCATATATAAATCTCTGTAAAAATTCCGAAACACCTTCACAATTTCTCTTGGATCTTCCACTAGTTTCTTATCTACTACTAATTTGTTCACAACCTTTTGTTTTTGCTTCCATTTTAGCTGCCAGACCAACAGTTTCCCTACTTTGTTTGCCGATTCAAATTTCTTTGTCTCATCATCTTTACCTTCCACTCAATTTCTTGGTTGATAATCATTGACAACTGAGTTTGGAGCATCTTTAGTTTTTGGATCCATTTCTGTTCCTTTGGCTTTTCCACCAATTTCTTCTCTGTCTCTACCATTTCTTTTAAGATCTCATACTGCTTCTTTTCTTTCTGTTTCTTCTGGTATGAATTTCTCTGGATAAAGAGGCCTCGCATAACAGCTTTACTAGCGTCCCATACAAAATTTGTTGGTGTTTCTCTTCTCCAATTATTTTTCAAATAATCTCTAAAGGTTTTTTTCGCTATCTGCAAAGTCTCTGTCTCATCCAATAAACTTTCATTCAGTCTCCAACGGTATAATCCTTGCAGTTTTGTTTTAACTTCCATCACGATTGCATTATGATCTGAGATCGTTTTAGGTAAAATTTCCACTTTTGTCACTCTATGTGAGATATCGTTAGGAACAAATATGTAATCGATTCTTCCCCAACTCTGGTTTGGTTCAGAGAAGAAGGTAAACTGTTTCTCTATTGGGTGTCTCAATCTCCAAATATCGGTCCATCCAAAATTTTCAACTAAATCAAAAAAAGATTTTGGTAGTTTCCCTTCTGAGCCTTTCTTTTTCTGAGATCTATCTAGATCCGGCATCATTACTCCATTACAGTCTCCCATCAGAAAGAGTTTTTCATCCATATAGTCTAACAATCTTTGTTCTAACTCTCTGTAAAATTCTAATTTCCTTTCATTTGGCGCATAGATTCCTACAATGAAAAATTTTTCAGATTGCCAAGTAATTTGCACCATCAGGAATCTTCCCTCTTCATCTTTCATAATCAACTTAGGTTCTAGTTTATGTTTTACATATATCACCACTCCTCTTTTCTTCAGTTTATCAGACGATACAAATTCTTGTCCCAAAACTTTGTTTTTTAGAATCTTCATATGTTTCATTGCAATATGTGTTTCTTGCAAACAGATCAAGTCTAAGTTTTCTTTCTTCAATAAATGCGTAATTCTATTTCTCTTGGTCTTTTCGTTCAGACCATTAACATTCCATGTTAATACTCTCAGCGCCATTGCAAATTTCAAATTAAATATATTTTTATCAATCTCTATTCAAATATTGGCCATAGCTAAGTCAGCTTTGTCTTCTTCCTCATCAGAGAGTTCTGACTCCTCATCTTCTTCCTCTTCTTCTTCACCTCCATCTCGTCTTGAACCTTGGTCCTCCTTCTCCTCAGGTAATCTATCACCCTCTTTCGATGGTTTCCTGTACCCGAGCTCTTCTCCATATTTTCTCAGAAATTTACCTATCTCCGACTCAGATGTTACTTTAAATCTTTTCATTTTGTAGATGAAGGATAGACCTTCTGGAAACTCCCAACAAAATCTCAAACCATTTCTTCTCAGCGTTTCTGCCAGAGGTTTATAGATTCCTCTTCCTCTCAAGAAATAAAGAGGAATCTCCTTGTATATCAGGATCTGTTGTCCTTCAATCACAAATCTGTTGTCATAACTATGTTTCAGGATTCTATCTCTCACGGCCATAGATGTCATTGACACAATAACATCACCTGGTGTCTTCTTCGCTCTCAACTTCTTTGATCTGACTGCAATCCTAAACACTTGGGAGATTGCATCAGCTACTTCTTGTTCTTGCCACCCAAGCCACTTCGCCAGTTCCGTTATTACTTTGGCCTTAATATCTTCTCCTTCCTCCCATGGAATCAAACGAAAGCGAAGATTCTGTTGCCTTTGCCTCATTTCAAGAAAAGCAAGCTCCTCCGCCATTTTCCTTTGTGTAGTCTCTACTTCTGACACTCCTGTTCTATTCCTCTCTGTTTCTTCTCTACATTGTTTAACCTCTGTCTGCACTTTCTTCACTTTAGCTTCTATACTCTTTGTTTTCACCGTTAAATCCTTCACTTGAGCTGACAGTTCCCCAACTGCCTCTTTGATTTGTTTCTGCATATCTTCCTTTAGTTCTGATAACTTCTGATCCATACTTTGTTCACTTTTTTCAAATTCTCTCCTTATGTGTATCATTAATCCTTCCCATTCTTTACCCTCCTCTTGTCTGGAATCTCTTCTCTGTGTTAAGGGTGTCATCTTCTTCTTCTCTTTCTCTCCTGCCATCACAATTTTAATTAACTTCTATTCCAATAGAACACAATTTAATCACGTGTTAAAATTAATTCATTCAATGAACCATAGTAAACTTCAACCAGTCAAATTAGTCAGTTAATACTCCATTAATTAATATTCACCTATTAACCATCAATGATATTGAGTTTACCTATTCAAACTTCATTTTAACCTTTCTGACTTTAAATTATTCACATATCAAATTAATAACAATTTATCAAGTTTTATCAAGTTTTCTATATATTCAGACACTTTCCCACCCCAAACAGCATTCAAATTGAATTTTAGATGCAATAATTTTTCAAATCCACTAGATGGCGCTCCAACATAAAAAGTGAATTTCCTAACCAGTTTCCAATGCGATAATTTTTAAAATCCACCAGATGGCGCTCCAACCTAAGAAATGAGATTCCCAGTCCCGTTCACAGCTGCAGCGCTGTTATGGCTACAGTGTGACCTTCAAGCCACCGAGAACACAACAATAAAAAACACACAGTAACTTAGTTTCGTTTCTGCTGCAACCAGATACACCAAGAGCGACTCACAGAAACCCTTAAAAGATAAAAATTAGAGGGAAAAAAATTAAAGGAAGTCTTCAGCCTCTTCACGGCCTAATCCACACAGTTCTCAAATAGGAGAAAAAGGTTCTGGTCTCTCATATAACAAAAGGTTTATGTAGCAAAGTTCTTGCCTATTCAAAAAAATATCATTTCTTCAACCTCTTCAGAGATCCAATCCAATCCAGTTGGGAAGAAGAAATTAACAGTAACTCCAGTTAGTAGTAACTCCAAAGCTGCTCTCAAAAAAAACTCCAAAAATAAAAAAACCCAAAGCCTTAAAGCAAGCAATGAAGGTAATGAAATAGAATAGCTCCCCCTCAGAAGGGGGGGGTAGTTCCCAGCTGGCTCTGGTGAAGTCTTTGGAAATGTAAAAGAAAACAAAGCAGGCTCTTCTCCTTTTGTCCGCCACGCAAATTAAGTATTCAGTCCTCCACAAAGAAGGGGGGGGGAATTCAATTGTCGATTCTCCAAAGTCTTTGGAAGTGTAAAATCAAATAAGGGGGGGGAGTAACTTCAAACGCCAGAGTCTTTTGAGCCAGAGTCTTTTGAGCTGCCCCCTTCCCCCCCCCACGTTCTTCTCTATTCACTATTCACTCCGTCCTTTCACAAAGAGGGGGGGGTGACTTCAAAACACCAGTTCTGAGCAACAAACTTCGCGATCAAGCTTCCCAAAGTCCCATATTTCTTCCACTTCAATTTAAATAATACTAGTTAAAACTCACTTCGCAAATGAAGGGGTATCTCCTCCGCCCCACCGCACGATTCCAATTTGCATTCACGAAGGAGACTTACGGCTACTTCCCACCACGCTCCGAACAGATTCCGATACAAACAAACCAACTCACGTTTCTTCGGGTATACTCTTTATCTTCAAATTAGCCGTTTAACAGCCTGCTGATTCTCCCTCCGATAGAAACGATTTTATATAGTTCTTGGAGGCTAATGGCTTTTCTGCTAAGACTATGAGACTTCGCGAACACAGGGGTAGCGATGGCAAAAGCGCCCGCAACTCGATCCTTTCTCCCCAACCCCTCCGGATCGGGGTGAAAGGAGAGTCGCAAGGGGCGGCAGCTGATACCCAACCCCTCAGGGCAACCCCCCTGAGGTTAATAGAGTCCGCGGAGCCTTCGCGAAACTCTTAAAAACCCCTGTGCGCTCTGGGGATCCCACGGAGGAACTCCCCTAGTGTCTTAAGCAGTCGGCCATTAAAACCGGAAGCCTGATTAATACTTATCTCATCGTAAAGGAACTCCTGGAAGGATACAGTAAAATCATTCAATTTTCTCCTTGCAGCAGGAAGGTAGGCTGAGGAAGGAGGTGTGCCAAGGTTGCCTAGTGAGCTGGTTGCTCTAAACAGAGATCTGAATCCAGGACTTCGGCTGTGGTCTCACCTGGTTTTGATCCTGATATTTTGAAGGTCCGGCTTTTCCTCTTCATCCCGTCATGTGATTTATTATGTGGGTCAGGAGTTCCCATGTACAAAGCTGGTTTTTATTATTTTAAAGTGCAGTTCAGCCCCCTTGGCCAGCAGGTGGCGGTAGCATTTGAAATAAATGGACCACTTGGCTAGGGGAAATTAATCAAAGGACACACGAAGGAGCTTCCTTTTTCTCTGGAGTTGCCGGGGAATTTTAAAAAGCAGCGCTGATCAGCTGGTCGGTGCTCTGAGAAAAAAAAAGAAGAAAGAAACCCGGATCATCTGCGTGGTCCCACAACCTCTGTCTCAGTAAAAGGTGGATTTTTAAGCGAGGCAGAAAATACCCTACCTCTCCGGTAAGTCAAAGAAACCTTGCTTAAAGGGGCATTACCGGGTTTTCTTTTCTTTTCTTTTTTCAAAAAGCCCGGTGGCCCTGGGGATGGCATTTTTGGGCACGATTTATTTAGGAATTTAAACTGCTTTTAAAGGGAAGTGGGACCGGGGCCTTCTTTGACCAAATTCTAACATGGCCACTACTCACTTCTTTCTCATAGAATTCAAGATTATAGGAGCAGAACAAGGTCACCCATACTCCACATCCACCACATCTTCACAAGGAGGTGGAGGGACTTCTGTATGTAACCCAACTGATGTCTGATCACAGCTTTACATAACCAGTCAGGCTGAGTTCAATTTGCATTTCCCTTTAAATCAACTTGTAAACAAACCCTTATTAAAATCATTTTGCTACTGATAATTTAAATAAACAGAATTAAATATTTATAGATGAAATCAAAACAATGCACAAGACTCATATACAAATAAGACAAGTTATTGCCCAAACATTAAATAGCATCTGAAGTTAATAAAAAATCAACAAACAAAAATGGTGAGCTAGCAAGCAGCTATCAAAGCAAGTCACGGTCACTGCATATCCACAATGTACTCACAAAGGAACACTATAATCCACAAAGGCCATCCGTTTCTTCCTAGTTGCCTTGTGACTGTGGGGGACCTCCCAAATCTTGAGGAAAGGTGGTTTCCCATCTCAGTCAACAAACCATCCTGCCCTTGGTCTCCAGAAGGCAATCTATGCTGTCAGTTCCTTTTTCTAGTTCCTCTGAAGCCTGCCCACAGGTTCATGCTCCTGCCAGATGAATCTGCTCTTGAGAAGGAAACCTAGTATCATGATCCTAGAAATGTGAAGAACCAGCTACAGGGCCTTCAGGGGTACAAGAGAGAGCACCTCCAGGCAGAGGACCGTAGGCTTGGCTGAGGATGCCGAACCGCTTCTTCAAAACCCACTCATTTTTCATGCAAACTGCCAATACAGCAATTTAACCTGAATACAGGTGGCTGTGAAGAGGCAATGTCGGGTGTCCACAGAAAAGGCTCCGAGTGCCACCTTTGGCACCCATGCCATAGGTTCACCAACACTGCACTATACTGCTGGATGTAAAAAATGCAAATACAGTAAAAAACAGTAAATACCGTACCAACAGGCTAAAAAACCGTTTTTATCCGTGGGCTGTTCGACTGTTAAATGGGACGTGACAACACGTGATAGACTCGTGGGGCTGGCAAGTTGTGCAGCAAGCATACAGTGTGATATCAGATTGAATGGCTTTTTAGTGGGATGGTGTTGGGGGGAGGGAGGGAGCTCAGCCAATTTCATTGTACACTGGATGTACAATGACAATAAAGGTTATTACTATATTATATATTATATAAATAACTCTTTGCTTTAGGTTAAAAGTTCTGTCAGATCTCTTATCTTCACTTGGTCTGAAGAGGTTTCTTCTGTATTATACTTGTAATTAGCACCTATGTTCTTCTGCTTCCAGTGCACCCGACTGATTTAAATTTCTGCACTTTTTACCCAATACATCTCTTCCAAGTTAGACTCATAAAACATCATTGCCACTTTAACATGTACACAGTACAAATTAAAAGTACAAAGATATAATTTGGCTAAGCAGAGATAATCCTAATGTGTTTACATTGAAACTGAGCATACAAATACAATGGGTTTCATAGATCATGTGTGGATTTTATACTTATGAATATGTTGGTCAACATTCTGTTTATGTAAATGATGCATCTGATGAAGTATTAGCTGGGAAATCTTTCAATTATTAAATATCTCCTATTTTTGTCCTGGGACGCACATAGGTCCTATGTAATGCTTCCTATCATTGGTAACCCATGAGGAGGAAGTGTTTAATTACTATAAACCTAGAATAACTTTGTTGATGGCTGTAGTTTTTGATAGTGAAAGACTTTCTCCTCCCATCTTACTGTTCCCCTAGGTTCCCAGGAGAGCTATGGGCAGTTCATGATGCAAGTAGGAAATGCTTAGTTTAAAAAAATGTCCTGCCTGATGACACCTTCAATCTTATGTGACATGACTTGCATGTGCAGGATTTAGCCAGTAAGGTTTAGCAGGTCTGCAGTGGTAAGGCAAATAGAAACATTAAAAATTTTATGAAAGAAAAAAATTCTAAACTTGCAATAGGAACTAACTGGGAGCCAGTTCTTGCTCTGTCAGAGAGTGAGGCAATCACTTCCCTTGACCACAATTTTGGGTGTCATGAAAGTGCAAGAGACAGTGGGTGATTTAATTTAACTCTTCTTTTACTAACAGGGAGAAAGAGAGGTATTTGTGAAATGTCTACTTCAGACACCAAAATAATATGGCTGGCACTGGATACTCCATACTTTGATCTGGAGTAGAGTTACCATTTGTCTTCTGTCTCAGGGATAAAATCTCTTGGGCCAATCCTTGTGAAAATACAGTGGTACCTCGGTTTAAGAATGTGTTGGTTAAAGAAAAACTCAGTTTAAGAAAAGGAATTATTGGAAATGGGGATGCCTTGGTTTAAGAAAATTAATTGATGGAATGCCCCTGTCTAAGGTTTTTTTTCTGCAAGGCATTAAAGTTGATGTGTGATGTTCGCACAACAAAAAGAATGGGGATGCCTCAGTTTAAGAAAAATTTAAATTGAATACCCTGGTTTGCCTTTTTTTCTGACCTCTGGGATGAATTAATTGGTTTTCAATGCATTCCTATGGGAAATGGCATTTTGGTTTAAGAATTTTTCGCAATACGAAGTGGCCCGGAGAACAAATTAATTACTTAAACTGAGGTACCACTGTGTCATTTTACATATGGGAAGTCATAGTATAAAGGTTGTTGTGAGAGAGTTCTGGATTTACTATTCTTCTTACTTCTTAGAAGATGGGCTGTATTTGGGAAAGAAACATTCATTAAATTACTTGGTGTGATTCTTTCTTTCTCTCGCTCTCCTTCTTCCTCAGGGCAGTACATATGACCAGGTCAGGCAGAAGGATAATGAAGCATCATCATTGAATGTGCTGAATAAAGATAAATTGTGCTGTTCTGGGTTTCTAGACAACACAATGCCTGCAGCTTACATCGTGTGTGAGACAGAGTGCAATGAAGAAGAGTGTGCATGTTTTTTATGTTGGTCAGCAATATTCTGTGACAGTTACTAGTCAGGATTTTGCATATTAAAAATTATCCCTACTCGTTTCAAAAATATCCTTGAATGATAGTTTTTTAAAAGTATTTCTGACTTATGTAGCATCACAGTGGCATGCTATGAATGCAAGATAAAGGCAAACAGATGAAGGCCAGATAATGAAGTATGCACAGTTAGATTTTATGAAGGTTCTTAAAGTCATGTGTTACAGTAATAGGATCCAACGCATGTTGAAGAAATAACACATATGAATGAGAAATAAACACAAACCTTTTTTGCCTTCTCTTTTCCTTCCTTGAATTGCACCATACGTTTTGTGGCAGGATTCAAGGGCATGAAACAATTCAAATAGAAGAACACAGTGCAAACCATAAACTACCAAGAGCTAAAATCTAAAATGACAATTTACAACCTCTTAAACCACCTGGTGAAGCACATCTTTCACCATGTCTGAACTTCTGAGACCTGCTTTGAAGAAGGGTGATTTACACTCAAACGCTTGCAATGTTCCTTTTTTTATTTTTAATAATTGCCTATAAAGGTATCACCTGTAACCTATTTTTGCAATTGAGATTTACAATCAGAAATCATACTAGCATTCCACTCACCTGCTTCTTGGCTTAATTACAAAAATGCCTGTGCTTTATTTCTAGGGACATGCAGGAAGAAAACTAATGGATTGCTTTCATTTTGGATTCTGTCAAGGGGCCAGTTTGGTAAAACTGAAAAGGCTCAAATATTTGGGGTTCTTTCATTTCTGTTTTCTGGCACTATAGCTCTACAGAATTCTCAAAACTGTTCCAGAAAAAAACCAGGGGCAAATCAACAGACTATCATTAACTCTAAAGGCTGGTAAGAGCAACAGTACAGGGGGCAGGGGGACCACAGTCATTCAAAGATCTATGCATTTACTAGTAGTACTATAAATTCATCTTCATCTTCATATCACTATCCTCATCAATTCATTAGCAAGAAATAGTACAAATGAGAAAGAGAAATTATCATCATGAGCATAATCAAGACAAAACTCCAATATATTTGTTGTTGTTGTATCATTTCAGTTGTGACCGACTCTTTGTGACCCCATGTCCATGGAACTTTCTTGGCAGGAATACTGGGGTGTCTTGCCAGTTCCTACTCCAGGTGCCTACAGCATCTGGTATTAGGGTAGTATAATAAACTCCCCAAACCCCAAGAAAGAGTATGGGGGGTTGTATGGAGACAGGTCTCCACAACACCAGTTTGATAGCTTCAATCCAGAAGCACAGGCAGTAGGTGAATGACACTGCAGGAGACACTTTGGGAGAAAAAAGGAAATAGAAGAAAATCCATCCAAAATTAATAAAATAAAAAGGTTTAAGAAGCAGGGAAACTAAATAATTTAGAAAGTAATCCAGAAGTGAAGCAGCAGAAGCGAGATAATATTTTTTTAAAAAAATGGTATCCACAATGAAAAATATAGCTGTACTAGTTGCAGACCGGTAGGGAATCAAACTATTCCAAAATGGAGGCCAGAGGAACTCTCTCTGCAGCCACAGCAGTCAAATAACCAGGCAACTAAGAGCAGCCTCTCTGTTTTTTTCAGGAGTTTTAAAGATTCAGACTTCTTGTCCTCCCTATTCCAGGATGTTCTCTTAATCCTGATTGGCTACTGAAAACCCTCCTCATGACATACAGACAATGCTATTTACTGGTGCACCTATGAGGCAATTTTGCAAAGAAATATCAAATATTTGAATGATTGGACCCATATTACATCTAACAGTTTCATTAGCCTCTCTTACATAACACTGGATCATTCAGATTTCACAAACTCCCTACTGGAAGTCCATGAAAAATGCCATTGCAAATATATGAGGCTGAGGAGGAGCAAAAGGTGAGGCAGAGTAGCAACTCAAGGAAGCCTAGATGCTTGGATGCCATATATTTATTTATTTATTTATATTTTAGTTTTATATTTTTATACTGCCTGTCTTCGGAAGGAACTCCGGGCAGTTGACAGCAATCATAATACAACAACAATAATAAAAATCCAAATAATAAAATGATAAAATAATCAGCAAAGATGGCAGCTAATATTTCCCAGGAAAAAAAAACTTTATGGTCGCCAAATGCCTCTCTAAAAAGCAAGGTCTTAAGAGCTTTTTTGAAGGCCAGCAGGGACTCTGATAGGCACAGCTCATGTGGCAGATGGTTCCAAAGAGAGGGGCCAGACACAGAAAAGGCCCAGTTTCACGTTACCGATTTCCTAGCCTCCCAGGGGTTGGCCAACCAAAGTGAGAGCGCCTGTGACATTCTGGTGGGTCAGGCCTTAGTTGACCACTGGGAGATCCGCTCCGCCAGCTATTCAGGTCCCAAGCTGTGAAGGGTTTTGTAAATCAAAACCAGTATCTTGAACCTTATTTGGGACCCAACGGGCAGCCAAAGCAGGCGAGCCAGAACTGGGGTTTTGTGGTCGTATCTACCCGCACCAAACACCAGTCTGGCTGTTGCATTTTGTACCCACTGTACTCTCTGAATAAGGGTCAAAGGCAACCCCACATAGAGAGCAAATTTTCTCAAATGGTCCAAGGGCATTTGGAGCCAGACATTTATTCAATAAACAGTCAGCTGTAGACATGGGCATGGAATGGCGAAATTTCCATTTCCGTTACCGTTCTTCGTTTCCGTTACGTAACGGAACAAAGAATGACAATTTGGATGGGTCAGGCTTGAACCGAACAGAACCAACAAAAATTTGTTCGGTGCTGTTCGTTTCCATTAGTGGCGGCGTGCGATAAAATGGACTGGAGCTGTGGGGAAAAAACAGTGCAGGAAACCGCAGCTTTTTTTTTGGCAGAGCCCCAAGCACCGATAAGCTGTAGTGCGGGAGGCTTGGGGCTTGGCAAAAAATAGTTTTAAAAGCCCCTGCTTTCCCAGCATCGATTGGGCACATTGGGGAAGGGAAGCTCCCCGGCATATTTTTAAACCTCCTTTGCTTTTTAAAGAACAAGAAGATAATTTTCTCCGCCTCCCACTGCCACCTCCGGAACTCTGGGTCAAGCATGCCTAAATAAATCAAGTGATTTATTCCTAGCCAAGGTTTGGGTGCTCGCTTTCTTACATTCTCCTTCCCCCCCTTTGCTGTGTCATCGTAAAAAAGGAAAATATTAACTAGCGAGCTCAGCGAAGTACACCCTCTTGGCCTCATCTTTCCTCCGGATCTCCTGGGCTTGCCTCCTCCGCCCTCATGGTCATGCTCTCCATGCTGTGTGTGTGTGTGTGCGGGCGCCGCGCATGTGTATGGAGAAGAGGGGGAAGCTGGTGGGGATTCTGGGAACAATGCTGTGCTCCTTAAAGTGGCGGGTTGTCTTTCCGCATCCGTTTGGCAATGAGGGTGAGGGACCATGAGGCAGAGGAGGCAGCAACTCCAGGAGGAGATCCTGAATCAAGGTGAGGGTAAAAGAGGGTGTATTTCGCTGAGCTTGCTATGTTGCTATTTTGCTTTTTTGTGACGGTATGGTAAAGGGCGGTGGGGAGGAGGGGGGGAAATTTAAGAAAGCGAGCACCTGTTCCGGAGTTTGGGAGGCGGTGGCAGTGGCAGAAGATGGCGAGAATTATTCTTGTTCTTTTAAAAACAAAGGAGATTTAAAAATAAGCCAGGGCACTTCCGCCCCAATGCACCCAGAAAGTACGAGCTTTTAAAACTTTTTTTCTTTTGCTGAATCCCAAGCCCGCGCTACAGCTGATTGGCGCTTGGGGCTGTTCCAAAAAAAAAAAAAAATGCTGCGGTTTCCGTGGTTGCTTTTTCCCATAGGAATGCATTGCTTCAATGCATTCCTATGGGAAAATGACAATCGAACCAAAACGACAAACAGAACGAAGTTTTTCTAGAAAAATCCATTTCAACAGAACCGAACCAAAATGAAAAGGGCCCAAACCAAAACGGAAACGGAACGCCATTTTTGCTTTTCGTGCCCATCTCTAGTCAGCTGTATAAAGCCAGACTTTGTCAGTGGGTGGGGGCCATGTAAACTCTCCTTTTTAATTGTGGACACTGCTGGGTGGCTCCTTTTCACCAGCTCTTTATTCTTGTCTGAGGGTAGGAATGGTGACGTCAACCCTGTTTATTTCCTTCATCAACATGGATTAGATTTTGAACTTCTACCATTGCTGCAGATCTTCTCATCCTCCTTTCCTTTGTGCCTGTTGAATGCAATGGTGGCTTTGTGATGCAGTAGTTAAACTGCTGTACTGCAGCCTAAACTGTGCTCACGGCCCAGGATTCAATCCCAGATAGCTAGTTTAAGGTTCACGCAGCCTTCCATCCTTCTAAGGTTGATCTGAGTACCCAAGTTGCTATGAGAGGCGGAGGCAATGTATAGCCTGTATAATTACTTGTAAATTGGCCAGAGAGAAAAGTCAGTTCTTCAAAAATCATCTTTGGATTATTAATTAAGGCTATTGTGCTTTTGTACAATGTACCATACATGATCATATAGACTTTGTGTTTATAACCCCAATTGCAAAAATAGGTTACAGGCAATACGCTTATAGGCCACTAATAAAAATAAAAAACAAAGATCATTACAAGTTTTCAAGTGTGAATCACTTTTCTTCAAAGCAGGTCCTAGAGGTTCAGACATGATGAAAGATCTGCTTTACCAGGAGATTACTTTTAAAGTCCTTGGTTAGATTATGTTGTAGCCAGGAAAGGATTCTTGTTAGAGGTGGGAAGTTGGAGGGCAGTCATAAAAGCTGGTTAAGCATTGGATTTGACACCCCCCATTGTTCAAACAAAGGAGCATGGGTCGTACACCACCCCGACTCACTCACCCATCTCCATATGGCTCTAGGAGGCATATAAATCCCTGTTGGCCAGAGATGGGGGGAGAAAAGTGTTGATGCAGGGAACCCATGTGTTTCATTCTGGGACTGGGGTAAAATTTAGTAAATACACTAAGTTTGCCAATTGGGAACAGATTGAATTAAAGTGATAGATATTACCTAGTGGTTGCAGTCTTGCTCTTTGGTGCTGAGAGTCCCTGTGCCTCATTCCACGTCCTTGGGGGAAATGCCGGCTCTTTTTTGGTATCTTCACAATTCCATCAAAGCAAAAAGGGGGTTGAGCCTCCTGGTAAAGCACATCACAAAACACAATTGCAAAAATAGATTGCAGGCGATACCTTTATAGGCACTAATAAAAAAAAAAACAAAGAACATTGCAAGATTTCGAGTATAAATCACTCTTCTTCAAAGCTGGTCCCAGAGGTTCAGACATGGTAAAATACGTGCTTTAATCTTGTGCAATTGCATTGACACTATGTTTTCAATGTTTCCATCCCTCATAACTTTTACATGGAATTTTTGCTCTCTCTTTAACTGCTCACGTTCTCTTGTAGTTTTAATGTTGTCTTCTAATTCTGTAAGATGTCTCTCAATTCCCTGTTCTTAAACTTGAATATGCCTTAATTGTATTGGACTGCATATTGTCCCTCATTACTGTAAGCTGCCTTGGGTCTTTTTCCAAGGAGAAAGGTGGGGTAAAAATACTCTAAATAAATAAATAAATAAATATGATTCAGAATGGCATGAAATGACTTAGTATTGCTGCACAATATAACACCCACATTGCCAGCAGAGAAAACAATGCCAAACTTTATAAAAGGGCAGCCTGAATTTTGGCAAGTTCAGTGGCAGCAGTAAAGATGGTCTACAGAATACCCTCTTTTGCTCCCTTCCAACAACAAACAAACAAGTAAGCAAGGGGAAATCCCAGAAGCTGACGCCTTTCATCAATTAAACACCTTTTATCAAAATACCATGCAGCTATCAGGACTGTTTTCCAACAACTGTAACCTAACATGAGACACAGTTGATTTTTAAGATCTGAGCAGAGCTGTTAATTTGGCACAGACTGAGAGCAAAGTGTCTTTTATAACTGTACCAGACATGGTGCTTATCCAAAGCCCAGAATCAACATCTATGAAGCAATTTGAAAAATTAGTATAGCCCAAAGGGAAAATATATATATATAGCTTACCAATTCGTAAGCTATATATTGTTTTCCTTTGGCTATACTCATTTTTCGAATTGCTGCATAGAATGTTGATTTGCTCTGCTGCGTAATAACACAATTGCACTACCATCCATCTATAATGTAAACAAAGAATAAAGAGACCTTGCAACGCTGGATGCTCCCGAATTGTGCTGCAAGCTAACTTTTTTTTTTTTTTTTTTACTATAAAGTTGTTAGCATTAGAGATGGGCACGAAATGAACTTTTGGTTCATTTTTTATTTGTTATTCATTTCGTTACATAATGAAATGTATAACAAACCCCCTCTAAGAGAAACAAACAAAATGAAATGGAAATTTCTGGTTCATTTCGGTTTGTTTCGTTCACCGGTGTCTCCTACATGGTGCTGGTCCTTCCTGGTCTGGTCCTCCTGGCTGCAGGGAGGGGGCTCCAGAAAGAAGAAAAAAAGCTGACCGGCTGTGCTACAGATGGTAGGCGACCACGTGGTTGGCAGTAAAAAAGCAAAAAACAATAAAATAAAAAAAGATCCGGCGCACAGGCCCACGAGCACCGGACCCGGCCCATGGGCTGCTGAACTAGCCCCGGGCCAAAAGTAAACAAACAAACAAACAAAGCTGACTGGCCCACACTACAGCTGGTAAGCAGGCCAAGTGGTCGGCAGTAAGAAAAAAATGAAAATAAAATCAAAATAAAATTAAAAAAGGAGTGCCGACCCGGCCCTAGGGGTGGCCAGGTTGGTGCTCTAAATTAAATAAAAAATAAAAAATAAAAGAAGCGCTGATCCGGCCCCAGGGGCTGTGCATTTGGCGCTTGAAAACAAAACAAAACAAAACAAAACAAAACAAAACAAAACAAAACAAAACAACAACAACAACAACAACAACAACAACAACAACAACAACAACAACAACAACAACAACAACAGTCTGGGAGGGATGCAGATTCCCCCCACTCCACCCCACCTCATGGTCTGTGGCTCTGGACCTGGATGCGTGCAAGGAAGGAGCTTTAATAATAATAATAATAATAATAATAATAATAATAATAATAATAATAATAATAATAATAATAATAATAATAATAATAATAATAATAATAATGAGCACTGACCTGGCCCCAGGGGTCACTGGGTCGGTGCTCTATAATAAAGAAAAGAAGAAGAAGAAGCGCTAACCCGGGCCGAGGGGCTGCACAGTCAGTGCTTAAAAAACAACAACGAGGTGCTGGCCCCAAGCCAGTGCCTCAAAAAGCCCCTGCCGCAGGGGCCAGGATCCACCACCACCACCCGGTAAGGACCCAAACCGGTTCAGAACGGTTCGGATTCATACGAATTTTAAAAAAAATTGTACGAACCCAAACCTGAAGCAAACCAAGGGTGGGCCTGAAACAGACGAACCCGAACCATGGGTTTTCTGTTTCATGCCCACCTCTAGTTAGCATTTTTCTCTGCTCCAACATTTTCTTCTTTATACAGTGGAACCTTGACTTATGTCATTAATCCGTTCCAGAGGTCTAGACTTAAGTCAAACATGACTTAAGTCAAATGAACTTTTCCCATAGAAAGTAATGGGAAAGTGGATTAATCCGTTCCAGATGATGAAAAAGACCCCCGAAAACAGCAATTTAACACAATTTTGACTGGGATAGGAGATTCCTTCCGGGGATGTAAATGAAATGTATCTTCAAAGAGAGGAGGAGGCAGTGGAATTATATAGTCCACAAGTTATACGCCTCCACTTTTTAATGTTCATAGCAACAATGTCTAACATTTAAGTTTTACTGATTTTTAACCTGACGTTCCAAGTTCTGAACAACTCTATGCTTACCATTAGAGTCCCACAACTGTACAGCTCCCCAACTAAAATGCTTCCATTGTGGACCAGACTTCTGTAGCCAGGTTTTTTATAAGACTGAGCCGACTGTCTAACCAGCGAGGCCAGCCCCGAGCTCCTGGCCCTTCTTCTCCTCTGGTGGTGCTCGGAGCTGGCCTCGCCGAAGCCGCCGCTGCCGCTGCTGGAGG
Source organism: Phrynocephalus versicolor (assembly GCA_023846285.1). NCBI lineage: Eukaryota > Metazoa > Chordata > Lepidosauria > Squamata > Agamidae > Phrynocephalus > Phrynocephalus versicolor. The sequence goes on from JAHTLZ010000015.1 coordinate 20,581,693, forward strand.
AGAGGAAGAAGGCAGGAGCAGTTTGGAGACAGCAGCTGCGATGCTGGGTCGTGGCTGCTGCCCGATTCCAGTGCCTTGCACCGGGGCTCCGAGATGTAAGTCAAAGCCTGCGACTCAAGTCAAACAGGCCCCTTCTTGATGCAAGTCAAATATGATGCACGTCAAGCAGCATGTAAGTCAAGGTTCCACTGTACTGAATTATGGCTTTACTGTGGACAATATTTTGGAATCTTTCCGCAGAAATGTCAAAGAAAAAGTCTGTATCTTATTTCGAGTACAGTCCTCATTGCAAGCAAAGGGAGAAAGATTTTTTTTAAAAAAATGAAGCATGATGATTGATTTCTTTTATGTTTATTGAGTTGAGTCTAGCAGACTTGAAAAGAATAGAAATAGGTTCTCATTTTTCATGAGGCTTGGCCTCATTTTTAAATAACATCCCAATTTTTATGAGAAAGAAATGCTTATGCTGTAATTTATGAAAGCAGCCATTTGGCAAGCTCAGATAATTTTTGCTTGCTCTGAGACTCTTTTCAGTACATAAGCAGAAATTTATAAAGCCAGAAGAGACCAAGATACTCAAATCAAACCACACTACATAGAGATGTAGTATCTGTTAAGTATCAGTGCAGTATGTGTACTGTTCCTAATATGGCTGTCTTTTGTAGCTCTGGTGGTGTTCTTTCTTAGATCTGCAACTGCTTGTAATAACGTATGAAACTTTTCACATTGTTCCAAAATCCATGATAACTATGGGGACCCCTAAAGTATGTTTCATCCAAGCAAGATGTTTCAGTTACCAGGTCTTTGTATCTTGTTAGTTTTTCCAATTCTTTAGCTTCAGATCTGGCATGCCCTGGAACTGCAATGTCAATGAACTAGACATTTCTTCATTCTATTACAACTATGTCTGGTGTGTTATGATCAAGGTGTCTATTGGTTTGGGTCCATAAATCCCACAAGATCTTGACTTTGTCATTTTCTAACACCTTTTCTATGGAATGTTCCCATGGGTATCATGTCTAATTTTGTAATCTGTTTGTGCAACCTATCGATGTACACAGATGAGATGTGACACATTTCTTTCTTGGCAACATTTGCTGTTGGCATTAATTTTTTTAATCTTAGCTTACGTCACACTGCTTTGGAGTGTGTGTTCTTGTGTGGCAAAAATCAAGCCTTTAGTTTCTTCTTAATGGTCCCCAGTTTCAACAGTATTGTCCATTAAATGGTTTATATTTTCAACTAATTTATTTTCAAATTGTTGTTTCTTATATTACTCCTTTGTTTCTCTCGTTTTCACATTAAAATATCAAAGTTAACATTCACAGTACCACAATGTTATTATTTTTTGTTTTGTTTTGTTTGTCTGATATTGTTTTACTGACTATTCCAGCTATTGCTTCGAAAACTCTCATTGAATTATTTAGTTCCTGTTGTGGGTAGTAGGTATTCCCTTATAGTTTCTAGAACTTGTATAAATACTGGACTCACTGCTGAATAAAGAATGTCATCCCTGGCAAGAAAAAAGTCTTAAGCTAAATGAATTTTTAAGCACTGAGAAATTTCACATTTAAAGCAAAAAGTGTTCTGCTTATATACCGCCCCATACCACTTCAAGTAGTCTCTGCGGGGTTACAGTTTAATTAAAGTATGCAGGCTACACATTGCCCCCCCTGCAAGCTGGGTACTCATTTTACCGACCTCATGAGGATGGAAGGCTGAGTCAACCATGAGCCTGCTACTTGGAATTGACCCCCAGGTCATGAGTAGAGATGGGCACGACCAGAAAAAATTACGTTTCGAGTTGTAGTTTGTCGGGACGGGCCCGTTTCAGGTCCTTTCCGTTTGTCGCGGAAATTTTCAAAAATTTGTCGTTGTTTCTGTTTGTTGTTTGGGTTTGGGTTGGGGTTGGGGTTGGGGTAAGTGGGCTCTGGGAGGCACCTCTCTGGGTGCCTCTGACCCACTAAGAAGGGAAGGGAAACGTAACACGTAGCCGCCGCGTACCATACATTACAGTATGTTAGGGTTGGGGGGTAAGTGGCAGAGGCACCTCTCTGGGTGTGGGTGCCTCTGACTCACTAAGAAGGGAAGCGTACTGGCGTACTGGCGTACAGGTTAGGGGTAGGAGAGGGGTAGTGGGCTCTGGAGTGGGAGGCACCTCTCTGGGTGCCTCTACTCAGACCCACTAAGAAGGAAAGTGTACTTGCGTACGGATCTGGGTTAGGGTTGGGGTTAGGGTAAGGGCTAGGCTTAGGGTTACAGTTAAATTTAGGGTGGGATAGCAGGCTGCACCTCTGGGTGCCTCTGACCCACTAAGAAGGACAGTGTACTGGCGTATGGGTTAGGGTTAGGGTTAGGGTTAGGGTTGGTGGGCTTTTTATGCCCTCTGGCACATCCAGAAGTCTCAGTCAAAACCTGTCCATGCGATTGGTGGAATGGGTCAAAAATTTGCATGGTCCCATCCATGGCCAGCCCATCATTGCGCATTTAAATTACCTAATTTTCACATATTTCTGTGGTGCTTTGGTGGGTTTTTGGACCACGATTTAAAAATAAATATTGCGGTCACCATTTTGGATCCCCCCCACCGCATGGCAAATGGAGAACACGAGGATGCCCCCCCCCCCAGCCTGGTGCAAGCAGCCCAGGACAGGAGAGGGGGGAAGGCCGGGGACCCCCCCCCAGAAACCACCCCTCTGGTAGGTGTCCTCAGGCAGGCATATTTTCGTCTGCTTTTTGGGCCCGGAATCGGTTTTTTTTTATTTTTAAAACTTTTTTCTGTGCTGCTTGGCATCGCGCGATCGCCACGATGCCATGAACGACAATGACAAACCAGACCCAATTTATCTTTTATCGGGTCGGGTTCGAGCTGGAGCGGAGTAACTGTTGTTACCGTTTCCGTTACGTAACGGAAACAACAAACGGTAACGGAAACGAGACTTTCGCCGCTCTGTGCCCATCTCTAGTCATGAGCACAGTTTTAGCTGCAGTACTGGCATTTAACCACTGCACCACAAGGCTCTTTGTAATTAGTGTTTACCACTAATTACCATCAACAAGTGAGGGGAGACAGTTCCACTCCTTTTTCATTATTTCTTTCATTCTGCTTTTCATTCCACTATTCCACTGATTTCTTCTTTCTGGGCCTCTAAGTGGCTGCTTCTCTCAGGCCTGGAGGGCAAGTGAATTGCTTTTCCATCCTAGTTTTTTTCCTTGTCTAAAAAGCGAATACCTCTGCCTAGGGTGACAGATTTCATTATCCTACACAGTTCTGGAGCGCATCACCTCAGTGACCTGCTTAGTTTCCTCTACTCCAGGCCTGCCCAACAGGTAGTCCGCGAAGGGTTCAAAAATAGCCCTCTGGCCACCAATAAAAAAAGTTAGGGGATAAGTTCTCCACCCCTCTCTCCCCCATCCCAAGAACCACCGTGGCCATAAGAAAAGTTCTGGTCTGCCAGCCCACTGTCTCAGCCAAGCAGGACAGTTCAGTGCAGTCCCCTACTCCTCGCGCTGGCCACACATGCACTCCTATAAGTAGACCCAGGGGCTCTTGGGGACATCAAAGTAGACCACAGGGCCATTTGGGAGAAAAAAGTAGACCGCGGGCTGCTCAAAGTTGGACAGCCCTGCTCTACTCTATGTCTAAGCAAGGCACAGTTTGCACGCATACGCACCTTTCTATGTGTGGCTTGGCCATACAGATCTCAATATAATCTGTTTTTACACTTTTTTTACTTGAATATATGCTTTAGGACAATACAAAACAATGTCATTTTGGCTGCATGCTTCAAAAACTAAAAACACAGTTGTCCTTAAGCAGTTCAAAGAGTTAGTCAGCACCTCCCTCAAAAGATTTGAAGAATAATTAACTAGTAATTCTATGTGTGCTTTCATTAAAATCAAGCGCCCATCTTACAGTGTAGAATATTTTATAACAGCTATAGGCTTACTGGAGCATTTGCTTAAGAAGAAACCTCTTGTCCACAAATTGCAGACCAAGAAGGGATCATTCCGAGCAGCTTTCTTTATGGAACCAAACCCAGAAGTATCCAGATTGAATAGGGCCAGTAGTACTGCTAATGCAGCATGATGAAGTGAACTGTTTTCAGTTGGTACCGTGAGATGAGAATAGATTGAAATAAGAAACAGTGCAGAAAGCTATTTAAAACACTGGTCCTGCCAAGAACAAGGCTATAGTTTGAGCTCTGAGGCAACAAAATGTTCCAGGCCTGCACTGACTCTGGCAACATTTACTAGGTAGAAAAGCCTTCAGTGTTCACACTCTTTATATATATCCAGTCCAGTTAATCTTGTACAAGTCTATTACTACAATTCTAAAATGTATAATGTTTGGGTAAATATACAAGATCAACTAAAGTGGAATAGAGGATCAGTGAAAAATATAAACAGCCCTGTCATAGTTAATACATATCTCCTCAAGTTAGTTATATGGGCTTAGGAACTTATGTAAGATGTATGCATGCTGGTATGTAAGGTATATGCATGCTTGGTCTGGAATAAAGTGAAGAACCAGCGTGGGTGTGTGTGAGAGAGCCAAGGACGAACCAAGAGAACAAAGATATGATGGGACTTTGGGAACTTGACTATGAAACTCTAACTCTTCACTGTGATGAGCTTAACCTTTGGGCTTTAACCTCTTGAACTATGCTGGTAGCATCCTGGCCGACTTTATCTAAGGGAGCTTTCCCAAGAATAGGAGGATTGCATTCTTGTCTATCAGGGAGAAGACACAAAAAACTGCAACTGGGAGTATTCCATAGGTGATGAGGGTCATCAACCCAGGAGAGAACAGAAAAATGTCCAGTGTGTATGTTCAGCTGACAAGCTGCCCCCAAAAAGGATACAAGTAGAGAACTCCGGAAGCTGGTACTTTGTACTCAGAAACCAAAATTTTGCAATCAGTTGCCGTCTTCTTCGGAGCCTGGACAATGCAGATCAAGAGCTCTTGTCTTCTCTCTTGTGGTGAGTATGAATGGGACGTACAAATGCTGAATGCGTTGTTTAAATGAAACCCCAATTGTTAACTCTATAACAGGTGAATAACAAAGTATAGTAATACCTTGGTTTATGAGCATAATCCATTCCAGAAACTTGCTTGTAAACCAAAACATTCTTATATCAAAGCAAATTTTCCCATAAGAAATAATGGTTATGACAAATGCATCTGAGTTACTATGTGAATTGTTGAAGGCAGGTAAGTAACTTTTTAAAATAAAGCAAAATATTTATGGGAAAAGTGTGCAGAAGCTCTAGGGCAAGTTTGTGTAAATTGGAACAATCAGGTTTCTGGTGAACAGCAATATGATAGCTACAGAACAAATAAATGATTGCAAGGCTTTGGAGGGATTTTGAAGGTGGAAGTTATGGAGTAGGAAAATGTTCTCCAGAATTTGTACCTTGACATGCTTACTCTAGAATGGTGGTACTTTAAACACGTTGCTATGGGAAAAGGAGAAGGGAAGGCTATGCTGGCATCTAAATTTTAGCACATACTCATAGGTTTATGCAGCAAAGTATTACTGATGATTCACTGGGTTCCTCTTCCAGTTTGTTACTTTGAACAATCAAAGCCATTAAACTCTTCTACTGGAGAAGGCCTCACAATTAGAAAACTCAAGAGGGTAATCTTTCCACAGTCCTTTTCATTGAAATATTAAGGAAAGATCTGAGAGTTGAGTCATGGCAACTGGACTTCTTTCATTGTGGGGTCAAAATGTTTCACTAATTATCCAAGTAAGTTTGTCAGACTATTTGGATGAGTAGTGAAGCATTTTGATCCCAGAAGAAAAAATAAGAACATAAGAAGAGCCATGCTGGATCAGGTCAAATGCCCATCTAGTCCAGTTTCCTGTATCTCACAGTAGCCCTGCCAAATGCAACTGGGAGCACACGAGACTAGATATCTGTCTCCTGATACCACTCCCCTGCATCAGGTCCTTGAAGTACCCCGGTTTTAAGCCTGGAGATTACATACCTCCATCATGGTTTGTTACCTGTGATGTACTTTTCCTCCAGGAATCTGTCCAATCCCCTTTTGAAGGCATCCAGGTCAGATGTAACACCACATCCTGTGGCAGGGAGTTCCACAGACAAACAACACACTGAATAAAAAAAATTCTTTTGTCTGTTCTCACTCTCCCAACCCTCAATTTGAGTGTATGTCCCCTAGTTCTGGTGTTTTGTGAGAGGGAGAAGAGCATCCCTCTATCCACTTTACTCATGCCCTGCATTATTTTGTATGTCTCAATCATATCCCCCTCAGATACCTGTTTTCCAGACTAAAGAGTCCCAAATGCCTTTAAATAACTGCTCCCAGCAGCTTCCAAGTTCTTTTCTTGCAGAGCAGCAGAAAGAGAGGAGGCTTGCAAAACAATAGAGTGAGCACACGACCAAGGGGCTGGAGCTTCTCACTACTTCCTGTGCTTACAGTGAGCACACGGCCGAGGGGGTGGAGGGTCTCACTACTTCGTGTACTTACAGATAATTATACAAGAAGCTTTCAATATCATTCATGACTCATTTCATCAATACATCTTTGAACTGTGTTGTTGCTTAAAAGAATTCTTTAGAGTACATCATATGCAGGCTTGTGTAGAACATTTTTTTAAATGGCTTCAGCAGATAGTATGAGGTTTTCCTGAGTTTGCTATGAGTTGTGAGATATTGTAAGATGCCCTTGTGGGCATCATAGTCTCTTTTTGAGGTTGAAGTGAACATACTGTCCACCGCGGTTCTCTTCTGAAGTTTTTCTTTCAGTGTTTTAAAGTATGTCAAATCTTTATCTGTTTTATCAGGGTGACACATTCTCAGATGATCCTCGAGCTTAGATGGTTTCATAGCATCATTGTTTAAAACTCTGTTGCACAAAAGGTACATGGACAGAAGTTTGTCCGACGGATGGAATGAAGCCAAACTTCAAATAATCAACACTCTGCCTCCATTTCTTTTTAGCCTCAGCCATGTTGAGTAGAAGTTATCTGTTGACAAAAATAAATCTGTTTAATTTTTATAAGACAGAGCAATTCAAAACTGATTCCTGTCCAGACAGCATACAACTATTTTAAAAACATTTTAAAATCATTTTTGGAAACATTGGAAATATTTTTAAAATATTTCTAAAAGTGTTGAAATGTCTGCAGAAATAGTTTACAGAAATATTTCTGAAAAATATTTTGCAGTATTGTGTGCTGTTTCGGTGGAGTACATCCTTATTTAAATCTTTAGTTAGGTAGATATGGAGAGGAATCAGGATAAATAAAAATGTTGCTTTTATAGTGGTACTGTGTAAGTGCTGGTGGTGCAATTCCAAATGGTGTGGACTGAGATTACTGGGTCCTGGTTCAATCCTGGCCGTGCCATGTACTAGTGAATCTTTTCTATAAAGATTTAAGTACATAATACTGATTGCTAAAACAGTAAAGGGAACCCCATTAGGAAAACACATATACAGTAGTACCTTGGTTAAAGAGCATAATCGTTCTGAAAACATGCTTGAAACCAAAACGCTTGCATATCAAAGCAAATTTTCCCATAGGAAATAATGGAAACTCAAATGATCCGTTCCACCACGCCAAAAAATTGATTCCAATACTGTAATATAGTACAAGGTACTAAATAATATACAAAATACAGTACAGTAGAAAGAACAATAACCTGCATTTGAAAACCTTTGTGGCAGGTGCAGAAGAGGGAGGAAGCCTCCATGGAGGGTGTTGTTTTAAAAATAGGGCAATGGGGGGTGGGGTTGTCCTTGTTGCAGTGGTGGTGCAGGGATGGTGTGGAGAGGCCCCACAGAGGTGGCCTCTTTGAGGACAGGGATTGATGTAGTGGCAACTGTTCGTATCTTTACTGACAAAGCAAAAGGAACTGGTACAACCACATAAGTCCAAATATGAATGGGAGATGGACTATCAGGATGTATAAAAGTAGAAAAGACCGTTATTCTCTCTCAAATCATTTTTAAAAGCTCTGGCTCAACATGTTTCAGCAGAGGCCTTCTTCAGGAGCTGAGCAAAACAGAATTAAAATTAAAATTATAAAATTGCATATTAAATATACTTCTGTAAAAGAGATACACGGCTTGGGATTTTAAACTTACTGCAGTACATGTACTAAGCACATTAGACATCCCAGAATATATTGTAAAATACATAAAATGATATGCATACCGAGCTTTTTTCTTCTATGGTCTATAACAGCTCCAGACTTAATTTAGAATGAAGACACTGGTGAAAGGAACATTCAAAAGCAGCTGTGCGCAGTGTCAGGGGCAGCAATATAACATTATGGTTATTATGATAAAGGGAGAAAATCTGTTTCTTCATTTAACCCATGAGGTACTTGGGCATTTAATTTCAGGATCCAGTCTATCCCTCTTCTCAGTAGAGACCTCTCACAGTTCCCAGGAGGTCTATCAGCAGCCAAGAACACCAGATGTTTAATTGTGTGGTTCATTTCCTTGATATTGGAAACGGACTACCTATTCATTTGTTTCTTAAATTGCTAAGATGTTTGTCCATTTATATTTTCAGGGCTCTGGATATTTGTCCTATATATAGTTTTTTTGCATGGGCACCTTATAGGATAGATTACTCCCTTGATGTTACAGTTAGTGAAATTATTCAAGGTATATATCTTATCATTCGGTGAGTCTACACATCCTGATACCTCTCTCCATTGTGAAAATTACCCATTGACACATACTCTTTGTTTCCTGGATCTCAAACAGTTTTCAATCCATAGGAGGGCCTGCCCTCTGAACCCCTGACTGTGCAATTTTCTCAGCAGCCTTTGATAAAGGACTTTGTCAAAAGCCTTCTGAAAATCAAGAAAGACATTATCCACCAGTTCACCCAAATCCACATGCCTGTTGCTCCATTTTTGACAAATTGCATATTACCGTTAAGAGATTTAAAAAGCTCAGCTTGCCATGACTCAGCTCCCAGATCACCTCACCCGAATGACAGGGAATCTCCACAGACATACTAAGGAAAGACTGTGATCACCTGCTATAAAAACTGAATTCACATTTTCTCTAGACACACAAGATGGACTAGAAAAGCAGGGACAGATGTGGAAGGTATTATCTGTAGAGAAATGCGCGACTAAGAGAGGTCACCTGTGCTCCCACTGGGGAGGGGAAAAGGGCAACCAAGTAGGGCATGTTCTCCAGGTGTCACACCGGGGGCTCTGTGTCAAAAAGACAACATTTGTATACTAAATGTTTCCTGGCACACATAACACCTCCTTCATCAACTCATGGGGGACATTTAATCCATGTTTGCCCCAGTATGTCTGTGAAGATTCACAGTCATCCAGGCGAGTTTATCTGGAAGTTGAGCCATGGCAACTGGACTATTTGAGAGATTAAAACATTTTGCTGCTGATCCAAAAAGCTTCATCAGTCTGAGGAAAGCTAGTTGCAAGTCCTCCAAAATATAGGTAACAATGGCAAAATATCTCATCTTCTCTTCTCCACAAAGTAACCTGCCTACCTGGTTCTCAAGAAATATTTGCTACAAAATAAGAAAAGGTTTCATTCAATTAATTTGTCTTGCTATCCTCCCATGTTTCCTTTTTCTTCCTGAGCAGCAAGTTAACTTGGTAATTGAAACAAGTCAAACAGCCAGAATTAGGACATGCATGAGAGAACAAGCTTCCTGACTGTGCTTACTTCAGGTCTCTTGAGAGTCTGATGCCACTTTAATTACTGCAGAAAAAATGTCAAAGAAACAAACATCAAAACGGAAGACATAATGACACGCAAGACGAATGAAATCTCTGCCAAAGTTGCGCAGCATCTGTTGGTTCCTAGCAGCTGCTTGGGCTTGGCTGTCTGTTTTAGAAGGCAAAGGCATGCACAACGCCTCTCATTAGATGGTTATCCTGTGAAGCACAGAGCAAGAGAAAGTGCTCAACAGGAACAAATACGATGATGCCTCATTCCCACCAGCTTAAAATAAAATTGTCACTAGGACAGGTCAGGAGAAAGGGCAGGAATGCCAGTTTAATATTGAAAAAGTCTAACGAGACCTATGATACATAGTTAAACTTCCATTTATTATGGATGGGATCACTGAAACAGATTCACTGCCTCAGGAACTATGAGGTTCTTTGCAAAGAGATCAATAATTCATTATAAGAGTTGGGGGCGGGGGGCAGACGCAAAACCTATTTATAGGCAACAATGCAATGAAGCCTACCTAATGAGTTCTAAGCACAATTTTCAATGGGTTAATGTGGCCCAAGATAATTTTCTTCCACTGGTTTTATAACTATGATCTTCAAATAATAGAGAACTGTGATGCTCAACATCAGTAAGATGTTAAGCCTGTTACAGTTTGTTCCTTTCTAAGATTTTTTTCTGTCTTTATTTGCTGCTGCCTCTTCCCTCTACTAGCAGAGGATGAATGTCAGAACAAGTATTTTGAATATTTTAATTTGCTAAAAAAAGAGAGCTTGGAAACAACACCTTTACTCTTTGCAGCAATAATGCAGAATGACATTACTCTGGGGCATATAATGGCTATGGCTGTAGTTCATTACTTTTTCAAAACAATAAGAATGTGACTCTCTTTGTTATTTGATATCCCGCTGGGCAGTAGAGGGGAAGACAGGTGTTTTATTAAGCTTATTCATTGGCAGCACACAATAAAACATAGCCATACTGCATTCTCTACACGTAATTATCATGGCACAAGACTGCAGTCTTGTACAGTGATACTGTGCTGGTAGAGCAAACCAACAATTTACAAGGCAATTCTGGAAATGGGGGCATGTTGCATTTGCCTCAAACGCCTAGCCTGGGAAGATCGAGTATTTCGGGCAGTTTTCAATGGAAGAAGACACTCTGACAAGTAGCCAGGTCCTAAATCGTTTAGGGCTTTATATGTCATAGATTAAAAAGTGTTTCATTAACCTTGAAATTGATGCGGAACCAAAATGGAAGCCAGTGCGGGGCGGCCAGCGCTGGGGATATATGACTGTATTTCCTGGTCCCTGTAAGCAATTTGGCTGCCATGTTCTGGATCACCTGGAGTCTCCGCATCAGCCTCAAGGGCAGCCCCACATAGAGAGTGTTGCAGTAGTCCAGCCTTGAGACTACCAATGCATGGACCAGCATGGTGAGAGCCCCCATGTCCACATAGGGGCACAGTTGAGCAATCTGCTGCAAATGGTAATGGGCAGAACAGACTACAGGCGCTACTGGGGATTCCATAGATAGTGCCAGATCCAAGAAGACACCCAAGTTGTGCATCTCATTCTGAGTGGGGAGAGTTACTCCCCCAAATGAGAGGGAGTTTCCCAACCCACTGACAGTAGTAGCTCCCATCCACATGACTTCCATCTTGTCTGGGTTCAACCTCAATCTGTTTGCCCCCAACCATCCAAAAATTTAAGATTTAAATCAAATAAAGGTTAAAAGAGAGGATGTTTTAGGTTTAATTGATAAATTGAAGATCAATAAGTCACCAGGCCCAGATGGCATCCACCCAAGGGTTATTCAAGAACTGAGAAATGAAATTGTTGATCTCTTAATGGTAATATGCAACTTGTCTCTTAAAACGGCCACAGTGCCGGAGCACTGGAGGATAGCGGATGTCACACCACTTTTTTAAAAAGGAAGGAGGGGGGACCAGGGAAACTACAGGCCAGTTAGCCTTACTTCTGTCCCAGGGAAGATGGCGGAAAGCCAAGAGAAAATCTTAAAATACATAGAAGAACAAACCTTGCTGAGAGAAAATCAGCATGGTTTCTGTAAGGGTATTCTAAAAGATTTCTCTTGTCTGAGAAATCTTTTAGAATTTTTTGAAAAGGTCAACAGGCATGTGGATTTGGGTGAACTGGTGGATATAGTATATCTGGATTTTCAAAAGGCTTTTGACACAGTCCCTCACCAAAGGCTGCTGAGAAAATTGCACAGTCAGGGGATAAGAGGGCAGGTCCTCTTATGGACTGAGAACTGGTTGAGATCCAGGAAACAAAGAGTAGGTGTCAATGGGAAATTTTCACAATGGAAAGGGGTGAAAAGCGGTGTGCCCCAGGGATCTGTCCTGGGACCGGTGCTTTTCAATCTGTTCATAAATGACCTGGAGACAGGGATACGCAGTGAGGTGGCCAAGTTTGCGGATGACACGAAACTTTTCCAGGTGGTAAAAACCAGAGAAGATTGTGAAGAGCTCCAGAGGGATCTCTCCAAACTGGGGGAATGGGCTGCAAAATGGCAAATGCATTTCAACATAGCAAAATGTAAACTAATGCATATTGGGGCAAAAAATCAAAACTTTATCTATCAACTCATGGGCTCTGACTGAGCTACCCGTGATGGATCAGGAAAGAGATCCTGGTGTGTTGGTGGACATATGTCACTCAGTGGTTCCCTGCCACCAGGGGACAGTGTTGGGCTCTCTGCTCTGGATTTAGACCAGACCAGACTATAGTGCTGCCCCCAAATCCCCATAAAGGAATTAATCATTTACAGAGGTCAAGCAGGCATCCGAGTGCCACTCGGACCCATTGAAATGCTCCAAACTGCACCAGCGAATGACAGGCTGCTTGGAGCAGCCGTGGACTCCTTTTCATACGCTAGGCAGGCCCACCTGCCCCAGAATCCTCTCCTCACCCTCTGCCAAATGATGGGGGGTTGGCAGGAAGAAGTGTCCTGACTGCCAGCTTCCTAATGTCCCCTGTTCCTGCATGGAGGGAGCACAAGTAGCCACCATGCCACCCGGAACCAACTGCAAGGCCACTGCTGACCAGGACTGCCATTCCAGCCACAACTGAGGCTCCCAGATAAATCTAGATCTCTGCTTTAATAGCAGCAAATTACATTAGGGGGCTGCAATCATTTACAGAAAAAGGGGGTTTGGAACATAGCTTTCCTGTGTACAAATGAATAATGTAATATTTCTGCCCTTTGCATTGATAGAGAAACGATTAACACTACAGAACAGAAATCAGGAAAACATATGGGGTTGTCTGATTAAAATATGGAAGTGTTACACTCAAGTTTAATACACTTTTGTCCCCAGCATTTCTAGACACTGCTCTTGACTACTTGCCTATTTATCATTTTAACTGCAAAGCTTAATGTCACTCTTTTAATTCTACCCTTCTTTCCTTTTCTGTCCCTTTCCCCCCTTATGCTCTGGTCTTTGTAGTGTAAACCAACAAAGCAGAGGAGGCCACTTGACAATAAATCAGAATGTTGGCCCATCCAAGCCAGTATTGTCTCTGGATTGACTAGCAGTCACCTGCTGAGATATCTCTTTGTGATTTCCAATAGAAGGACTCCAAACAGCAGGAGGAAATGGTTCCATCTTGCTAAAATAAAATCAATGATAGGAGGTTTTGAAGGTCACTTATCCATAGGTTTCCATAAATTTGAAGCTGCTCGACAGCACATAAAATATCAAAATAACATGTTAAAAATAATCGTTTTAGGTTTAGCAAGAAGAGGATTGAGGGTTGGACATTGTTAACTTTTGTACTCAAGGGAAATTTAAATTGATGTCTTTTGCACACTGCTTCAGATGGCTGGAGGATCTCTAGGGTCTAGGTTTTCCCCTTCTAATCATTCTCTTACTCCAGAAGGACCAGCCCAAGGTATTCACTGCTGGAGACAAAGAACTGGGTTGGTGGTAGAATCTGAGGTAGATACTTCATTCCAACCAGTGGATTCAGGCAGTCATGGCTTCCATTCTAGGCAGGGTAGAGGAATGTTCTGCTTAACAACAAAATGGTTTTACAGACAAAACTAAGAATGTATGTGTGTTTATTTAACTACTCCCTCCGCTAATTAAAAAGCTGTTGATCCTTTTATAAGGCTTCTCCTCCGAGAAATATATTCAGTACCTATTATCTGTGTTTCCTGGTGCATTATCAAATTTACTGTTCACAAGGCCATCCCTAGTCTAGTAAATCCATCGAGGTAAAAAATATTAGCCTTTCTGCTAGCTTGCTTTCGTGTATATTGGTTTTTCTCAAGGGCCTTGCATTCTTGGGTAATAACAGAGCTCTAAACGTTGTATCTCTTTCCCGCCAAAGTAATTCTTCAGGTAATTGCCTTCATTGATGTGTTACGCAAAATACACATGCGTGGAAGGAAGAATATATCTCTAGACAAGTTAAGCCAGATGTAGTGTTTCTATGAAGATGATTGGTTCTACAATGCAGAATCCATTGATTCATCATTATGTTATATATGCAACAGCCTTCCTGCTTTTTGCCTGTGTTTTTAACTTTATGACAGGATAGAATTCCATTGGCCAAATCCACTTATTGTTTCAGCTAGAGCAGACTAATTGAATAAACAAAACTTACATAATAAACCATTTATTAAGTACTCGTATTTTATTATGATCAGTACTTGGAATCAGCTAGTCCTACATTTAAACCAGAACCAAAACACCAGCTCTCATAAATGCAACCAATACGTACATTCACACAAATACACAATGGCTTTAAATATCCCCTTTCATGTCTGTTCAAGAGGAAAATGTCACACATATACAGTTACACATGCATGTGCCTCAAAATGACTCAGAATCGTTCATATAGATCATGTTAATGACAAATATTACATGCTCTTTTGTGGTTTTAAACTACATTTTTAAACGAAACAAAGTTATACTGCTTGCATGCATTCACTATCAATCAGTATAGTGTTTGTGCTGCCTTTTCAGTAGGGTACCCAATGTGAAATAGTCACAAAATGACAGCAGACTAAGATGGATCTGCCCTCTCCAAGGTACTAACTAGGCAGCAGCAGTAGTTGCAGATGACACCACAGAGGAGGAAACTGATAACACTCAAACAAACTTCTGTTAATATTGTGCAAAAGGTGGCAAGAATAAACCCCTGCTGAACTTTTCTTACCATGAAAACCCTATGATGAGACAGTGCAAAATGAAACAAGAGATAGTGCTAGAAGATGAGATGCCCAGGTCAGAAAGCACTCAATCAGCTACTGGGGAAGAGCAAAGGGCAAGTACAAATAGTTCAATTGCCATGGCTACCACACACAGAAATGAAATTCTGCTGCTGCACAGCATATACAATTGGAAGCAAGAAATGGTAAGCTGGAAATGGTAAAGCAAAAATGGAATGTATAAACCTCGCAGTGCTTGGTATACTAAGAGGAGCAATAGAGTACTTCTATTCAGGTACAGTAATAACTCGGATAACAAATGTCCCTGATAACAATTTTTTTGGATAAGGAATTGCAATTTCCAGGTATAGGGCTGCTTCGGATAACAAATTTTCCTATGGGCTGCCTCGGATAACATATTTTCTCTATGGGCTGCCTCTGATAACGAATTTCCAGCATGCATTGATAAAAAAAAGAGTTATCCCTTACACGAAAGTGTCTTGTTTGCTTCTCCTCCATCATCATTGTCTTCTTGGTTTAAGCACCAGGACTAATGAGTGGGGTCTGTTTCTCCTGTTTCCCCATGACCTCTATACATGAGCAAGAATTGTGGAAAATCTGCATCCTAATTTGTATAATGTGAACATCATCCTTGAACTTTTCAGTCTGAGGGCCAAAAATCTGAAGAACGTGACAATGGAACTGATGGGACTGGGTGATCTCCTCTAAGTGTGTTCACCTTTATAACACCTGGATATGGGCTTATGTTGTAACAGATTCAAAATTCCTACATATACAAATATTTTCAACCAATTTCTATCGGGCTGTCTAGAAATGAAATGAAATGAATAAATAAATAAATTTGTCTCTTTCTCTGCAAACAATAGATTTAAACATATTTAATGTTTAACATCAATTGTTATCCATATGCAGCTTCCACTGCTTGGATAAGTATTTTAGGGCCTTATATAAAGCAAGTTCTCTCAAGGTTACCAAATTATATATTACAGGTGTCTTGTCATTTAGAAAAATCAGATTCCTTAAGCATAGGAAACACTTGGTAGTACAAAGCACATATGTTCTACATGTCCACGGTTTATAACCTAACTTTGGCTGATTGGTCATTGGGAGGTAAGCACAAGCTTTATTGGCAAAGTATGGTTGCTCAGTCATTGAGGTTTGCCTGAATTATACTCTGGAACACTACAAGATTCCACTTTCTCTGATGTATATTTGATCATGATATCAGCTCTAGGTGTCATAAACAGCAATGTGAGATTATACATTCAACCAACCAACCGTGCCATGTTCTTTTTAATGGTGTATTATTCCCTCAACTATAATGCCTTGACATCATGCAATTATGTATTATTGTTGCTGCTGCTGACTCTGTTGCTCAAATGAGGCACATGAAGGATGTCTTAGAGAAGCAGGGAAATCAGTGCTGCTTTTCTCATAAATTATGACATGTGTATCAATAATGGTTGGTAATTATGTGCACAGCTGATAAGTGATCGTCTCCCATCGTTCCTGTTAATTTTGCCTCTGTGTAAGAACAATCACTGGCCATCAGATGCACATTAATACCGAGGATGGCAGCAACAGCAACAATACCCTTCATCATGCTAATCATTCCGACTTATTACTATTTGCCATGGTGACATTTATGTAGATTTATCTCTTCTTCTGTCAATCACTTCTTCTTCATCTACACCCACTTTGTGCTTTTTATTTCTTTTTATACCGTAAACAAGAGAGTCGTGTATAGAATGCATTATGAGATACCAAACGTTGAACAATCTTGAAATCTCTTCCATATTATGCCCTCTGCTTCCTCAGTGCATTCCTTGGGATCCCTGCCAGTGAATCTGAGAGGTAATGACAGCCCAGTGAACTCATTGCATGTAGAGGACTTAAAATCCATGACCTTTTTACAGTGTTTGTTATATCAACACCTAATCATTAGCCTAAGTGCTTCTAACAGCA
The DNA here is from genome assembly GCA_023846285.1 of Phrynocephalus versicolor. Lineage (NCBI taxonomy): Eukaryota > Metazoa > Chordata > Lepidosauria > Squamata > Agamidae > Phrynocephalus > Phrynocephalus versicolor. Next base: position 20,598,569 of record JAHTLZ010000015.1, read on the forward strand.
ATTATATGAATAAAAATGTCATGTAAAATACAAATGTGTTATGTAATTCATACCGGAGGAAGGGGAATGACATTACTTGCAAGGAGTACCTTTTTTTGGCAAAAAAGAAAAAAGAAAAAACCTCCAACTTCTGTCTGTGGGGATTCTCCTGGGATGTAAATCTTAATAAACTCAGATCTTGCTGCACTGATAACATTGTCTGTTACCAGCATTTTTTTGGTCTTTCAAGAAAGGGATTACATAAGAATCAGAAAAACCATGGGCCAAAATGAGGATGTTTTTATTGAAACCCCCCCCCAAAAAAAACTCCCTGCAAGTGACATTGTCAACTTTCCACAAAACAGGAAATGACTCCTAAATACTAGGAAAGTATAGAAAATGAAAGCAATCTCTTAAAAACCGGTTACAACCTGTCCGATTTTGTTCTGTGGAAAATCATAAGCAGAATTATGCTACTATTTGGTAAGCCATTTCAAAGGCACGGTTTCTTTCAGAGTGAAAACGAACATTAAGATAGAATGTGTTTTTCTTCTGATTAATCCATTTTTCTTCCAGAAACAAATTTTTCATCAGAGATCTGTACCTTAGTCATCAATCCTGCAAATAAAGTGCTATTTATCTTGCACATATATTGCAAGATGCTAGACATGGGCACGACTCGGCGAAATCCTCGTTTCCGTTCTCGTTCGTTGTTCTCGCTATGTAACGGGGAAAGAGAACGACAATTACTCCGCTCCAGCTCAAACCCGACCCAATAAAGATAAATTGGGTCTGATTTCTCGTTGTTGTTCATGGCATCGCGGCGCCAGCTATCGCGCGATGCCAAGCGGCGCAGCACAGAAAAAAAGTTTTTTAAAAAAACCCGGTTCCCGGCCATAAAAGCAGGCCAAAATATGCCTGCCTCAGTGAGGGCACCTACCAGAGAGGGGTGGTTTCTAGGGGGGTCCACGGCCTTCCCCCCCTCTCCTGTCCTGGGCTGCTGGTACCAGGCTGGGGGGGGGGTATCCTCGTCGTCTCCATTTGCCATGCGGCGGGGGGGGATCCAAAATGGCGACCACAATTTTTCTTTTAAAATCATGCTCCAAAAACCCACCAAAGCACCACAGAAATATGTGAAAATTGGGCATTTTAACTGCTGGAATTTTTATAGTAGCAGCAGTGGGGTTTTTTTGCAATAAAAGTCTCCATTGATTTTATTTTATTTTATTTTATTTTTATTTTTTAAAACCTGCGCATGCACAATGATGGGCTGGCCATGGGATGGGACCATGCAAATTTTTTGACCCATTCCACCATTCGCATGGCCAGGTTTTGACTGAGACTTCTGGATGTGCCAGAGGGCATAAAAAGCCCACTAACCCTAACCCTAACCCTAACCCAAACCCAAACCCTAACCCTAGCCCTAACCCTAACCCTAACCCATACGCCAGTACACTGTCCTTCTTAGTGGGTCAGAGGCACCCAGAGGTGCAGCCCAATAACTCACCCTAACCTTAACCGTAACCCTAAGCCTAGCCCTTACCCTAACTCCACCAACCCTAACCCAGATCCATACGCAAGTACACTTTCCTTCTTAGTGGGTCAAAGTGAGGCACCCAGAGAGGTGCCTCACAGAGCCCACTTCCCTACCCCTATTCCATTCCCTAACCTGTACGTCAGTATGCTAGTACACTTCCCTTCTTAGTGAGTCAAAGTGAGGCACCCAGAGAGGTGCCTCGCAGAGCCCACTCACTATCCCATTCCCTAACCTGTACGCCAGTACGCTAGTATGCTTCCCTTCTTAGTGAGTCAGAGGCACCCAGAGAGAGAGGTGCCTCTGCCACTTACCCCCCCCACCCTAACATATGTAAAAAATAAATACGTGGCGGCTCCGCGAAACACTTCCCTTCCCTTCTTAATGGGTCAGACGTCAGAGGCACCCAGGGAGGTGCCTCCCAGAGCCCACTTACCCCAACCCCAACCCCAACCCCAACCCACAAACGACCAAACAACCAAACGACAAACGGAACGACAAATTTTTGAAAATTATCACGACAAACGGAAACGACCCGAAACGGACCTGTCCCGACAAACGACAACTCGAAACATCTTTTTTCTGGTCGTGCCCATCTCTACAAGATGCATTGAGTGAGGAAAATTGCAAGCTATAAGAGATAGAAACCTTTCACCACTTGAGGGATCACCATTTATAAAAGGATGCTAAGTGCTAAAAGCAGCCTGGTTTGAACCTCTGTTCCCTGTACCTATTCATCTTGCACATTCAAAATAAAATTCCCACTGTGAGTGGCATAGATTACTGATAGATTATAGCAATATCATTTTCTGGAGGTACTCTCTTGTGCCAGAAAATGCAACCACAGCCTTTCAACAGTACAATGTGTAGATATCTGGCTCTTTGTGTGACATACTTATACTTTGCAAATGTAGGAAACAGTCTTTTTCCTTCTTCCTATGGTATATATTCTTAACACTCTACCCGAGGCTGATAAGAGTCAGCAACATATAATTTTACCAGAGACTAATATAGTTTACTTGCATGATTTTTACACCTCTGTCTTTTTAACACATAAAAATCTACCATAAACATTTCTTCAGGAACCAGTTGTCCTTATTTGAACCCTGTTATGGGACACAGCATGTCTTGCAGATCCTGTAAGATAGGAAAGGTTTCTAGAGGACCATATGAAGAACTAAGGGATCGATCATACTGCTGATTTGTATTAGGTCAGCTCTGGTATATTTTATATTTATTTACTCTCCTATGGTTTTTCTATCCCTGTGTTCAGTTTGAAAATTATTACTTGGAAATAAAGTATGGCTTAAAACTACTCCACAAAACTACACTTGAGATTATAAATAACACCACTGTGGGTGGTGTTATCTGAGGTGACAACCCTTTGGTGGCTTCCGGAATTGAAAGGGATGACAGAGAGCCCCCCCTCCTCTATTTCCATCTACTTTCATGTTTTAATTAAATATTTTTCCTACTGATGCAGTGCTATTCTTGACAAATGAGATAAGCCGATGGTATTTTGTGTACCATGCTAGGCAGGTACATGGCTGTTTTGCTATGTCACTTACTTTATTTAAAAACAACAAAAAGGAGACTTGCTGTGGCCCATTCAGTGTCAACCACAGGAAGGGGGTGGAAGGGCAATATCATTTATCAAAAGAGAGAGAAACTGCAGTGGCATCCAAGGAGAACAGAAGTCAATTCATAGGAATGGATAAATCACTCCAGATAAGTGTGAACCAGAGTGCTCCATCTTCTGGAGGTGTCCTAAGAGTCTTGCAGACTCAAAAGCCTGCACCTCCCCTCCCTCTAAATTTATCAATCTGATAATATTTTCACACAGTTTTTCCTGACAGGATGGAGCAGACAGGTGGATTTTCACTAAGAGCCTCACAGACCATGAATTAGATAAACCTGTGAAGAAGCTCAGTTATTACCACTTCCTTTCCCCCATCCTGCCCTCTAATAAAGGCATAATATACCTCTTATTTGGAACAGCTGATGATGAAAATTAAACAAAAAAGTGCACAGGCAGGGTTACCACTAAAGAGTAGGAAGGCAAAACTTATGATCACGGGGGAGGGGATGGAGAGATATACGTATATTTTTCTGTTAACCATGAAGGAATCTAAACTGTTAAATCTGATTTAATACCTTGGTTCAGCCATCAATCCAAGCAGAGGCCGTAGCCAAGAATGGAACGATAAAGAAACTAGAAAAATAATAATGCTGTGTCACAGAAGTTATAGGTCAAACACATTCATATGATGGTATTCCCAGTCACTCTGTACAGATCTGAATACTGGAGAATGAAGAAAGGTAATGTGGAGTGGAGGAAGACTGGCTAACTTTAAATGTGGCATTGGAGAATACCATGAAGCACCAATAAGACAAATAAATGAGCTCCAAAACAAACCAAGCCTAAACTCTTCCTATAAGCCAAATTGACCAAACTGAGGATGGTATCGTTGAACATATCATTATGTGGCATAACTGACAGGAATATACTATAATGCTAAGAAAAGTGAAAGGCGGTAGAAAAAGAGTAAGACTGGAATGAGACAACTGATAGAATACAGGAAGCCACAGTCTTTAGTTGTAAATTCTCAACGAAAGGAACTTTTGAAAGCCATGAATTCATATTGTTCCTGTAAGAAGGAAAGGACTTGATGGCACATAACCACAATCAATAATAAGCATCTTTTCCTCTAAAACAAGTGTGTGTAGGCACAGAGAATACTAAGAACAATGACAGCAAAAATGACTGATGATCTCCACTAAGCTCAACTGCAGCCACTAATTAGGATTTTCACTACACAGCCTTTTCTCGTTACTAACTAGCTGGCCTCCATTTAGAAACTGATAAATGGCCCTTTAGTAGAAAGCATTTTTCCCTTTTCATAGGTAGGGTAATCAATAGTGGTAGGGACATGGAAAAATATGTGGCAACTTGAAATGCATGGAAAGAAGAATGTAGTGAAAGACTGAGGAAAGAGAAAGGCCAGTTTTGTTGGTGAGCAAAATAGATAGATCTTTAAAGAGAGAGGGGCATACAGAATCTGAGGGCTTATTTGCCCAGAGACTACTTGGTAGTAGGGCGGGTAATTTTTTTTTTGTAAATAAATGAATGAATGAATGAATGAATGAATGAATATTTATTTATTTATTTATTTATTTGGTATTTTTAGGGATTTTTTCCTTTTTTCTTTTTGCCTCTTGCTGGATTCTTGCATGTATTATGTGTTTGTTTGCTTATTTTACTTGTTTATTCTACTGTTTATTTAATTTGCCTTGTTGTTTGTTTCTTATTTGCATTCATGTAAACTTCCCAGAGTCCCTTCAGGGAAATTGGTGTGTATAAAAATATAATAAATAAATAAATAAATAAATAAATAAATAAATACTGATGAACAGGTATACATCTGTACATAGGCAATTCTTGCTCACTGAGATGTCTACAGGGTAGCTGACCTAGCACCAGGCCACTGAACCCCACTTAGAGTCTTAGGAGAGAGATCTGCTGGTATTATCTATCACATGTGTGGTTGACAGGGTTAAGTAACCTACCATTTATGCAGCCTTATTATTTATTTATTTATTTATTATAGAGCTTATATACTGCCTGTCTTCCCGAAGGAACTCCGGGCGGTTTACAACAGTAGGTCAGACCATGACCAATTCAGAACAATAAAATCAACATAGTGACAACATATTAAAACAGCAGTTTAACCCTGGCAACTAAGATGATAAGACTAACTAATTAATACGATGGCGGGAAATTTTTTTAAAATTAAATTACACTAAACAGGGTCACGAAATGCCTCACGGAAGAGCAGCGTTTTTACAAGTTTTACAGTCCTCACCTCCCCCCAAAGGAAAACTCGTGAAACCACTTTTGCATGTCCTGGGAAGGTCCTGTTGGTTGGGCTTATGTGATGGCACAAAAGGAGTAATTGTTAATTTTCAAGCTATTTAAGCTGAGTTTACCAAGCAATGGGTAGAATTGGTGCAATATTATAAAGCTGTCTATAGCCCAAGAAGTAATACGATCACTGGTGTATCTATGATGAATATAACACTGAGTTTGTCTCCCTCCCTGCATCTCCATTTTAAGTGGAGCTTTTATTCATGTTGAATTTGAGGGCTTATTTGCATGCTTATAGAGCTTCTGATGAAGTGCTATAAGTTTACTGCTACATAAACTTGTTAAAGAAGCAAATATAAATTTATTGTCAATTTGTCAGTAGTTCTGTTGTAGATTGTTTTTAATGTAAATCCATCATTTCTTTTTACCACATCTCTAAAAGCTTGCAACGAAACCAACTGAATTAGAAGAAGAAAAAGCCAGCGGCATCGAAGCTTAGGAGGTAGAACACTCCATGTGAATCTGTTACAATTCTGGGCATTTCAAAACCTAAACATCTTGTGCTCCTTTCTTATTCATTCACCAAATTATTCATGAAGTGAGATGCTATGTGTGGAGAATGAAAGGAGGACAACCAAACATGGGTGCAACGAAATGTGAATGAATTCACAGAACAGACTGTAAATACACACACTCGCCCTCTCCTGCTTGTGGGAACACCATAATGCATTTTGAAACATGCTTTAGAAAAGCAAATGAGGTGTGATCAGGTGGTGGTAAGGCCATGCACTTGATCACACTATAAAGGATAGCTTTAATGGGAGCAATATCCTTTAAAGCAAACCTTCCACATGCTGGTAAAATTGTTATTGCCCTACCATTTTTAAGGTAGCCCTACCAAAAAGGCCCAGCTTGAGGACAGAGCAGGGTCTGGCTGGAGCACATTTCCCTATTTCATATAATTGCCAGGGTATAGATTGCACTGTACTTCTTGTGGAAATTGTGATCTACTTCCCCTTTTGTTAACACCATGGGGTATTTAAGATAGACAGCAGGGATGTGAATGCATGGAAATGGTCTTGAAAGGACTGTTAATTCTCCAGTATCCTGTCAAAACTGGAGAATTAACAGTTCTTTCAAGGCCATTTCCATGCATTCACATCCCTGCTGTCTGATCTCGCCTGATTTTGGAAGCTAAGCAGGGTCGGCCCTGGTTAGTACTTGGATGGGAGACCACCAAGGAATACCAGGTGCTTTGGCGCCTGGAGTAGGAACTGGCAAGCCACTCCAGTATTCCTGCCAAGAAAACTCCATGGGCATGGGGTCATGAAGAGTCGGTCACGACTGTAACGACACCACACACACACACACACACACAAGGCCACTCACATTACTGGAGTCGAATGTTTTTACTTTCACTTATGTTGCTGTTGAATTTGGCCCTATGTTGTCACCACTTCTGTACCATCCATGAAACCTCTTATAATACCTGAATGGCCTTCATTTTATGGTCATGATGAAGAAGATATTTTAAACAAAGCTTGTTTGGTGCATTAGAAATGATCTACTTTTCATTTGCCCATTGTGTGCATGGGAGGTATTCTACTTCTTTTTTGTCCCCCTTACCTACTGGACATTAAAATGGGTGCATTTCTTAGTTTGTGCCAAATTAAAGATTGATGGGGCCACTTCACAGATTCCATATGTTATTTGGGAGGGGAATGCACAAATGCATGAACATAACAATATGGCATAAAAATCTGACAGGCAGTGTTTGATGTCTACCCTCGTTCTTACATTTTGCCCTTCAAAAGAACTCACCCTGGGGAGTTGGCAAATAAAGATAAATTACCTTTCTGCAGTTTTCTTCCTGACTGAGCCATTCAAGTGATTACATGAACTTTAAAAGCCAAAATTCAGCTGTGGATACTAAAATTATGTGGATCACGTTTCCTTTTTATTAAAGCAAGGCGGCATTTATTTGTTGCACTGAAATTGTTTGATTAGTATGAAAATTGGGGTGGGTTTTTTTTTAATGAGTTAAGCTTAATTAGTTGTCACTTTGTATCTGAATTGTGGTTTGTTTTATGTTTGGTGATATGAACAGGGCTTGCTAATCTGTATGAACAGGGCTTGCTCACTTGGAAAGTGCTTTTCTCTGTGTTTCCAAGTTAAACATTCTTTGTCTTTTGAGAGAGAGAAAAGGATGTCTTAGTATTCAGTAGTGTTACCTGGATGAATAAAGAGTTTGTTCTCAAACTACTGTTAGTGCCAGAATTCCTACAACTGATTCAAGCATTCTGTAATATCCTTTGGAGCTTATCAGCTCCAGCCTTTAGACTCTACAATGCTTCATATTTCCAAATCTCAGTCTGTGGAAATGTGCTCTAGATAAGTATTGAACTTAGATTGGTTTTGTTAAATAATAGGTCACCATTAATAATGGCAATCCTGCCCCACTGTTTTGAAGGAGACAATGTGTGGGGATAGAAAAGGATGTTATTGTGGATTTTTTTTTGCCTTTACACTGATCTCTAAGGTTAGAATTCTCATATCTTTTTATTAAGCTTTTAAAAAGCCATGTCTATGACACTATCATATATACATCAACTTCTATTTAAAAAAAGGAGAAAGAGAAGGGGAGTGTCTTCAAAAAAACCCACCTGCTTCTACATATGTTTTCAAACATCTTTTACTGTATATGACAAGGCAGATACACAAGGTTAGTCAACAAATGCAAGTCAACAAATGCAAGTGAAAAAAAAACACTTTGGAATAAATACACATAAGACTCATAAATCTTTCATTGACCCCATACTATATTAATGCATTTTTCATTTGATGGCTGTAAGGAAAATGGCTCAACAGTATAATTTTCTACCATTCCAAGGATTGTCGGTTTACAGAGCTCCATTTTACCGTTGTCACAATCTTTAGTTTTGTGCAGGTTTAATACAGCCCAAGGTGATAAGGTAATTCTATATTTTGTCGTGCACAACCACCTGTTCCCTCATAGCAGACATTCTAATTTACTATTAAAAGTGTTGTCCATCATCTTGTGAGGGCCAGGGTGAGCACTACAAGATGGAAGTGCATCTACATATGGGCTAGAGGCCAACACTGCTCTTCTACTGGATCATACTATTTCCACTGAAATCCCATGGCCCCACTTCTACATTCTAAAATTTTGTTTTGTGAAATCTCTCTGATATTTTCTTTTTCCCCACCTTTGTTATACCACTGAATGTGGATACAAATCTTTGGATCATAGCTGTGAAATCCTGCTTCCATGGTTGATTGTATCAATTTCAGCGACCACTGATTTTAATTTTAATTTACTTTAAGTGGCTGGCACATCAAACAGAGCAGCCATCTGCTCCACAACCAAATAAGCCTGAGTAGGCCATAGTATGTCTACCACTCCTCAGCTACTCAGGTGTACAGACCAAGGAGGTCTACATGGCAGATGGTAGACTTTCAAATAACTTGTTCCTGAGCTCTGTGGGGCTTTGTAAGCCAAATGTTATAAAGTTGAATCAGACTTGTTTATCTAATTGCCTACCACTTCAGGTCTAAATACATAACACACAACGTTCCTTAAAAGCGAGATATTAAAATAACAATCTAAAACTGTTCCAACAAGAAGAAAAAAATGGGAGATTTCTAAAGAAACCACAATGGTTTACTAAAGAACTTTCAACTCAGCTAACTATAAAGAAAAACAAGAACAAGAAATGGAAAAATGGGGAATGCACCAAAGAGGAATATAAGCAAACAGCTAATATATGTAGCTAAAGCGCAAAATGAACTTAGATTTGCCAGAGTGATTAATGATAGTAAAAAGGGATTATTTAGTTTATGTCCACAGCAAAAGAAAAAATAAGAAAATTATAGGCTGTCTGTATGGTGATGATAACCAGTTACTAACAGGAGACAAGCAAAAGGCAGAACTACTCAACACCTTCTTTGCCTCAGTTTTCTCCAAAAAGAAAAAAAGAGATCCGCTGTGACAGAGAGTAGATGAGGTAGGATGGGAATTGCAACATAAAATAGGTAGAGAGGTAGTACAGAAACACCTGGAAACATTAAATGAATTTAAGTCTCCTGGGCCAGATGAATTATACCCAATGATATTAAAAGAACTGGCAGAAGTAATTTCTGAACCATTGGACATAATATTTGAGAAGTCTTGGAGAACAGGCGAAGTCCCCATAGATTGGAGGAGAGCTAATGTTGTCCCTATCTTCAAAAAGGGGGGAAAGAGAACCTAAATAATTACCGCCCAGTCAGCTTGACTTCAATTCCTGGCAAGATCCTAGAACAAATTATTAAGCAGACAGTCTGTAATTATTTAACTAGCAATGCTGTCATTACAAGAAGTCAACACAGATTTCTTAAAAACAAGTCATGCCAGGCTAATTTGATCTCTTTTTTTGATAAAATAACAGGCCTGATGGATGAGGGGAATGTTGTGGATATTGCTTATCTGGACTTTAGTACGGCCTTCGATAAGGTTCCCCATGGTATTATTGCAAAGAAATTAGTAGAATGTGGGATAGATAGTGCCACGGTTAGATGGATTTGTAATTGGTTGACTGATCGCACCCAAAGGGTGATCATTAATGGCTTCTCTTTAGCTTGGAGAGACATGACCAGTGGGGTGCCCCAGGGTTCTGTTCTGGGTCCGGTGCTGTTCAATATCTTTATTAATAAGTTGGGGGAAGGAATAGAGAGTAGGCTGATCAGATTTGCAGATGATACCAAATTGGGTGGGGTTGCTAATTCCCTAGAGGATAGGATGAACATCCAAAAGGATCTTGACAGATTAGAGTGCTGTGCCAAAGTTAATGAAATGGGATTCAACAGAGGGAAATGTAGGGTGCTGCATCTAGGTAAAAAGAATGAATTGCACAGAAATAGGATGGGAGACATCTGGCTGGAATATAGTACCTGTGAAAGGGATCTGGGAGTCTTGGTGGACCATAAATTGAACATGAGTCAGCAGTGTGATATGGTGGCCAAGAAAGCCAACACGATTCTTGGTTGCATTGACAGACGCATAGTGTCTAGATCAAGAGGAGTGATAGTACTACTTTATTCTGATCAGGTCAGACCTCATCTGGAGTACTGTATCCAGTTCTGTGCACCTCAATTTAAAAAAGATGTTGACAATCTTGAGTGGGTCCAGAGGAGGGTGACCAAGATGATTGAGGGTCCAGAAGAAATGTCTTACGAGGAGTGGGTTAGGCAGCTGGGAATATTTATCCTTACCAAAAGAAGGCTGAGAGGGGATATAATAGCTATATTTAAATATTTGAAAGGATGTCACATTGAAGGAGGGAGTGGCTTGTTTTCCGTGGCTTCAGAGACCAGGACATGGGGTAGTGGTCTCAAACTACAGGAAAAGAGATTCAGTTTAAACATTAGGAAGAACCTCCTGATGGTTAGAGCTGTTTGGCAGTGGAATATGTTGCCACGTAGGGTGATGGAGTCTCCTTCTTTGGCGGTTTTAAGCAGAGGCTGGATGGCCATCTGTCGGGACTCGGGAGCACTGTTATGGGGGTTCCTGCATGGCAGGGTTTTTGACTAGATCACCCTTGGGGACTCTTCCAACTTTATGATTCTATGATTCTATGATTAATGGAAAGAAGGACCATTTGGAACAATTTGAAGGACTCTTTGGATCCTTCTAATTGGAAAAGAAATGTATCCTGTGTGAAAGGAAGGATCACTCAAGTGTAAGATAAAATAGATTGCATCTTTTAAGCATGAATCAGATTGCTCCAATTTCCCCTTAGAAAACAAAAAAATCAGCATCCATGGACACACAGTTTTTGAAAGCCTGCCTGTAAAGGTGAGTATGTAACCACTGGCCTACTTTTAAACATCATGGTTACTTTTTATGAGTAGTTGGTTCAGATGAGCACAAAACAAAAAATGAAGCACTGTTTTGTCATTTCATTACATAATGAAATGGTAGAATGCGTTTCATGATTAAATGAAATGAACTGCCATTTTTGGCTCTAGAATGCTGATAGGTCTTGCTTGGAAGGGTTGCTAAGTGATAAAGCAATTAAAAAAAAAACAGTTTCACTCTCTGAGAAGAGAAAATTTGTGGCCCTGAACCTGTGCTTCCTTCCTTTAGGGAGAGGCAAGAGAAAATAGAACAGAACAGAATCATTTCAGCACTCACCTCAACCCCCCTCTTTTGCATTCCACAGCACAGAGGGGAATGAGGCTTGAGTTTAAAATGCCACATTTTCCCTCTTGCTCTTTTTCACGGGGGACCCACTTTGGAGTTTAATAACTCAACCCCCTGGATGTCAAACTTCTCCAAATTTGGAAGACTTAAAGGGAAGAGACCAATGAAGCTACCCACCAAATTTTGTGTCTCTAGGACCCAAAGAAGCAATTTTATAGCATAAGAAATCATTTTGTTTTGTTTTGTTCCAAAAATTCTTATAAAGTTTGTTAATAACGAAAGGAAAGGAAAGGAAAGGAAAAACAAAACGAAACGAAATGATATGCTATGTTTTTGTTTCATGCCCATCCCTAGTAGTTGCTGCACAGCAAGGAATATGTTAAAGAAAATATATACTTTAAAAAGATATAATTAAGATGAGCTTTTCAGTATAATTGCCATCCTTGTAAATATGTTCCAAGTAGAGATGGGCACGAACTGAAAAAATGGTGATTCATTTTGGTTCGGTTCGTTTTAGGGTTCCGTTTGTTTCATTTCATTTTAAACAATTTTTTTTTAGAAAAAAATTCATTTCATTGGTTCGTTGATTCTTTATTCGTTTTGTGTAGTGTGTGTGTGTGTGTGTGTGTGTGTGTGTGTGTGGTGCTTGTGCAACTTTGACTGGGGGAAAGAGGGGCTTAATCTTCCCCCCAGCCACTGTGGGGTGGGGAAAAGAGCTCCCCCAGCCAGCGCCTCTCAGCTGAGAGGCACTGGCTTGTGGCCAGCACCTCAAAGAAACCCTTCTTTCCACCTCTGCATGAGGAGGCGAGAAGCAGGGTCTCTTTGGACATTTCCCCCCTGCAGCGGATGGTAATGCCAAGTGGGCGCTGTGCGCTGTCATCCACTGCGGGGAAGATCGCTTTAAAGAGACCCTGCTTCCCACCTCCACATGTGGAGGCCAGAAAGGGGGGGTCTCTTTTGACATTTTCCCTACAGTGGATGGCAGCACTGAAGGGGCAATCAGCGCTATCATCCACTGTGGGGAAGAACCCTTTAAAGAGACCCTTCTTCCCTGTCATTGGCTGGGTCCCTTTAAAAATGGCCCAGTTGCCACCAGGGGTTCTCCCTGGTGGTGACTGGGCTATTTTTAAAGGAGCCCAGCTGATGACGGGTCAGTAGGAGCTCTCTGAAAATGGTCGGGACACCATTTCTGTAGAATTCCTAGGCTGAAGACAGACATAATGCAAAAATGAAGCAAAAGTAGGCGAGACTGAGAGGAATCTTTTCAAACGGAAGCTTGCTGCCAGTGTAGCAGCAAATGACTTGCTGATGTTATTGTTCTTGACTTTCTCAGCTTGCTGCCCTGCCGACTCACCACTGCCTCCTCTCCCTCCATATGGCAAATAAAGAGGGGAGAAGGCTCACCATGTTTACGCCAGGTACTTCGCTGTGGGGTGCTTTGTCTCCCTGCCAAAAAAGAGACAGCAACAGATTTTGACCAAGTGGTTGCACAAGCGAGAAGAAGCACGAGTCATATATCAGCCTTTGATATCTTGGTATTAACACCCTTGAGATGGATGTTCATGCAGAAAGAGAGCTAGCACTGTGTTTCCAGCCTTGCAAGCGTCTTTTCTCTATTCTGCCTCTCCTCAGCCTTAGTTATTCAGAAACAGATGGATTCTTCTGGGTCAGTTCCCACAGGATCAAAGTTTCTTGCTGACGTATGGGTTTTAAAGTAGGTAACAACTGATGCTCCTTTAATTTTATTCAGCACTTTGAAAAGGTCTGTGAAATTCTTGGGTAGAGGCTACAGTTTAATTTTCATGCTTTATTAATTTTTTTTGGTGTTGCTGTTCTTCTTGTTGTTGTCATGTTGCACTTCTTATTTCTTAGTGCTGTTGGTGCCTAGGAGAGGGCCAAAAGGTTGAGTCTAAAAATTACAAGTCAAATCATAAGAATTTGCAGGCAATATGACATGTTGTCATAACCACTGATTTTTAAAGTTCACAAAGCAATCTTGCAGATATTGGCTACGGCCTTAAGCTGAAACCCAAAAATTTTCAAACAGTGATTATGATGATTACAGTGTAGCTACTTTTTATGGTAATTCATTCAGAGTAATTTCAAACAAAGCTGAGTGTACAGTGTAAAATCCCAGGAAAAAGAAATGTGTAAGGTCTAGAAAGCATCAGCATAACCCGTATGTCAGCAAACCCATATTCAGAATGTGCTATTGCATATCAATCCAGTGTTGGGCTTGAGTCCTACAAGTGGCACAGATGCACAGAACAACTTCTGAACTGCTCTGTAAGTTAAGCAAGTCTTCAGTCATCTTCTATGTCACTTCAGAGTTAACTTGCTGGATGTGGTGGTCTCAGACCAAAATTAGAGATTAGCCTATAACAGTGATGGCGAACCTTTTAGAGACCGAGTGCCCAAATTGCAATTCAGAGCCCACTAATTTTTTTGCAAAGTGTCAATACAGCAATTTAACCTGAATACAGGTTGCTGTGAAGGGGCGATGTCAGGTGCCCACAGAAAGGGCTCCGAGTGCCACCTTTGGTACCCATGCCATAGGTTTGCCAACACTGGCCTATAACGAGAACTGAAAGTGTGCTAGTGTTGCAGGGACATGCTTGAAATGGTCCATTCCAGTTTGTGAAATAAGGTTCAAGGAAATTCATTGCTTAAGTGCTGAAGACCCACCACCACCAAAGCAAAACATACTGCATACAGTTCGCAGGTCAGTATATGAACTGAACTATATCTCACGACTAGACATGGGCACGACTTAGCGGAATTCCCATTTCCGTTTCCGTTCCTCGTTTCCGTTACGGAACGGAAACGGTAATGGGAATTACTCCGCCAGAACTCGAACTCGAACCGACTAAAGAATAATTGGGTCTGATTTGTCATTGTCGTTCCTGGCATCGCGGCGATCCCGCGATGCCAGCGGCACAGAAAAAAAGTTTGTTTGTTTGTTTTTTTTAAAAAAAACGATTCCCGGCCAAAAAGCAGGCGAAAATATGCCTGCCTGCGTGAGGGCTCAGGGCACCTACCAGAGGGGTGGTTTCTGGGGGGCATCCCCGGCCTCCCCCCTCTCCTCCTGTCCCTCCTGGGCTGCGCTGGGGGCGGGCATCCTCGTCGTCCCGCCAAAGTTGCCACCTCGCCGGCTCGCCGCCATTCAAGCAGCACAGAAAAAAAAAGTTTTTTAAAGTAAAAAAAACCCCGATTCCTGGCCCAAAAAGCAGGCAAAAATATGCCTGCCTGAGAGTGCACCTACCAGAGGGGTGATTTCTGGGGGGGGGCTCCCCCCTCTCCTCCTGTCCCTCCTGGGCTGCACTGGGGGCGGGCATCCTCGTCGTCCCGCCAAAGTCGCCGCCTTGCCAGCTCACCGCCATTCAAGCGGCACAGGGGAAAAAAGTTTTTTAAAGTAAAAAAAAAACCCGATTCCTGGCCCAAAAAGCAGGCAAAAATATGCCTGCCTGAGAGGGCACCTACCAGAGGGGTGGTTTCGGGGGGGGGTCCCCGGCCTCCCCCCCCTCCTGTCCTGGGCTGCTCTGGTGGGGACTCGCAAGCAACAAGCCGGACTCACCATGCCATGCGGTGCGGGCGGGGGATCGAAAATGGGGCGGCGGCCACAATATTTTTTTTGAAATCGTGGTCCAAAAACACACAAGCACCACACAGAAACATGTGAAAATTGCTATTTTAAAACTGCCAGAATTTTTACAGTAGCAGTGGGGTTTTTTTGCAACAAAATGTCTCCTCTCTCCTCTCTCCATTTATTTTATTTTATTTTATTTTTTATTTTTTTTACACCTGCGCAATGATGGGCTGGCCAAGTGGCCATGGGAGTGGACAATGCAAATTTTTGGAGCCATTCCACCAATCGCATGGCCACTTGGCCACTGAGACTTCTGGGATGTGCCAAAAAGCCCACTAAACCCTGCCCTAGCCCTAACCCTAACCCTAACCCTTAGTCCCTTACCCATACGCCACAGTACACTGTCCTCTTAGTGGGTCAGAGGGGCACCCAGAGGTGCACCGCACTACCCCACCCTAACCTCACCAGTAACTAGCCTAACCCTAGCCCTTGCACTAACCCTGTCCCCTAAGCCAGATCTGTACTTACATTGCACTACACGCAAGTACGCTTCCCTTCTTAGTGAGACACAGCGGGTGCAGAGAGTCCGCCAGTCCGTCACTTGTGGCTCTGGCTGACTCCTGCAGGCTCGGCTGGGCAGCATTTGTGTGCCATGCAAACCATGCCCATCGAGGCCTGACTGATGCAGGGAAGGCACCCCAAAAAGAGGGGTGCCTCTGCCAGTCTGCTGTGTCTGCAACTTGGTATGCATATCCATATGGCTATGCATGCCCTTTTGCAGCAGGCGAGGAGAGGAGGCCCCCATGCCATGAGGGGTCTCCAGGAGCCTGCTTTCCCTCCTAGCGGGTGAGGAGAGGAGGCACCCCCCCCAAAAAGAGGTGCCTCCAGGAGCCCGCTTCCCTTCATAGTGGGCCAGAGGAGGCACCCACCCCACAGAGGTGCCTCCAGGAGCCCGCTACCCCCCCTAAACCAGTATAACGACAGACGAAAAAATGAAAAACGAAACAACTATTTTTTGCGAATTTTCGCGAAAAACGGAAACAAGCCGACACGGGCCGGCTCCAACACACGACAACTCGAAAACGTCATTTTCCCTAGTCGTGCCCATCTCTACTCACGACTGCAGTCTATGAAAAAAAAGGTCCCCTAGGGTAAGGGGAGAAGGCCTGTTTCAGGACCCCAGGACTGGCGCTGCCCTGAACAGGCCTGTGAGGGTCTTCCAAGGCCTTCTGGAGGCCCAAAAATGGCTTCCCTGTGAACTAGAAGTCACTTCCAGTTTGCAGAAATTCCGAGAGGCCTCAGAAATGATTTTTGGCAATCCAGAAGTCAATAGGCAGGGTGGTGGTGGTGGTGGTGGTGGAGTCACTGTACTTCTAAAGAAGAGAGAAACTCTTATTGTTATTGAACTGCTGGGATACCTCAAAGACTTTGTTATCTGGCCATGGAGCCAGAAGTTAGGAGTTTGAATCTCCACTGTGCCTCCTTGACAGGGGCTGGACTTGATAATCAATCCATAAGCCCCCTTACAGCTCTGATTATATTATTGTGGCACTCAGCTGCTTTTGCTGGTAAAGACCTCTAAGAATGAACTACCTATGTCCTCTGCTTCTGGCCATAGATTGTTCATTCCAAAGCAACCCTGTCTACACTTTTTTTAAAACTGTCCTCTAATCTTCAGGACATAATGGGAACTGGCTACAGGTTGATTTCCATGTTGTTGTTGTCATTCTGGTCAGTGATTAGAGCTGAAAGCAAGTGATGGAGAGGCCAGGACTGAGTCAGTCTTTTGTGTTGGAGAAATCAGGCTTCAAACAGATTCTTCCTGCTGTGCACTCATTTTTTATTATTTTTTTTATTTTTTGCAGTTAAGGAAGTCTTTCTTCTGGTCATGACCGAGCTTTAAAGTTTCCTTCTGCTTCTGCCTTCAGTTTCTGCTTTTATAGCAATATCCAAAAATCCCAGGACACTGAGGGAAGTTTTCAATAGACCTTGGGAAGTTAGTTAGAAATAAATAGTTACAGTGAGTACCCCAAACCACAAAACTGGTTATAATTTCAGTTATAACTTGTTAGACTAACTCTCTGCCTTTTAGTACATAAAAGCAAATAAAATATTTTTGCTTTGCCCCCAGCCCTTTCTCAGGCTATTGAGAAGCACTACTTCTAATTTTTCTTTTTTCCTGCCACTAGCTTCACTAGCAAATTAATGCTTTCAAACTGATTTTAAATTGAATAAAGATAGAAGAAGTTTATTTATTACAAAGTATAATCAAACTCATAAAGCAAAATGTGTTTAGGTACAAACAAAAGGAAGAATATAGCTCAAACCCATTAAATTATGTTACAGACTACACTAATCACTTGCACAGCCAGTTCTTAAGTTTTCAGACACTTGATCATTTATTTTTCCTCACAGAAGTTCTAAATCCTATCTCTTCTCTCTTTTGTAAGCATAAGTCTCACAGTCAGACCATATCTGTCCCTATCTGATTAATTCAGTGTTGCCAGAGAACCAGTTGGCCCTCTGGATGGTGAGGGAGGTAAAGGGGGGGTAAGGGAGGACTTGGAAATTGCAGAGAAATGACTTCTTTGCATCTGTCTTCATGATAGAAGATCTTGGGCAGATTCCACTACCCGAACAGCCCCCCTTGACTAAAGAATTAAATCAAATACAGGTTAAAAGAGAGGATGTTTTAGGTTTAATTGATAAATTGAAGATCAATAAGTCACTGGGCCCAGAAGGCATCCACCCAAGGTATATTAAGGAACTGAGAAATGAAATTGCGGATCTCTTAACGGTAATATGTAACATGTCTCTTAAAATGGCCACAGTGCCGGAGGACTGGAGGATAGCAGAGGTCACACCTATATTTAAAAAGGAATGAGGGGGGACCCGGGAAACGACAGGCTGGTTAGGTCAACAGGCATGGGGATTTGGGTGAACCGGTGGATATTGCCTATCTGGATTTTCAGAAGGCTTTTGACACAGTTCCTCACCAAAGGCTGCTGAGAAAATTGCACAGTCAGGGGATAAGAGGGCAGGTCCTCTTATGAAATGAGAACTGGTTGAGATCCAGAAAACAAAGACTAGATGTCAATGGGCAATTTTCACAATGGAGAGAGGAGAAAAGCGGTGTGCCCCAAGCATCTCTCCTGGGACTGGTGCTTTTCAATCTCTTAATAAATGACCTGGAGGCAGGGATAAGCAGTGAGGTAGCCAAGTTTGTGGATGACACAAAACCTTTCCGTGTGGTAAAAACCAGAAGAAGATTGTGACGCGCTCCAGAAGGATCTCTCCAAACTGGGGGAATGGGCTGCCAAATTGGCAAATGCATTTCAATGTAGCAAAATGTAAAGTAATGCATATTGGGGCAAATATCAAAACTTTATCTATCAATTCATGGGCTCTGAGCTATCCGTGACAGAGCAGGAAAGATATCTTGGTGTATTGGTGAATAGCTCAGTGAAGGTGTCTACCCAATGTGTGGCAGCGGGAAAGAAGGCCAGTTCCATGCTGGGGATTATCAAAAAGGGGATTGAAAATAAAACAGCAACATTATAATGCCATTGTACAAAATGATAGTAAGGTCGCACCTGGAGTATTGTGTACAATTCTGGTCACCGCATCTCAAAAAAGACATAGTGGAACTGGAAAAGGTGCAGAAGAGAGTGACTAAAATGATTACTGGACTGGGGCACCTCTCTTATCAGGAAAGGATAAAACATTTGGGGCTTTTTAGTCTGGAAAAAAGGTGCCTGAGATGTACAAAATAATGCAGACCATGAGTAAAGTGGATAGAGGGGCACTCTTATCCCTCTCACAAAATACCACAACTAGGGGCATCCACTAAAACTGAGGGCTGGGAGAGTGAGAACAGACAAAAGAAAATATTGTTTTACCCAGAGTGTTGTTAGTCTGTGGACCTCCCTGCCATAAGATGTGGTGATGGCATCTAGCTTGGATGCCTTCATAAGGGGATTGGACAGGTTACAAACCATGATGGAGATGTGTAATCTCCAGGCTTAACACTGGGGCACTTCAAGGACCAGATGCAGGGGAGTGGTATTGTTGAGTCCACAGCAGGCTATTCCTGCTGTATGCTGCTGGGCCTCAGAATTCTCAATAAAGAGTCCAGCAGGAGAGAGATCCAAGAAAAATACTGGTTTTATTGAGCCCAATAAAAGTCAGTAGGCGAACACCCCACCAGGACAGTGCGAGAATGTTCAGCCCCCAAAACAAAGATGGATATAATTTTATACCTTTCCCTCTCCTCCCCACAAGGTGCGCGCCTCCGCGGGGCGGGCAAATGGGATGGTCTTCGGGAATGTCCAATGGGAGCAGTCTAGGGGCCTGTCCAGGGGAGATCCTGGGCGTTCCTGTTGTCCTGGAACAAGACCCCTGCCCAGGTGTGGTTGGGCCATATCTGTTCTTTAATGGGCTATCGGGGGTGTGATAATAGAAAGGAAGAGGCTGGGCATTGTCCAAGGGGCCGAGTAATTAGTTCAATAGGAGGGCTGGAAAGTCAACAGAAGGGTCCCAAGTTGTCAGACAAGTTCTCCAGGGTATGCGGAAAAGAGACAATGGGAGGTCTCCTGGCAGTCTCCTGACTGATTAATCCTATTGTCCATGAGGAAATTCCTGCCTTGCCCTGGAATCTCCTTGATCAATGGAGTTGCTTCTGGAAGATGCAGCTATGCCAAAGAGTCACCATTTTCCTCCTTCTCTCGCCATGGTTCTTGCCCAAGATGGTGGTCCCAAGCATAAAGAACAGGGGGGAGTACCCAGGAAAGCATGGTGGGGTAAGAGATTAAGAGGAGAGCAGGGGGGGTGCCCTTCTAGCTCAAGGTGGCGGGGAGGGGAAGGCAAGACAAAGAGAGGGGGGAGAAATCTAGTGCGGGGGGGGAGGCGAATCCAGGTGTGTGTGGAGTTTTGTCAGTGGCTTAGGCTCTTTAGGGTCTATGGTGAATGATGTTGTTGTATTTCAATTAATCAAAGCTTCCTGGTTCAGCAACAGTGCCGCTCAGGCTGGGAAAAGACTGCAGAGCAGCTTGCCTGTTATTTCTATGGGAAAGTTCCAATTTGTTTGGGGTTTTCGTGTAGTGCCTGTGCATGGTGTGGGGTGCACACCATGCACAGGCATCTCGTAAAATATTTCATTTTATTTTTTATAAATAAATATAAAGCATCTCATAAAATATTTCATTTTATTTTTTCTTAGGGACCCTACAGTATGAAGAGACAGGTATCTAGTCTCATGCGCTCCCGGACACATTTGGTGGGGCCGCTGTGAGATACAGGAAGCTGGACTAGATGGGCCTTTGGCCTGATCCAGCATGGCTCTTTTTATGTTCTTATGTTCTTATGGCTGAGCCTTAAATCCCCTCAGGCTACTCCCCCAGACTCTCCCATTGGTAAACAATCAACCCATCAATACAGATACTTTTCATGAATTATTCATCACCAAAGAGTAAAAGGTAAAGGTAAAGGTTTCCCCCGTACATGTGTGCTAGTCATGTCCAACTCTACGGGTGGTGCTCATCTCCGTATTAAAACCAAAGAGCCAGTGTTGTGCAAGTCCAAGGCCCTATCACCAAGGGGTAAACACCACAATATATAGTTACAGTGATTATCCCAAAGCACAAAACTGAAAGTGAATCTTTAAGGTGCCACATGTCTTTTGTCTTTTGTTTTATTTTGTTTTTCTTTGAAGCACGGCTGGTCGGCGTTTTTTTTTTTTTTTCTGGTCGCGGCCAGGAAGAGTGGACGGACCCTCCAGGAAGGACCAGCCAGCACTAGCAGGTAGGAGACATATCCGCTACCACCATTAGCGAACCGAACCAAACCAAACCATGTTTTTGGTTTGTTTCATTTTGTTCTAAATCCACTCTGAGGTTCATTATTTGTTTTGTTATGTAACAAAACTAAAATAACAAAATGAACCATCTCTACTCATGGGGCAGCTTGAAATAGGAGTCCAAAGCACCACCCCATTGGACCACCAGGGGCCAATGATTCCTCATCTCTCTGTTTTTCATGCGCGGAGGGAAAAGAGGCCCCTTGAGATGATGGTTTGTTTGGCATCATAGATACACCATTTGGAGATACCACTATGATATTCTCCATTTTTATTTCAAGTCATAGAATCATAGAATCATAGAGTTGGAAGAGACCTCAAGGGCCATCTAGTCCAACCCCCTGCCATGCAGGAACCCCCATCACAATATTTTCGACAGATGGCCATCCAGCTTCTGCTTAAAAACCTCAAAGGAAGGAGACTCCACCACCCTTTGTGGCAGCATATTCCACTGCCGAACAGCTCTAACTGTCATGAAGTTCTTCCTAATGTACAAATAGAATCTCTTTTCCTGTAGTTTTAAACCATTGCCGCGAGTCCTAGTCTCTGAAGCCATGGAAAACAAACCTGTTCCCTCTTCAATATGACATCCTTTCAAATATTTAAGTATAGCTATCATATCCCCCCTCAGCCTTCTTTTTGAAAGGCTACACATCCCCAGCTCCCTAAGCCATTACTCGTAAGACATTTCCTCCAGACCCTCAACCATCCTGGTTGCCCTCCTCTGCACCCGTTCGAGGTTGTCAACATCCTTTTTAAACTGAGGCGCTCAATTGAAGTACTCAAACCAAGGTTATATTCAAGGGAGAACAACCTGTTTCTTCCCCAGAACCCACACCTCCTACAAAACAAACACACCCTCTTTACCAACGCCTCTAAAATATTGCTGATTTTGTAATTAGGCAACCTCTGTGCTGTTACAGTTGCAATGGTTGCCCCATCCTGACACTCCAGATAGCATAAATATCTAATTTTATGGAAATGCTAAAAATGTAAGTTTTGCATTAAAAATGTTTGTAGCTTTTAAAAACTAATTGGTAGTCTTGCTGACCCTGGAGGAAACAAGTGTGCAGGTAATTTTTATCCAGGTCAGCTATTAAATAAAAAAGAAATATAAATGGGGGTAGCACAAAACAAAGCCAAGTCCATGCATTTGCCTCTTCCCCTTACAAGAACTGAACAGTGACTTTAGAGGTTAATTGATAATTACAACCATGAGTGCTAGATTTAATAGCCTAATTTTGTAACTTAACACATGATGTGGTACTTCCATGACAAAAGCACAGCTGAAATGATAGGAAATAGTTACCTTCCCTTTAACACTACAGGGGTGAGAGTAAATTGTGCAGTGCATCAAAGCTATAAAAAGATGTTCAGGATAGATAACAATAAAAAGAGCAAGACTCCTGCCAAGTAACAATCACATCTATGCCTTGATTTGTGCATATAATAAAGACAGAGATCACGAATGCATGATTTAATGACTTGATTTAAAACATCAGTTTAGCCACTTCCATGTCTAAAACGTAATCAAACTTACATTTATATTTCATCTTGGTATTTAAATATATCATCCACAAACTGAATGTTAAAAAAGAAAGTTGCCTCCTTGACAACACTTACTCTTTTCCTGTTCCTTTTCAGGTGAAACACAATGGCAGAGCCTGTTCAGTGCGAACAAAAGGAGGATAAATGGGCAATTCAGCCATTTTGAAGACAAGGGTGATCTAGCAACACCATCAGGGCAACAGGTGACTCAAGGGGCAAGTCAGTTTGGTATAGAGAATTCCACAACCAGGATTATAACCGTGTGGAACTGTGGAACATGGAGACCATTCATTCATTCATTCATTCATTCATTCATTCATTCATTCATTCATTCATTCATTCATATGATGCCTTTCTTCCTGTAGGGAGAATACAAGGATAATCTTTAAGCAACTCATACACAATCAAAAAATTCAACCTCGGTTAGATACCTTCCCTGTTATAAGCTTGGGTCAGACTGAAACTGACAGAATGACAAGGCTGCCTTAGACCTCCAGCCAGGGCTCAGAGAGCAAACCGTTTAGCCTTCTCTTTAAAAGCTCCAACTGTGCAAAAAAAAAAATGTTCCAAAGAAAGGCCCTACTGCCAAGAAGACCTTTTCCAAAGATGAGTTTAAGTTTTCTGGCCTTGAATCAAGCCTCTGCTTGATTCAAGGAGGAGATTCATATTGGCATTTGAGTCCTCCGGCATGCCTAGAAAGGTCCTAGGAGGCCCCAAAAGTGCTTTCAAGCGATCCGAAGGTCACTTCCTATTTTCCGGAGGTCACTTCCGGTTCACGGGGAAGCCCTTTTGGAGCCTCCGACAGGTCTGGGAAGGCCATTGGAGGCCCATTCACAGCAGCACCAAGCCTGGGGTAAGTACGGGAGGCCTGAAACAGGCCTTTCCAGCTTACCCAAGGGGGGCTCTTTTTTTCATATACTGCAGGCCCATGATATAACAGGACCACAGTATATGAACAGCAAAAGGGCTGGGGGTTACTGTATGTGTTTCAGAAACACATGAAAAATAAGCAATGCAGATTTGGAGATAAATGGGGCAATATAAATGTAACTTAAAATATAAATGTTGACTGGTGCGGAGTGTGGCGTAATAATTATTTTTTGTTTAGTTTTAAGTTTATTTGTAGCATATTTGTTGTATTGTTGTTGTTTTACAAATAAAAAATAAAAATTGTTTAAGACTGTGAGGTGTTTGGAGGTGCAATGGGGACTCCAGGGTCCACCTGTGGCTTAAATTAACAGAGTAAACAGTGAACAGCAGCATTACACTTTAGTCTCATGTACAAAGTAGACCAACTTCTTCTAACTGGTTTTAACTGGATCTTTAAGGTAAACATGCTCACTCATAAAACACAGGTGATTTCATCCAGTCCAACCCCCTGCCATACAAGAACCCCCATCAAAGTACTCCCAACAGATAGCCATCCAGCCTCTGCTTAATCATCTCCAAAGAAGGAGACTCCACCACCCTCCATTGCAGCATATTCCAGTGCCAGACAGCTCTAACCATCAGGAAGTTCTTCCTAATATTCAGACGGAATCTGTGTTCCTGTAGTTTGAAACCATTGTTCTGAGTCCTAGTCTCTGAAGCCATGGGAAACAAACCTGTCCCCTCTTCAATATGATGTCATTTCAAACATTTAGACATGGTTATTATATCCCCTCTCAGGGTTCTTTTAGTAAGGCTAAACATTCACAGCTTCATAAGCCGCTCTTTGTAAAACATTGCTTTCAGACCTTTAACGATCTTGGTTGCCCTCCTCTAGACCTATTTGAGATTGTCAACATCCATTTTTAATTGAGGAGCGCAGAACTGAACACAGTCTGACCAGAGCATAATAGAGTGGTACCATCACTTCCCTTTCTGTAGACACTATGTGTCTGTTAATGCAGCAACGACTCTGTTGATGCAACCAAGAATTGATTTCTTAAAACACATTAGGGTTAGATGTATTCCACAAAACACTAATCATACTCAGTGAGAGAGAAAATGGAACCGTAATGCTAGGATAAACTTCAAGCTTTTAAAAAGTGGCAAGATTGAGAAGTGCACATGTCATGAAGCTATAATAAAGGGACTGTCAAAAGTGGAGATCATGCAGTCTATAGTTCAGCATTTATTTCTGTTAATGAGATCATACTGAATCAGCAACCCTAATAAGAAAGACTATCACTTGAAAGGAGGAAGGAAACAGATTTCACTGTAGCTTGCAGTTTCATTCAGCAGCATTTTTCTAAACATGTTTTGGTAATCACTGCATAAGCCTTTAGGGTCTGATCAGCAATGTAACAATTAGTAAACAGAAGACTTTGTTTCAAGCTGGTTTTCTAATTCAAATTACAACAATCACCAGAACTTTGAGTGCAAAATGTTGTTGGTAATACCCTTGGATTACATGATTTGCATATTCACACAGCGCAAGTTTCCCCCCCCCCATCAATTTTAAGGAAACTCTTTAAAACAGACATTTTACAACTTCTCAACTCTGTTTGAAACAGCTGTTTGACTGTTATATAAGGAAAAGAGGCAAGGGCTTACACTAAATATAATCTGGCTTCATTACAGGCACACAGAATGCAATGTATTTACTGAGGGATTTTTTTTTTAATTATAACTGTTTGTGCCATCAGGTCCAAATTATTATTAGGTGTCTGAATCCATGAAAATCCATTGTCACCATATGTCCTCTATTTAACTCTTTTATTATTAAGTCAGTTCAGCCCAGATCCATCATTGCACAATGTTTGGCAGTTACCTCAGGTAATAGGTCTGGATGTTGTTGTTTTTTTTAAAAAAAACAGCCAATGTTTATTTATTAATTAGCATTTTTGAGGGGGAAATGGAAACACCTCCTTTTCAGAATGGCTGTCTTAGGGACCCAAATGACTTGACATGGTTACTACTATATACAGTGACTTTGGTGGGTCTCTAGGCTAGATGAAAGAGAGGAGGAAAGGAGCACTTAGGTGGGAGGATGCAAAACAGCAAAGCATGCTGCATATATACCACCCTGTAGCACTTAAAGCACTCTCTGGGCAGTTTACAAGTAATTGTGCAGGCTACACATTGCACCCCCAGCAAGCTTGGTACTTATTTTACCGACCTCAGAAGGATGGAAGGCTGAGTGAACCTTGGCCTTCCAATGAACCCCAGGTCATGAGCATGGTTATAGCTGCTGTACAGCAGTTTAACCACTGTGCCACAAAACAATGCTGAAGTAGGGGACTGGTGGGTTTCTAATCCACATGAAGCTGGCTACTTCTGCTAATTTTGAAATAAAGCTAAAGAATCCACTGAATCTATCTATTTGTACAGGATTTTATTTTTAAAACCTCAAGGATCAAAATTAGAGTTAAGGCTAGTTCATGTCAATTCATAAATGTCCCCAAAGCCAGGAAATTGGAAGCTAATGTTAAAGCCCTGACAAACATGCCCCATAGTCATAAAAGTGCAGTGTCACAAATGGACCCTCACTTTGCTTTGGTCTTTCAGGCTTAAATCTGGCTGGGGAAGACTGAATGTCTATCAGCAAGTATGCCATGCCTTATTCTGGTCCTGTATTGCCTTAAGAAACATTTGGGCCTTTCTGGTTTGCTAGAGGAATCCGCATTTATTTCTCTTTGCGATCTAGTGAATTCCACCCTCCCCGGCTAGATTTGGCAGACCAAGCCATTGAGTCATTAATTTATTCTTATTATAGTCTTTTAAAAATTGCATTTACACAATGTTTGCATTTCAACCATGTAGTAGAAGGTTTTTCTCTTCCTCTGCCTCCCTTTATTTTAGTCGTAGAAAAAGCCAAACAACCACAATAGAAAAGAAATAAAGTCCACACAATCACTTCACTCTGTATCTGTTAAGAAAATGTATTTCTTATTATGTAAAAGTGGTTGGAATCTTGCTAGTGTTTGTCATAGTGTATCAGAACTTGCTATAGCTAATTGCAGCTAATTGACGAGTGGCAAGGTGTACGTTCATTGTCCAGTCAGGCATATATCTGTGCTCTACCACCGAGCTATGGCTTAATTTCCTTGATGCTCATGCCAATATTGTTTCAAGCGAGATTAGGTAGCTTTGAACTTCAAAATCCAAGGACAAACTTATTTGTCAAGAAAATCAGAAACCCTGCTTAGTGATGCCGAGGATTGGATATGTGCCTTACTGCTGAGATACAGCCTTTCAATTGGTAACTTTATACATTTTAATAAACAGTATAGGGAAAGTTCCATTCTGACATACTTACGCAAGTTAAGCCTATTGATTTTGACGGAATCTATTAAGTATGCTTAGGATGAAGGCCAAGTCCATCTTTACAAACTGTAGTTCACTTGAGCTGTGTGTGTAATTGCTTTTAATTAAAATAAAATCAGTGGCAAGTAGAATAATGTTCAGGTTCTCTGCCACACTGAAGTGATTAAATTCCAATTTCACAGCTTGCTAACATTTTGCACTGCAAACATGACAACACGAAGAGCAAGCAAGTGTATCAGTGATGAGGCTTTGTTTACTGTTTCAGTGCACTTCAGGTTCCCTTCTATATAATAGCCCTAATTTTAATATACACCATTAGGGAGGGGAGAATACTTGAACTGACTCTTGTCAGAGGAAGAATTACCACTTCAGTAATTTTTCAGTTATATTTTTCTGAACGTGGGAGCTATTTAAAGACTCCTTCCTAAATTGTGTAACTTATCAAGCCTATCCAATATGTTCCACCTGAAATTGCTTCCTGCTGTATTATTTCCCATTCACATAAGGAGGGGAATAAAAATAGAAAAGAAAGTATAAGAATGTATAAGAATGTAATGCCAGGGTCCCCTGAAGGATGCAGATTCTGTGCACAAAAATAGGACATCCTCTGTGTTAATTTCTGAGTCACTTGCTTGAACTCTATTTTATGCATCTTTCTCAATTTGTTCATGTCAGAAGATGATGGTACACTTAATGTCCAAAAAGAGCCAACATCAAGAGCCGTGGGACAAGTAATATCCCATCTTCCACAGAGGGGCATACAGTACACTGACATAGATGTAAAGTTGTTTGTTCTTCTTTGCACCCACAGAGAATTGTGTCAGAAAAATCCAGGAGACCATAAGGTTGAATTTGGCTCTGCCAACTCCACTTGCTGCCCTATGAAGTGACTTACACCTAACCCAGTTCTCTATACATTTTAAGAGGTGGGGATACTTCTTACTTTCCAATTTTTAGTCCTGATGAGTCAGTCCACAGAGCTAGCCTCTGGAAAACCACCAGATCCAAGTTCCCAATAAGGTCTGATGAGAGAGAGTTCAAATAAATGGTTCGTTTATTGGCCAAAAAAGGAACTACAGACCCTGCCTTTGAGAGGCAAAAGAAAGAGTTCTGCTGCCCATTAATGGGAGTCAGGACACTTTGTAAGCTTTGTACATAAAGGCAGGAGGGGGGACACAATAGTTAGTTTGTCCAGATCTGTTATTAGCCAGTGGATCAGATGAGGAAGGAAAGGGATTAAGGGGACAAAGCCCAGGTGTGTGTGTATAAAAGATTTCCCTGAGTGGCTAGTTTTTCTCTCCAGCCAAAACTACATTTTTCCTGAATTCTTGAATTTTCCCGCCTTGCAGGGCCTGACCTGCTTGGTTAATTAGACAGGGAATGGATGCTTCACTCCTGAAGCCTCTCTCTGGAGGAAGACTGGGCTGGAGTTCTAGGAATATTGTTTATTGTGTATGAAATATTGTTTTGTGGTGCTTTGTGACCATGTTCTCCACGCTTCCTCACAGTGTCTCTTTCTGTGTCTCCACAGTCTTGTCATTCTCTGATGTTTCTCCCGCTGCCTGTTTCTTTACATTCTAATTTCCAATTGTGATGTTCAGAATTATATTAACTAGGAATTGTTGGGCTATCTGAGCGGCTGAAATGTTTGCAGATAATGTTAGCTGGGTTGTTGCTAAACCATGTTACTAATCTCCAGGACTTTGCGTTGTTTTTTGACATGGTTATTTTTTCCATGGGTCTTATCAATTGTTTCTTTCAGTTTCTGAGACTGAAAAAGGGATTTTATGCAAAGAGTAAAAAGTAATTATCCAAATGGAGGACTATTTTCTAATGTTAAGCCTTGGACAAAGTTGGTTCCATATCTTCAGGGTATGGAGCATCAGGATGGTATGATTATAGGCCTCTTATATAATTCTATCCCATGAACTTCTGTCAATCAACTTTTTAAAACAACTAGTTCCTGCAGAATGATACTACTGATGGTCAGACCACCGCTAGGGATGGGAACAAAATGGAAAAATTATGTTTCATTTCATTTTGTTTCATCCCCCCCACATTTTTTTTCATTTTGTTTGATGATGATGATGATGATGATGATTTTGCTTATCTAACACCCATCTGATGAGGTTACTCTGGGTGGTTATCTAACACCCATCTGATGAGGTTACTCTGGGTGGTTTACAATACGTAATAGTTTATGTTTATGGAGGCTCCTAAAATGTTCACTGCATAGAGCATCAGGGAACATAATGCATAAGGAAAGACTTGGACTTTAAGATGTTCTGCAATATTGCAGGAAATCCTGTGGTCATTGCATTCAGTTTATACATAATAATTGGTTTCCTCATAAGCATTGTTCTAGTCACTCTTACAGTCTTTGTTCAGCAATGAAACTCTTCTTTTAGTATGTTTTATTCAACATCTCAATGAATATGACTTAGAGCCCATGCAGTGTTGATGAGACTTTTCTTTTCAGTCTCCACTACTTTAAAGCTGTTCCAGATAATTTCCTTACATTCAGTTCACCAGCATGTGGCAGCTGTTGGGATGACATTGCACACTTTCAGCCTAACTGAAGATGCCACAGTTAGAGCTGTTGTTCTTGTGTTAGTGTGAATTGGATACTTGGGTTTGGATCAGTTTTGGCTGGTTGCATCAGTAGATGCACACAATCAGCTTGGAGAGATGCCTACTGAGTTCAAAGGTCTTAATGGCTGGTGCAGACAAATGGAAATAATTTGTCACTGCTGCTGAAACAGTTGACACTTGTCCATGAAGGTGTGTTTCTTTTTAGAGATGCCTATTATGCCAGCTTTGCTAATGTAAAAATGGAGTTGTTCCTTCTACTTATTGTGCTTTGCCTAAAGATGGCAAGAGATCTTGGTAAGAGCTGGCTTCCGTGATTCAAGAAACTGAGAGATTGTGATAGGTTTCAGAGGGGCCTGGAAATGGGCTGCCTCCCCATGTCTTTCATTCCATTGTCCCCCTGAAGGAACTTGCCCATAAAGTCCATATGGCAGAGAACCATTTGGGCAAGGCTAGATCTAGAAAAGAGACACAGGGTCCAACAAATCAAAAAATAAATCAAAGAACAAAAATATGGAAGGGATGAAAGACACCCTAAAGGTATAAATAGGGGAGGTGGTAATGGCAAGGAATGTTGGCCAGGCCCTGGGACATTTTGAGACCTCTGCACAGGAAGGTTGGCAAACTTTAGAAAGACTGAATGTGGCATAATAATACTTGGTTGAAAACCCCAAAACTTAAATGTAGTCTCTATGTCATATTGTGTTATATTATTTTTTAAAGTGTGGGTGGTGGTTTCAGAAAAGACAGCTAAAGTAGTATTTAACCATACTCACAAAATCAATTCTCTGATCATATCATGTGGTGTGTGACCTTCACCACATTTAACATTCAAGCTAAGCAGTATACACAATATGTCACTGAACCAACAAAGCAAACAGTGCACAGGCATTTTAGCAAAATCCAGAAGAAGAAGAAGAAGAAGAAGAAGAAGAAGAAGAAGAAGAAGAAGAAGAAGAAGAAGAAGAAGAAGAAGAA